>OX438770.1:2740308-3444252 GCA_949316455.1 Acleris holmiana | reverse complement strand
TCTGGAATCGAGAGGGACCCGTTTAAAACTGCAGATCTAAAATCGGATCTAAGGAAGCGAACTCGCCGATATCTAGAACAAACGATCTGAGAATATTGAGCTGAGCAGCAAAGACGTCACTTTTTAGCTGGAGCTAAAAAGTGACGTCTTAATTAAAAACTTATTGAAGACAAAAAAAAGACAAAGGCCAAATCTTTAAAATATGCACACGCTGCTCATCTCTTAAGCATAGTTGCGAAGATATTTATAAAACTATTACTATTACTATTCAAGAATTGAAATTAAGAAACGGTAACTTTTACATGTGAGTCACGAAATTTAACTATATAAAAATGGACTAATTTTCACTACTCACATGTAAAAGTTACTGTTCCTTAATTAGTTAGTCTATATATAAATAGTTTTAAATTCAAATTTGAAATAATTTAATTGTTTCTTGTAGTTATTTAGTTTGAGCTCTAAACGAATTAGTTTGCTCCGCCTGCCATAAATATGTGTCCTCAGTTATTTCTCTTACAAGGTTGTCTGGAAGAGATCGCTATTTAGCGGTAAGACCGCCTGTTGTATACCTATGATTTAAATGTACTGTTCCATGTTCTGTTTTATTTTTATTTTTTGGTGTTCAATAAAGAGTATTTGTATTGTATTGTATTGTAGTTACAATTTCTTTGAAAAATACCCTAATAAAAACTAAAGTAGTCACTGATGGTACCTACCTCTGCCTGGTCCCATGTGGGCGTAGAGGTCCGCGGGCGGCAGCGCAGTACCAACTTTCACATCCCCCGGCGAAGGCGTATGCCTGAAAACATAAACAATATTAAACAGTGAATGATAAAATTACAAATGCAAAAAGTGATTTATCTGTTTATTAGTAACGCTTTCAATTTTCAAACCATTAAGTGTATTTTTCTTAACTCCAGGAAGGACGCCTACTTTTTACTCGGGAAAGGATATAGTTTCCGAGAGAAGCGTTAAGAGAGCTACGTAGGTCATACACACTATAAGAACAAAAGTTGTCTCTCCAGTGGTGAATAGTTAAAAGCTTGAGTGCATATAAGTTTTGTTTTTATATGATAGGTTTAAAGCATTCCTGACGCCGTTTATGCGGGAATCGGCATAGCTAGAAAATTTGGCCTTAAAAACGTTAACTTCCGTCGTGTCCACGAGAAAGACGCTAACTTAAATCTGTGTATGACCCTCATGTAGAAGTCGTAGGCGAAATCTAGTTCGTTTAATTTGTATTGGATACTAGCGGCCTGCCAGCGGCTTCGCCCCGCTGCAAATTTCTGACTTTCCCGGTGGATTTTTCAGTTTTTTTCTTTCATAGGAACCTTCTCCTGACAGAAACAAACACAACGAAAAAATAATTAGCGAAATCGGTTCAGCTGCTCTTGAGATTTGCGCTTACCAACACATTCAGCGATTCATTTTTAGGGTTCCGTAGTCCATCCGTTCGTCCGTCCGTCCGTCCGTCCGCAGCCTTTGCAAAGACTATAAGTACTAGAAAGCTGCAACGCCAACAAAGTGGTACAGTAAAAAGTAAAAACATTTTTCTTTTTAGTGTACCTCCCCTACACGTAACGTGGGGATGTATTTTTTTTTCTCCTTTACCCTACAGTGTGGGATGTCGTTGGATAGGTCTTTCAAAAATATTATGGGTTTGTGAGAACAGTTTTTTAATTAAGTAATCCGTTTATGAAATATTAAGCTTATAGCGCTAACTTTTGTTAGACTCAGGTGTCCCCCCAGCCAAAACCAAAAATACTAAAAATCAGAAAAAAATCTTAAATGAAAGAGAATTTAACCAATTTTAAAACAAAACTATCACGACTAAGTAGACATCATTGGTTCTTGAGATACAGGCGATTAAAGTACTAAAATCATCTACGACGGCACCAATTGACTTTATGATTTTTTGTTTCTAGTACTTAACGGCTTCGGAACCCTACACTGAGCATGGTCCGACATGTTTTTTTATTATTATATAGAAGATATTGAAACATTACTGACGCAACAAGATTCTTACGGAATGATCGCTCAAATATGTAGTTTAGGTTAGGGAAAGGTTTTTAAAAAGGGATGCAATTTTTTCATTTACCTGTGTAGATGCTTGTCGGGCGGCGTCGGGGTGTGTCGGTAGAGTTCGGGCGGCGTCGCGGTGTGTCGGAACACAGAATTGCTGGCACCCTTCATCGCCTGAAACATCAGCGCCTGTTAATGATTAGACTTCAACATTAAGGGAGTCATCTCTCTCACACCTTCTTTTTAAGATGGATTATTGTTTGGGGTTTAAGCATTTATTTCTGAAGATATTTTTATGGCATGTACAATACAAACCCTGTACGCGATCGCAAAACCTTGAGAAGGTTATCTATACATAATATGAAGAGATAACATGATTACGTGTAAGTTTGTAGGAATTAAAATATAGAATATATCTACTGATTTGGTTGAACTGGGTGTCTATAGATGGTCATGTTTATCAATGTGTATAAACATCTGTCACTTTTGAACCATTTTGGAAATTCGAGTGACGGATGCTTTATCCACCGCGATAAAGATGACCGTAATACGAGACCTGATTCAACAATTATTTTTTAATATGTTGATTCCTTGGGGGCACATAGACCTATTTGCAAATTTATTTCTTTGCCTTCAACTTCATACCTCCTAAGGCCCACACAACATTCAATGAATTTGCAAATGGCAGAAATACTTTTTAACCGACTTCAAAAAAGGAGGAGGTTATACGTTCCATTTTATGTTTTTTAGGGTTCCGTAGTCAAACTAGGAACCCTTATAGTTTCGCCATGTCCTTCGGTAAAAAAAATTTTTAGCGTGCTTCCCCTACACGTAACGAGGGGATGTATTTTTTTTTCTCGTCTACCCTATAGTTTGGGGTGTTGTTGGATAGGTCATTCAAAATTATTACGGGTTTGTGATAACAGTTTTTCGATTAAGTAATCCGTTTACGTAAGATTAAGCTTTAAAGCACTAATTTTTGTAAGACTCAAGTGTCCCCCCACAGCAAAAACACATATAACGAATTTCAAAAGAAAACTATCACGACTAAGTCGACATCATTGGTTCTTGAGATACAGGCGATTAAAATGTTTATACCTACTAAAATCATCTCTAAGACGGCACCAAATGACTTTAAATAGATATTAGTTATTTTTTGTTGATTTTTATGTTTGTATGACGGCTTCGGAACCCTACACTGAGCATGGTCCGACATGCTCTTGCCCGGTTTTTTTATGTATGTTCAACAACTACTCCGTCCAATGTGGACCGATTTTGAATATTTTTTTTGTTTTGCTTCTGAGGTAATCCCATTGTCACCAAATCTGAATCTGATGAGGGAATCAGTGAGGAATTGAGGGAACTCTTCAAATATTGTAGGCAAACATATAGCAATTTTAGTATTTTTAGTAACAAGTCTAGCATCTGCAATGAAGAAGAACTGGAACTGAAGTGGAACTTATGATAAAGACGACAGATGGCCATCGGAACTCCTCAACGGTACTTATTTCAAGGGTGGCGATAAGATATCTTAATTAAGCTAGTTGAGCGACTGCAACAAATAATATTTACTTGTTTAGTAATATTTACTCGTTTGCGGCGCGCTTGAAACTTACGGAACAGTGTATTATGATCACTAAAAAGTATAAAATAAAATAAATGTTTTAAAGAACAAAAAACCACCTTCAAAAATGCAAGAAATAACTTCTTTTAAAATTGTAGGCACCTAACTAATAGGTTAGTCAAACTGAAGTCGGCGACCACAATATTTTCAAAAATAAAAAGCCTACTTCAGTTGAACTAACCTATTAGGTAGGTAAGATTTTGAAGGTGGTTTTTTGTTTTTTAAAACATTTATTGGTCAATACAATAGAGTCAATTTTTATTTGATTGTTGCTCATGTCTCCTTTGCAATGGACCTTTATTCTAATGGCTTTTACGTACATACAAGGGTATGTATTAAGATATTTCGGTACATCGTATAAGTGGGGGGTTGGGATCTCCAATTAGGTATATTAATTACCTGTGTCCTGACACGAGAACCCGCTCCTCCTAGCATAGTTTCAATAAGGGGTAATTTTGTGTCACATACAATTTTTACTCCTATTGTTGGTTATACAACCGCTTTGTATTCATAATAATCACTAATCATAATTTTTTTCTTCATCATTTGTTGTTCATAATCATTGCAACACATAAAGTGAATTTTACTGAAACGGTTCTGATTTTAGGATGTTTATAAAACAAACCCAACCCAACCTTATTTGCCAATTGGATATTTTTAAAATGCTTATGAAGAGAGTAAAATGGTATGAGAAATATTTTTGTATTGGTTTATGAAGAGGGATTATTATGATATAAAATAGTATGTAATGGTGCTCTTTGCGTAGTATGTGTGGTGTGAAACTGTGTGATAGAGTAAGGAATGAAAACATCACAGAGAAGTGTGGTCTGAAATAAGATGTAGTGACTAAAATTGAAAAGGGCATGCTTCGATGGTCTGTCACTTGGAAAGGATGGATGAAAAAAGATTGACAAAAGAAATATACAGTGCTAAAGTGAGTGGAAGGGTCGGAAGGGGGCGCCCTAGGCGTACTTTTTTGAATCAAATCGGGGAAATACTGGAAAAGGGCCGAATCTTAAGTACCCGAAACCGATGTGCATGCATGACTCGATGTATGAATGTGGAAGAAGCAAAAGAGCTTTGTCAGGATCGTAGCAGGTGGAAAGAAGTGGTCTCTGCCTACCCCTCTGGGAAACAGGCGTGATTTATGTATGTATGTATGTATGCTATGAGAAATATTTTCGGACTTCCGGTAATAGAACTTAAAAAGTTATGCGAGTAAATGCGCTCCCGTGCAAAAGCATTTTCCCAGAGTGAAAAAAAAGCCATTCAAAGTATACCTGCAATGGATCCGGGGGCGAAGGCACTGGCACGTGGTACAGATGGGGCGGCGGTGTGGGCGTGTGCCACGTCACGCCGCGCTCGGATGCCATGTGCGCCTGCGGAGCCCGCGCTAGCAAATTCGCCATCTGTAACTGAGCAGAGGGGTCTTAAACATCTGTGCTCACCGGAGAAATGGCCACGGTGATTGACCTCTATTTCAACTGTGAGTGGCGACGCGTGATGACGCGTCACCGGCCTTTACAATAGCCCTAGAAGCTCCTAATGGTTGTAAACACTCAATACTGAACATACCTACATAACGAGGAGTGCATGTAGGGGCATTAGATAACAAAAATACCTACCTATCAAAATATGACTTAAAATTAAACAATTAATATCTAACTAAATGGCCACATTTACACCTGCAAGTGATTACCGTAAGTTTTGAGACGCGGGTAAGAGTGAGTGGCAAATATCTACATCTCACTCTTGCATATAGTTTTTTAAACTTACAGTAATAACTTGCAAGATAAATGTGGCCTAAAAATAAAGGAAAAATAATTCAGTCACAACTACTTAAAAAGAAATTGTCATTCAGAAACTAGCCCCAATAAATGTACTTATTTGCATTTGACCTAAGCACATCACAACACAGTAACATGTAAAACAATCTATTATAATATAATGACATACCACTATTCTATTTATTGTTGATTGATATATTTATTGACCATACATGACACATGAATGATGATAAATGATAATGTAAGTACTTGCATTATTTGTTTTAAAATAACTGACCTTAAAAACTTATGACTAAGGTTTTTAGGTAATTTTTTTTAGTACAGTCTGCCTCAAAAGTAGCTAAGCAGAATAAAATGGTCAAAATGATCTAGACTCGACATATTCTCTTGACAATAGAGTCGGGTACGGATCGTTTTGAGATCTTCAGTTGCTTAGCTACTTTTGCTGCTGACCGTAACTAGTTGTTGTAGTTATTGTTACGGTATTTTGGAGTACAGTTGACTAAAAGTGATGCATCCACTTTTTTACCTTAATACATTGTAATAAGGTCCAAAAGAGAACACATCTATTTGTAGTTGACTATACATGTGTCACTAGGTTAGAATACAAATTTTGGATTAATTTTAGACCAGAATACCAAGAAAATTATTTAAAATACCATACTGCTAACACATGAATTTCTCACTTAAAGTATAATTACTATGTTAGCATTTGAATCCAGCTGTGTGGTTGGATTATTTCATTACACCAATAATGAAACAATGTTTTATTATAACCAAACATGTATAAGTGTTTGGTAGGTTGTGTTAAGTGAATCAATTAAATATCTGATTTTATCATATACATCTGCGAGATGGTAAAACGAAAATGTTTGCTGGAATGCATCCTTCTAATTATACTAAAAAATAAACTGTACAAAAAATTATGTCAACAATAAAAGATATCATCAGATTACATAAGTACCAAATGGCGCTTTCTTTCTACTTTTCAAGAACTACAAAGTTTTTTTGGTTTCTCTCAAAGAATTACGTTTGTTGTTCTTTTGCTTTTCTTGTACAACACAATTTCAAAGTAGCATTTCATATAATACCAACCCTGACAACTGTTGCAAATGGCACATTAGTTAATTTACTGATATATTTTGTTAATAGCCTAACCTAACCACATCTGAGACACAAATGAATTATAGTTTTGTGTGAGAACATCTATACTAAACACATTTTCTTTTTTTTATGCTGTTTTTTGGACTAACTATTTGATTAACCATAATTAAGATATCCTAAAAAAAGAATCATATTCCTTTTGTATTTATTTCTAATTATTATGAACAGCAATTCTGATGAAAAAAATCAGCTGTTTTGAGAATTGAACCTCCTTTTCCAAGTTGGTTAAACATCCATGTCACAAAATAATTACAAATCAAATCATGTAATTCATACTGAACTGTAACAAACATTTATCTGCATAAATTGGACTTGATTACTGAAAATGTTAGTTAACTTAGTAAAATTTTACCTTCCACTTTATAAATTAACTGTGTATGAAGGCTCAATAATCTATTTCTCTACAGATTCATAATATTCTTTAGTAAAGTATACTCAAAAACATAGCCTTCAAGGCACCACTAACAGTCTCATTTTCCGAAGGTTAAAACTTTTTAATTTTTTTGAGCAAAACTAACTCAAATAATAAATTGACTTCATGGACAATGAAGTGTTCTAGTTATTGATAACAATTAATGAGTATATATCATCAATTAGAAAATCATTGTCATAGATAGTATTTGAACAATGTTTATTTTAAATTAACCAAATTATTGACTACTTTAACTTCATTATTAATTATATTGATTTATGGTATTTTAAATATATCAAACTATGTAAACCATATTTCTACTTTGAGATATGACCCATGAGATGTGACCTCATTACTCATTGCAAACATAGTCAATAAAATTTGTTTACCAGTACAATAGTGTTGGGGTCTGCCCAAAACTGATTTATTATAACAACAAGGGAGTTGTAAAAGGACATAGGTAGAGAGTGAAAATGTGTTTATTGTATCTTAAACAGCATGCTCATGTGTGATGACAGCACAATTACATTATGTACAGTACTCTGCTTGCAGAGCTAAGCTCCACATAGCACAGTACTCACTCAGACATCAGCATGATACAATATGAGAAGGGAGGATTGAAAACTTAAAACATTAACAGCAAAAGAATTCATGACATGTCATTTTAATATTACAGTTTTTTAGTGAGCTTTACAAAGTTATACAACTTTAACAACCAGTAATGTTAAGCTACTGCTACATAATGTACGAGTATTTTCCAACAAGACCAAGAGAATAGGTTAAGAATGCTTGTGAGACAACAAAACAAGAATATAAAGTACCACCTGCAGGGGGCTCCATCCCGAGCCCAATTGCGCCTGCCGGCCGTTCGGGTTGTGCTGCGAGCCGGACATCGCGTTTCGCGACACCAGTTCTGCTGACTCCCACAAAAACTCGCTCTCAGTCCACCATAATGATGCCGGCACCTTTCAAGCCCTTGCCCGCGTAACTCCGCGCCCGTACGACGTGTGCAGATGCTTCTGAAACGTTCCCATGCGAACACATTAATTTTACACCGCCACTGCACAGCCCATGACTATTCCGTAACGTCGACAACACTCTCACAGGGCTAAATAACACTCATATCAAAGAAAACTAGACTTATTTCGCGTGTGGAATGGTGTTCACGGATCTGATGCTCACTTCGCGTGACATTTTGAACGCATTTACATTTCGAAATTAAGCACTTACACAGCAAATTAAGGCTTGAATAATGTTTGTGAAATATTGGTCAACGTGTTTTGTTGAGTTTAACTTTATGTTTTGCCGAGAACTACCACAAATAATACTAGTTTCGTCAAAATGCAGTCGAATCACTTCCAACAATGGTGGCCGATTGGTAAAATTTTGAAAGAAACTCCATCTGGTGGCAAAATTTTGTAGTGTGTCGGTAAAGCAGTTTAACGGAAGCATGTTTTCGTACTGTCTATGGTTCATAAAAAACCGGAACTTGATAATCGAAGTCATCAGAATATTGTAAAAAAATAAAAAGTATAATACTGAGGATAATTATGACTGTTTACTAGAATAATATTCTATATAAAAATATAAAATTAAAACTTGTTATTGATAGTTTCAGGGTTTTGACATCAAATAATTTTTAAAAGGTTTTTAACTATAATTTAGCTTGTAACATCTGTTGCTATGGTGACGTTTTGTTTATCTGTCACTACAGCCGGCTTATGATCGCTAGTTATTAAAGTAATTTCTTATTTTAAATGAAGGAAAGCGAATTAACAAAGTTTCTTGTTTCATTTACGGGTCAAATTGAGTATGTCGTATTCCCCGCTGGGGTGTTTGACGAGTTATTGTATATTCAGTATGAGGTTGTGTGGGGTCCGGACTGGAGCCCCGTCTCGGGGTTGACTTCAGGCAGCAGTCAGATGGCGCGGTCGGGGAACGATCCTGAGAGGGTTGTCTTTAACATGCCATTGGAAATGGTCTTCAGCAGTACGAATGTCTCGGGCTGTGAGTTGCTCAAAAGTTAAAGTCAACATTTTGACAAACACTGAACTCTTAAAAAGCTCGTGAATTACCATTGCCTTTCAGCTACACATAGATAAGTATGCCAAATGAGGAAGTAAATTAAAAGATTACAGAGGCGAAAGTTTTTTGTATAAATAAAAGTGTACTTTATTGTCAACTTTGTTCAGACTCTTTGGTATTGACCAGCAAATCCATTTATTATTAAAAAATACACCTCACTCTCAACTTGACACATGGATATTGATGAATTTCAGTTTAATTAAAGTTTTACCTTCCTTTAATACAATTTATTGGAAAATAACTAAATTCACTGTTATTTACAATAGTAAATACAAGGAATTAAAATACTTAGATGTACAACACTGATTGCCTGCCAACATGTATGTGGGTTGGGTCAGAAAAAAGGAGGCTGTTTGAATGCAGGCATTGCCCCCATTTTCATCTTTGCAATATAATACAGTACCTAACAGCAACAGCGCATGTATGTAGAGGGCAGTTGCTAGTTATTTGTCTAAAGCTTCACCAGTGAAGAAAGTACGGAGTAGCACTTATCATAAGCTCTGACTGCTGCATACTGCAAGTGGGTTAGAGTATTACTTTTGACGTGGGCCACTTGGTTTAGAACAAGCACATTTTTGCTACCAGGCCCATTGCGTAAAGGAAATATTATGAGGTTTTACACCTTTCTGTCCACCAGAAGGCTGAAACACATTACCTTAATAAACCCCTTTGGAAGAAAAAGGAGTATCCTTACTTGTCAGCACCATCTTGTTTGCACTGAACTTGTGGGATTTTTTACTCGGTTGTCGGCATTGCAAAAACATGGGAAGACAAATTTTCACTAGTCCGCACTATCATTGGGTGCTAACTAGTGGGTCGTTGAGGGTACTGACAAATGGGAATTTATTTTCCCGCCTGTTTGCAATGCAAACAAAAGGGTACGGACAAGTGGGAATAGCCCAAGATAACGGGCACTTGTGATTATTGCGGGTACTGTTTTACTTTTTCTTTGTTAGTGATACTTTCTTCATCATTGTATCAGCAGTAGTGAAATATATTTCTACTGCTTGACAAAATTAAAAGGGCTACTTTTGATGGGAAGGTGGTGTATATAACCGTATAACAGAATGGTAGATAGACAAAATACTAAATGTGCCAAACATACATACCAATTGCTGAATATTTAGAATGATAGATTGAATTATTAGGGAAGAAAAAAACAGTTTTGCTTAATGACCCTAGAAACTAGCGCAAGGCAAGTTAGCCTGACACAAGGTTCAGTGGCACCTTATCAGTTGTTCTAGTCTTTAATTTGGGTTGGTAATATACTTAGTAATAAGCTCTAGGCTTGTACTATGGGTACTAGACTACGATAAACATACTTATATAGAGAAATACATAGAAAACATTTCAAGACTTGGGAACAAATATTCACGCTTATCACACAAATATCTGCCCTTACCGGGATTTGAACCCAAGACCGCTGGCTTCGGAGGCAGGGTCACTCCCAACTAGGCCAACGTGTCGTCCAAGTATACTTACTTTATTTACACTTATTTTTAGCACCAAATAAACCTCTACGCCTAGCTGGCTGGTCGACTATCCGGCTTGGGGCTGCTTTTCGTGTGTGGGGATACCTCAACGGTTGGCATGGCGTTAACAATTATATTTTCCCTTCCAGGGCCTCAAGTCATCATAACAGTCAGAGCGCAGAACGTAATAGGCGGGGACTCCCTGCGAGGATACGCGTTAGTTCTGCTGCCGGCCACCGCTGGCGACAGGATGACAGTGGCGCCACTGTTGCGGCCCCTGGCTGCCACAATGATGGGGGAGTGGCTGGCTTGGCTTACAGGCAGGCATCCGGAGCTGGCTGATCCAAGAATGCTGGCTAATGGGAAGGAGAATTACTGTAAGTGTAATGATTAATGAAATCGTTTCTGCTGTATATTTAACATGCTGCATACAGTTTAGCCGCCGTACTCAGAGGCATCTTAAAGATAGTGAACTCGTTCCTATTTCAAACTTGTCTATTTATGAAAAATCGGCGCTAAGGAACGGACATGGGTAGATTTTAAAATAATTGTGCCTAATTAAGGAGTAAAATTAAGAAACGGTTACTTTTACATGCGTGTCACGAAAATTAACCAAATAAATGTATGATTTATTTTCGTGACTGGCATGTAGAACTTACCGTTTCTTAATTTTAGTCCTTAATTAGGTACAGTTATTTTGAAAACTACCCACATATCCCTTAAACTGCGGATAGGGGGCACTTAGAGCGTTCCAAAAAAGCTAAACTAGGTTTAATTGTGGCAATGTTCTCGGGATATTTTAACTTTATTGTCGTTAGAATGTATTAGATGACAGTGTAACTTTTCCTTTTTTTATTTTTGTTATCACCTGGCTTAGTTTAAGGTCCAACTAAATGATCGGTTCTTTTAAAAAAAAATACATGTCCAATTTAACACGCCAAAAAGCCCTATTTTAAAAAAATCATAGCTCGGTTCAACCCCAATACTTTTCGTCCACGTCGGCCTCTTTAATACTAATAATAATAAAAATGTTGGGATCGATCTGTCATCACGGACAGGACTATTGTTGCCAATAAACCTGATATCGTGTTAACAGATCGATGTCGGGCAGTGCTCGTTGACGTCACCACCTTGACTTGGCTCACGAGGAGACCGCTATGTGGGATGTTGACTCGACGATCATTGTCCCGATAGTTGTTTCGGCGAAAGGTCTTATAGCGAAGAGTCTCGACCAACACCTTAAAGGACTCTCGCCAGATTGCTGGATCAAGGGCCAGATACAGAAAGCAGTAGGTACTCCTCGACACGGCTCGTATTGTGAGGAGGTTCCTGGCTCTGCAACCCTAACCACCGGTAGCTTGAGCCCTGCCCCGCTGCCGGCGGCACCCGTAGGTTAGGGTTTTATAAGTATTGTTATTTTACTTATCTAAATTAATAATAATACTAAATATCAGGGGACAATCTGACACAAATTGACCTAGTCCCAAACTAAGCTCTAGGCTTGTACTATGGGTACTAGACAACGATAAACATACTTATATAGAGAAATACATAGAAAAATTTAAAAAATCCCGTCGGGAACAAATACTCACGCTCATCACTCAAATATTTGCCCCTACCGGGATTTGAAACCAGGACCGCTGGCTTCGGAGGCAGGGTCACCCACAACTAGGAGTGTCTTTGTATTTAAACATCATTAAAGAGTACGGGCTTCTCTTCTACTGGGGTAAAACCATATTGCCTTTGACGTATTTCCGTATGGTCAACGTATTGATAGCTCTTATTTACTTGACAGTAATGGCGGCCGAGTTGAAAACAATACCATAAGACGTCAAAGGCAATATCGTTTTATCATAGTTGAATAGAGGCCCAGTACAAGTTTCCGCAGTGCCTCAAAAACCTATCCAAAAATGCTTAACTGCTCTCCTTCTGATACAAATATGACAATCTGCTCTTCTATATAAAAAAAAAATTGCGCGGGCGTCCGGCCTGCGCAATTTGATAATCAAAGAATTTTTAACCCCTTAAAAAAAGAAGGTCACTAACACATACGCAGTTCTATTAGATTCTTATTTGTTATACCTATAGGTATAGGTATTTGCCACTATTATATGTTCCACCAGCACTTCCCGGTTTTCTTGGCGCAGAGGAATACTGTAATGCCGGTGTAAATGTGTCAATAAATAAAACAATAAATGAGTCATACGCCCTTTTTTCTAAAGAGGGTACAACTGATATTTCACACTCAAAGCCCGGACGTGGTGCTTGAATCTTGGTCTGAGTACTATGATTCATTGTTGTTGGCTTTCCAATTACTAACAAAACAACACTCATCAAGTGCAATAGGTCTTCAATCGAACTTTGGATTTGTCATCATCACCAGCCCGCGCCAGTCCACTCACTGCTGGACATAGGACTCTCTCATTGTGCGTTAGCCTAATTGGTTGGTCCTGGGTTCTCGGCATGGGCAAATATTTGTGTATTAAAACGGATTCCCTATCTACTAGTTTAAATTTGTAAATTGCTAGGTACGATCAAAGTGTCATGCGTTAAGGTAGGGGATTTCTAAAGGGAAATTACGTAAACGTCGCGTGTACATACTTCTCAGCTGATAAAATCGCCCATGTATATCTGCTTCTGCGACAACGTGGTTATCTCATAGTTTTCCTTGAGGAAAGTGTTCGTTAGGTACTTGGTTTCGTATTTTATGATTTAAAATAATCCTAGGCTCAGTAGGTTGGCGTCGCCTGTGGGTTTGTGCGTTATGTTTGAGGCACCATGACCTAAGTAGACTCATTAGGAAAGTATATTGGGTAATTGATCACATGTAATACGTATAACATACCTACACGTAAAGGCCGCGGGGCGCCGCTGATGCGGGCAGCACAGAAACAGAACCAACCATTGAAGGTGCGTTTACTCGACGAGGTGAGGAAAGACCAGGCGGCGCGACAATTGATATCGCGCCGGGCCATTGCCACCAAAAATGTACCTCGGTGGCTAGCCCGCGCGATCTCGCGCGATGTCGTCCTTAGAATAAAGGCTGATTTTATACTTTACAAATCGATTGAAGAGTACCCTGAAATTATTTAAATGAGGTTTCTGCAAATAATTGCACAGTAATGAATGCTATAAACGTTACCGTTACCGCGCGAGCCATCGCGAGCACGAGCGTTACCACGCGAACCATCGTAAGAAGAGTGTTTAAGTACGCAGCATTACGGTTCAATATGGCATCAAAAAATATTTCATTTCTTGTCTCGCACTCAGATGCGCGAGGGATTTCCACCGTGTGATTGCCGGGTTAGAATAGGGCCACTCCATGTCTTCCCGTGGATGTCGTATGATGCGAATGAGGGCTTGTAGTACTATTAGGCGATGGGCTTACAACCTGTCATGAATACACTAGTATACACCTATGCCTGATTGTTCAAAAAGTGGTTATAGAATTGTTAAGAAGTCTTTTAAGATTCGTTGGTATTTCTGAAGCTCTGCCTACTCCACTCTGGGAATGAAGTCGTGATGTTATGTTTGTATGCGCAAGGGAATTATTTTTTTCAATACAAAGTAAAATTTTCGCGCTGCCTCGTATCGTCTCTCCTCGCGAGTGGAAAAACACCTTGAGGTGGTCCATAGGCTTAGCCCTATGTTTAGCAGTGTATCTCCACGTCTTATGATGATCTTTGATGACCTACTCCGATCATAGAGCTTAGGTTGTTATCAAACTATTCGATCGTTAGTCGATCAATGGCATGGATACGTCGATCGATTACGATTATAATTTGCTAACTTTGGCTGATCTATCGATTATCGGGAGTCAACCGATTGGTGAAGTAACATCCTTATACGATAGCCCATCATAGGCCAGCCTTAGGGATGCATTTACACCTGAGAGCGAGCAACATTTTCTTGCATCTCACCCTAAAACATTATTTTGTCCCTTACACTGCCCATGATAGGCGATTGCGGAGATTTTGTCGCCACCTCCCGACTCCATCATCAGACGAGCTCAATGGTGCCATATTATTGTATTGTCATCGAGGTTACGTAGGTATACCAAATTTCAGCTCAATCGGTCCCCGTGAAGTGGTTCAAATCTTCCTTGCAAGATTTGACCCGAACATACATACTACATACATTGCAAGTTGATAAAAATACTTCTAAAAATGTTGTTCAGGCTAATTAAATGTAAAAATCTCGTCAATCCGCCTTTTTAAATTTTGACAGAAGTGCCAACAAATACTTTTGGTAGGTAACTATTTATGAATTTGCTTAAGATTCATTTAAGATAAAACATCATTTGCGGAAAATGTAGCAACAACACATCTTCTAGTTGGCCTTGGTGCTCTCAGTACCCGTGCGCTCTGTTTCTATAGTAGACAGAGTACCTAACACTTAGTACACGCGATGCGCAAAGAATTATACGATTATAAGAGAAGCATTAATATAGAAAGACATTAAAAAAGAAGACGGCGTCTTTGCTTTCTATTCTTACCCCGCGGACCCATACGTTTTTTCAAGGCCGATTTAGTTTGGCACCAGAATTGTTGCTTTTAGCTATTCTATCGTGCGTTTGTGTTTGGTTTCCCTTCATCTGACTTTTTTGGCATAATCATCGTTTGGCATATATACATTTTTTTTTTCTGAAACTGTATACTTTTCAGAATTATTAAATATATCGTTGTATAGAACCCTTTAGGTTAGGTTTATTTTATAACTAGACCCCGTTATCGGAGGTGCAATTTGATAGCTAGACGGTCTTAGGCATGTATAAAAAAAAATTGAAATATAGTTATGTCAATACTTTTTCTCTACCATACTGATTGTCTTAGACAAAAATTAAACGTGTTTATTTTATGGTCTGCACCTCGAAACATTAAAAAAAATACCGTTAAACAATTATTAAATTATCAACCAACTGTTTTTGTTCTACTGATAGCAGATTCTGCTTCTGATGACATTGATTATCATGGAATACAAAACAAGAATGTTACATTTTTGTCTAAAATATTGTATTTAAAACTAATTGTAAAGAAAATTGTAGTGTCGATATAGACATTATAAATATTTTTACCCATGCCTAAGAACGTCGAGCTACCAAATTGCACCTCCGATAATGGGGTCTATTTATAACAATCCTGAAAAGTATACGGTTTCAGAAAAAAAGACTGTAAACCAATTGTTGTGTGTTTTCGGGGATCGAATCATGTATGAAGAGATTTTGTTTGTGTGGTTGTAGGAGGAAATCTCTGAAACTACCGAACCGATTAAGATGAAATTTGGTATGGAGATAACTAGGATACTTTATATTTCTGAGAATTGAACAGATTCCGAGGGAGCAGCATTAAACAACGTATTTGACATATATAGACGACACTATCGAATTGTTATTTAATAGTGTCGTCTACATACACCCGAGTAGAGCTCGGTCGCCCAGGTACCACTACATATAAAAGAGAAGAAGAAACTGGCTGGCTGATCGATCAACGCACAGCCGAAACCGCTGGGCCTAGGGTCTTGAAATTAGGAGGGAATATTCCTTGGATATCTTAGGGGTGCACTGAGAAGGGATTTTGCGATTTCATCGACGACACGCTAGCCTAGTTGGGAGTGACCCTGCCTTCAAAGCTAGGGGTCCTGGGTTCAAATCCCGGTAAGGGCAGATATTTGTGTGATGAGCACGAGTATTTTGTTCCTGAGTCTTGGATGTTTTCTATGTATTTAAGTATACATTTCTCTAAGTAAGTTTATCGTGGTCAGGTACGCATAGCACAAGCCTAGAGCTTAGTTTGGGACTAGGTCAATTGGTGTGACATTGTCCCGTGATATTATATTATTATTATTATTATCCCCTAAGGGGTTAAAATAGGGGGAATAGCGGGAAACTAATTCTACGCGTACGAAGTCGCGGGCGTCCTCTAGTAATAGGTATATAAAGTAAAAAATACATAATGGGTTACGTTACGTTCTGGTCATATCATCAATATAATAAAAATCGCTGAATGTGTTGCTAAGCGCAAATCTCGAGAGCAGCTGAACCGATTTCGCTAATTCTTTTTTTGTTGTGTTCGTTATCGTAAGGAGAAGGTTCTTATGAGAGATTAAATGTAAAATCCACCAGGAAAGTCAAAATTTGCAGCGGGGCGAAGCCGCTGGCGGGTAGCTAGTAATATAATATATTGATTTTGGTTGAGCACCAAAAAGTTGGATCATAGTTAAGTGCAGTTAACCATACAAACAACGAAGACGGAAAAGTTCCGTTGTGTGACGAAAAGTATCCTTACAATTGTATGGCTCATTTTCGTGGCACAACGGAAAAGTTGCATAGAAAATTTAATTGTATGAGTTAGCGTGGGCATACCATAATTGTTTTAGTGACAGGTAGAAAATCCGCCTTCTGCTGCAAGGGTTTTCGTTACTCATTTAAATACCTAATAATAATAACATTAGTAAGAACTAACAATTCGTGTCTGCTAGATTTAATCAATATATTATGTAATTTATGTAAGTTGGTATTCAGGTACTTATTTACTAAAATATAATATAATACCTAATATGGAACATTTGTCTAAACACCTTATTTGGGCAATACAGATGGACATAAAACGTCATTAGTGGGTTTTCTTGTAATTTTTTTGAACTTTTCCTGCTTATAAATGATTTTATTAGTTTTTTCAAAATATCCGTTTATTCGGATAATTCGCGGTTTAGTATTCAGATAATTTTGAATATTATTTTCGGCGGATATTCGGATAATTGAATATTCGAATTATTCGGATTGCAAACCCTAAGCGCGGCCAACTTTTTGGTCCTTACCCTTTTGTTTCTGGAGCTGTAAACTTTTTTTTGGTTAGTTTTAAAACAATCCTGAAAAGTTTACGGTTTCCGAAAAAAAACATTATATTATATTAGGTATGATGAGGGAGCGTACTTTTGGTGCCGACGATAGGCAGAGCATGTCATACTACATATAGCATGATCTTATAATTGTATATTAGTATTGACTACCTACTTATCAACCTCTTCGGTTTACTAATATCGATACCAAAGACATACATAAAAACTTAATTAACTGACATTAGAAGATGGTTAGAGACAATAATAATCTATTTAAATTAATTGGTGACATTATTGCTTTGCTATTTAAGTTAAATTAAAAAGGCATATTGTCAGGAGTTTCCTTGTCTGGTTGTAAATAGTAAACGTGAAAATCCGGTGAAATTACTAGCATAGAGGCATTCCATCTTAGTCCTCAGGGTTGGCAACGCATTTGAGGTCTTGGGATTATAGTCTTGAGAATTCAAATGTCTGTGGGTCTCGGATTCCACTTACCATCAGGTGGCCTGAGTGCTCGTGTGCCTTCTCCTTAACATAAAAAAAAAAAACGTTAATGGGTGAGGACCAAAAAGTTGGACCATAGTTAAGCGCAGTTAACCATACAAACAACGAAGACGGAACAAGTTCCGTTGTGCGACAAAAAGTATCCCTACAATAGGCATGATGACAATAATTGAAAAATGGACCTATAATGTCCAAAAATATATACTATTTACAATGAATTAGATATTTCTGCAGAAATTAAAAGTTTAGTAGGAAAAAAATGCAATTTTAAAATAATAATTTAAATTTCCCCCTAAAACGCTTGTTAGTGTCATGGCGTTGCTTGTGACGTCACGTTTGAGTAATCAAAACGGAAACGAGCTGCACTCGTGCAAGAATTTAGTTATTTTGTGTTATTAAATATGAATTCGAAAGTGTATAGGTGGTGTGGGGTCCCCCAGTGTGAGAATACATCCATAAAAACTCCTAATAAGCTATTTGTATTTGTGTTCGTTCCTCAAAATAAAACAATACTAAACAAGTGGCTTAAACTTGCAAGGCGAGATTCAAAAGGAATATTGCCCAGTACTCACCTTTATTTTTGTCAAGATCACTTTGACGTAAGTTGTTACATACTTTTGTAGATTCTAGTATTTGGTAATAATATTTTGTACGAGGTCTAAATGTAAAAATATAAACAATCTATTTCGAGGTTAGGTTTCATCTCTCATTGCTTTGATATGTATTAAGTATTTTATTCATATTTCAGTTACCTAATGATATGGATAATTATATGGAATATTATAAAGGGTATAAGCATTATAAAAATAGATTTTAATAACATAACCTTTAAAATAACTTGATAAGAAATACATCGTCAAAAGTATATTTTAGGGAATTATTTTATAACTCAAATTATAAAGTTTTTAATTATTATTAATATACTTACATAGAAGTTTTAACATTTCTAAATTCTGCTGAACAAGTCTTTATTTGATGACAAAAACTCTCCCAGCATTATTATGTCGATTCTAGGCAAATTAGCGCTGTTTGCCTTAGTAAATCCTTGATCCATGATTCGTATTATTTTATATTCGAATTAATAATATTTACACTCAAATAGTACTCGGTATTTAAACAAAAATAATAAAAACACAAGATGTTCGTGCGTGTTGCGTATGCGTTTACTCAAGCGTGACGTCATGCGCTCTGATTGGTGTTCAAGATATCATGGCGGATTGCCTTATTTTGTAGTTTTATTTTATAAAAATAAGTATTAATCACACTTATAATAAAAAAAACAATGCGTATTTTATATTCCAAGCTTCAAGTTTTATTCAATTAATATAGTATTTTAGTAGTTTTTAATTACTGTCATCATGCCTATTGTATGGCTAATTATCGTCGCACAACGGAAAAGTTGCATAGAAAATTTAATTGCGTGACTTAGCGTGGCCAACTTTTTGGTCCTTACATAGTTGACTTAGAGCGGTGTTCACCAACAATTGAACTACGAGCTTTGACGGCTGACAAAATGTATTGACTAATGGTCAATTCAGAAAGTGGTCGGTTAAATTAGTTGGCGAATACCGATATTAATTTGTCACGGGGTTGTCTCGATGATAGTTTCCAAGCATCCTATATCTGAAATTGCGTCAATTATGACGTCAGCGGCACTAAAAACACGCTCCCTGATGACACATGCATGAGTAAAAACTACACAAATAAAATTTCAATTAGACGTAGTAAAAAAACCGGTCAAGTGCGAGTGGGACTCGCGCACTGAGGGTTCCGTACAAACGTATAAGAGTGTAAAATTGTATTGAGGCACAAACTTGATTGTGCCGTTGAAAAACTGGTCTCCATACATGGACATAAGCTGTAAGACCTTCTTCTTGCCAAATTTCAGGATTCAAGGTCTATAGGTAGGTTATAAAATTTTGATTCTAAATAAATGTTTTTTGCGGCATAAACGACCGTATCTTTTTTTTCACAGTTTCAAAGGCCTGTAGACCTGAGTATATGCCCTATGGTCTTAATTTCAACTCGATACCTCCACGCTTTCCCGAGTTAAACGGTCTTGACAGACAAACGGATCTTTGCTTAAGACGCGCGTGCGCATCCACTAGGCTTCAAATTTCATCGTCGGTTTTGTTTATAATTATTCTTCTAGTGGCTATTCCACACTGCTTTTTCCTTTATTGTTATCGTATTATTAACATTATCATAGCACATATTCTCTTGACAGTAAAGGCGACCGAGTCGTTAACAATACGATTGCAATAGGGGTAAAACACAGTGGAATAGAATAAAGAGCAAAGATATCCCGTCTCGTTAACAGCGTTTGTTTGTTTCCATCATGCGGAACATTTGCTTTTTATTCAAATGTTTTTCGCTAAGATCAACAAAACATTTAGGTTCATTATTCAAGTATGCAGGTGGTTACTTTAATTGCTTGCCGCAATAGTAAAAAGGCGAACAAGAAAAACAATGATTCAAAAATCTAAAAAGCGTGAAATATAAACTGGATCTTATACATTAAGAGCTCAATCGTGCATGAAATAATATCTAAGCCATGCAAAAATTTCAATAGGCTTACCAATTATGATTAAAATGAATAAGCCATGTAAGCTAGCGCGCGCCTAAATGACTTTGATATAGGTACCGTGCTATATTTTTTTTTGGGTTCTGTACCAAGTACTGAAACATGGATCCCTTGTAAGATGACGTAGTTGTCCGTCTGTCTCAAGGCCCCTTTTCTCTGAAACCGTTAAAGTTATCATGTTAAGATTTTGAATATTTGTTGTTTAGTGGTCTAAACAAAATCTCATCATGTTTATTTTCGCAGTCAAATTCTGGTAACCTTTCATGTGATTATAGCTTTCATTTTAAAGCTCTTACGTTAAATATGATAGTTCAACGTTTTAGATTTTCAAAGTTGATAGTTATTGAAATATTTGGATCATTAACAAAATGATAAAACGCCAACACAAACACCCGGCCCAATTTCAGAAACTACTAATTACTCGAACCTGATAATTTAAATTTATACTACTTGTATTTGACGACACGTTGGCCTAGTTGGGAGTGGCCCTGCCTCCGAAACCGGCGGTCCCGGGTTCAAATCCCGGTAAGGCCAGATATTTGTGTGATGAGCGTATTTGTTGCCTAGTCTTGGATGTTTTCTATGTAATTCAAGTGGTTTACCATCATTTGATAAAAAACGTTTCACGAACATCATTTGTCACGCATTTTTTATCTAAATCTGTAATAAGTTCAGGATTTTTATAAAACTAACCTAACCTTACCTATACGGTTCTTTACGATGGTCTTGAAATAAATCCTGAAATATTTACAGTTACGGAAAAAAACGGTTTGCCAAAATGATATGTTTCAGAAATAAATCAGTTTGTGAAACGTTTTTTATACGATTTGAAGTATGTATTCCTTTATATAAGTATGTTAATCGTTGTCTAGTACCCATAGTACGAGCCTATAGCTTAGTTTGGGGACTACTTCAATTTGTGTGACACCATCGCTTGGCTATTTATTTACTTTTAAAACATGTTGTTGGAAAGAGATTTCCGCTTGTAATACAAGTTGCAATCTTTTGATAAGCAGGCCCCTATACATAAATTGTACGTCGATGAATAAATATCGTATATTTTACAGTGTTGCGGACAGAGTCATATGGTTCCGTGAAGATCCTCACGGCCATGGTGTCGAAGGACTTCAGGAGGCTGGGCTACGACAACCAGCCCCCGGTTTTTCCTCAGGTCCAGGACTCTTGATACTTAGATACCTTACAACATCAAGTACCAATTTCACCTTGCGATGTTAAATTTAATCAATGTTAATCGACTGTTAGTTCATACATTTTGACAACTGTTAACGCTCTAATCGTCTGTTAAGTGGTTAACATCGTATGGTTAAATTGGCACGAAATTAATTGAGTGAAATAAATAGTTTTAAGTCATTGAATTATTTTATTTATAATCATAAGGAAATTTTTTGATGCTGAATCCCTTTGTTGTACAGTTTTTATGAAATCGAGAGAATAGGACTTGTATGGTTGGCTTAGGTAGCATATTATTGAAATTCGATTCGATTCGTTGTTGATTGTTTCAGAAACAGCGGGATTCTATAGAATTTAGTGGTGGTAGGGGTTCTCTGCATTTTCGCCGACAAATCTTTGACAAATGCATCGTATCGCAACCTATTCATTTGTTAACCCGTTTTTTTTTCTGTAACTACAAATGTTTCAAGATTTTTATAAAACTAACCTAACCTATAGGGTTCAACACGAAGGGCCTGAAATAAATCCAGAATTATTTACAGTTGCGGGTTGTCAAATGATATGTTTGTGAAATGAATCATTTGTGAACCTTTGGTTATGAAATGATAGGACCCCGTACAGGTTCCGTACGAATCACTACCACCATCTCATCCATTAACCTACCGCCAAAGCAGTGTTCGATTTGGTGTGGGGATAAGACAACTGGTGAAATTACTAGCATAGAGGCATTCCGTATTTGTCCTCTGGGTTGGCAACGCATTTGAGTTCTTAGGATACAATTTGAGAATTCAAATGTCTATGTGTCTCAGACAAATTTTAGTGTGTGCCTCTGCGTTTATCACTGAAAAAAATACAGTTTGAAAACCCTACCAATAAACCGATATGAGCCTATCGTTCGAATCTGTAATTGTTATCCAAGCTTTCTACGTTAATTGCGTTAGTAGTTTTTAACCTTAAACTGTTTTCCATCTTACCCCCACTTATCTTAGACTACCTTCAACCAGCGTGTAGATTATATTATCCTTAAACCAAACTGACGACTGGAGCCATATAAAGATTAGGATCATTATCTCTTTCGTACTTTCATAGTCTTACGGAGCGTGACTCACATTACCATACTATATCTCTCTCTCATGCTACCGTCTTAAGCTAGGGTACAGCTCAGCGTGAGGCATGCTGGCCCCTCGCGGTGAGCTGCTCGCGAGTCAAATTGTTGCACATAAACATGCGCGGATTCAAAATGGCGTCGCACACGATGACAGCCGCGGCCGGTGTTTATCATAATTCACCAAATTATTAACAAAACGAGGAAATTGCCTCGGCAGTGGAACGGCTCAGCAACTTTATCAAATTTGTACGCGCCTCAATGACTACCTGGGCTGTTTTATAAAGCTACAAATTACAAATTACAAGCGGAAGTATCTTTCTAACTCCTTTCGATACAAAGGGTGTTCCGCTTTTAATTTGTAACTTTTAGCTTTATAATATAGGGCTCTGCTGTACCTCGGCTACGTGAACACTGGGTCAGTTACGTGCACTGGATGTACGTCACACTCCTTTGTTTATTGGGGAACTTAGGGGGAAGTTGGTGACGTGTGATGGGTGTGCGAAGGTGTGGTTTGCGGTCGCAGGCGTCGGTCACGTAGCCGAGCCCATCCGCGTCACTGTCAAGGATGACCAGTACAGCTGACGAGGAAAGAGGATGGAGGAAAACGGTTTTCGCTTCGTTTTTGCAAGCGACTGTTAGTACACGGTAGCATAGGTTAATTTTCGCCTTTGCCGAGAAGTGTAAATAAACATTAATTTCATACAGGTTACATTCCCGTTAAGAGGTTATATTAGAGCTCATTTGGAGAAAATTAGGTCATTCTACCCTGGCCGAAAATTATTAGGTTCTGAGATATTGATCAAATTAAATTGAATTTTGGTACTTTTCCCTTATTTCCATGTCACGAAAAATTCTCAATGATATGTTTTATTTCAGAAGATTTTCTATGGTATCTTAAATTATTAGAATCATTACGAATCAGCGAAGTTCATAGACCCAATTTCCCGTTTTATATAATCAACTTTTCAAGTAATTACTTAAAGTTTGTTTCTCCACACTAGGTGTTGGTTCCCAGTGTTCGTTTTTCACTTAATATGGAGAAAGGGGTACTATATGATTTAATTTGCTCCAAAGCAAAGACCTAATGAGCTCTACTATAACCTCTCTTTGTATGCAATGCAATAACCAATCACCCTCCACAATGTTCGGCAGAGGGTTATCCAAAGTTCAGGGACTAACTCTGTAGGTCATACTCATCTACTTTCATTAAGGAACCAACATCAAAATCGCGAAAAAAACAGAGGTTCTATGTATTTTGGCGGTTTAGCTCTCAAAGTTTGTATGGAACAGCTGTTTTTTTTTCGCGATTTGGATGTTGGTCCCAAAATTAAAGTTGAAGAGTATGACCTACAGAGTTAATTCCTGAAGTTTGGACAACCCTCTGCCGAACACCCTGTATAGGTACCCAACATGTAAAAATAATATAGGGGTTAGGTACTTATCTCAGTGTGCCTTTTCCTAACGACTTTATTATTTGGTCATATTCGACCAATTCGATTACTGGTTGAAGCAGACGAATTTTTTTTTGAGGTTGTGTTGGGTAATTTCTGGATCTGCTGAACCGATTTAGATGAAATTTGGTATAGAGATAACTAAGGTCCCGGGGACTTGTGTGGTTGCCGGGTTATAATAGTGTCACTCCATATCTTCCCTTGGATGTCCTAAGAGGCGACTAAGGGAATAAAGGCTTGTAGTACTGTTAGGCGATGGGCTTGCAACCTGTCACTAATACACTGGTAAACATCTTAACCTGATTGTGCAAAATGTGGTAACAGAATTACCAATAAGTTTTTTACAGTTGTTGTAATTTCTGTAGCTCTGCCTACCCCACTTGGGAATGTGTTTCAAGTATTGCATTATTGGAAAAAAGTGGCCACCTATTATTTTATCGAAACCCCTTTCAACGAACTTATCATTACATTCATTACGCAGAATTTTCAATTCATCGAACGGCATTTATCGCCGAGTTTGGTTTAGTAGCCACAAGTCTAGTTTAAGATATCCTAAAATCATCATGGTTTCAGCAGGAAATAGCGTTCAGTGAATTGAAATGATACAAATATGAAGTAAAATTATGAGTTATCGTAAAAAGTGTACGAGCTACCCGTGCTAACAGTTACAATACGGCAAACTTAAATGGGGACATTGTGCCATAAATAAATATAGATTTTGAAAACCGATGACGCCTTTTCTCCTTAACCATTTGTCACATCTAACTGACTCATTTTATACTCGATGTGAAGCATCGGATTAACGTTACGATAAATATCGTGTAAGTGTTTGGAAACTGTCCCTTATTACTGATACGCTTGTCATATTGTTGCCGAGGATAGTACGCAATATATAGACGAGTGAGTTATACAGAGAGCAAAACAAAGTGTACCAGTCCAATAATTATTTTGTTTATTTATTATCAGAGAAAGAAGTTTCTGTAGCACGAATAAAATTTTCCTAGGGACTTCCGAACGATAATAATTTATCGATAAATTGTACTTTCTTATGACAGTTAATTATGCATGAAGATAACGTATAATATGAACATGCCATTTCCATACACCGTAACTCAAAATTTTAAAAATAAAATAATTGTTCTTTCATCCGGCGAGGTGGACATGGTACTTACTTTTCAATTTCAAGTAATAGTTTGTTTAGGTACTTTTATTCCACATTAATATGACATACATCTTACTTACTTAATGCGAAAGTTTGAATGGATGTTTGTTACTCAATCACGCAAGAACGGCTGAACGGATCAAAATGAAATTTGGCACAGAGACAGATTATAGTCTTGAATAGGCTACTTTTTATCCCGAAATATTGGACGGTTCCTGAGGGAATAGCGATAAACGACTTCTACACGGATGAAGGCGCGGGAAACAACTATAAATAATGAACGGTTTATACACTCGGCGTCAAAAAATAGCGCATATTGAAATTTTACAAAAAATAATGGTTATAAGATAATAATTTCAAATGATAAGGATGTCGTTAGAGGTGACTAAGGGAATAAGGGTTTGTATTACTCTTAGGCGATGGGCTTGCAACCTGTCACTAATACACTGGTAAACATCTTAGCCTGAAAGTGCAATTTTTTTAGATTTTTTGGTATTTCTGTAGCTCTGCCTACCCTACTCTGGGAAGGAAGGCATGATGTTATGTATGTATGTATTAAAACAAATGGCAGAACCAGTTCATGAATGTTTCGTTGGCAATTAAAAACAATGGTATAGTTAAAAATGTGCTTGTGTATAGATGTTTACAATTACTGTAAATACTGAAAGTTTTCCACAAGTTGAGCACTTGCCTCTACATTATTGCAGATGGACAAACAGGCTATACATACATATATTTAGTGTATCATTTAACACGGGCGATGTCGGGACGGGTTGCTAATGTACACATATACGATACATAGGGTAAAAATAATGAACCTTTTGTATCACCCTTCAGTCACAAGATGATCTACAAAAACAATATTTTATTATGTGTATTGTTATTTATAATTATCTCCCGGAAGAACTCAGGCTATTGCCTTTAACCACAGTCTATGAAACTGGCTTTCGGAGCCTTGTTTTTACAGCGTATCTCGAGATTCTCGAGCACCGACAGCACTATGATTAGTAGTATTTAGTTATATAATTATGATAATTATGCCTACTATGTTAACCTTTTCTATTGTTTTCTATTGTATGAATTGGACATCTTAAATTATATTTTAATTTTCTTTTTCTATTCTCTTGACATTTTAATTAACCACTATAATTTATTTGCACGCTTGCATGCAATCTTGATACATGAAACATAATGTACTGTAACATCTCTATACTGTGTCTATGCAAATAAATATTTTCTGATTCTAGCCTTGCAACTTTACATGTCGGTGATGAAAAAAAGTGAAACTAGGCAATATAAATAAGCTCCCAGACTTCAAATTTGCATGAAAACCTTGTGCCACTAATATCTATCAGAAGTATCAGTATCACCTAATTGCTTACTTATGCCTTCTCGTCGGCACGGTAGGTAAAGTCGACTACAAAGAGGTGTATACAATTTTGCTCCCTATAACAATGCAAAAAGGTGAAAAACTATACATCTCCTTGAAGTCGACTGTACCTTCTACCGGTTCTACCTTAATGATACTTTACGTTAATTCGTTTCTGCTAGTAAAAAGCCATAATAGGCAACTTACTTGTTAAACAGTTTATTTTAATACTCACGAGGTGTCATTTAGTACGTCGTGTTGGGTACTTCCCTTGTGTATAATTTGTATTCACTCGTCCAACACTAATGTCTCTCTCTGATGATGTCACATTTGTGGTATTGTTTTTGTTCCTCTATTGATGTTCAAGTCAAGTGTATTCTCTTAGGAAACGTCGCGTCGTCGTGGTTTCGCCAAATAATCAAGCTCAAAAGATTTATACTGCGTAATCGTCTCATCGATGCCATGTCTAGGTACCGTAAGATGAGGTCAATAGAGATTTGTAGGATGAACAGAAACACTATTTAAAATAAGCAGAGCCCGGAATTTTCGTAGCACTTTTGAGCTGTCATAGGGACTTCTCGTTTATAGACTTCCGATATACATGTGTATATCGATAAATAAGGAATACGTTTTTTTTAAATGTGATTACGAGTAGAAGTAAATAACATGCAGTCTTATCGCGAATGAGCGATCTCTTCGAGACAAGATAAAATGATGACTATCTATTTCTTTTATAGATAAACTAATGATGAAACACTTGTTAGCGCTAAAACTGACTTTGAACATGAAATTGATAAATGTTAAAACCAGGGATCGTTATCGGTATTCTGACTACCGGTTTTAAATGAGGTATAACCGGTGATAATTGCATTTCGCTATTTATACCGCTAAAGCTCTGATTACCGGTATAATGAATACCGGTATTCAAGTATGTTATCGGTTTAGCCAATTGAGAACAATACCTCTTCTTGATACTTTACCTGTAAAAACTATTAGCAGTAATACCTGTCAGTGTCAATATTCTCGTTTATTCGTATATGTAAATGTTTTCGGTGCTCTTACAAAAAACTTAGAGTCGCCTTAGACAAGTCTGAAATTGCAGTTAATTACAGTCTAATTCACATCACACTTATCAGGTGCAATCAATAGCGGTATTGAATACAGGTATTTAATACTGTAAATAGTGTATACATAGCGATAAAAACAAAAGCGACAAACAACAATACCTCTAATTTGAATATAGGTATTATTTTTTAGCGGTAATAATTTGACAATGTAAATACAGGTATTGAATAAAACCGGTTTTACAATCCCTGGTTAAACACTTAACTGAACTGATTAAATGTAGAATTGTTAACTATTAACTTTTCATTGCAAATCTCTATTTACCATTTTCAGCCACGAGAGAGATTCAGAGATCGCTCTTTGGCGATAAGACCGCCTGTTGTTTACCTTTACTTTTAATCTTCATTGATATGTTGTGTTGTGTTCTATAATGAATCGATACAATTATGTATGTCGGAAGTCGATAAACGAGAAGTCCCTATGACACATAAAAATTGCCACGAAAATTCCGGGTTCTGAAAATAAGTCATAATTTGCTACTACAACCACAACATACCATCACGCCTTCATTCCCAGAGTGAGGCAGAGCTACAGAATTACCAACAACTCAAAAATCTGTTGATCATTCTGTTACCACGTTTTGCATCATTGGGTTAAGCTGTTTTACCAGTGTATTAGTGCCAGGCTGCAAGCCCATCGCCTAACAGTACTACAAGCCCTTATTCCCTTAGTCGCCTCTTACGACTTCCACGGGAAGACATGGAGTGGCACTATTCTAACCCGGCAACCACAACTAACTACTAGTTCTACTACTACTAATAATTTTGACAAAATATCTTTGTCTTACGGCAAAAAACACCGCAAGAACCATTGCTTTTGAATACCAACAAAGAGGAAATCGATTACCGGAAGGTATTTGAGATCCATCAGCCGGTCAGTACGGGATCTTTGACGAAGGTATTACATACATAACAGAGAATTAACAATGTACCTTAAAGCTGTAATCATAAGGTATACAATAAAATTTATCGAATAAGTATTTAAGACCTTTTAGTCACCAAAACCTTAATTGTGTATGCGATAGTCTCGGAAAGTACGTGCAACCTTCTAAGTTCTGACGCCGGTTTCCTATGGCGTGCGGGAGAAGCTATTGGTAGGTTTGGTTAGTCAGTATGGCTGTGGGAAACAAGGTCATTCAGCATGGCAGCCAAAGGCAACTAACTGCATACAATACCGGGGTATTTTTCAAAGAAATTGTACCTAATTAAGGACTGAAATTAAGTTACGGTAACATTTACCTGTGAGTAACGAAAATTAGTCGTCCATGTATATAGTTAATTTTTGTTACTCACATGTAAAAGTTATCGTAACTTAATAACAGCCCTCAATGAGGTACAATTTCTTTAAAAAATACCCACCTACAAAACAATACAATACAAAAATTATCTCTAACTTAAGTACAGTCTGCAGAAAAAGTAGATGATCATTTTAGTACTTTATCGCACTAACGTGACAATACTGCGACAATTGGGGTGTGGTAAAGTAGTGAAAGTGACAAGGTACTAAAGTGATCATATACTTTTGCTGTTGACTGTACTAACTCGCCGCAATCAACGTTTTTGACGTAGTTTTATAACTTGTCTATGAAAAGTCGTCACTGGAACGATTTAATCGTATTTAACTGACTCTGGGGGGTGACTCTCTCAACACAGCGCTTCGTCATTCTCAAAGGTGAAGTTTTATCCGGCAAGTTTAAGAAGTCCCGTCGGAGCGTACAAAACACATTTTAGCGCGTGCCTTCTCAATTAGGCAGCAGGCAGGTGAGTCGAGTTCAGTGTCGTATAAATAAAGCTGCCTAATTAAGAAGGAACGTGCTAAAATGTGTTTTGTACGCTCCGGCGGGACTTCTTAAACTTGCCGGATAAAACTTCATCTTTGAGATCGACGCAGCGCTGTGTTGAGTGACTCACCCCCTGGAGTGCCGCTGGTAATAATCCAGTGCCATGATATTGTATCGATGCACTTACCGCGAAAAGAAATACCGTGAGCACACATCTCGGTACAGTCGAGTCCATAAATGTGTAAACTTTAGTACCTTGTCACTTTAATCGCTGTGACAAATCAAATGTGGCAGTTCAAGCATGACATTAATTAGAGAAAGCACTAAAGTGTACACTTATTTAATGAACTCGACTGTACTTTAAAGAAAATTGTAAGTAAGTCTACGCTCATTTGCCCTTATAAATAAACGAAGTTACCGTGGAGTACCTAATATGCTGTTTTTGTCAATATTTAAAGGATGGGGTTCAAAAATTAAAGTGATTTGATTATAGCCAAAGGGATGTCATATCACATGTATATGCACATTACAAAACTATTTTTTTTATATTTAATCGTGACTTGTGTACTTTTTGATTTGTAGCCAAAAATTAACAAAAAAGACCGTTCCCTTATCTCCGAAGTTTATGGACCGAAAAATCTGAATAAATCCTGACTTCAAGATAATTATTTATATTTTACGCGAAAAATAAGATGCAATTATACGGGTTTTGAAAAAAAAAACATAAAACTTTTAAAATCCGTATTAAAATGTAGGCTAGTCAAAATGGATCTTATTGCATAGAAACCAAAGTTCATAGGAAAACTTTTTTTTTATTTAGAAACAAAAGTCTTACATAGCAAATCGGTACATTAGCTTCATAGCCTACAAAAACTTAATTATAGGTTTCCTACATTAAACGAATAACAATCAGCTTTTTTTTTCTCGAGTCTTATTAACTCATTTTCTTATAAACTACATACGGAACTCGGTGCGCGATTGCGAATCGCATTTCATCGGTTTTACATATTTACAGAGAGCCAGTCATATTCTCATATTCCCTCTCACACGTAACGCCCTCTCTATATCACAATCGACAACAGCTATTCTTTTTGGCAAAAACCTATTTAACAATAACTTACCTTTGATACCTATTTAAAATAAGTAACGTAAGTAAGGAACTTAAGGACAAATATTTTATCTGTTACAAATTCCCGCTGTATCATACACGGTGCAGAAATTTTATGTTTTCCTTATATTACCTACTTTGTAAAAATGTTGGTATTGCATGATATATTAAAAAACCGGACCATGCTCAATGTAAAGTTCCGAAGACTTTACTTAACCTCTTGAGGCCCACCATACTAAAATCCGGTAGATTTTTGTTAGTAGGAATTTGAATCCACCAGCAAGGAAATAAAGTTCAATTAACTTTGCACTTAAATGACATTTTCAATTTTGAAACGAATAAAAATGAGCTTTATGATCCTTGAAATAAGGTTTAAATTGAATTGCCTGGATTATGTACTTTCTATAGGACACCGGGTCTTACGAGAATAAAAACAAAAAATGCAATAGGTAACTTAAAATTTCAGTCTATATGATTTTTAATAGGTTTAAACACTCAAGTCTCCTTGGCCCGTCATATTTTTCTTTTAATATCGTTATATGTGCTTTTATTTAAGATATTTTTCAGTTTATTATTACTTGTAGTTTTGGCTGTAGGTCAACACGCAACTCTAGCTGTAATTACCCTTTGTTAATAACATGTACGGGTGATCTATAAGTTTTGATAATCCGGATGAATCATCCCCATAATGAGATCTAAGTATACCAGTGCACTAATCAACCTTAAATTAGAGAAAAAAAATACACTATTAATTTGTTTTTCTGTGATAGCTAAACAAAAAAACGTAGATATGTATGAACAATAGGTATTACAAGTCGCAAAGTAAGAGTGAGTTTTGTAATTATTTAGAGCGCTGTGGAGGAAGTCCTGATGCATTATTAAAAAATGTTTGTTATTGAAAATGAAGCCTTGGTATCTTTAATGATTAAGGATAAATAAGTTAACAATATACTAGTTTTTTTATCTCCGGCTCTGTCACCAAAATTTAGGGTAGGCTTTTCGGCTTTTTTTCAGGATTATTGAGGCTTTCAAATAATAACTGTGGCATTACCTTTTACTAATGGAGCTGAAATAATCTACGAGAGTTATTTAACATTATTCTTTCAAAGTTATGTAAAAATATTACTAATAATAAGCTAGAGAAAAAAAGAAAATACGAATTTGCGGCAGGAATTGCGCTTCAGAACCTTCTAATCGACAAGGATGCTGGCCTTCATACAAATTTCAGAACTGATAACCGCTTCCCCTGTTATGTAGCCCTCACTTTCGACTCCTAATTCTCATTGAATAATGTTCAAAAACAACTATATAAAAATCAAGAGCTGATGATGACTTAGTGAAGGTACAAAGTTTAACCTCCAAAAGTAAAAATATTTTTAAAGGGGTAAAATAAAACACTTAAATGACGTTTTTAAGTGTTTGCAATCACATTTACTTATCTTCCATTTTTTATACCGATTATTAAAACTTTTGGATCACCCCTCGTACATCTGATTTTTAAGAGCTATCCAATGAGATAACTAGATGTTCTAATGTAAAAATAATATTTTTACCGTCTTTGATGGTAAAGTAACTGTATTTTTAATTCTATGATTTTATTTTACAACTTTAACGGCATACTTTGAATGTAGGTTTTATTTTATGCAATAGTGCTACAAAACAAAATGAGTCATTGTTGCATTTTAATTCGGAACGCAATGAAAGTTTTAAATCAAACTGTATTTGTTTTTGAGTTGTAGCACTATTGCATAAAAGCAGCGGTATAACTTTGTCAAATTACACCTTTGTAGGACCAGACTCTGATTTAAACCGCGGACAGACGGACAAACGGACATGGTAAAACTATAAGGATGCCTTGTTGACTACGGAACCCCAAAAACCTGCCAAGTGTGAGTCGCGCACCGAGAGTTTCGTACCAACTTGTAGGTATTTAAACGAGTCTTGAAGATTATCCCTGATAAATAAATTAGTCGAAAACCCACACCAGAACACAACAATGCTCCACACTGCTGCGTAGCGGGAGGTTAATGGATGAGACGGTGATGCCAGTCACCACTAAAGTTTTGCATCGAAAAATTTAATATTAAATAATAAACCAATTTTACGTTATAGGCATTATAAAGAGTCTTAAACAAAATCCCCGGGGAAGTTAGATTACTAAACTTGATTTTACCGTTTGGTTTAGTTTCCTGCCAACGTCACTGTATATGATGACTAGGGTTAGGAACTTTGGTGGCAAATCTTGGTTCAAGAGTTCATGGAGTCGCTATGTCGTAATTATTATATACTACCACTTTGTTTTTACCTTCAGTATTGTCATATTTCAAAATATACAATTGCTTAAACCGCTGAACCAATTTAAATGAATTTTGGTACAGAGGATATCTCCCGATGTGTAACAAACAAACAAGTATTAGTTGGTGTGACTGATTAAACCGAACCAAAATTGCCTTTAGTAGTTCAAAATCAAAGTGGTATGTATACAGGGTAATTTTTTAATAGGTGCATAAATTTTAATATTTGCTTCGCTATTGTTAAACATGTTGTGTTATTTTTAGTCTAGCTTAAAAAATATTAGAGATATTGCCGATTCAATGATTCCACTAACTTAACGATATTCATGGACCCTCTAATGCTGGGGTGCGAGGAGAGGGGAGTGTTGTTAAGTAAGTTAATAAATGAAATTTCAAATTTAGAATATCAGTAGGAGAGGGGCTTGTTGTCTGATAAGCTGTACATGAAATTTCAAATTTCGAATATCAATACAGTGTATCGCATACCTACAGCTTGACAACCCTTGTCATCTTTCTAGTGTGACTTTGTGTCCACACGGGCCTCTGTGGGCCGAGCACTCTGCCACGGGACTTAGTGTCAAGTGACGTCAAACGGGAACTAGTGTCAAATATTATTATGAAATTATTAAAATGACAGCCACCCGGGGATTAAGTTGCTCGGTAATAAAAGGACTCAAATCACACAAAACACACTTTTATTTTAAACGTTAGTTCTTTATACTTACGTTGGAATATGGAATAGACGAATTAAAGTCCCGAGTGTCCCGACCCTATGTCAAAATTGTCCCGTGGCAGCGTGCTCGGCCCACTGGTGTTCTATTCTTTTAAATAACTCACCCATAAGTAGACAGGTACCAGTGCTGTTCTCCTAAGCCAAAAAGCAGTATCTGTTTCAATGGCCAAAGCAGATTCAATCTTATTCCGTTAGTAATAAGTTAACATTTGCTACAGGAGTTTTGTCTGAGATACTGCCTTTTAAGTTAGCAGGGCAGAGTGGGAGTAACACGCTGCCACGGAACAAGATTTTGACATAGGCTCGGGACTTAAGGATCGGACAAACGCCCGTCATGTTCTTAACATAACCCTGTTCCGTACAGCAGAGACTTCCTTAGGTATATTATTAATAAAAAAAACATGTTAGGCACTTTGTAGTTTAATTATACTATAACTTTTATGTATTCAACGACAATTTTATTAATGATTGACATTCCGATGTCTGTGTTCGACAAAAAAATATTACGCCTATAAAAAATAATGACCAATTTTTCTTCGAAATTTTCACTTGTGAGTCTATAACGACGTGCAATTAGGACCCACTTATGAGTTAAAAAAGTTCGTTCACAATCTACGGACGTCATTGGGGCGTCGTTGACATTGGTATACTGTTCTTCCAATATGCTTGTGGCTCGGCGTTAATTTTCTTCTGGATTTCTAATACAGTAAAATAATAAGGATTTCTATTAGATTACTCTTACTAGATATTTTGTGTCAACGTGTTTATAAATAAATAATATAAAATGGAATATCTTAACATCATAAGGAAGTCTCTGTTGTACGGAACAGGGTTATGTTTTGAAAATAACGGGCGTTTGTCCGATCCTTGGTTATAACGTAGTAGAAAGAGGCTCTAGGCTGGGATTCTACACGGTAATAACGATATCGTCTTTGACGTGTTTCCGTATTGTCAACGTTTTGATAACTCTTATGTCATTTACAATAATGGCAACTGTGACATAAACGATTCTGAAACACGTCAAACGCGATATCGTTATAACACAGTAGAATAGAGGCCCTGTACCATTAAGTTTACAACGTGGATACGATATAGAAGCAAGGTGGACTCAAAAATGTAGCAATGTCGCATGCTGTGAAAAGCACACACGACAGGGAGTTTCTAGATGCACTTTATACGGGCACCGGCTCTTGACATAAATAAGATTATATATTGGAGTGTTGAAAAAATGACCTTTTAAGCGCCCACATAAGACTCAAGGTCGATTGATTTATTCTTTTTATCATCAGAAACGTTGTAAATTGCAAACATTGTAACAAAAACTAATTTAGTCTGCCAATTACTAGTCAGTAATTGGATAAGTAAACATCTGTTGAGTTATGGGTTTTAGTGATATCCAGTTGACGTTATTTATGATGTATTGGGGAATGTAAAATTCTGGTACGTTAGCATGATAAGCGTGTTTCCCGCGAGGCGGTCACTCGACTCACTCGATGAGTTGCAGCGGGCAAAGGAAATAGAGAACAGAAGTTCAACTCCGGTCTATAAAGAAAAAAAAACATTTATTCGTGACAAACAAAAGAAAAAAAAAATTAAGGAGAAATTACTACGCAGGGTTGTCCAAACATGTTCTTTTGGTTACGCGGTCGAAACCCGTGATCGCAGTCTCCGGCACATGCTTGTAGCGCCACGTGCAGTCGAAGACACTGTTAACTGTACATTTACAAACGAACATAAACCTTATCGCAACGTATTAAAGTCTAGGGGTGGTCAGTTAACAGTGTCTTCGTGTGTACAAGGCACACATACCTATACCGTGACACTCGGTGTCGTATAGAAGGTATATAATTAATAGGCGGACGACGGATGCAAATTACGTCAACATCATGTCAAACGATATACGTAATATGGATATGACCACAATTGGGTTAAAAAAAGTACCTAATTGCAAAATAGTTATATCAATTTATTGTTGTAGTAAATAATCATAATATTTTCAACGTAACATATTTTCAGTCCATTCCTTTTATGGTTCACTATCCACATAATTATATAGGAAAAATTTACAAGTGGCCAATACTTTCTTAATATATTAATAATTAAGCACTATGGTGGATAAGGGTATTGTGCACTTACGGATATAGTTATGTACCCTCATGACCAGGTCTCCTGAAAAGCAAAACGCCTAAGTAGCAGAATTCCTAAAACGCAAAATGCCTGAAATGTATCTTGTCTGCTTACTATCCGATTGTAACTAAAACAGCGTATATTTTTATACATAAACTTTACTCGAAATTTAATAAAAGTCTTATCCATCTTATGCTTTCGTCACCATATTGCATCCATCGTCCGCCCTTTGAATCAAGACAGTTTAGTTTAAACTATATTTTAATGAGCATAAAGTTTTTTTTTATGTTTCAAAATTGAAAATGGCATTGAAGAGTAAAGGATATTGAACTTTATTCACAGATTCAAATTCCCACTCATAAAAATCTCCCTGCTCATAGTACGGTGGGGTTTACGAGATCAAGGTACCTACCTACGTCTACGCTGTTTGGGAGTAAGCAATTAATTAGTACCTATTGTGAGTACGACTCGAAAACAAACAAAAACACTGTTAGCGCCCTTTAGGATTGGCCAGAAAGGGTGTTAGAAATAATACCTATTTATCTGGCATTTAGCGGTTCTTAATCATTTAGCCGGTGTGGTTGCCGGGTTAGAATAGTGCCACTCCATGTCTTCCCGTGGATGTCGTAAGAGGCGACTAAGGGAATACGGGCTTGTAGTGCTGTTAGGCGATGGGCTTGCAACCTGTCACTAATACACTGGTAAACATCTTAGTCTACTTCTGCAAAATGTGGTTACAGAAATATCAAGACTTTTTAGATTTGTTGGTATTTCTGTAGCTCTGCCTACCCCACTCTGGGAATTAAGGCGTGATGTTATGTATGTATGTATGTATGTAATCATTAGGTTTGGCGGAAATAAGTTACCCTGTTCAAGAGATTTCAGTAAACTTTATTTTTATTTTTATTTTGACGACACGCTAGCCTAGTTGGTAGTGACCTTCGAATCCCGGTAAGGGCAGATATTTGTGTGATGAGCACGATTATTTATTCCTGAGCTGAGTGTTTTCTATGTATTCAAGTATATATTTCTCTATATTCGTAAGTTTATTGTTGTATCGTGGGACTAGGTCGATTTGTGTGACATTGTCTTGTGATACTTATTTATTTTTTATTTTATTTATTTATCTTATTGTATTCCTACCTAATGACTGAGAAACGACCTGTGGTTTTTTCGGGTGGGATATTTTACCGTACTATATATTATGTTAAACGAAAATGAACAAAACGAAGTCAAAGAAACTAACGTGTAGCACCAGAATGTTAATTGAAACGCAAAGGTCCCAATGATAACACTATCACCCAATTTGCGCCATCCAAGGGCGTACATTCCAACCAGTAACGCCTTGTCACATTAAAAAAACACCCGAAACCGTGTTGTATTAAATCTAAGACAAAAACGAACTTGCTGACTACGTCTTGCTGACAGACGTCCCTTTTAAGTCGTAAAAAGGCGTAGTATAATTTGAAAAATGATGCATGGAATTAAAGTTTAAATTACGTTTACGGATCAGGGTGCATATTCTTAATATGATTATTATTTTTTGTTATCGTGTGGAATTCTTCTGCAAGATATTCAGCGTCTTGGGAAGACGCAGGGCTATCTGCAAGATTTAGCCACTAAAACACCTCGGTGGCCAGCGTTCGTGCTTGTTAGAGGCTTCGGGATCTCCATAGGACGGGCGCCGGAACCTTCTACACTATATTTGTGCACTTCCGAGATCTCAGGCGTGTTATTATGACATAACTATGCAGTTCTGTTCACGCTCAGAGAAAAGGACAGAACTATATTACTGCCAAAGCTCTGGCTTTTACGCTTACCGTGAAATTAACTGCAAAGCTAGCTCATAATAACCGCCCTGGTGTAACTAACTATACACAACGCCAGCCTCTCCACCCTGTTACCGTCCACGACCTCGAGGCCTGTTTTTAGTCGCCTCTGACGACAGACAGGTGGAAGCCGCAGCAGTATTCTGGTCCCGTTCTCCAGGGACATAGTGCCAGGGCCTCAGGCACGGATATCATAACATGACGTATACTCGGAACAAGGCGTGGCGGCCCGCATCTGATATGATGGGCTCAAGATCGTGTCGGCATTATTGATACGGGTCTTGTGCTGATACGTCTTAAATTATTAGGCCGGTAAACTTTGTCGGAAACCTTCCTGCGACTAGGAAATGGCATGCTGAACTATCAAGTCCTTTAGTGCGACAACGTTCGTGCAAATTCAGACCTAAATGCATACTAACGAGGAGGAAACGTATGTCTTACAATTAGAGTTTACATTTAAATATCTTATAATAATACGATTAAGTAATTTAAGTGATTATGGTACATACAAGTAGGTATAATTAACAAAAACTTAAGCCAGTGTGCAAAATGACTTATTGAGACAAAAAATATGATGGACCGTGAGTGAGCCTGAGCTTATCAATCATTTTGAATCTAGCATGTACCTACACAGGCAGAGCAATTAAATGGGTGAGAGAGGAGAGGTTAAGATAAGGAATTTTGTTCTGTTTGGAGTCATGTCGCATTCAAATATATTCAGATACCGTATTATTGTCATCATTGACAGAGTTTGTTCCATCTTGCCAAACCCTTGAGTGATTAATAGTACACAATGTATCTCCATCACTGTCAGGTTTGATATAGGTAGGAACCCTACCTATATCCGGACAGTCAGGGTTTTTGGTTGCGTGTCCGGCCAAAGTAGGGTTTAAAATTGACCTTCGCGTGCGCCCCCGCCCCGTTATAAAGAAGACATTATTCAAGTTTATTGTTGTTTCACTCAGATTTCAGAAGAAGACTCAAACCCTTGATTTACTACATTTAACCATGTGTTATAGCTAAAAAATTATACTGGCTAAACTGGCTGGTCTGTCTTGCTTTTCGGTTATATAACCCAAGACTTAGATAGTTAACCATATTAGAAACCCTTATTTCCTCGTGGATGTGTTTGCGATGGTTTTATAAAGCTTTAATTAGAGTAGGATAGAACGGGTTAATGTAACTCGCTGCCGGAGCATACGGCCTAGGAACACATTTATCTACAAATAACACTTTTTACACTACCGATATTCTTTAATCACACATCGCTCGCTGTCCCGCTCACTACACACTCACCACAGAAAACCAGGCTTGCAGTAGTACCTACTTACCAAGTAGGTGCCGCAACTTTATGCTCAATTGCGATCCATATCAGTGTGATCCTTAAGCACCTTAATTAGTTTTATTATTTCCCCCGTGTGGTTGCCGGGTTAGAATAGTGCCACTCTGTCTTCCTGCGGATGTCGGTAGAGGCGACTGAGGGAATAAGGGCTTGTAGTACTGCTAGGCGATGGGCTTGCAACCTGTCACTAATACACTGGTAAACATCTTAGCTTGACTATGAAAAATGTGGTTACAGAATTATCAACAAGTTTAGAGTTGATGATATTCTGTTGCTCTGCCTACCCCACTCTGGGAATAAAGGCGTGACGTTATGTATGTGTTTGTTTTATTATTTTTCCGTTAGTAGTAAGTTCACCATTGTCATTTAGTCTGCCATTGTTTTTTCAACTTTTGTACATAGTACTGTGGTTGCCGGGTTAGAATAGTGCCACTCTGTCTTTCCGCGGATGTTGGTAGAGGCGACTGAGGGAATAACGACTCGTAGTACTGTTAGGCGATGAGTTTGCAATCTGTCACTAATACACTGGTAAACATCTAAGCCTGACTATGCAAAATGTGGTAACAGAATTATCAACAAGTTTAGAGTTGTTGGTAGAATACCTGCCTGCCTGCTCTGCATGCCCCACTCTGCGTGACGTTATGTATGTGTTTGTTTTATTATTTTTCCGTTAGTAGTAAGTTCACCATTGTCATTTAGTCTGTTTTTTCAACTTTTATACATACTCTGATTGCCGGGTTAGAATAGTGCCACTCTATCTTCCCGCGATTGTTGTTAGAGGCGACTGAGGGAATAAGGGCTTCTTGTACTGTTAGGCGATGGACTTGCAACCTGTCGCTAATACACTAGTAAACTTCTTGGCCTGATTGTGCAAAATGTGGTTACAGAATTATAAACAAGTCTATTTAGAGTTGTTGGTATTTCTGTAGCTCTGCCTATCTCACGCTGGGAATGAAGGCGTGATGTTATGTATGTATGATCTTTGAACTAATAGTTAAGTGTCCATTATTGGTGCCTGACAGCTTAAAGTGTCCAACACTGGTGTCATCACCCTAGACATGTATTTTTTTGAAGAAGGATACGAGCACTCAGACCACCTGATGGTAAGTGGGATCTGAGACCCATAGACATTTGGATTCTTAAGACTACAATACTGCAATCCTAAGACTTCGAACGCGTTGCTAACGCTGAGGACTAAGATGGAATGCCTCTATGCTAGTAATTTCACTGGTTGTCTTACGGCCGAACCCTATATTCAAACCGCGGATAGATAAGGCTTACTTCGGGTTGAAATTTGAGATTTGCCCATACAAAATGTGTCAAATTTGAACTGAAATGATTTAGATAAAATTTGGTATGGAGATAAATAAGGTCCCAGGAACGGACAATAAACAACACGCTGGCCTAGTTGGTAGTGACCCTGCCTTCGAAGCCAGCGGTCCTGGGTTCGAGTCCCGGTAAGAGTCATGGATGTTTTATATGTATTTAAGTACGTGTCTCTCTATATAAGTAAGTTTATCGTTGTCTAGTACCTATAATACAAGCCTGGAGCTTAGTTTGGGACTAGGTCAATTAGTGTGACATTATCCTGTGATATTTATTTATTTTACTATCAAATAGTGATTGGTTTAGTATATTTATTTAATAGTGACGTCTACATACACCCGAGTAGAGAGCTCGGTCGCCCAATACTATATATAAAAGAAGAAACTGACTGGCTGATCGATCAACGCACAGCCAAATCGCTGGACCAAGGGGTAGAAATAAAAAAAAAATGCATACAAAGTCCATATAAATGTGTTAGTACAAACTTAGAAAATATAATGTTAGTACATAGTTAGTTATTATATAAATTTTAAATTAAAATTTACTTTAATTTACCTGCCTTCACCTGGCACGAGGTATTTGCGCATGCGCTCCTACCCAGTGTCGCAGGATGGGGCAGTCTCGCTTGTCACTAATGACCCTCAGGATGGTGTTGGAGCTCCCCTGTACCCTGTGCATGAGCGAAGCAATGCGGCGTCGCGTGCTGAACCCGTCGGCGTATGCGCAAACATCGCTGACGCACTGCAGTAACGTGGGAGCCCTACCACCACTCTGAAGGCATTGAAAAGAAGGGATATTCCTTGGATATCTTAGGGGTGCACGCAGGGAAATTCATCCCCTAAGGGGTGAAAATAGGGGGGTAGCGGGAAACTAATTCTACGCGTACATAAATACGTAGTCGCGGGCGTCCTCTAGTAAGTACCTATATGAATCTGTGCGGAGATTAAGCAGGTACCTATCAAATGATGCGTCCCTGCAACTTCAGCCTGAAGCTTACTCATTGTCGTCGTATAAAAGGATGCGCTCGCGCCGAAAGCCAGCAACTCGTTCAGTAGAGATCCATCGCTGCGTGCGCGCGCACGCCGGAGCCGAATCGCGAGCGATAACGATTAGTGACAGTGCGCAAGATTGGATCATAAGAGAGGAAGGTAAATAAATCGTTTTTATAATTTGATTGTATTGACATGTTGATTCCGAACTAGTATAATTTTAGACGGGTTTGGTGCTTGTTTTTTTAAAAATATATTGGCAGTTTTTAGTTTTTTAAATGTTTCGCATTATAATATTTATAATAAATTAAGTAACTTTACCTGTCGTAGTTTTCAGGGTTCCGTACCCAAAAGGTAAAACGGGAACCCTGTTAATAAATATTCACAGAATATTTAGTTGTTTATTAATTGAATAAATAATTAAATTAAAATAAAATAAACACTTAAGGGGGGCCCATACAACAAACGTTTTTTTTCCCGTTTTATGCTCGTTATTAATAACGGTGCTTGAAATATTCACAGAATATTTAATTGTACATTCACTTTAAAAGTAAATACATAAATTAAAATAAAATAAATATTTGAGAGGGGCACCCTTCCAATAAACGTGGTTTTTTTTTGCCGTTTTTTTGCTCGATCTTAATACAGACACCGTGGTTGTATAGATAATGGTACGGAACCCTTCGTGCGCGAGTCCGACTCGCACTTGGCCAGTTTTTTTAATATGGCACATAGTTTTTTGTCGTAATTATTTTGCAATAATTTTTGACAGTTAAATAAACTTAAAACAAATAAAAAACACACGTGCAGAGAAACAAATTAGTATTCTGCCAACGTTAGGTTCATTTTTGTTCTTAAAATAATTAATAGCTCGATAGGATGCGTCTGTCAAATCAAGCTGTCGAGTTAAGCGTCATTTTAATTCAATAGGAAAACTTGTTCGACTGTGTCTACTTAAACTAGGAAACGCCAAATATTTTTTTAGGTAAGACAATACGCACATACGCCTCGTATATCTACTGTAAGATAAGATTTCTCCGTGATCTGACTGCGTTCTAAAAGGGCGTAACCAAATAATATACGGATGCTAAAGGCAAGATTATCACGAAAAAATCTCACTTCTCAATGCTGTCTTGTAGTTTTCAAAAGGAGATTCTTTTTTTTACAAATAATTCTAGTCATGCATTTGTATCATTACGTCGCATTTTTTGAGAATTATGCATTATACATGCCTCGGCTGAAATGGCATTGCCTGACTCGTATTTTAAGCAGGCCGAGCAATACTTAGGCTATTTCTCGGCCTGCTAACCAGCTCGTCAGGCAATCCCTACTTTCCGCGCCTAGGCAATAATGTACTGTACTTATTCAAAAAACTTAAACTACGGCATAAATAATGGTTTTGGGTATGCGTTACGATTCCCTTGCTGTAGCTTCGTGTTGCAGGACCCAAACATAATCAGCTTTTACATGCACAGTTCATTTGCAGTATGTTATCGTATTGTTTTAAACTCGGCCGCCATTACTGTCAAGTAAATAAGAGCTATAGTAACGTCGACAGTACGATAACTTTCCAAAAGCATTATGGTATTGTCGTGTAGAATAGATGCACAGAGGGTTTATTAATGATTAACGACACGTTGGCCTAGTTGGGAGTGACCCTGCCGAAGCCAGCGGTCCTGGGGGTGATTCTCTCAACACAGCGCTGCGTAAAATATGTTTTGTACGCTCCGACGGGACATCTTAAACTTGCCGGATAAAACTTCACCTTTGAGATCGACGCAGAGCTGTGTTGAGAGAATCACCCCCTGGGTTCATATCCCGGTAAGGGCAGATATTTGTGTGATAAGCGCGAATATTTGTTCCTGAGTCTTAGATGTTTTCTTTGTATGTATTTCTCTATATAAATATGTTTATCGTTGTCTAGTACCGAGGTCAATTTGTGTAAGATTGTCCCCTGATATTTATTTTATTTAATTACCAACTAAGTATAGTCAAGAGCAATTAAAACGGGTCACTTACTACAGAATTTCCATAGAAAGTGACCCGTTTTCATTGCTACCGACGGTAGACTTTACCAAGCAACTGTGTCCAAAATAATATTTCGGATTAAACGAAGCCTGTTCCGAGACAATAAGGTTTCTATCAGTGAAATATTTCATTGAAATTAGTTTCTAAAAAAAACATACAAACTTACAAGCAAGATTCCTAAGAATACTAAGAAATTAAGTCTTACTGCCGGACTCGACGTCGATTAAGTTCAAAGTGTGATTAAACTTGATTAAAGATGCTGCTGTCTAGAATAAGACAACACGTCATTTAACAAGCATTACATTTAATTGACATCTAACAAGTGAGTCTACATTTCTCCTGTACATTGAGACCGCGATATAATAACACAAATCTGTCGAAAATAAAATAGTGTTGTATCATCAGATCATCACTAAGACGTTAACACTTCATTAATTAATTAATTATTGTACATACATACATAACGTCACGCCTTTATTCCCAGAGTGGGGTAGGCAGAGCCACGGAATACCAACAACTCTAAACCCGTTGATAATTCTGTAACCACATTTTGCATAGTCAGGCTAAGATGTTTATCAGTGTATTAGTGACAGGTTGCAAGCCCATCGCCTAACAGTACTACAAGCCTTTAATCCCTTAGTCGCCTCTCACGACATCCTCGGGAAGACATGGAGTGGCACTATTCTAACCCGGCAACCACACGGGGGAAATAAATTATTGTATCATCTATAATTACAACTATTATTTCAAGCTAGACCCTATGCGATATTGTAGTAAAAATAATGATTATAATATGTTTAACTTAAATTGTTTCCAGCCGTCTAGTTATTAAATGCGGTAACATATTAAATTTCTCTGGTTGAATATCTATGTCAAATCAATAAAAAAAAACATCCCCGTTTTACGTCTACCCGATTATTTATTTTACAATATTTTATTTTATAACTTTGTTCAAGTGACTAATATGTACCATTATGCCAAATAACAGCCTTGCAGTACCAAGATTGCCCGAGTTAAACCGCGCCGCGGACAAACGGACATGGCGACCTCCGTAGCTTCAGACCTGCCTAGAATATGGTCTACATAGTGGTGAAAACCTTTTTAAAATAAATCCCAGACACACTACCGCGGTAGGTGATTTATGTTGTACAAACAGGGCCTCTATTCAGGTGCGTTAAAACGATATCGTGTTTGACACGTTTAAGAATCGTTTATGTCACAGTCGCCATTATTGTAAATGACATAAGAGTTATCAAAACGTTGACAATACGGAAACAGGTCAAAAACGATATCGTTATAACGCAGTTGAATAGAGGCCCAGCATCACTGCAGTTAACAGACAACTAGTGAGCATATTGTAAGAGGACAAGATTCATAAATGGCCAATTAACTGTGTCGCTGATGCTACAATCGAAGACACTGTTAACTGTACATTAACAAACGAACATAAACCTTATCGCAACGTATTTAAGTCTATGGGTAGTCAGTTAACAGTGTCTTTGTTTGTACTAGTCCGCGTGGAAGTCGTTTATCATAACATAAAATCCGCCGTTAAGTATGGAGAAGGCTTTTTCTTCTTTGTTTAAGTGCCTCTTCAACTAAGAAGGTTGCCTATTAGTTGGTGGAACCGTCTCTATCTAGATAAGACGCATTACAATTCTATTGTAACTGCGGTATGATTTATTTTATTAGTATTTATATTTTTGGGTTTAAAATTACTTAGTTAGTAATTAAAATTAAATTGCTGTAGCTTAGCTCGTTTTTTATTTAAATATTTACGTACAAGAAATATTTTCTTGGCATGGAAAACGTACGGACCTAGTTTTTCACAGGCTTTACTACCAACCATTAAAAATGGTACAAATCGGACTTTACAGTGAGAGAAACGTTATTGCGTTTTGTATGGAAATTTTTAGCTTTACAATCTTTATTTACTCCTTGACTTTGCTTCCGTTTGTGTTTGAAATCACTCTGGTTGGCGCGCGCTTGCTCCTGCGTCGGTAACAAACGAACCGTGACTGTAGAAGGCTAGGGCGTCACTAACTTACTTTCGTTCCCGGCGAAAAATGCAAAGAGAATCGCTAAGCTATAAAACGGTCAACTAGGCATGGCTATTTAAAATAGCGAGCGTTATCGTTGACGAATTATAGGTACAGTTCGACGCAGCTCGGGTAGCTACTAGTAGCTAAAGTAAGTGCTTGGTTGTGACGCAAAATTAAAGAAGAGATTTTCACAGATACTTGATCAAGCTTAGCTTCTTAGCTAGGATATCAATAATGAACCTTACCGTCTAGCTTTCAGTGTCGTTTTCACGTATCTTCCCAGGTACAGTTGAGTGCGTAATCTCGTTGCGGTCACAGGCCGGATTTGTGGAGTTTAATTACGATAGATTTACGTTTTTTGTCGCATGTTTAAACAACTTGTGGTTGCAATTAGGTACGTATGGCTGTACTTAAATGGGCTCTGGTTAATAGAATCAACTATTAAGTTAATCTTGGATGACGTTAAAGTAATTGTTTGGTGTTACAAGATGGAGGAACTACTTTAAGAACGAACTTTGAACAACGCTGATTGATTGTTATTTTAGATAAGGCAAAAAATACTAATTATACTTATTAGTTTTAAGACAAATCGGTTTCGTTGCGAACGTAATAAATAGTCAAATTCCTTCTTTTAATTTTTAGCAGTTTTTACGTCGTCTAATAACACACAACTTAACAATCAAATAATCATCAAAAATCATTTAATGTAGCTAATGGCCCTCCAGTTGGTTTACCATTTTTAGGGTTCCGTAGTCAAAAATCTAAGACAGCGCCAAATGACTAAATAGAAATTTTGTTATTACTTGTTAATTTTTATGTTTGTAGTAGGTACTTAACGGCTTCGGAACCCTACACTGAGCATGGTCCGACATGCTCAGTGTAGGGTGTAAAAACATCACCTGTCTTGTTGTCTCCCGCAATTGAGTGAGAGGTACGTAATGAATAAAAGAGGGCCTTACGTTGTATTATTATATTTTTTGTCTTGATATTTTCTTTATTTAATATTTATGAAAAATAAACTATAACCTCTTTTGCTGTGCTCGACGGGTCTAACATCTCGTGTCATTATGGCATTTTAGTCCCTTCATAACTTCTTCATAAATAATATTATCTACTACTAGCGCCCCGCAGGCGGCTTCGCTTGCTGCAATTTTTTGTCACTTTGGGGTATGAAAAATAGATGTTGGCCGATTCTCAGACCTACCCGATATGCACACCAAATTTCATAAGAATCGGTCGAGCCGTTTCAGAGGAGTTCAATAACGTACACCGTGACACGAGAATTTTATATATTAGAATTATTATCCGCAAATAATTTAAAAACCGGCTAATACAACCACGGTGTCTGTATTAAGTTCGAGCGAAAAACGGCAAAAAAACACGATTGTTGTATGGGAGCCCCCTTAACTATTTATTTTATTTTAATTATTTATTCTTAAAGTGAATATACAACTTTATATTCTGTCAAATCATATTTCAAGAGACTACCTGTTGCCGTTATTAATACCGAGCAAAAAACGGCAAATAAATCACGTTTATTGTATGGGAGCCCCCCTTAAATATTTTTTAATTCTGTTTTTAGTATTTGTTGTTATAGCGGCAACAGAAATACATCATCTGTGAAAACCTCAACTGTCTAGCTATCACGGTTCATGAGATACAGCCTGGTGACAGACGGACAGACAGTGGAGTTAGTAATAGGGTCCCGTATTACCCTTTGGGTACGCAACCCTAAAGAAACACTATCTATGTGCATAAATAACATAGGTCCGTTGCACTATGGTGGCGTGAATAAAGGACAAACCAGCGAATACACTTTCGCATAAATTTGTAATATAGCATAAGTGATACTAATTTATTTTTGCTAATGCCGCATGAAATAAGAATTTCCACGCGTTAAATGTATAATAAGTGGCAACTGAACAAACATTTTACGTATGATTCGCGTTTGGAATTGTAATTCAGTATTGAATTTTGCCCAGTACCTACTATAATTTATAAAGAAGCGTCGTTTTACTTTGTTTACTTAGAGTGGATTCGACCAAACTTGAATTAATACGCGAATAACTATACCTACTAGGGATATATCTATTCCACAATCTTTTTACTCGTGTAAATTTTGTAGAATTTGGAATCAATAAACTCGAATAGTAGAGTGAATGATGAACGATAATTGCTGTAGAATGGAACGATGCCAAAATTTCAGTCGTGTTAACTTACTTTTAATGTATTAGGACTAACGCAATAAATTAAATGTTTTAAAAAACAATAAACTGCCTTAAAAACCCGATAAATAATGTTCCTTTTTAGTGTTCATAATCCAACTGAACTCCCACTTCTCAATGAATAAGAACCACATAATCGCTCGCCGCAAGCAACGCCGCGTGAAAGTCATAGTGCATATTTAAACCATTCAAATACGCTTCGTCATAGTCGGTCAACTATCTAAATCGAGATATCTTATCGCCATCCTTAAAGTGGGTACCATTGAGGCCTGGTGGTCATCTGTGACCTTCTTCATCAGTTTCACTTCACCAAATGATACTTTCTGCATGCAAATGCCTATAATGCCTATAATATTTCAGGATTTATTTCAATTCCTCACGGATCCCCTCATCAGATACCAACTTGATGACAATGGGAGCATTCCGGGAGTACACCCATCAAACAATTTTTTATTTTTTTTTAAATCGATCCTCAATTGACGGAGTAATTGCGTGACAAACACAAAAAAAAAAAACAGATTCGAGTTGATAACCTCCTCCTTTTTTGAAGTCGGTTAAAAATGAATGTTAAGTTGATATGGCATTACTCACAGCACAAAAGAGTGGACGCCATTAAATGATTCTTGGACTAAATGAAATAAAAATAAATATAATTATTTTATTCCACGATTAGGCGATGGGCTTGCAACCTGCACGGCTAGCACATGACGGCGCGCGAGTTGAGTCGCGCGCGAGATGGACTACCCATCATTGTCTAATTAGAACGGTCAGAGAAAGACAGGTAGACTATCTTGCGGGCGACATAACCCGCGCGCCGTCATGTGCTAGACGTGTTGTCACTAATACACTGGTGAACATCTTAGCCTGATTGTGCAAAATGTGGTTACAGAATTATCAGCAAATCTTTTTAGAATTGTTGGTATTTCTGTAGCTCTGCCTACCCCACTCTGGGAATGAAGGCGTGATGTTATGTGCATGTATGTATTCCACGCGAAACGGTGGTATAATAACTATTCCCAAATAGGTTCACTATAACCACTTAGAGTTATCGTTGGTAAAACGTAAAACTGTTTTAACTTTTTAAGTTCTGTCGAATCCGACCTTAAACTAATGTTTTTTAGTATTACGACTAAAGGAGTGGCTCCATACAACATGAATAAATTAAGAAAAATCTATAACTAGGTACCTACATACTTACCTGAGCGGTATTCAAAAAAAGTTTACATCGTTAAGGACAAAATTAAGAAAGTTTAACTTTTTCCATTTCGTCACGAAATTTAATGTTCTATGTAAATGTCTGGCTAATTTTCGTGAAGAAATGGGAAAAAAAATGTATTCTTAATTTTGTCCTTAACGATGTATACTTTTTTTTATAAACGCCCACCTCCTACAATACTTTGGGTAAATTTTTCAAGTACGTATACTAAATTCAAATTTGAAGGGTTTCGTTGGAAAGTACAACTGTACCGTAATGGTTAGCCGGGTTATTTTTTAAAATGAGTTAACATGACGATTGTTATAGCGGCGGATTCGCTAACAAAAAATAACAAAATGAAGAGGAACATACAAGAAAATGTTTGTAATACCGTTATTTTTTGGTTTTTGGAAAAAAACAGAATGGTACAGTCGAGTACAAGGAAATGTATACGTTTTATGACATTATTTCAATGAAATAATTTGAAAAAGTGTATATATCGCTTTGTCCTCGACTCTTCTACTACATACAAGCGTCAATTTTGGTGTAAGTATAGCGCAAATGCTAAAGAAAAACAACAAAATTTAGTAAAAAACAGGCCAAGTACGTGCTAGTCGGGCCCGTATGCTCGAGTCCAAAGTCCAACTCGTACTTGTTTGACAATAAGCACTCAAGAAATAACTTACTATATGTTCTCGCTGCTACGGTGATAAGATGTATGTGCAACACCAGACCAAAGTTATTTGCATCTCGTGTCTTTCAATCCATCGCTGCACTCAGGATTCTTGCCTAGAATCCATCGCTTGCTTTGCTCAAACGATCTTTGCTCTATTGTTGCAAAAATAACTAGGTATTTTCTTTCGCTACCATTTGAAAAGTAAAACAAATCCGGCTATCGTCCACGTTCGTAAAGTCTTTAAAACAGTTGGTGTAAAGCCTACTTGAACAAGCCTTGATTTCTGGGCGTTTTCTAAATAAGTACTTATAGTTAAGGACAAAAATTAACAACGGTAATTTCCATTACGTCACGAAAATTAGTCATATATTTATATACTGCCCTCATAAGCCAACAGGCGGTATTTCAAACCTCACCTGTTAGTAATATGGTTGAACTTGCTACAGGAGTTTTGTCTGAGATGCCACTGTTTCTCTTAAAACAGTAATAGTTAATTTTCGTGACGTAATGGACAAAATTACCGTTGTTAATATTAGTCCTTAGGTATAGGTACTTTTTTTGGAAAACGCCCTTCTACCGCGAACCGCAAATAGGATTCCTAAACAAACTTGGGTACCATTATAGAGCTGAATATCGCCAAATAGGAAATGGCTGCTTAATTCGCAATGCAAATTCGTCTGCATACTGGATTTTTAGAATTTCGGATTGATTTGCTGAAGTAGTACGTAAATTTTGTAAGTTTTAAAGCAGAAAACGCAAGATCAAGTTTAATTATTTGATAACAATGTCAATGAAAAATAAATTTCCTAGTTTTCTATGGTTATAATGGTTGTCTTATACAATACAATACAATACAAATACTCTTTATTGAACACCAAAAAAAACAGAACACGGAACAGCACATTTAAATCATAGGTATGCAACAGGCGGTCTTACCGCTAAATAGCGATCTAAACCAGACGACCTTGGATAGAGAAATAACTAAGGATACAAATCCTACGCGCTAGCGTCTTATCCTGCGCGTTTGACTCAAGGTGCTTGAGCTTGCTTGACTGTCGTCTCGAGACACCTTAGTAATTTCGACACAGTAAGAACAAACACAAGACAAACACTGAAGTAAAGCGACGCTTTAATTTTAGTAATTTGTCATTTAGCGCGGCAAAAACCATTTAGTGTAAATCTCACAAGAAGTTATCGAGTATACAAATAAAACATGCTGACTTCATGTTAGACAAAAAGTGGTTAGCACGCCTGCGAATCAAGTTTTACGAACATCGTTCCTGTCTGAAATCTAGTCTGTGTTTGCCGAATTAACATTATGAAATCATCAAAGGTCGAGTTCAAGATAGTTTTTATTCAAGCAAAAAGCAATTTAATGCGCATTGATTTAGAAACAGGAACAAAGATTAATGGTCTTCTTATTAATTTGACGATCTTAATAAATAAATAATGAGGCTTGTTTTTCACGAATCATTTATAGTACCATAGCGTTTTTTTATATTAGGATTTTTTTAAGGCCATATGGCATAAATTCAATACCAGACCCATATGTAAGTATTAGTCTGGTTTTGAATTTAAATTTGTATTCCTTTGATATGCACATAATTATATTCCTTAAGTATCTTTTAAACCTATAAAAATTACACAATTTTGCGCTGTTCTTTTTAATGATTTTACCAAAACAGAACTACTTGTTACAAATACACAGGGCTGGGATTCAACACGGTAATAACGATATCGTATTTGACGTGTTTCTGTAATGTCAACGTTTTGATAACTCTTATGTCATTTACAATAATGGCGACTGTGACATAAACGATTCTAAAACATGTCATACGCGATATTGTTATAACGCAGTAGAATAGGGGCCCTAAAATCGATATAAACAATGTTTTTGGATATATAAACAACTACCATTAAACTTCTAATACTGTTCAGTAGGTGAATAAATCACAACAGAGAACAATCGATTGCTACAATAAGAGGAAAACGTGCTAAGGACTTAGGAAGTGAAGGAAGTGATCCCAACAATCAATTGTTACGCGTAATTCATTTGAGGTTCATCAATTGATAACGATAATTTTCTTTCTCACGCTCGACTCGACCATTTGAACGGAAAATATGTTTTTTCCTCAATCTCAGAGTTTGTTGTCAAGATAAACGAGGTGATCGCAAGGCCTGGACTTTCGTCAGTTTCACCACTCTCGCAGTCATAGTTTGTGATTAGTAAGCGATATTTTTAGTCATATTCTATATTATGCTGGTCATTTTTTTAAATATCTGACTGTTGAATTTCTTGCGGCGTTTCTACTCAGCAGTGGTCTCCTCTTGGGAAGGGCTAGAATCGTTGAACTGTTAATACATTCGACCATGGGGTCCTTTTTTAGTCAACTATGTTGCTTTTGACATGCGTATCATATTATAGCTCTTATTTACTTGACAGTAATGGCAGCCGAGTTAAAAACAATACGATAGCATGTTTATTGCGGAGTAGGCATATGGAGCCAGTGAGTCGAATTTATAATATCTCTCATGATAAGTGAGTAAAATGAAAATTAATTCACACGGTGATCTCGTTTACGAATGGTGTGGCACTCGTATTTGATATCATAGACGTGAGATTATCAGTAAGGTCAAGAAAGGTGATTAAAAAAAAACCTAAAAATCAGTTAAAATCGGTCATATCGGTGAGAATCACAAATCATCCACCAGAACCTTAACTCGGTATGAGGAAAATGCGATAAAGTAAGTATCTATATTGTATCCAAGCCACCACCTTTATATAGTGCAATGGATGACTCTAATGTTGATTATTATGCATGTAATTGTTATAAATATAACCTATAATAATAATAACCTGAAACTATATAATGACTTTCCTCAAAGAAAAGTTTATAGGAAACTAGCGACCCGCCAGCGGCTTCGCCCGCTGCAATTTTTTTATGTCACTTTGGGGTATGAAAAATAGATGTTGGCCGATTCTCAGACCTACCCGATATGCACACCAAATTTCATAAGAATCGGCCGAGCCGTTTCAGAGGAGTTCAATAACGTACACCGTGACACGAGAATTTTGTATATTAGAGATAAGATATAGTAAAGGCATGTGTATTTTACAATGCTCAGTTATTAAATTATATACTGCACTGCCAAGCCATTAAACACAATTTCAGATTCGATTGCCAAAACGTATTCAATCCTCTTCTCTTAGTAATGAGGTTGTTATTGCTACAGGACTTTTATTTGAGATGCTGCTATTTGGCTTAGCAAGGGAACTTATTAACTTTCCGAAGCTACCCGATCTTTTTCGGAACGAGGATTTCAACAATGCAGCTTTGTAAAGGATTTATAAACGAATTTACAAGAAACTATACTTGACCGACCACTTCCGTGCCCCCTCATGGCTGCAATTATGAGATTCTTGTTTTAGATGAATTATATTGTAGTGCTCTATAATGATCAATATGATCATGATAATATTCGAATAATGCTGTGAAATAATACGACTGAACTGATAATTGTAGTAATTAAAGCAATTTTGTCAATTATATACTCATATAATATCATGATAGTTATTGTAGGTTATTAGCGAATAAAACAGTTGCACAAGCTAAACCATAGAATCTTGTAAATTTTATTTATTTTTATTAAAATAAACTACTAATTAAATCTTATAAGCATAGTTTGAAAATAAAGTTGCCATGTCACAAATAAACTATAAATATCTAGAGACAAACTTACACAATTTTAATTAGTTCCAGACTTGCCCTTGGAAGGTGCTATGGGTACTAGAGAGCAATATATCTTCCATACATATTTCTGTTATCTTCCAACCTCTATTTCACCATACAATGATAGGTGGCAGGTGAGAATTCGCTATACATTGCAAAGTTAATAAGCTTTCACATCGGTGGGATTCATATCAGTTGCGCTATGTCCAATAAAATGTCACCTGTCACTGTCAGGATGGTGAAATAGGGGGCGAGACTTACTGACCGACAGACAACGTACAGCTTCCACCGTTGAACCTAGAGATTTAAAAAAAAAACCTCCAGATTTCAAATCTCTATGTTTTGAACATCATTAAGACGAATTTCATAATGCCCTAATCTAATCATAACTTACTCATAGTCTCATATTGCCTAAATTTAAAATTGTCTCATTCTCTTAATAGGCACCCAAAATTGCATAATGATCCAAAACGTGTGATTTCCAAAATACCTAAATAATTAAATGACTAAGCCCCGATACGACCAAACTTTTTACACCCCCGTGTAAAAAGTTTGGTCGTATCGGGGCTAAATGACTTCAATCCAAAAAATCAGTCTCTGTTCTACTCAGGCTAACCCTATTTGCTTTTCATATGTTGTCATAATCATGTGATAGCTCTTTTTTACTTACGGTTAAAACAATACGATTACCGTGCTTCTATTTTCTTCACTTTCGGTTAGCTGTCGCTATCTCACTCGCACTTGCGTCTGACAGTATATTTGTCACTCGTGTTTTATCCTCCTGAGGCCCACCATACTACAATCCGGTAGATTTTTGTAAGTAGGAATTTGAATCTACCAGCAAGGAAATAAAGTTCAATTACCTTTGCACTTAAATGACATTTTCATTTTTGAAATAAATCAAAATGAACTGTATGAGACCTGAAATAAAGTTCAAATTGAATTGCCTGAATTATGTACTTTCTATAGCACACCAAGTCTTACGAGGTTATAGAAAAACGAGGCTTGCCGAGATACATTAAGGAAATAGAACATTACTTGTAGAGAGAAAGGCAAAAACTGCATCAAAACGTTAAATAAATAATTAATGACAGGATACCTACTCGCAGTAAAAACAGTCTTAAAAAGGGTAAATCAACTCTTTTCAGTTTCAATTTTAAGTGTTATGGTTAATCCATACATTAAGGTGCCTAGGTGTTACGAATTTTACTCATAACGAGCGTCCCCACTGAGAGCATTCGCGTGTAATATTCGAGTGGTTTGGACGTTGAGTGAGCGTTACAGTGGTCCACGCCACTTGAATATTCGACGCAGAATGCTCTCAGTAAAGACGCTCCGTTTTAGGTAGTATTTTGAGAAAAATAATTAGGCATCTTCTGAGATATAGAAAACCGGGCAAGAGCATGTAGGATTCCGAAGCCATTAAGTACTACAAAAATGCTATGTTTATAACATAAAAATCGACAAGTAATAACAAGTCATATTCCTTTTAAATTCGTTATAATAATATGCGATTTCATCTAAGTTTTGACTCCAACAAAAATTAAGGTTAAAGATATTTTTTATCTTTAAAACTTATAAATAGTATATAAACTTTAAACTCAATTAGCGCTTTAAAGCTTAATACATATTTCATAAACGGATCCCTTGATCGAACAATTGTTAGTACAAACCCGCACCCTAAAAAAAAATGCATTTTATTGTACCATTTTGTTGGCGTGACTAATACATATATATTCATGTCAAATTACTGCTTTCTAGAACTGAATCTCTGCGCTAGGCTGCGGACGGACGGAAATAGCGAACGCCACGTGTATCAAACGACGTTTTTTAATAGGTACATTTGCGAAAAAATATCAATGAATCAAAAATAAATCACTAAATAAACCATAATAAGAGACAATTTTACTTTTAATTGAGACAGACTTTATATATGTCACATAGTAATTTAATTACCGTAATGCATAAAGGTGGATTCACATTAAGCCGCGCTGGGCTGGGCCCGGATTCGGCATGGTGTAATGTAAATCCACCCTTAATACCCAACTATCCGATCATTCGTAATACTAATTCTTGGTGAGACCTGTTTTTTTTTTTTAATATTACCTAGATAAATTTTTCCTGTGTATGAATGTATGTATGCATGTATTTAATTTTAATATTTAAAATTGTATTACGTACGTATAGTTTTAATGCTAAATGATGTAATCAAAAAGTGGTTGAACATGCAAACTCTTTGGTACGGCCATGCCGTGCATCCATGCATGGCATAAAAGTAAAAAAAAAAAAATATAAAAAAAAATGGAGAACTATACTGGGTGTTGCCTGTAATAGGAGGAATAAATTGAGGGATCGTTTCTACTGTATAAACGTAGCAACATTTGTTCCACAACTTATACAAAATATGTAATTTATTATTTGGGATTTTTTCGAACAAACTAAATAGCATTTTCAATGTACTCCATCCAATAGTCTAGTTGACATCTACTGTCAGCCTACAAACTTCGTAGTTCTCGCAATATATTGCTGGCTTGGAAAATCTAAATTCATTCATATTTAGTAAACAACAACTTATTTTCAAAAGTTGTAGAATAAATGTTGCATTATGTTTGTGGTGTGGAAACGATTCCTAAATTTATTGCTCCTGTTACAGGCAACACCCGGTATAACGCACTAGTGCGTAATATCCAACTTTCCGCACGATATACAGATACGGAAAGTACCACTTTTTGAACAACTGTGTTAAAAAAAAAAACTTTACTCTAAATGGAAATTGCCCTGAAAAACAAAAGGCCATCGTTCACAATCATAACAAGTGTTTATTTCGTGTTATCTCAAGCAGGTTTATCGTACTGTTTATCAGTGGATCATGTTCGACACGGCTTATCAGACGCGACCACGGGCTGTGCATCAAGTGGGTACGGCTAGAGTGGACGCTGTTAGGTACACTAGATATTTATCTAGGATAACGTTCAAATGTATACCTAGAACGTACAGATAGGTACCTAAGACAAAACATGCCACTAGAGTTTACAAAAACGGTTCTCTTATCTATCGCAAAAAAAATAATTGCCGATTATCACTTCCCAACTTCACTTCGCTGAATTTCATTTCGCCGAATGATAATGTGTATTACTTATCAAAAGATTCCGTTTTGTTTCCCAACGGTTAAAAACTGAATGTTTTTTTTTTATAAAGTCACTTTTAAAATGCCATATTTCGAGTAGTAGAATGGTTTATTTAGACTAACATACATGTCGTTTATTTTTAAAATGCCACCCTGTCGAGTAGTGTTTACTTAAACTAATATAGATACATAATTTTTTGAATAAGCTGTTATATTGAGTCTTTGATCATGAAGATATTCATTTACATATACAGGTATTTTTTATAGTTTACTAGCGACCCGCCAGCGGCTTCGCCCGCTGCAATTTTTTTTTCAGATCACTTAGGGGTATGAAAAATAGATGTTGTCCGATTCTCAACCCTAGCCGATATGCACGCTAAGATTCACGAAAATCGGTCGAGCCGTTTCAGACGAGTTCAATAAAGTACACCGTGACACGAGAATTTTATATATTAGATTGTTTTTTTTTCACTGAACTTGTGTTTTGAAATGTCTTTTACAAATATTAAAAAAATGATTCTGGCACTCGCAATCGCTGCCGCGGCAGCTTGCTCGCTTCGCTCATCGTCGCACCTCATAATAATTAGTCAATTTGACGAAATAATATTCAGAGAAAAGGCTGGAAGTAAAAAAAAGTTGCCTAATGTAAGCAAAGGAAACTGTTGCACTGACGAAACATTATTTGTTTAATCGTTTTTTGGTCTAGTAAAAGATTTGGCAAATAATAGATATCCCAAAAGTTTTTAGTCTTTATAAATTTATAATAATCGGCTTTAAAATAATTCGACCAAATAAAACGTTGTCATACAAAAAGTTGCCAATAGTTAGTTGTCAAAGTGAATCATCGGCGAAAAATTGGTTGGCAAGTGAAATTCGGACAAAAATTGTTCGGCGAAAAGGCCGTACACCAAGAAAAACAACAAGTGACACATGATTTTATAAAAAAGCGGCCAAGTGCGAGTCGGACTCGCCCATGAAGGGTTCCGTAGCAGCAAGTATCATAATATAAAAGTTCGTTGTAGCTTTCATCAATGTTTTTATGACGTATTAAAAAAAATCTACTTACTCTCGTTCTCGTTCTCGTTCAAACCAATTTTCGGTGGAAGTTTGCATGGTAATGTACATCATATATTTTTTTTAGTTCTATCATTCTCTTATTTTAGAAGTTACAGGGGGACACACATTTCAACACTTTGGAAGTGTCTCTCACGCAAACTGTTCAGTTTAGAAAAAAAAAATGTTAGTAACCTCAATATCATTTTTGAAGACCTATCCATAGATACCCCACACGTATGGGTTTGATGAAAAAAAATAATTGAGTTTCAGTTCTAAGTATGGTGAACCCCCAAAATTTATGTTTTTTTTTCTATTTTTGTGTGAAAATCTTAATGCGGTTCACAAAATAAATCTACTTATCAAGTTTCAACAGTGTAGTTCTTAGGTATAGTTTCGGAAAAAAAGTGACTGTGACATACGGACGGACAGACAGACATGACGAATCTATAAGGGTTCTGTTTTTTGCCGTTTGGCTACGGAACCCTAAAAAACAGTTTGCAATGTATGAACGCATAATGCTCACTCAATTACAGGTATATCCACATATTAATATAAATAACAGTACATATTATAAGACATTGAGTTATTGTCATTGTGTTATTGAGTTTTGACATGTAATATTTTATAATATTATAAATAAATGAGTATGAGTATGAGTATGTAACTTGCTAGCTTGCTTGCTTCGCTTGCTCTATTCTTGAACAAACACGACAAACGTCATGAATGACTCTTACTGTAGGTACCTTTACCATGTGTTACAGTTACGATGCTCGCTAGAGATTCTAATGCTCTGTCCCATTCGATCTACTACAATACTGTGAGGGACAGAACATTCGACTCGCTAGCGAGTACGGTAATCCCAACTCATGGTAAGGGTACTGTACAATTTTGTTCAGTTCGTCCCCGTTATAGAAGAGCAATAAGTAATAATAATTATAAAACAATAGGTGCTTAGGGCGCTATTGTCGGACATATATGACTGGTCGGGCTCAACCACACGTATATAGATAGAGTTGGATTAGGCCTGCAAAAAAATCACACACTTCCGATTCTTTATAAGACCAAATACAGTCAACCAATTGATGCCCATACTTCGCAGAATATCATATTAGCAAAACATGATATTCGCAAAACATTATATTTGAAAATAGTGGAATTAGGTTATAGAATCGTAGGTAGGTTTAGGTTATGTTAGTTTTACAGCAGGTCCGGAGGTCCAAACCACCCAGAAATAGACACTGTCTAATTGATGTCTTGTTAATAATGATGTTTTGAGAATGTCATGTTTTGCGAATATCATGTTTTTCGAATATCGTCTTTTGCGAATATCATGTTTTGCGAATATGATGTTTTACGAATATCGTGTTTAGCGAATATGACATTAACATACTAATCGTTTGTTTCCTAGGCCACTATGGACTATGTCAACGTGACGTTGTAAACCAAATTAAATGAAGTCTCTTATGTTTTGGTTGACAACGTGACTTTGACATAGTCCTTAGTGGCCTAGAAATCATATTGGTTGTTGTACTTGTAACTATCTATCTATACTAGTTTATTGTATACTTACAAGTATTATAAATGTGAAAGTAACTCTGTCTGTCTGTTTGTTACGCTTTCACGGATAAACCGCTGAACCGATTTAGATGAATTTTGGTATGGAGATAGTTTGAGTCCCGGGGAAGGACATAGGATACTTTTAGTCCCGAATAATTGGACGGATCCTGAGAGAATAGTGATAAACGACGTCTGCGCGGACAGAGTCGCGGGAAACCACTAGTACCTAATATTATAAATGCGAAAGTTTGTGTGTTAGTATGTTCACTTTCACGCTGCAACGGCTGGACGGATTTGGATTAAATTTGGAATGGACATAACTTAAACCCTTGATTAACATATTTTCTACTTTTCATCCCAGGAAATTTTAAATTTCCCGAGGGAATAAAGAAACTCGAAATGTATGCGGACGAAGTTGCGGGTAGAGGCTAGTAATAGGTATATATCACTAAAATAGATATGAAATAAAAAAGTTGTAGTTCAAGCCTACTATTTGAGGTTCAGCAACGTCGAGTCGTAGCCATACGGTCCATGTTGGCGGCTGGTGATCACGTCTCTGCAAAAAATAAATGAAAGTAGCAATTTAGATCAGTGACGTAAAAACAGACTAACGACGTTTGCAGTAAAAACTAGCTTAGTTTTCAATTTCTATCTGTTTTTACTTTAATCGCAAAAAGCTATTGTGGCTGAAACGGCTTTCTAGTCTTACCGCTTTCTTTCAGAATTTGAAACTGTTATGTTACGTAACTGAAAGAAATAAAGAAACGATTATTACCACATACCACAATAGTCCACAAATAAAAATACATGGAGCTCTTAACTAATTAATTACACTGAATACATGTATAAGATGATATTATAATTACATTATTATCGTGTTACTATTTTAGTGGGAGGCAATAAACGTTTCTTTGTTTATTTATTTTTTCTCTTGCGAATGACTAACAGCCGGTTTCTATATTCAAACCGCGGATAGATTAGGTTGCTTTGAGTTAAAATTTGACACATTTTGTACGTGGCAACTGTCAAATTTTGACTCGAAGTAACCTAATTTATCCGCAGTTTGAGTATATGAACCGGATATTAGGGAATAAGGGCTTGTAGTACCTACTATTAGGCGATGGGCTTGCAACCTGTCACTAATACACTGGCAATACTGACAATTATCAACGAGTATTTTTAGAGTTGTTGGTATTTCTGTAGCTCTGCCTACCCCAAGAAGAAATGAAGGCGTGATGTTATGTATGTAAGAAAGCCATTTTAATATGGAATGAAACTAAACAGAGCAAAGAAAATGTGGCAAAGGATCAGGGGGGTGGTTCTCTTAACACGCGCTGCGTGAACGTAAAACTCCGCTGGGCGACCGAGCTCTGGCTTCCTTATTGAGAAGGCACGCGCTAAAATTTGTTTTGTACGCTGGAGCGAGACTACTTAAACTTGCCGGATAAACGTTCATCTTTGTGTTCGACGCAGCGCTGTGTTAAGTGAATCACCCCCCAGGACTCAGCGTTCGCGCTCTGAAAGAATCGCACAATACAGCACTGGTTTTCAGTCCGTCCGTCATACTGTGCAAAGTTGCTATCTGTATCTGTTATCCTGTACTTATAGTTATTATAAATAGATAAGTGATCACTTTTATAATTATTCTTTGTTGTTTTAACGCTAGGTTTAAAACCTACAATGTCAACGTCGAGTCATGATAAATAAAATACGAAGATTTCGGAAACCTTCGGGAAGGAAGATGGCTGATTGAAAAAAGACCTGCCTTTAATTTTGATTTATTCTCTTTACTGATTAAGATTATACTCTCACTCGCTTGACATTGGCGAAAACACTGCGAAATTGCGGAGGACCGCCATTAATAAAAAACCGGGAAGAGCATGTCGCACCATTGCTCAGTGTAGAGTTTCGACGCCGTTACTACAAAGAAAATAATAAATTGTAAAAAACCAAGTATTAACGAATTTTTCATCTGAAGATTTTTATTTTGTATAACCACTTTAGTTGCTTGTGTCTCAAGAACCAATCAAGTTTAGGGGAGGCCGGGGCATAATCTAACATTTACCTTTAGTTTTAAAATTACAGAACGTACGTGTCTTGTTTCCATATCCACGTAATCGGTAGTTATTCAGCTATAATAAGAAAAACAAATAAACGTTATATTACCACAGTTTTTCTAAAATTAGGTATTTAAAAAAAAGACGAACCCCGGGGCTAGGATTAACAAGTCTGGGGCATGTGATAACAGGCGGGTCAAAAAACAACGAAGCATGAAATCATGTTAAATATCAAATAAAACATCAGGGTACAGATCCAGTTTTTATTATAGAACCAAACAGTATCAGTAAGATAATAATCAGTAATAAATTCATTGGCATATGACATATAAATGGAATTAGAACGGTTTCCCTAAACTGCATCCAATTTATGGTTCATTGCAGATATACAAGTTATTTAAATGTGAATATTTTTCACATTTAGCCCTCTTGTTACAATAAGTCAGTATTTAGGACAAGCCTGACTGAAAATGACTAAAAACTAATAAAATGACACAGAGGTCATAATTTGTCTTACTCAGTCAAAGTATGCTAATATTTGCGGGTGGTAGGACCTTGTGCAGGGTCCGTCTGGATCGCTACCACCATCTTATCCATTAACATACCGATAAACAGCAGTGTTCGCATTGTTGTGTTCCGGTTTGGAGATAAGACAGCCGGTGAAATAACTAGAATAGAGGCATTCCATCTTAGTCCTCAGAGTTGGCAACGCATTTGCAGTCTTAAAATTGCAGTCTTGTGAATGTGAATGTCTTTGGGTCACAGTTTCCACTTAACATCATGTGGCCTGTGTGCTCTTTTGCCTTCTCGATGCCATAAAAAAAAAAATGCATCGGGATCTTACATTATGGTACGAGTAACATGATAATCAACCAATATAAAAATTATAACAGGGCACATTAGTCTTAATTAACCTGTCCTGTGACGTACATGGGTAAGGACCAAAAAGTTGGCCACGCTATCACTCAATTAAATTTTCTATGAAACTTTTCCACTGTGACACGGTAATTAGCCATACATTTGTAGGGATCATTTTCGTGTCACAACGGACCTTTTTTCACTTTTCTTGTTTGTATGGTTAACTACGCTTAACGGTCCAACTATTTGGTCCTTACCCACATCCCCGCTTGGTTTTTCGTTTGTAAGTAATTCCTCATTCTGAAAAAATAAACTTTAAATATAATACAACACCCACATATAATTTGGTAAAAATATATAGTATTAAATACTGCAAAATCAAAGGCTAAAATCGTGGTCTATATTAAAATGCATAAAATAAATTGTCCTGTATTGCCCTCAAGTCGTTAACAATTTTGCGGCAATACTTACAATAATATTGTGCAGTTAACGTGCGCTCGGAAATCCCTCGTTTCTTTTCTTTATTTTATAGAAAAGAATTAACGCCGCAGTTCACATTGTTGTCTACTAAGCGTTGACCTATTAAGCTATTTTCGCATGTAGCTTAAACGATTATTAATAACAGGTAGCTACTTCGACGCGCCAAATATTTCGACACTTCCTCCATGGCGCCTGTGTTCGGAATCAACGGTGTCAAACGTTACATAAAATGCACTACTTCTGGTTAATTTGCGTAACAAGAATTGGTGTCGATGACCTTAATCTGTTATCATGTCTAGATCGAAGGTTAAGTAATACCCGTACCGCAATGTTTATGTTTAATACGTATTGAAAGTTCAGATCGTTGTAACGTTTTGAAGCAAACCGTTTTATTTTAACGAGATGACACAACTATCCAAAAAGGGAGGGTAATAAATATGTATGTATCCATATTTCCATGTAAGCTCTTATACGACACTTGACGAATTTTACAATGCGGGTATCGTTGTATTGCTGTTCACCCAAGGAGTGTCACAGGCTGCATAGAACCTCTTCCGACTTGTGACCCGGTTCACCACAGATTCGGATCACCAATTCGTTCACACAATAGCGAATAGCGTATAGCGTATTTGAATAGCGTGCGTGAGAGTTGAGTCGAGCTCTACGTCGTATAAATCTGCCTAACTGAGAATGCACGCGCTAAATGTGTTTTATACGCTCCGGTGGGACTACTCAAGCTAATCGGTTAAAGAAGGATCCAAATCCGTACCAAAAAGTTTTTTTTTCTTATGTTAAGGAGAAGGCACACGTGCATTCAGGCTATCTGATGGTAAGGGAATCTGAGACCCATAGACATTTGAATTCTCATGACTATAATCCTAAGACCCCAAATGCGTTGCCAACCCTGAGGACTAAGATGGAATGCCTCTATGCTAGTAATTTCACCGGTTGTCTTATCCCCACACCGGAAACCCAACAATGCGAACACTGTTGCTTGGCGGGTGGTTAATGGATAAGATGGTGGTAGCGATCCGGACGGATCCTGTTCAGGGTCCCACCACCACTAAAAACAAACCCCTAGTACTAGTAAAAAGATTATAATTGCATAAGGAGTAAATTAACATCAGACAGTTTAAGTTATTAATGGTTCCTTTATTTTTCAATATCTATTCGTAGAAAGAAGAACAATAATGCTCTTTATAATGCGGTAAGGTTTTCCCCAATCGCGATGGCCGTGGTTTTTTCAGTTTATCAATTAATCCCCGCGCAAAAACTAGGAGACTAAACGGATGTAAAAAGTTCTTTTTATTCTGAACCATTGGTCAAAAAAGCGGGCATGTTGACAGGTTCAAGGTATTTATTTATTTTTATTTATTAAAGACATGCCAGCAGTATACACATCCATCATTCATGTTATAATATAGCCTAACAACATTATTCATTATAATATGTAGTATTTTTTCATAAGCATATTTTTTTCTCCGTAAAAAGGTGCGAAAGCGTAAATAATATTATTATCTACTAATGAAAGATGCAAAGTGAACTTTGCGTGACAAAGGTGTTTCTTGGAAGCAATAAATTACATTACATTACTCATCATTACATTATTTTCGGGGTGCCGATGCCGTGACGAAGATATGAAAATGGCAACGGTCTCCTTTTGGTGCCTTTTTATGCATTCATTTCCCAATGCCAATCATTCATCAATTAAATATACGTTTTTAAGAAGATCTTTCCCACAAAATATCCAAATTATAGGTCAGTAACTCATTTTACGAGCTAGAATAAATAAATGAATAAACCGTTGTGTCCTTCGGATACGGAACCCTATAAAAAGAAAACCTACCATTTTAAAAGAAACTATTTTTTGTTTTTTTAACACAAATCAGTCATGTATTTTATTAACCGACTTTAAAAAGGGGAGGTTCTCAATTTGTCGGGTATTGTTATGTGTTATGTATGTTTCTCGATTCCTGCTCAATGACCGTTAGACCTTTTTGAAAAAAATCTGATGTAACCTTTAAAATAGTGTAGTGTCAGTGACGTTGCGACAAGAAGGCTTGTCATTGCGGTGCTGATAAAAAGCAAGGACAAGGCCAGGGCACTGTCTACGGGCAACTGACACACCGTGAAACAAACCGTGACTCACACGAACCATCCCAGATTCAATTTTGATCCATACAAAAATAGCTACTGGGGGCGTAGCCAAGATGCAAACGCTGTTAACGTTTCTGTTCTCTGTCGACTCGAAACATATGGGGTTGACATAAGCGGTCGAGCGATCGTCAATTCTATAACGTTATGGCAATTTTTGAAAATCGCTAACTTAGCGTTATGCATCTTCACTTGGCCTGTTAAGCCGGATTCTTACACTGGCCAATATAATGTGCCAACACGCGGCTTACGTGTGGACCGCCTTTATTTTCGACAACCTCAGAGGTTGCTAAAAAGGCGACATAACCTGCCTTTTCGCACAACGTTTCCCAAACTGATTCATTTCCCAAAAATAGATTTTGCCGAAACCGCCTTTTTCCCGAAACTGTAAATATTTCAGGATTTATTCCAGGACTATCGAGTAGAAGTTTTGGAAAAAAGCGTTTGTTCAAATGATATTTTTGTGCATAACGACAGAGATCCCTCGACAGGGTAATAGATCTTTCGCCAACGTATTCGCTAACTTAAGAGGCCGTATACGAAATTTTGCCGATTTCTCCGATTGTCCTGATTTTACAGACGTGATTTTACTGTCGAAATACTTTACTTCTACAAATTTTAATGCGCAACACGAAAGATAATTTCAACTTTAAACGAAGGTATGAGCTAAGTACTTTTTTGTTTTTATTATTTGATACTGATTCATCGACTTGAAACCGGCGACTGTTTTGTGAATTTTGCTGTAAGAGGTTTAGAATATCGCATATTCACGAATCGTTTTGACGTCTAAAAGGTATGAAAAAAATACAATTTACTGCTGTAACATTTGTCTAAAAAATGTATGAATTACTTTTTACCACCTTCATATTTTTTTTTGTGTCTAAAAATGATTAATTTGGTAAAGTTTTACAGAAAATGGCCAAAACATTGTTTTGATTACAACTACTTAAAACTATCGTTCATAAAATTAAAACAACAGTAATAAAGTTCAGTTCAAAATCAATCCATTACTTTAAAAAACATCTAAAAAATAAATAGCAACATAATAATGTTTTAAAATAACCTAAATCTCGCATTATAATACTCGACAAATCTGAAAAAGTACCTCATTTATTTGTAAGTCATTTATTCGATTAGAACTGAAATGATATTTCATGATGTGCATTCAAACTTATATCTCAAAAAGAAGCAATACCAACAAAATTTCGTGTACGGCCTCTTAAGGCCGCTACCCACGATCAATTTTCACTTAGGTACCTGTTTTTGGTGAATATAGCCTTTAACGAACCACCAAGGCGATGTAAACCAATCTAAACCTGCTTTTTACGTGTAAGTTCATTCTAATATATTTGATCGCGACTATTTCTAAAAAGGTTTGCTTTAACGTACAAAAGGGCCAAGATATTGAAAGAAAAAAAAAACGCGATGCGCTAACAGTCAACGGTAGTAGCGTAGACGCAGCGGGTCACGGTCAATTTTATTTACTTTTACTATCTCGAAACAGGTTTAGTGAATCTGCAATGAAAGTAAATATTTATCAGTTATATTGGCGATCTTTATTCCTGCTACGTTTCCTTTAATAACGTGTTAATTAAATATTCTAATTCTGGTTATTAATTACTTAAAGAAGATAGTGTTCTACATACATACATACATAAAATCACGCCTTCATTCCCAGAGTGAGGTAGGCAGAGCTACAGAAATACCAACAACCCCAAAAAGACTTGTATGAATTCTGTAACCACATTTTGCTCAATCAGGCCAAGAAGTTTACTAGTGTATTAGTGACAGGTTGCAAGCCCATCGCCTAACAGTACTACAAGCCTTTATTCCCTTAGTCGCCTCTTACGACATCCACGGGAAGACATGGAGTGCCAGTATTCTAACCCGGCAACCACACGGACGAAGATTTATTATTAGATATTCAATTTCTAGTTTTAGTCCATACTACTCTATTTCAATCAAAAAATAACGGTGATTAATCCCCTGAAATAAATCTGAAAAAAGTGAAATATAGTGCCAAGTGCTCGGCGCAATTCTCCTGATCAGCGACAATTTTGATTTCTAAACACTATTCGGGCACATGAACATTTCTGGTCTGGTTTCGGCGCTCTATACTTATGACCCGCGTACTTCCTACCCTCCTCGGCCACAATGTACTATTGTATAAGGTCGGGGGAGAAATTCATTATTTTAAATCATTAGCTTTTGGGTTTCTGGGTAATTCCCTACGTTTGAATTGTACAGTCAATGGAAGATAAACATTTGCGCAGAGTTGCAAACATTTCTGATTATTTGCAGATGTACTTAAAGTCGAATACAAAAAGATGTTTCCACCTTTTACAATGTAATAAAGTCAAAAAGAGGAAACAACTCTTCGTAGTAGACAAGATTATAAAACAACTGTGGACAAGGATAGAAACTATTACTTCCAACTGTACCTGTACGCCAGTAACAGGAAACATAACTTTGGACTTTCGAAAAGATACCACACATTTGTAAACGAAAAAATAATAATATTAATTATTAATATATTAGAAATTTCCCACCAAAAACATATTTAATGTAAGAAAGGAGAGCCAATTTCAATACAAAAATTATGCTTGGCTGTGGGCTTAGCCACAAAAAGAATGGACATCTTTACGTCAAAGAGGTTTTGAGTTATAGAAGGGTCAAAAGTGGCACCAAGTGGTTCGTGTAATATTGGTATTACACTCGGCGCTGGCTAGCCAGTTCCTTTGCTTGAACTTGGCTTGACGCGCTGCCGCGTGTCTAGATCGTACCCGAGTATCGGCAGTCGTAGTAAAAGGTAGTATAAAAAAACATAATGACATTTAATGACGCTCAAACTATACTCGCACTTGCTTCGTTCTAGTACTAAACATCTTGTGTGTCATTATGGCTCATTTTAGACTGTTGATAAACAATCTACTATTAAATCCGACGTTTATTTACGTTTTCTGATTATCATATCAACTCAATTCCGTAAACTATTTAATGGGTGTGATTTTCCCACATTAGGTTTTATAATAATAAACACAAAACAATTTTATAATTGGTTATGAACAAGCGTAAATCGCTTAGATGATTACATATGACCGTGTTTTCATTACAATACAATACAAAACACTTTATTGTCCACCAAACAAAAACATTACACAGAATTTTCACAATTTAGAAGACCCAGGTAAACAACAGGCTAGGTCATTGTTGCTATAATACGAAATAAAAATTAAAAAACCGGCCAATTGCGAGTCGGACTCGCGCACGAAGGGTTCGTGTGACAAAACCCGTAAGATCGAGCAAAAAACGGCAAAAAACACGTTTGTTGTATGGGAGCCCCCTTAAATATTAATTTAATTAAAGTGAATATACAACTAAATATTCTGTGAATATTTCAAGCAATAAACGACAAAAAATCACGTATGTTGCGAGAGCCCCCTTAAATATTTATATAATTTTGTTTTTAGTATTTGTTGTAATAGCGGCAACATAAATACATCATTTGCGAAAATTTCGGCTATCGCGGTTCTTGAGATACAGCCTGGTGACAGACAGACGGACGGACAGACATCGAAGTCTTAGTAATAGGGTTCCGTTTTTACCCTTTGGGTACGGAACCCTAAAAATGTTAAAAAACCATTTCAAATTCTTTTAAAATAATTGTTAATGTTTTATTTTTCAGATGTTGCGAGCTATCCTGATAGTGGTTACGGCCGCTTCTATTTTCGCTGAGGACCTTCCACCTTCCTGCAACAAGAAAGTGTACTGCGACAGCCAACTGCTGCACCAGGTTCAGATAAAGAAAGTCTACCCTGACTCCAAGACCTTCGTCGACCTCCAGATGAAGCAAGACGAGGCGACAACCCTAGCTGCCTTTGAAAAATTTATGAACGAAACCAGTGACCCTACAAAAGAACAGCTTGAAGAATTTGTCAACGAATACTTCGAATCCATCGGTGAACTCGATGACTGGACCCCGCCTGACTACTCCAAAAACCCATCGTTTCTTCTCGGAATCCGCGATGAAAACCTAAGGCAGTTCGGCAAAGACATCAATGATATCTGGCCAACTTTGGGCAGGAAAATTAAGCCAACAGTTTTTGAGAAACCTGACCAGCATAGTCTCATTCCTGTGACGAATGGATTCATCATACCGGGAGGACGGTTTAAGGAGATCTACTACTGGGACACATACTGGATTGTAGAAGGTCTCCTTATTAGTGGAATGCGGGACACGGCTAGAGGAATGATCGAGAATCTAATACAGTTACTGGTCAAGTTGGGGCATATTCCAAATGGTAGTCGCTGGTACTACCAGGAGCGCAGTCAACCACCGCTGCTTACTGCCATGGTGTCGTTGTACTTCAGGGAGACTTATGATTTGAAATTTCTTAAGGCCAACATCGGACATCTGGAAGACGAATTGGAGTATTGGTTAAGGACGCAAATTGTGACTTTCGAGAAAGATGACAAATCGTTTACACTGCTTAGGTATTATTCGCCGAGCGCGGGTCCGCGGCCGGAATCGTACCGCGAGGACTACAATGCTGCTCAAAACTTTACGTCCGAAGAACGACGAGCGGAGTTCTATACTGATATTAAAAGTGCTGCTGAAAGTGGCTGGGACTTCTCCTCACGATGGTTCATTGATGACAACGGAGAAAACACAGGCCATCTGCTTCATGTCCACACTGGAGACATCATTCCAGTTGACTTGAATGCCATATTCGCAAACGCCCTTCAAAACGTGGCGATCTTTCAAGCACGGTTAGGTAATCTACGCCAATTCGCGCACTGGTCTTTCCTTGCCAAACAATGGCGAAGCACGATTGAACAGACTTTGTGGGACGAGGTTGATGGCATTTGGTATGATTATGACATTACAAATCAGCGTTTTAGGAAGTACTTCTATCCTAGCAACGTGGCACCCCTTTGGATGGGGGCTGTCGATAAGAAGAAGATTAAGAAACATTCTGCGCGTGTTTTGGAGTATCTAAGTAATACGCATGGATTGGACTACCCTGGTGGTGTGCCCTCATCTTTGATTAATAGCGGGGAGCAATGGGATTTCCCTAACGCTTGGCCTCCTCTTGTCAGTATTGTCGTCAACGCGCTTGAAGCTCTTGGAAATGAAGAAGCTAAGAAGACTGCTTTTACGGTGGCGCAAACTTGGGTGCGAGCATGCCATAAAGGATTCATAGACAACAAACAGATGTTTGAAAAGTATGACGCAGAACAGGCTGGCAAATTTGGTGGCGGTGGAGAATATAACGTACAGGAAGGTTTTGGGTGGTCTAACGGTGTGGTCTTAGAATTGCTCGCAAGATACGGGCGTCGGTTAACCGCGGACGACTCTGTTAAAATAGAGTCGTAGAAAAATTATAAAAGAGCAAAATGATTAATTTAGACACCTTTTGTGCAATGTGTATCATAACAAAACCAGACGTTGAGTGATGTTGATTTTTAGGATTCCGTAGTTAACAAGGAACCCTTATAGTTTCGCCGTGTCCGTCTGTCCGCGGTTTTACTCGAGACACTTTTGTTACGCAGTTTGGCATAGTTATACATATGATTTATTATAAAATCTTGATTTACGGGTGAGGTATCAAAGGATAACTCTTAAAAAATATTGTTGACCGTTTAGAAAATATTGAACTCTGTAATTTTCGCTAGAGTTGTGTGTCCCTGAGGAACCCTATACTGATTTTGTGTTTGTAGCAACGGCTTCGGAATCCTACACTGAGCATGGCTCGAGATGCTCTTGCCCGATTTTTAAATATTAAGTAAAGTTACCTAACATATTAGTCTAATAAAAAAAAATTGTTGGAAGTACCATATGGTTACCTTAACAAGGCAGCGATTTAATGCATTTAGTGAGCATATTTTAGAAATACATAATTATAATGAGTACAAAATGTTTACGATGAAACTCCGTAGTGGGTACGACCACATCTTCAACACAGTCACCTAACCATTTAGGATCCACAGTCTCGTCGAGTGCTGTGCCTAGCCAAGATGCAAACGCTACCATTTTGTATCGTTTCTTATCGTTTCTGTTTTCTATCGACTCCAAATTTATGGAGATGACTAAACCCTTGACGTGATCTGTAATCTGGGGCCCTAGCCAAGATGCAAAGGCTCCTAACGTTTTTCTTTTCTATCGCTCAAAATGTATGGATGACATTCTCGTGCGTTTCGATAAAGCATGTGGTCGACTGTCATCCCATACATTTTGAGCGATAGAAAGGAAAAACGTTAGGATCGTTTGCATCTTGGCTAGGGCCCCAGCTCACGTCAATCTATACATTTCGGCGATTTTCGAAATTGATAACTTAGCGTTATGCGTTACTAGGCCCTCTGATGGTTTCTTTTTCAGTGACGTTGTTTTCTCAATTCCCACTTTTATCGTCGGTGGAAAAATATCAGGTCTTCAGTTATTAGGTTTAATATTTAATTCATTACATGTCAAGTTTTTGTTTCGGTATACTAAGGTAAATCAGGGTAAAGTGAGCCGTTCAATATATTTTTCTTATTTTTACTTCACCTGACCCTATTTAAATAAATTTATAAATAAATATATTGAGTATTGAGTAAATCAAATTATCTTAATATTGCTTGTCATTCTAATGCAAACAAGAAGTCAAGTTGTGGACTTTTTCTGCAGTGTGCATTTGGTTATCAATAAAACTGTACACGAGTTAGATATTAATAAAAGTATATATTAGTACATAATAATAGATAGATTGAGAATCAGGGTTTCTATTCCACTTCATTTTAGTCCATCTAACTTCTATATTGTAACTTAATCATATTGTTGACGTTATGACTTTACTATAGACACTGTAGCTACTATAGCGACAATGATATGAAAACAAACGCGAGTCGTCTGCGGTCAACTGGTAGAGAATGCCATTAGGCATTAAGTTCACCTTTTGTACTCTAGTTATGTATTTGTTGCAATACAAATTAAATAAATTAAACAATTTAGAAGAAACATGGGCTAAAACCAATTGGGATGTAACACCAAGGCTAAGTACTTACCTTAACAATGTGATATCCGTTATTAAGCATTTGTTACATTTCGTTAGTCAGTCATTATAATTAAAGTAAGTAACTGATAATTATAATTATTATAAGAGTATGTTTTAAAAGGATTTCGACGCCCACTTTACATAACAATCTATGTATTACCTATAGCTGTTGTAATGTACAAAACTTGAAATTCTACGACACGTTAGCCTAGTTGGTAGTGACTTCTCCGAAGCTAGCGGTTCTGGGATCAAATCCCGGTAAGGGCAGATACTTGTGGAGTATTTGTTCCTGAGTTGTTTTCTATGTATCTAAGTATTATTTCTTTATATAAGTAAATTCATCGTTGTTTAGTACCCATGGTACGAGCCTAGAGCTCAGTTTGGGACTAGGTCAATTTGTGTTAAGTACTTACATTGTTTTCTGGGCCCGTATTATTTTCCGCTTTTTCCGCGGTGGATAAAGTATCCGTCACTCTCGCACTTAAATACTGGTCAGAAAGCGACAGACACGACAATAATAGGCCTGATCTGCTCTCCTAAGAAAAATGGCGGTATCTCAGACAAAACTCCTGTAGCAAAAGAAACTTTAACACTAACGGGATAGGATTGAATCTGCTTTGGATAAATATTTGAGATACCGCCTTTTGGCTTATGAGGATATTACAGAACTAAATTTGCAAAAAGGCTCTAAGTATTGTTATTCTAGACAAAACACGAGTTTGCCGTACCCTAGCTTTTTTAGCCTCGTGAGCCCAAAAACCGGAAGAATTTTATGGGTGGGAAATTTAATCTACCAGTAAGGAAATAAAGTTCAATTTCCTTTGCACTTAAATGCCATTTTCAATTTTGGAACAAATTATACTGAACTTTATAAGTCTTATAATAAAGTTAAAACTAAATTGCCTTGATTATGTACGTCTCATGGAACACGGTCTTTTGAGGTTAAATCTTGCAATTAGCTTATTTTCTCCACGTTGCTACATTTGTTATGAGTTCCTAACTTATGTTTAATGGCGCAAGGTAGTTGTATACGTCCTTAATACAATATTATTGTATAGGCACAGTGTTATTTTGTTCTACATATTATTATTTTATTTTATTTGATGTTTACCTATTTCCCGGCAACGTGATTAACGCTGCTGTAGGCGTTAACCTCGTTAGACCCAATACCTTTTTAAGTAGCATTGTAATTGAAACCTTGTTGTTATAGTAATAGAACGTCTTTTTTATTGGACATTATGTCCTCAAGCGACAAACCTGGAGATTCAGGAGGTTAACGTTTTGCATTTTTTTTTTTTCATTTCTGATTGCAAATAACGGTTATCAGTTGAGAAATATACAATATAGATATAAGATAAGATAAGTCAAGATACATTTGACATTGATAATGATTTATTTATTTAAGTTAACTTGATAATAAAAGGCTGTGTGTAACATTCTGTACATTTAATTACATTTTCCTTACACCCCCACTTGTTGAACTACCAGCAGGCTGCAGCAGCATCGATTATGTTCAGCACTCATACAAACATAGTTTAATTTTAACATTTACAAGCTTTAACGGGTTTAAATGCCACGTTACCCTAAAAAATAACATTCTTAAAACCATTAGGCAAAGGTTTTTTTGGGATATTACTTCCGAATCAAAAATAAAAAAACCGGCCAAGTGCATGTCGGACCACGCACAGTGAAGGGTTCCGTAGCTGAGATGAACGTTCATGGTAGAAATTCATTTTTTTTTGTTGAAATCTCAAAAACTACACAGCGTATCGTGTTCAAAACAATTTTGGTTGGAAGTATTTCGTATGTTCTACTACTGTAATTTTTATTAGAATGTTCTATTTAACAGTTGAAAAGCTACCCACCCGGACAGAATTTGTACGACTTTAGAAGCGTATATCTCGCCAACTGTTCACTTACGTAAAAAACTCCCTTAAAAACCTCAGTATCATTTTGGAAGCCCTATCTAAAAATACCCCACACGCTGATGTGAACTCAAAAAAAATATATTCGTCCCCTAGTTACATGTATGGAGTGCCACCCCTAAATATATATTTTTTTTCAATTTTACTACATCATTGTATAGCGGTTCATAGAATACATCTATCCTCCAAATTTCATTTATATAGTGCCAATAGGCTCTGAGTAAAATGGCTGTGACATACAGACGGACAGACGGACATGACGAAATTATAAGGGTTCCGTTTTTGCCATTCGGCTCCGGAACCCTAAACAGACACATACACATACGCCTTCATTCCCAGAGCTACAGAAATACCAACAAATCTAAAATACTTGTTTATGCTGCTATAACCACATTATACACAATCACGCCAAGTTTACCAGTGTATTAGTTACAGGTTGCAAGCCACTACAAGCCCTTATTCCCTTAGTCGCCTCTTACAACATCCACGGGAAGAGATGGAGTGGCGCTACTCTATCCCGGCAACAACACTGACTCAAAAGAAAATACATACATACATACATAACATCACGCCTTCATTCCCAGAGTGGGGTAGGCAGAGCTACAGAAATACCAACAACTCTAAAAAGACTTGTTGATAATTCTGTAACCACATTTTGCACAATCAGGCCAAGAAGTTTACCAGTGTATTAGTGACAGGTTGCAAGCCCATCGCCTAACAATACTACAAGCCCTTATTCTTTGAGTCGCCTCTTACGACATCCACGGGAAGACATGGAGTGGCACTATTCTAACCCGGCAACCACACGGGCAAAAAGAAAATAAAAAAATGGTAAAAACGTTCTTGACGCGTCCGTAATTCATAAAACTGAAATTATTAACATTACATTACCTTGATACATCCCTGACATCTGTATTTTGGTCAAGTGTTATCCGGGATTTAAAAAAAAAACAGGTTACACATGTGCGATTGCCACTCGATAAGTTAACCCAACTTGGAATTAAAACCAAACTATTTAAAGGCAAAAGTTATCCAATGGCCGTTCAGTTATATAATAAATTGCCAAAGCAATTAACAAAACTCTCACTTAAGGAATTTAAGAAAACGGTTACCAACTGGCTGCAAGCTGCATAAATGTTAAATTTACTCAGTTAAGGAATAACATACATCTAAAAACTTCCTATCTCAAGTTAAATTTCATTAGTTTCGTTAATGTTTACAAATTTAAATCAAAATTTTAATAACATGTTATGATATTGACATAACGGTGAATGTTATAATTTGAGAAAAATTGCCATTTACCTTAGTATATGCATCCGCATCATACTACCTACTTACATACATACATAACATCACGCCTTCATTCCCAGAGCGGGGTAGGCAGAGCTACAGAAATACCAACAACTCTAAAAAGACCTGTTGATATTTCGGTAACCACATTTTGCACAAGTAGGCTAACTACCTACTTATTAAATGAATATTAGAATTTAAGTACCTAATTTGCCTGATTGTGCAAAAAGTGGTCACAGAATTATCAACAAGTCTTTTTAAAGTTGTTGGTGTTTCTGTAGCTCTGCCTACCCCACTCTGGGAATGAAGGCGTGATGTTATGTATGTATGTATCTAAGTACCTAATAGTAATAACTGTCACGTTTTGCTTGCCTTCACTGACGGCTTAATATGTCGAAATAATATAAAATAATATAAGATTATATGCCAACCATATTTATCTCAAATAAATAACCTGAATCTGAATCTGAACGGAGAAACCTTTATGGTACAGTCAAGGTCATAAATATGTATACACTTTAGTACCTTGTCATTTTAATCGCTGTGACAATTTCATATGGCAGTTTAACCATGACGTTAATTAGACAAGGTACTAAAGTGTATACATATTTATAACCTTGACTGTACGACACCGTCGTCCGTCCGTCAGTCAGATTGGCATAAACCAGCTACTCGGTTAGAAATTTGGAATAATTTTTTTTATGATAAGGAGAAGGTCTAGAGCACTCAGGCCACCTGATGTTAAGTGGAATCTGAGACTCATATACATTTGAATTCTCAAGACTATAATTACAAGACCTCAAATGTATTGCCAACCCTGAAGACCTTAGTCTTCAGGGTTGGCAAGTCTTCATGGAATGCCTCTATGCTAGTAATTTCACCGGTTCTCTTATCCCCACACCGTAATACAACAATGCGAACAGTGTTGCTTGGAGGGTGGTTAATTGATAAGAAGGTAGTAGCGATCCGGGCGGACCCTGCACAGGGTCCTACCACCACTAAACTAACTGTGTATTCGAATACGTGATACAAATGGAAGGTTTACAAACAGATGCCTGAAATTATATAATATGTTATTCAAGTACGTAGTGTTAGCTATCTCCACTTAACCTCTAATAAGAATAAATACTATTAGAAGGGCATCTTCGGCGTCGTTGTATGGATTTGACAGCAAAGCCATCAAATAATTACCTACAGCGCCCCACGCCCCGCCTTACCTCTCTCTCGCCTGTCGCAAAATTAGGGTTATCACAAGTTTATAATACTAACTGAGCCCGCAACCTTGTACGGAACTAACAATTTCGTATGGTAAAACCACAGTTTGCGTAGACAGTGGCGCCTGTGAGAGCTTTATTTGAAATATTGTTGCACAAAAAAGCAGACTTCAGTTGGACTAACGTATTAGGTAGTGCCTACAATTTTAAAAGAAGTTATTTCTTGCGTTTTTGAAGGCGGTTTTTTGTTTTTTTAGTCATTTTTTTTATGGCAATCACAATATTGATTATCATGGGAGTAAAATAGCCATAATGAAACGAGATGTGGTCATTTTAGAGCGTAAGAGGTAAATACGCATTTTCTATCTACCCGTTGGGAATATTTGGTAAGTACATGCCGCTGCCCCTTTTTAGTTGCACTGGCCCCGGACAGGTACAGATAATGTAGCTATTAGCTGTTAAGCAACGAAGAGAAGCTAACAAACATTGCCATCACTAATTGGTAGGCGCTACTTCAGAAGTAACAAAATTACAGGAACTTAAAAATAATGTGAAGCAAAAAAATCTATACAATTTTTTTACCATTTTTGAATATGTTGTAGATATTATCAAAAACTAGGCCTGTAAGTTTTCCTTAGAGAAAATATTGATTGTAAAGAAAACGGAAACGTACAGACATAGTTTTTCATGAGAACTACAAAATATTTTAAAACCGTGGAAATCGGATTAGATTTAGGGAGTGAGAAACGGTATCGCCCGGAGCTAAATTTGTATGGATTGGTAAAACGCTCGGCCATTTTTAGGGTTCCGTAGTCAAAGTAGAATCCCTTAAAGTTTCGCCATGTCAGTCCGTCCGTCCGCAGCCTAGCGCAGAGACTCTTAATAGAAAGCTATGATTTGGCATGAACACGCATATTAGTTACGCCAACAAACTGGTACAATAAAATGTAAAAAAAAATAAAAAATAGGGTACCTCCCCTACACGTAACGTGGGGATGTATTTTTATTCCTCGTCTACCCTATAGTGTGGGGTGTCGTTGGATAGGTCTTACAAAAATATTACGTGTGTGTACAAAACAATTTTTCTATGAAGGGATACGTTTATGAAATATTAAGCTTTAAAGCGCTAATTTTTGTTTGACTCAAGTGCCCCCCCCCCCCCCTCTACAGTCCAAACTACAATTACTAAAAATCTGAAAAAAAACTTAATGAAAGCGCATAATAACGAATTTAAAAGGAAAGCTATCGCGACTAAGTAGACATCATTGGTATTTTTTTTTTATGATAAGGAGAAAGCACACGAGCACTCAGGCCACCTGAAGGTAAGAGGAATCTGAAACCCATATATATTTAAATACACAAGACTATAATCGTAAGACCTCAAATGCGCTGCCAACCCTGAGGACTACGATGGAATGCCTCTATGCTAGTAATTTCACCGGTTGTCTTATCCCCACATCGAAACACAACAATGCAAACACTGCTGCTTGGCGGGTGGTTAATGGATAAGATGGTGGTAGCGATTCGGACGGACCCTGCACAGGGTCCTACCACCACTAACGATTCTTGAGATACAGGCGATTAAAGTGTTTATACCTATTAAAATCATTTAAGACGGCACCAAAATGTCTTTAAATAGAAAATTAGTTATTACTTGTTGTTTTTCATGTTTGTAGTACTTACCGGCTTCGGAACCCTACACTGAGCATGGTCTGACTTGCTCTTGCCCGGTTTTTACAAATGGTATGTACCTAGGTAAAGACACCAGTACTCGACAAAGGACCAATGTTCGACACTGACTCTTATTCAAAGAAGATAAGAGTTATTCATTTGTTTTGCAACAATCAATTTATAACCCTATGATCTTAGAATTAAAAGCTTCTGTCGATTATTGGTGCATGTCAGCTAAAAGTGTCGAACATTGGTATATGGGGCGGATTTTCTAACGATAACTACAATAATGACGTGGGCCCTCCAAACAAGTTTTTTTTTGTTTTTGCTCTATTGTAAAAACGATAAAACTTAACATGCGTCAAATTGAGTGAGCAAAACTTAAAGAAAAATTAAAAATCAAGTATGTATGTATGTATGTATGTAAACACTTTATTGTACAAAAGAAAAACCAAAACAATACAATGAATAAAAATAAAAAGATGTACAAAGGCGAACTTATCCCTTTAAGGGATCTCTTCCAGCTAACCCTTGAGAGATTGAGAAAAGTGAAAGGTTGTGCATCGAGTAAACAGGTGTACAAATTTATTTAGAGCACACAAAAAACAAAAATTAACCAAAAAGACCATAAAAAAAAACCAAACTAATACATTCAAATACTTACATAAATAGATAGAAAGATATGTAATTATACATCAATAAACATACTTAAACTTACATATACTACATATATGTATATATCAACATAAGTTAAGTTAAGTTAAGTTATTGCATTATATAAATATTTTTATCAAAACCGGGCAACAGCATGTCGGCCCATGCTCAGTGCAGGGTTCCGAAGCCGTTAAGTACTACAAACATAAAAATGAACAAGTACCTAACAAATAATTTTCTAGTTAAAGGCAATTGGTGCCGTTTTAGATGAATTTACTTTAATCACCTGTATCTCAAGAACTAATGATGTCTACTTAGTCGTGATAGTTACACTATAGCGTAGACGAGACGACGAATATTTATTGATATTCAATGTATTAGTTTACCACTTTGTTGGCGTGACTAATAAGTATGTTCATGCCAAATTACAGCTTTCTAGTATTAAGAGTCTCTGAGCTAGGCTGCGGACGGACGGACGGACATGGCGAAACTATAAGGGTTCCTGGTTTGCCTACGGAACCCTAACAACAAAGAATAGAGCCGGTCAAGAGTGATGGCTAAATATCGATCCTACATCACTTATATTCGACATATAAACCAATTGCCGAATGAAATACGAGTAGATGCACCGAAAATATTTTACAAATAACTAACAACCAAGTGACGTGCCACCGTAAAGTCGAGCGATTCGTAACCCTCGGTACGCGAGGTCGACTCGCCCATGAGCTGTATTTAGTTGTTATGAAACAGGTTAAATTGTTAGAATTCCATCTTAGTCCTCAGGGTTGGCAACGCATTTGAGGTCTTAGGATTATAGTCTTGAGAATTCAAATGTGTATGGGTCTCAGATTCCACTTACCATCAGGTGGCCTGAGTGCTCGTGTGCCTTCTCCTTAACATAAAAAAAAAAAAAAAAAAAAAAAAGAATTGTAGCTCCTAGTGATTCACCGAATCGCATTTCACCTCGATTTGTGTCACAGTTGTCTATTGTTTTGTTCGCTTGTTAGCAACTAGCGACCCGCCCTCGCTTCGCTCCGGATGAAAGTATTATACATATAAACCTTCCTCTTCAATCACTCTATCTATTTAAAAAACCGCATCAAAATCCGTTGCGTAGTTTTAAAGATTGAAGTACATAGGGATATAGGGATAGAAAAAGCGACTTTGTTTTATACTATGTAGTGATAGTCGCATTTCACATCGATCGCATATTTTATTACTAACAAATATTTTTAGTCGCGAACATTTCATATTATGATGGTTTATATCACGATCGATATCGGTATCTTATCGTTTTATTTAGTAAAAATAAAATACGCAATTAGCAAAAAACAGTTCAAATAAAATAGCGTTCAGAACAAAACTCGATCGCGGTAAAATACGACTAATGACTGTACACGATAAAATCCGGTCATGCATGCTCTAGTGTATTTTTTTAATGAATGCTAATTTTCAAGCAGCCAATTTTTTAGGGTTCCGTAGCCAAATGGCAAAAAACGGAACCCTTATAGATTCGTCATGTCTGTCTGTCTGTCCGTCCGTATGTCACAGTCACTTTTTCCGAAACTATTAGAACTACGTTGTTGAAACTTGGTAAGTAGATGTATTCTGTGAACCGCTTTAAGATATTCACACAAAAATAGGAAAAAAACATAAATTTTGGGGGTTCCCCATACTTAGAACTGAAACTCAAAAATTTTTTTTTAATAGTCCGTGGTTATGAAAATACATAAGAAAAATAAAATCATAATAAAATGTTAGAGCGTCTGTGACTTAGACCAACATTATAATCCACAGTACCAATATTTATTTGTACACGGTCTTCTGACAGTCTTTACCAAAATATCCTGTTAAGAACATTTTATTATTTATAATTATACAAGCCAAATTATACCTTTTTTATGTTAAGGAGAAGGCACACAAGCACTCCGGCCACCTGACGGTAAGTGGAATCTGAGACCCATAGACATTTGAATTCTCAAGACTATAATCCTAAGACCTCAAATGCGTTGGCAACCCTGAGGACCAAGATGAAATGCCTGTATGCTAGTAATTTAATCGGTTGTCTTTTCACAATAGTTACAACTTTTCTAATTGTATTCAGACTGAGATAGGTCTGAGGTTTTGAACTTTGACGGAACTTTGGCGAATTTGACTTTTTGACAAATAAATGCCTCCCATACAAAAACAACTTTCAGTGCGTTTTTTACTACAAATAGAAATGAGTTTGAAAAAGTATTTTTATGGTAAGACGACATTCTAATGTGCGTTAAACAGCTTGTAAAAATATAAATACAGTTGTGATTGTGACATTGAAGCAGGAAGCGAGTGAACATCGTCAAAAAACTCTGGACATGAGATGAAAGGTATGATACGTGTTGAATATATTCGGCGAAAACTCACACATACCCATACATTATGATCCGATTTTATTAATTATATTTATACAAGTTATTAAAAAAAAACTGCTTGAAAATATGCATTCATTGCATAGTATCAGTGTTCAGTTAACGACCTACTTATCAAACAACCAGCCCTTACTCCTACGCAACGACGCTTGGATCAAAACATGAATACCTACCTATAATTAAACTTGTAGGGCCACTAGATATTATGTTTTACTTTTTAAAGGTTTTTTTAGGGTTCCGTAGTCAAACTAGGAACCCTTATAGTTTCGCCATGTCAGTCCGTCGTCCGTCCGCAGCCTAGCGCAGAGACTCTTAGTAGTAGAAAGCTATGATTTGGCATGAACACGCATATCAGTTACGCCAACAAACTGGTACAATAAAATGTAAAAAAAATTAAAAAATAGGGTACCGCCCCTACACGTAACGTGGGGATGTATTTTTTTTTTCTCGTCTACCCTATAGTGTGGGGTTGGGTGTCGTTGGATAGTTCTTTCAAAAATATTACGGGTTTGTGAAAACGAAAAAAATCTTAAATGGAAGATCATATAACGAATTTTAAAGGAAAACTATCACGACTAAGTAGTCATCATTGGTTTTTGATTCATCTAGGACGGCACCAATTGACTTTAAATAGAAAATTAGTTATTACTTGTTGATTTTTATGTTTGTAGTACTTGGGTGAATCAACTTTTAAGGTACTCCCCAATTTTCGACATGTCTCACTATGTCACCTTAATTTGGTAGAATGCAATTTTTTTTTTTTGATTTGGGCAATATATTGAATAAATCAGACAATTAAACTTACTTTCTAGCTGACAATTTTAAAAATTCTTCCATGATTTACACAAATATATCAGGTAACGCAGGGGACGACGTTGTCCCCGGGTTTTGTATGAAAAACGTGCATTTTCCACTGCGTTACCATGTTTTTACTAAATTATAGAATTAGTTTATGATTATGAATAGTGAAATCCGAAAATCTGATTATCTAATTTTAACATGTGTAAACCATTATCATCTCACATATTCTAGTAAGTTTTTATTAGCGTGTAGAAAAGGAGGACTTTAAAAGTTGATTCACCCACTTAACGGCTTCGGAACCCTACACTGAGCATGGCCCGACATGCTCTTCCCCGGTTTTTTACAGACTGTTTTGAGTCGGGAGTTCTTTAAATTTATAAAAAAAAAAACTCGCTTTTTAACTTCTGAGTGTCTGTTTGTGGCATCGTAGCTCCCAAACGGATAATTGGATTTGGACGCAGGTTTTCTTAAATAAAGCTACATTATTCGGGATGGTTCTTAGCAAGATTTGATGAAAATTGGTTGGGCCGTTTAAAAGATATCCGCTCTGAAAGTAGTTGTCGCCGTTATGTCATCGGCTTTTAACCCTAAAATCTCAATATCTCAAAAACGGCTAAACCGATTTTGATAAAACATGTATAAAACCACCGCTAGACAGCCTGCTCTCAAATAAAAAAACGGCATCCAAATCGGTTCATCCCTTTAAGATTTACGGTGCCACAGACAGACGCACACACACACTCACACATCAAACTTATAACACCCCTCTTTTTGCGTCGGAGATTAAAAACAATATAAGATGCTACAGATTAAATATACTAATGTAAAATAAACAGCCACGCGAAAATTTTAATAAAAAAAGCTTTTGAGATTTTGTTCAACCGATGTCCTCGGTGGGCAGTGAATCGCTATACCTAAGGATGATTTTGAGGTAGAGTTCTAACTAACCACTAGCACTAAATATCATAAAGTACATATTACTTATTTACATAAATACCTACATGCCTACATTATCATAACACCTTCATTCCCAATTTCCCAGAGGGGTGGCAGAAAAGGGCCAATGGCTGCAGGCCAAGTGTTTACAAGCATACTTGTATTAGTAGCAGGTTACAAGCCCGTTTCAAATTTATTATGTTTATAAGCACGAATAATCCTATTACATTTTTATACCCGTTATCTAATCTTTAGTACTTATAGCGACGACCGAGTAGATAATAATAACAACGATCCAGTTTACACATGCAAACAGCTGTTCTTGACGTAACGCTTGATGAAGCTTCAAAACAACTTTACTGCAGTCATTCACTGGTGGCGACCATAGAGAGCGCTCCACGCCAATTTAATTTTTGATCTGACGTTTTTATTAGGTATGTCAGTTTGACAGTACTCGCCTCGACAGTGACGTGCGTCGCGCGTCCCGCATTTCTATTTCACATTCTTATTCCTATGATGCTCCAGTTTAGCGCGAGGTCGCGGCTCCCAACATAACCTAGTTCGGCTGTCTGTAGATCACGCAGGCTGGAGTTAGTGAAAGTCTAGATCCGCTATCGGAAATTGCGTCAGCTGAGATGTGTGGAATTCCAGGGATGGACGCCGCGGACTGAGTGGCACACATCGGTCATGGCTCTCGATCGGTTAATAGCGGGCGCGGGCCGGACGCGCGACCAGTCGGCTCGCGTGCGCCGCCCGCGCTGTCTGTTCAAAGGTTATGTTGGTCGCGCTCGCTTCCCGACACGGCTCAACGAAAATAATAAAAAAAAACCGCAAAAATGCTCCAAGTGCGTCACCTGCCGCTGTACCCCGTCCTAGGACTACTCAACGCTTACTCCCACGCGCTATTCGCAGTTCCCGCTTGCAACTCTTCGGTTTACTGCAACGGCGAAATGTTACACCAAATACAACTTGCGAAGATTTTTCCGGACTCGAAAACTTTTGTTGATATGAAACTTACACTGTTCCCGAATGACACGTTATCTGATTTCTCGAAGTTGATGAACGAGTCGAAGCAAAATCCAACTCGCGAACAGCTAATGTCGTTTGTGCAAATGCATTTCCAACCTGGAAACGAGCTGGAAGCGTGGATGCCTCCTGACTTCAACCCGTCGCCTCCTATCTTGGATACAATCGTCGATGTGAAACTTAAACTTTTCGCTAAAAAAGTGATCAGTCTTTGGGCAAAATTGGGACGAAAAGTGAAACCTGAAGTAGCCCGTCAGCCAGAACGCTACAGCTTGATCTCAGTTCCCAATGGGTTTATTGTACCTGGAGGGCGTTTCAAGGAATTATATTATTGGGACTCCTTCTGGATTATACGCGGTCTTTTAATAAGTGACATGACCGACACAGCCAAAGGAATGATCGAAAACCTTCTATATCTTGTCAACAAGTATGGCTATATCCCCAACGGGAGCAGAGTGTATTACCTGGGAAGGAGCCAGCCACCTCTACTCACAGCGATGGTAGCTAGCTACTTTTCAGCTACAAATGATCTCACGTGGCTAAAGCGCCATGTCTTAACTGTCGAAAAAGAGCTGCAGTATTGGCTAGATAAAAAAAAAGTAGCCGTGGAAATAGATGGGAACAAATATGTGCTGCTCCGATATATTTCTGATGTAAACACTAAAGGACCACGCCCTGAATCGTATAACGAAGACTTTACGACTTCTAGGACTTTGCCAACGGAAAAAATGCGACAGGATTTCTATGAAGAAATGAAAAGTGCGGCTGAAAGTGGATGGGATTTCTCCTCCCGTTGGTTTGTTACTCCAAGTTCTGAGCCTATGGGTAATTTGACTGACGTGCACGCTACGCGTATTCTCCCGGTTGACCTTAATGCTATATTTGCAGGAGCTCTTCAACTCGCAGGCGAATTCAGAAACCTGTTAAACGACCGACGAGAAGCGCAAAAGTGGTGGAGCCTCGCAAAATACTGGAGGAATTCGATCGAAAATGTGTTCTGGGATCAAAATGACGGGACGTGGTATGACTACGACGTCCTGGCTAGAACAAGAAGACGACATTTTCATCCAAGCTGCGCGACTCCGCTTTGGACGAGCGCTATAGAGGAGGGAGATGCGCCTAAATACGCCGCAAAATTTGTTAAATATCTTCAATCTTCTGGTGGTTTAAATTTTCCTGGAGGCGTGCCAGCATCTATTTTACATTCAGGTGAGCAGTGGGACTACCCAAATGCCTGGCCTCCTCTACAAAGTATCTTAATAGGAGGCCTAGAAGCAAGCGGGCATGAAGAAGCGAAAAAGTTGGCAAAAGAGCAAGCGAAATTGTGGATACGTGCGAACTATTTAGGGTACGACAAGTATAATAAGATGTTTGAGAAGTATAGTGCGGTTCAGCCGGGGCACCAAGGGGGAGGCGGGGAGTACGGGGTGCAGGAGGGGTTCGGTTGGACGAATGGAGTGGTGCTAGAACTATTAGCTAAATACGGGGACGAGTTGTTCGACGAAAACGCAGGCGCCACACTACCGCACGTTCGGCAAATTAAGTGATAATTTGTACTTAAATTGACTGTAAATTCTATTTTTACAGACAGTGTATTACGACAGTGTATTAAAAACTTTGCTGATACAAATGTAAATTATTTGTTGGATGTAGGAGGAAACGTGATACCTATTTAACCTCATTACGTAGCAAGTATTTATTAATTACGGATATAAATGTTTTGTGATACATGACGCAGAGTGATTGCGAGTATTATATGTGCATAATAAGACGGTGTTTAATAAAGAACTGTAGAATATTAAAGTGTATTTTTAACCTTATTGAGTCCAGGTAATAAAACAAAATAGCCCATCTAGTGACCTCTTGTCAGTCATCTCTTGATCTCGCTAATGCTTGCCAGTGGTTTGAGATTATAAATGTAAATCGTCCCGAGAAAAAAAAACCCGGATAATATTTAAGCTTATCAAAACTAAAGCCCAATCTCTAACCCTTACAAAATGTTAACCCTTTATTTCGCAATGTTAAGACTGCTTAACATATATATTAGAAACACTTTTTCCTATTTTTATAACTAATTGTTTGCCCTCAAAATCAAAAGAGGTTTGAATCCACGACTTTTTTTAATTTTGCGAATTTAAAGGGTGTAAGATATTAATTAATGGCACAACATGCGAAATAACTAGACTATTATTTATCATTATCTATACAACATTAGAGACTTTATTATAACCTTTTTTTTAGTCTCGCTAGTCTCGGTGTCTGTATTAAAGTCGAGAAAAAACGGCAAAAAAACACGTTTGTTGAATGGGAGCCCCCTTAATTTATTTCATTTTAATTTAATTATTTATTGAATATGAAGTGAATATACAAATGAATATTCTGTGAATATTTCAAGCGTCTACCTGTTGCCAAAAGCAAAAACGGCAAAAAAATCTCTTTGTTGTATAGGAGCCCCCTTGAATATTTATTTTATTCTATTTTTTGTGTTTGTTGTTATAGCGGCAACTGAAATACATCATCCGTAAAAAATTGAACTGTCTAGCTATCACGGTTCTTGAGATACAGCCTGGTGACAGACAGACAGACGGTCAGTGAAGTCTTAGAAATAGGGTCCTGTTTTTACCTTTTGGGTACGGAACCCTAATAATTAAGATGGGAGCTTAGGATGAATTACGACAAGATGCCGGCCGCGTTTCCTCGCAGGATCGCTAAACTTACACATTAAGCGAGAAAACTGTCAGCTTTTCTACTGAAAATTCCTGGTCTTCCTTTTATTTCTGACACTATGTTATTAACAAAAAAGCGGCCAAGTGCGAGTCGGACTCGCCCATGAAGGGTTCCGTAGCAGCAAGTAACATAATATAAAAGTTCGTTGTAGCTTTGATCAATGTTTTTATGACGTATTAAAAAAAAACTACTTACTAGATCTCGTTCAAACCAATTTTCGGTGGAAGTTTGCATGGTAATGTACATCATATATTATTTTTACATTTATCATTCCCTTATTTTAGAAGTTACGGGGGGGGGGACACACATTTTTCCACTTTGGAAGCGTCTCTCGCGCAAACTATTCAGTTTAGAAAAAAAATATAATAGAAACCTCAATATCATTTTTGAATACCTATCCATAGATACCCCACACGTATGAGTTTGATGAAAAAAAAATTTTTGAGTTTCAGTTCTAAGTATGGGGAACCCCAAAAATTTATTGTTTTTTTTCTATTTTTGTATGAAAATCTTAATGCGGTTCACCGAATACATCTACTTACCAAGTTTCCACAGTATAGCTCTTATAGTTACGGAATAAAGTGGCTGTGACATACGGACGGACAGACGGACAGACATGACGAATCTATAAGGGTTCCGTTTTTTGCCATTTGGCTACGGAACCCTAAAAATGATCCTTATCATGAAGCCTTTCGATCGGTATGATAAAGCTACAGGGTATTTATTTTTCTCGTGTAACGGGTTCGATTCCCGGTTCAACCATGTAATTATTTAAATATCTATGAATGCAGTTTAAATTGTTTTTTAAATTAAAATAATGTCTTCTTTCAGTAAAATGTTCCATCTACAATATTCAAGGTACTTTCCTTCCATGTGGCATAGCCGTGGGACGCCCTGTATAATGGTCGATGGCGTTGTAGGCATGACAGCTCATGACCACTTTAGTGGTCGTTGGCGTTCAAAGGGTTAAGAGTGTATGACCCTAACATCGTATGGTAAAATTGGTACTAAATTTAACATCGTATGGTGAAATCGGTACTAAAGTGTTTAAATAGATACATACATACTATCCATTAGGGTATTATTTTTGTTCCGAGCTTCTAACCTCTCCTCTTCGTCCTTCTTTCTTTTTGTTCTTTGAACTGTCATAGAGATATCTTCACAATAGAACCAAATTAATATGCTTATAATGAGAGCCCTAAGTGCTAAATCATCACGAAAATTGCCTCTTGTTATAAGAGTAATATCTGACCTCTTTACCTTATCAGAATTAAAACAAATAGCAGATTGTATTTATTTGATAACATTTAATGACAACAGTATTCAATGTTATTGGAATTATTCATATCTCAATTTTTTCATTGTTTTTTGCAGAGGAGCAATGGACCGTTTGCTAAAGATAGTGTGTGGTAATAATCCACGTAAGACCGACACCAGTACTCGACAATGGACCAATGTTCGACACTGACTCTTATTCAAAGATAACAGTTAAATAAATAATAAGTAAATATCAGGGGACAATCTCGCACAAATTGACCTAGTCCCAAACTAAGCTCTAGGCTTGTACTATGGGTACTAGGCAACGATAAACATACTTATATAGAGAAATACATAGAAAACATCCAAGACTCAGGAAAAAATATTCGTGCTCATCACTCAAATATCTGCCCTTACCGGGATTTGAACTCAGGACCGCTGGCTTCGAAGGCAGGGTAACGTAATATCAATTATATAGACGACAATATCAAAAAATCTATTCGGTTTTTTTTAAAGCTTGCTTTCGTATACACTTGTTTGGTTAATATGTGTGTGAAAAGAAAATTTAAAGGTTTTCATCAGGTTTTATGATTTGGTTAGAATGGATATATAATTAATTCAAAAATATTACTTGAAAGACCCATTCGTTATTTTATTTATTTCGAAGGCAAGAAAATAGAAGTAATCTCATGTGTTAGTAGGTACTTTACATAAGTAAGGGGCGTAAGACCGGGAAGAAAAACAATAGATAAATAAGTAGATTCCCACTATTCACCGTAGGGCGGGGTCAACCCCGATCCCCGATCTTCAAAGATGGCACTGTGAATTCCCAACATCCACCCTTAGGTGGATGGCTGGGGTAGAAGACGGGAACGAATCGATTGGTCTGCGGCTCTATTTCGTAAAATTTAAATTCGAACTTCGGATTGACCCGTATTTTTTTTGCAAATTAGTTATCCCGTATTGTTACCGGGTTAGAATAGGGCCACGCCATATCTTCCCGTGGATGTCGTAAGAGGCGACCAAGGGAATAAAGCTTGTAGTACTGTTAGGCGATGGGCTTGCAACCTGTAACTAATACACTAGTAAACTTCTTGGCCTGATTAGAGAATTATAAACAAGTCTTTTTAGAGATTGTTGGTATTTCTTTAGCTCTTCCTACCCCACTCTGAGAATGAAGGCGTGTATGGAGTTACCCATCGAGAGCAAACGGGTTAGCAATAGACGAAGTTTAAATTACGGATTTTAAAGTAGAGCCCTGAGGCCGCCTGCTGTAGGTAATCAGTAATCACAGTGGCTACACTTGCGGGTTGTTTTAACCTTTTGATCACCACGGCCGCCTGCTACTTTTTGTGCTCCTGACGCTAACGACGTCATATGCCGCAACGGCAGCGCAACAAAATGCATGGAGCGTGCCGAGCGCCCCGGCACGAAAATCCGATGACGTGGTTTGCCGGCTTTGGCGGTTAAAGGGTTAATAAAAGGGGCACAGGAAACTACCGAGCGTTATCTTATCGCCGCCAGGAACGTGTGTTCAACGTCGTATGTGCGTCATTATTAACTAATGATAACGCAAATAATATATTTATAATATATAATTATAAAGCAATTTGCAGGTTCAAAACCCACATTTGGATTATATGATAAACCGTTTATGCATAAACGCACTATAAACTCTAGCGGAATGGTCATTTTTAGAGTTCAATATGTTCTAAAGTTTCCCAAATCGAACTATTGATGATAATTAATGATTTTTCAGAGCTATCCAATGATAATTCACTCGATGTTTTTTTTTTTTATGATAAGGAGAAAGCACACGAGCACTTAGGCCACCTGATTTTAAGTAGAATCTGAGACATATTCTCAAGACTATAATCTTAAGACTACAATCCTAAGATGGAATGCCTCTATGCTAGTAATTTCACCGGTTGTCTTACCCCACACCGGAACACGACAATGCGAACACTGTACCTTTGCTTAACATGACATGTAGGTAGGTAAGTACTCAATATAAATTTTTAAACATTTTGTTTCACAACTTTGTCAACTTATTTTTAATACCTACATAAATTATGCTAAATTACAACTTTGCTATTTAAGTCTTTACTAGTTACTCAGAGAGTCTCCGAGTTAATCCGCGGACACACGGACAGACGGACATGGCGAAACTATAAGTTCCTTGCTGACTATAGAAAACGGGTTTTAGCCGATTCTGGGCCCCTAAGCAGGGGGTGATTCTCTCAACACAGCGCTGCGTCGATCTTAAAGGTGAAGTTTTATCTGGCAAGTTTAAGAAGTCCCGTCGGAGCGTACAAAACACATTTTAGCGCGTGCCTTCTGTGCGTGTGGTCAAATTGGTACAGACTAACATATCATTGTACACATCGCCAAAAACTGTTACCCCAAAAAGTATATAAAGATACTCCATATGAATTTAATACCCTTTACGATGGGTAGACAGAAATGCTGTTATTAATCTATTCAATATTTGCTAAAGGCTATTATGCATTGCGAAACACAAATTTAATAAATATATAGCAGTTGTAAAGATAATTGTTTGTTTATGCGTCACGTGTTTCATTTACCTACTTTATATGAGAATAACATGTGGGAAACAATATTTTCTTCTGGGTTCCGTAAGCGAATTATCGTGTTAAACGTTCAACTTTTATTACCTACAGTGATTAGCGGTATTAATAATACCAACGGGTTACCTTCGTTTCGTTAAAAAGTTTTTGTTAACTGACTCATTTCCCAAATATAATTATCATTTCACTATACTGCTTTATTTCCAAAACTGTAAATATTTCACTAAAGTCACCTACCTAACCTATAGGGTTTTTCACAATGGTCCTGAAATAAATCCCGAAATATTTACACGTACATACATACATAACATCACGCTTTTATTCCCATAGTGGGTAGGCAGAGCTAAAGAATTGGGCGTTTTCTAAAAAAAGTACCTATAGTTAAGGACAAAAATTAACAACGTTAATTTTTCCATTACGTCACGAAAATTAGTTATATGTTTATATACTGCCCTCTTAAGCCAACAAGCGGTATTTCAAATTAAATAACCTTAGCAGGTTCAAACCTTATCTATTATTAATATGGTTGAACTTGCTACAGGAGTTTTGTTTGAAATGCCACTGTTTTTCTTAAAGCAATAGGTAATGGTAAATTACCGTTGTTAATTTTTGTCCTCAACTATAGGTACTTTTTGGAAAACGCCCAATTACGAATAACTCTAAAATAAAACTTGATAATTCTGTATTTCTGTTACCACAGTTTCCACAAATAAATAGGTAGTAATAGTTTGAAATATTTACAGTAAACCTTACTTAATAAATTATGGGACTCTCGTCTGATACTATAATTAATTGAAAAACATTATTCCATCACAAAACCGAACTCCGTGGATATTGTCTGGGAAGGCCTATGTCCTAGGCCTAAGTCCACTCATCAGTGGACGTCTTTTCGCGAATATGATGAAGATGAGTTCTGAGGTCCAAAATGCGACCGGTGGGTTATTGAATTGACGAAGCAAAGGAGAGCGAGACTAACAGGGAGATTTTTGTAAGTGGGAATTTGAATCTAACAACATAGATATAAAGTTCAAATACATTTGCTCTTAAATGTAATTTTTTACTTTGAAACAAACAAAAATGAACTTTATACTCAGTGAAATAACATTCAAACTAAATTACCTTGATTATGTATCCCTATATCACACCGGGTTTCACGAGGATAAACTACAATGCGTCTCAAAGGTAAACCGCGCGGCTTGCCATGTGTGCGTACGTGCCGCGAGCCACCACCAGCAAACTCAACAGGACGCACCAAGCCGGTTTAGTCGGGGCAGCACGCCATCGCGGAGTTTATTTGCGTGAGTATATTGTCAAGCGCCGCAACCCAAGCGCTCGAGCCGCTCGCTATGGGTTAAGCTGGGTACGAATATGGGCTCAGCCTACGGCAAGCTGCTCGCGAGACAAATTGTTGCACATAAACATATGCCGGTGAGGCAGCGTGCTCGACCCAAGCCGTCATTTTAAAATGGCGTCGTACACGATGACAGCCGCGGCTACGTTTATCCTAATTCACCGAATTATTAATAAAAAGAAGAAGAAAACGCCTCGGTGGTGGAACGACTCAGCAACTTTATCAAATTTGTACTCGCCTCGCCCACAGACAAGTTAGAACGCTCGGATACACCTCTAAATTACGCGAGGCACGCACACCGAGACGCCTTTGAGCACGGTCAAAAGACCGACTCACGGTGGCTCGCCGCGCGCCGTTCGCCCGCTGCTCGCGCACAGCGCGTGCGAATTTGAGCAAAATAGGTGAGTCTTGCGTGCCTTAACCCGAGGCTGCTCTAATTCGTACCCACCTTTATAATAACTTCTAATGGGCCGGAGATGATGTACTTTCCTATTTGGGTAAGGACCAAAAAGTTGGCTACGCTAACTCACGCAATTAAATTTTCTATGCAACTTTTCCGTTGTGCAAAGAAAATTAGCCATACAATTGTAAGGATACTTTTCGTCACAACACGGAACTTTTCCGTCTTCGTTGTTTGTATGGTTAACTGCGCTTAACTATGGTCCAACTATTTGGTCCTCACCCATTTCTCATCGGCTAACCAAGGTCTTAGCGCGATCCTAGCGCGTTAGGCTTGTCATTTGAGTGCCCTTACAATTCCTGCTTAAAAAAGCACACAAAGTAAATTCTTTACGCGTCGCCTTTCGTATCGTAAAGTGATTGCGGATCCCTGGGAATGATTATCAGAAATGTAATAAATAAATAATTGTTTATTTAATAATGTATTGAAAACAACATTGCAATTTCGCAACTTGAGGCTTGTCTCGTGTCTCAGAAACGATTAATGTGCGGTAATGTACTTGTTATTGTTTTTAAGCTCTTACGACAAAAAGGCTTATCTGCAAATTGGTAATAGCCACACCCGCAGCATTATAAACCTTATATATCACATCTTTAGAATTATATTGACCCAATCCACATTATTTAGAATTTCGACTTATGACTCTATTATACTAAATTTATGACTCGAAATCGAAAGCTGAAAATTATTGAATTAGGTCACTATAATTCTAAAAGTGCGAATTATGGTTACAATAATACGGGCACATTAAAAAACGAGGTCCTAGTTTGAAAATCGAAATTCGAAACCCGTGGAAGTTAGAGTCACGTTAGCCCCATCCCTTTCTCTCGATATACATAGTCTCGAGTGACAGGGAATCAGCACCCGAACTTTCGAAATGGGTGGTTCGAGGTAACAATCTACGGCCTCTATTCCACTGCGTTATAACGAAGTCGAGTTTGACGTGTTTAATAAGTGGTTTATTACTCGGCCGCCATTATTGCCAATGACATACGATGATAAGAGTTATCGATACGTTGACAATAAGGAAACACGTCAAAGGTGATATCGTTTTTACCGTGTAGATTTCGGCCCAGGGGTTATGTTACAGTCGACAGATATAATATAATATACTTGATATGCCTTCATTATGATACATATATTTATTACATTTGATGAGCTAGACATTTTAGGTGTTCGTTAAAGCTGTTTAAAACTCTATTAATATCGTAATCTAGCTTCTGCTAAGTCTATGTACGCATCGAAAAACTTGCTGGTTCAGATTATCAATCTGAGTAAAGTAATACAGGATCGATCGTGGTGGAGATCTTTGGGGTTACTTACATCAGTGGACTTGACGATGCTTTTACTGGCATGAGGGCTTCTGCTTTAACTAACGATAATATGTTGTTTAAGTAACTATTTGCAGGTAAATGGCCTACGACGCTCGTGAAATGTGCGACATGATTTTGTTGTACGGCGAAACACACGGCAACGCAGCAGAAGCGTTGAGGTTGTATCGTGAAAGATACCCGAACAGGCGACATCCTCACAATCCCAGGGCCTCTATTCAGGTGCGTTAAAACGATATCGTGTTTGACACGTTTAAGAATCGTTTATGTCACAGTCGTCGCCATTATTGTAAATGACATAAGAGTTATCAAAACGTTGACAATACGGAAACATGTCAAAAACGATATCGTTATAACGCAGTTGAATAGATGCCCCGATCCATATAAGAAGCCGTGCAACGAGTTCAGACGTCAAATGGGGCTGCTATGGTCACTTATAAACAAGTCTTAGTTTGGTCACGTGACTTTATTAATTAACTTTAACGCACAGTGTACATTGCTTGCAATTTATTTTTGGTTAGAAAACAAGCGTGTACTAAAGATAAAACTTGTTTTAATTAAAATAAACATGTAGGTACATTAAGGAGTTGCCCATTGTTACTCTATATCAAGGAAAGCCCTCATGCCGGTAACACACTGTATTTATGTTTAAGGACCGCAACAAAAGATACCTAGAAAGTTTTGGGTTTAAATGATTTATTTATTACATGTGTGTAAAATGAGCATTTTTCAAGAAATTATGGCAAAAAGTTCTACTTGAAACAATTTTTATTCAAGTTTTTTTTTTAAGTTGCAGTTAATTAAACTTGTAATCGATTTTTTAATGAGGTTAAATTTATGAATTTTCGACTCTTGCTTATCTTTGTAAACACATCTTGTGAACTCATTTTCCTTTAAACCTTAGGTGCTGTTACTCGTACAGCCCGTGATTGTGTGCAAATGCAATTCTCGACCACTTGCTGCTAACAACAATGCATTGAATTCAATCTTCTAATGTAATCCTTAAATCCTAGAGTTAGCGTTCTGGTTATGAACGCTAGAGTTTTCGAAGTGTGTAGGTATGGTTGTAAAGATTGTATGCTCGGCTGTCGCCTAATTTTATTAACAAATTTTGAGAAAGTTCAGTAATGGTCTTTTGTACTGGCATTAATAAAGTTGATAACGCCTAAGTGGGCACCTATTATTTTATCAAAATACCTTGCAACGAACATATCATTAAGCAGAATTTTAATTTCATCGAAAAGTATTTTTTGTACTCGTCGATTAAAATGTGTGTATTAAGATTTCATAGAGAATACTGTAACGTCACTCTTTTCATCGTTGAATACTTAGTCTGTTACTTCCGAAACAACCGAAATAACTATTTCGATACGCTCTAGACAACCGAAAAAAATTTGAAAATAGAACTTCGTATTTAAGTAATATGTGCCCTTGTTTAAGGAGACTCGATGCTGTACAAAATTGCCAATGTATGGCGTTTTGGAACGTAGCAGCATCGCGTCATCTGTCAAAAATCGACTTAAACATGCTGCTGTATCCAGGGCATACAAAAAAAACTACGCTTTGTGATTGGCTAGTATTTTTAGGTTGGCACAGTATATACTGCAACATTACGGACGCCGGTGGTGTGATAACTTTTCTTTTCGAAGTTAAGAAGTTTACGTTTTTTTCTGTGGATATAAAAATCAGAACTTAAGCTTAAAAAGTTAAAATATAAACTAAGAAAATGAGTAGTGACACTGATGAAACATCTTTAACTCCTCAAGAAATAACTTTTTCAATTATCTTGTGTAAAAGAAGTACGATAGTAGAAGTAGACAATATAGTACTTACGATATTTAGTTCTTATATAGGTACTCCTATTAATGATTTAAATTATTAATTTTAATGAACTCGTACAAAAAGTATTGTTCACTATAGTGTCATAATAAAACTTTTTAATCTCTCGTACCTTACTCGACTAAAAAGCTCTTTATTATAACACGATTGTGAAATATACTATCTCGCCGTATGATAGTCCTAAGTCAAACCTAACCCAACCTACGTAAATAATGTTTAAGTTTAAGTTCTCAAGAAGAAATAAAATATGCGTGTTCTTCCGTTGTGATATGGATATACATAATCAAGGCGATTTAGTGAAAACTATATTTTTGCGAGTCTAAAGTTCATTTTTATTTGTTCATAATTGCAAATGGGTAAAGACCAAATAGTTGGACCATAGTTAAACGTAGTTAACCATACAAACAACAAAAGTGAAAAAAGTTCTGTTGTGACACGAAGATTATCCCTACAAATATATTATGGCTAATTTTCGTGTCACAACGGCAAAGTTTCATAGAAAATTTTATTGAGTGAGTTAGCGTGGACAACTGTGTGGTCCTTACCTAAATGGCATTTAAGCGCAAAGGTAATGGAATTTTATATTCTTGCTGTTAGATTCATATTTCCACTTACAAAATTATCGAGGCGGTATGTTGCTTACACTCTATAGTCTGTACCTACTTTTAGGCATTTAAAAAAATGTAAACAAAAAAACCTCGTGACATTGACAGATGACAGTTAGTCAGCCAATAGGAGCAGAACACTGATACGTCAAAACTCGACCAAACAGCTTGGATTGGTTGATGAGCAGAGCCACGTGGTTTGGTTTGATTACATTTTTTTAAATACCTAAAAGTACAGACTATACACTATGATACAGAGGGTAAACATATCCTGAAAACATCATGGTTTCCATTCGATGAAATTATGCAATCGATGAAGATCGATAAATGATGGGTTACCCTTCACTTGTAATTAACTAACTATAAGCAATTAGCTAACAAACAATGCAATTAATGCATATTCATGTAGTTCTCATGACAACAGAATAATATGGTACCGTAGAGGCAACCTGAATCGATGCATTCTCGTCGTCGTCGTTTCAACCGAAGCCTTGCGTTTGCAACTCTCAGCATGGATTTAGGTCTCATCGTTCTATGGATGCCAACCCATACACTATTACTAACACCTAATAGAGTATTTGCACAGAACACTTAGTAGTATAATTAGTATCGGGATAAAAGGGAAGCAGGTGGACGTTCTCATTTCGATTTTAATAAACAGACAGAAGTCTTTGTGGCATGAATAAAATTGTCCTAGGGAGTTCCAAACGATGTTAATTTATCGATAAATTTTACTTTATGTCTTATGACAGTTATAACTATGAGATAACGTATAATTAAACACACCGTAACTCAAAACTTAAAAGTGGCATAAACTTAACGATAAAAATAAATGATTACCTACCTATATTTTTTTTAAGTTTGAGTCATTTCCATACATTTTCCAAAAACTGAGTAGGTAAGGATTATATAGAGTATACTTTACTATTATGCTACACATTATCATACAATTTACCTAAATAGGCCTTTTTTGTTTGGTTTCAGTTAATTTTCTATGGAAATCGATTAAATAGCATTAAAAGAAGTTTTTGTCTAAGAAACCCATCGATGGGTAGTGATCAGCATTTTAGTTCCTCTCTATTTTATCCGGTGAACGATACCTATCTACTATGAAATGTCACTTTGAAATAAGTATGTGAAACACTTATCGATAATTTTAACATCGGAAGCAAGTCCCTAGTTAATTGACGTTTCTGCCACAAAAACTTCTATGTCTGTTAATAAAGCATTCGTCCGCTTGGGTGTTGCTTGACAAACTGTGCCGCGTTGGTTTCACGTGGCATCTTCTTATCGTCACTACTTTAAATAAACCTCGTATCTAATATTTCGGGATGTACGATTTTAAATTTAAACAAGAAGATAAATAAGTTTAAAATCGTACATCACGGAAAGTGAGATACGAGGTTTTTTCAAAGTAGTGACGTTGTGTAATTTTCTAAAGTTTGCGATGTAGACAACAGTTCGTTAGGCATGGATGTTTTATTCGAAATGTATACACATACATCATCAGGGTCTCTATTCTACGGGTTAAAACGTTATTGCGTTTCACGTGTATATTACCAAAGAATTGTTTTTAAATGTGGTTACGGAATTATAAACAAGTCTTTTTAGAGTAGTTGGTATTTCTGTAGCTCTGCCTACCCCAATGTGGGAATGAAGGCGTGATGTTATATTTATGTTATGTTCAGACATAGAAGTTTTTGTGGCAAAAACGTCAATTAACTAGATTCCTTTCCATATTCAATGTATCGATAACCGTTTCAAATTTCAAAGTGACATTTCATACTATTGAGTTTACCAGATAAAATAGAAATTAGCTAAAATGCTGATCACTACCCATCGATTGATAAATAATAATTAATTTAAGTAATTCATGGGCACGTTTTTAGGGATTTTCAAATTGAAATACACATCAATTTTAATAAATATATATAATTATATTAGTAACGAATTTCTTACACAAAAACTTCTTTTAATGCTATTCAATCGAGTTCCATACAAAGTTAACTGAAAACAAGAGTGACTTGTAACAAAAGCTTATTAGGCTAAATTAAATGACATTGTGTAGCTTAATAGTAAGTTATATGTTCATATAACACGTTATCTCATAGTCATAAATGTCATAAGAAAGTACAATTTATCGATAAATTAATATCGTTCGTAAGTCCCTAGGACACTTATTCGTGCCACGAAAACTTCTATGTCTGGTTATGTTGTTTTTAATACCCCCATTACTGTCAAGTAAATTAGAGTTATCAAAACTTTGACAATACGGAAACAAGTCAAAGGCAATATCATTTTTACAGTGTAGACTCAGTGATGGTTTAATTCTTGGTCGTCTCCCAATTGGCATTTTGACTAACCACATGATTCGGTTGTCAAGCATGCTAAATGTTTGCTGTTTGCAGACGATTTGAAGTTGGTTCATGGGATACATCAACTGGCAAACCGTGAAGCATTGCATGAAGACGTAAACGCGGGTGGTAGGACCTTGTGCAGGGTCCGTCCAGATCGCTACCACCATCTTATCCATTAACCTACCGCCAAACAGCAGTGTTCGCACTGTTGTGTTCCGGTTTGGGGATAAGACAGCCGGTGAAATAACTAGCATAGAGGCATTCCATCTTAGTCGTCAGGGTTGGCAACGCATTTGCAGTCTTTAGAAAGCAAATGTCTATGGGTCACAGTTTCCACTTACCAGGTGGCCTGTGTGCTCTTTTGCCTTCTCGATGCCATAAAAAAAAATAAAAAAAAAACGCGGTCTTGCTCTGGAGCACTGCTAATGAACTCTAGTTTAACGTCAAAAAATGCTGTGTAATGACCTTCAGCCGTGCGCAAAAACCGTTACACGCCATTTATACACTTGGATCTGAAAGTACTGCTGCGTTACAATCAAGATCTCGGTGTTATTTCTGATAGTGGCCTTACCTTTCATGATCATACATCTTAAAGTGCTGGTCGCTGATGGTTTCAAAAGACTAGGTCGTGAGGAATTCCTGTGACTGTGACTGTGTGTTAGTAAGCACACGGCCCTACGTTCGTAGTGTCTAAGCTTGAAGCAGTAGGAAGCTATTATTTGGAATCTTCACGACTCACAAAACTACTTATGCATTGCTTTTGGAAAAAGCCGGTCAAGTGCGACTTGGACTAGCGCACTGAAGGTTCCGTACAGATGTAAAATTGTATTGAGGGACAAACTTGACATTGCCGTTGAAAAACTGTTGTCTCCATACATCGACATAGATCGCGATTAGTTCACCAACTACATTGTGAACTTTTTAAAGAAAACCTTGTGAATTTTTTGTCGAAATAAATGTTTAAGTAAATAAAAATGAAGCCCTAACATACCCTACTCTCCGTCCGTATGCTAAAGGAACAATTAAAACTTGAAAAATCCATAAAATGTATGTATGTAATATGTAAATATTTTATTGCACGAAAGAAAAACCAAAACAATACAATGAATAATAATAAAAAGATGTACAAAGGCGAACCTATCCCTTTAAAGGATCTCTTCCAGCTAACCCTTAATAGAGTTTTAGAACATTATGGTCAGACATGGTGGGCAAATAGGCTTTAAGTAGACAAATATACGCTGATTTGTAATGTTAAAGATAGCGGTTCATTTTCTTACATTGACCCTTTTTGCGGAGAATAAAGGTATGGTTATTTATTTGACTTGGAATGATGTTTTAAACGCTACGTTTTGCTTTATAAATGTAAATATTAAATTGCTTGCTAATAAAAGTGATAAGATAACAGCAAACTAGTAAATATCTAATGATACGACGACACGTTTATAATAACCTACAGTGCTCGACGGATATATATATAAAGTAAATTCTGACACCTGTCATTCCAGTACCAATTATAACCTCAAACCCAAAAATAGGTTATAAATTGTACTGCGATAACAGGTGTCAGCATTTATTTCTTTTCTGAGACTTAGGTGTTTACTATCTATGTATTTAACTAATTGTATATGTATTTCTCTATATAATATGTATTAATCGTTGCACCCCCAAAAAATATATGCCTAGAGTTTTGGTTGGTAGTTTGGGACTAGGTCATTTTGTATGAGATTGTCAGCTGACATTTTTAAAAAGAGTTATCTTTACCTAAGTAATAATTATTGATTAAATAAATAGAGAATATCTATAACAGAGCGCAAGAGTAATACATACAATGTTCGTGCAGTATTACTATATAACGTAAATAAATAGATATTCTTCCTATTTCACACAAATTTCGAAAAACGGTCTTTAGATCCGGCTTTTCGTCCAACATGGTCCTTCGAACCGGATTTCGAACAATCAATGTTGTTATTTTCTGACGACACCTTGTTCCACCTGACCGACTACCTCCCCAGGTTTATAAACGCAACTTTGAAAGTTGTTACGGACCGGAACTTTGCGTTTCCGTATAGTAAGTAATTAACAGAAGCGTACACATAAATAATTTCAATGACATGTCTTTTTGTGGAGTAAAATAACAAACAACCGACTTGATAACATTATTTCCGCAAAATTACGTTTAAGACTACAATTTGGTAATATGCACCATAACTTCTTGCAGTTAGGGTCGATAATAGAAAACAAGTAATTATACTGTTCACCGTATGGTAGGTACGGATAATGAAGAATAATACGTCTTCCAGTTATTTGTTTACAGTTTATTGTATTTATTAAACCTAGTTAGCTTATACTATCTACTTTGGTACAGTCTTTTATTGGATAAGTTTTATTTTATAGTTTATTTTTAACAGCCTTCAAAAAAGGTGGTTCTCAATCCGTCGGGTTTTTTTATGTGTTCGATCACCTAATTAAAGACCGTTGGGCCAATTTGCTTTTTTTTTGATAGAGTATTCTTCTTCAGTTGGCCCTATTGTCAACACGTCATGATCTGATGATGGGATCGAGGGAATTCCTCAAATATTATAGGCGCATACATATATCGCCATCATACATCATTGAACTCGTTTAGATAATGATTTTACTGCGTTTTATATCTTCAGGTAGTGAATATGTATGGATTTTCATTTCGAAAATCTACTTAAATAAATTAAAGGATATGAAAAATAATGCATTTATTCCTATTGGTACATCATGTTTCATAGTAACATTAACTGCTTAAGACCTACACCATCGATACCTAAAGAAAAATAAAGTACGTTTCATTTTCATAACTTCCGGGTTCCATTCCCGAACTTAGTACTAGTTTTTTTTTATCTATGAATCCATTTTTTCTTGTAATTAAAACCGATGACATGGTTCCGGAGAACAGACCTTTGAACGTTTTATAGTTTCAGACTTGCCCATACTGCCCGATCTATATGGCGACCTGGGCTGGGATTCTATGCAGTAATAACGATATCGTCTTTGACGTGTTTCCGTATTGTCAACGTTTTGATAACTCTTATGTAATATACAATAATGGCGATTGTGACATAAACAATTCTAAAACACGATAAACGCGATATCGTTATAACGCAGTAGAATAGAGGCCCTGTATATATACGCAAGTAGCTCGTCTAGGTAATTTACTGTCTATGTTTGCATAACACAGGTGGAGATTCTCAAGTGGTAAACTCCTTAATAATCAACTTGCAATTAAGGGTGCAGGAGAAGAATTATAAATTTAACTTTGAATTTAAACCGTTACATACATACATAACATCACGCTTTCATTCCTAGAGTGGGGTAGGCAGAGCTACAGAAATACCAATAACTCTAAAAAGACTTGTTGATAATTCTGTAACCACATTTTGCGCAAGTAGGCCAAGTTGTTTACCAGTGTATTAGTGACAGGTTGCCAGCCCATCGCCTAACAGTACTACAAGCCCTTATTCCCTTAGTGGCCTCTTACGACATCCACGGGAAGACATGGAGTGGCACTACTCTAACGGGTGATTCTTCGGGGCCCTGATTTTTCACGTCCGGGGGCTTAGTACAATGAACTCTTAGTTTATAAGTTTTTTTTTTTTTAGGAGGTGACTGCTATTCATGTTTAACTGGGACATCGGTCGGTTTTTGTGTAACTGATTCTAAACATAGACAAAAAAAATAAAAAAAACCCATTATTCTTACTACTCTGTCGTGTCCGTTCTCCATTTTCTTGAAATCATATGATAATAACTTAAATTTAGTCAACTTTATCAATATCTTGAGTGACCACATAAAAAGAAGATAAGCTGTTGAATTAAAAAAATTCAACAAATATTTTTTACATGCAATATTATTCTTATAACTGAGGATTTAACATTTGTCCGCTGTAAAATTCTTATTACTCTGGAGCGGGCTTCAATCAGGTGTATCATAAAGATATTTAAAAACCTAGCGAAAAGTCCCACGTGGGCCGGTTTTTAGTCGCGTTCCGAACGTGTCAGGTGGTGGACGTGTCGGCTGATGCTCATCGCTCCGGAGTTACGAAGGTAAATATATCATTACTCTGTCCTTGGTTTAGTAACATTCTTATCACTCTGTTAGTTTTTTTAACACGTGTGTAATATTTAAAAAATATAACTTGTGCTTGATGAACTGCTTTACGTGCTATCTTACCGTAGCATTAACGGTAGCCTTCCAGTATGTTTGTATTATGCACCATCAGCTTGTTTTCATTTTTTTCTTACTCCTCTGTCCCTTATTGCTTTGGAGTTATGGACAGCGGAATAAGAAAATCATCAGTTTTCATAGTTCTTTTTCATCTTCGATGTTGTTATTTATTATTTAGATTATTATTATTGTTACTATGTTTACATTTTAATGGCTCCTAGAACAACTCTTCTTTATTTTTAAGTTTTTTTAAGTTTTGAAAATTTACCGACTGATTTCGATTATGAAGCCTTGTGCAGTTTGTATTTTTATTAAGACCGATTATAAATGGGTATCATTAAATAAAAATAAATAACATTAAAATTAACAATACCTATGTAAAAAGTATGCTAAGAAATATTTTTTTAAATACTTATTTAAAAAAAGAACAATATTTCTTAGCATATTCTTTTACTTATTGTTAATTTTAGTGATATTTATTTTTATTTAATGACACAAATTTGAACTTTTTTGTTGAAACAGTTTGATTTTAATTTGTTTTAAGAATAAATACACAGAATTGTTTCATGCGGACTTGTGTACTTTCATTTTTTATATACATTCTTATATTTTTTAATAAAAATAAGGCTGATTATAAGAATATTGTGATTTATTGAATTAATTAAAAGCACAATGAATAATTACGCATTGTTTTATTTTTAAGTTAATTAAATACCGAGAAAATCACATATTTTTTAATATTTTAAACCTATTCTTACTCCTCTGTCGTCAATTTCTTATTCCTCTGGGCACAAAAATTAAAAAGTTTATTATTTTCTTTACGAGTTCATAAAAATGAGTGCCAAAACCATATTCATGTTTCTAAATAAATCTACTTTCATGGGAGATTATATTTATTACTCAAATAAGCAAAAAAAAATACGACAGAGGAATAAGATAAAAATCACGACCTCGAAGAATCACCCTAACCCGGCAACCACAAATTAATTTAAACCGTTACTATCAACAAAATACGGAATAGGGCGCAATGACCGGGAGACTGATCTACCGCCCGCCTGTTCCGGCCGGGCGTTTCATCATCATCATCAATAAAATACTGTCGTTAGTTTACCAACCACTGCTTCAGATGCTATGGTGTCCCTGGAATGTCAAGTGGTCAAAGAAGACTCTTTTATTAAAGGGTGGCCATGAATCTGCGATTCTTCCCCTCGAGGGCTAGCAAAAGTGGTCGGCGACTTGTTTGTCGCTCGGATCTCCCTTTCTATCTAGTGTAACGATAGAGACTCACTGAGCCACAAGTGACAAAACACGTTGCCAATCACCCCGAACTCCGTCATCAATTTAACACTTTTTTTTACCTAGCGACAATTCACTCGCTTTGGTAATTATAAAACGCCTGATGTATTTTAAAGGCAATTCCGTTATAAATAAAATTGCAATCGGAATGATTTAGAGTGATACGTTTTTGTATTAAGTAAATTAAACAATGGCCTCAGTCCAGTCCGAGACGTAGGATTAAATTATACATTATAATTTTCCAACTTTTAAGGGCGCTTTTCAATTCCCAAGATCGATTAAGTGCTTATCCTCCGCCCGCGACTTCGTACGCGTATAAATCAGTTCCCGAGGGAATAGCGATATAAAAGGTACCCTATGTGTTAATCCAAAGTATAAGCTGTTTGCATTCTAAATTTCACCAAAATCCGTCCAGTAGTTTTTGCGTGAAAGAGTAACAAACATCCATACTTACAAACTTTCGCGTTTATAATGTTAGTAGGATGCTTAGGGTTTTTAAAATAAAATGCAGAGGTAAATATTAACATAAAACCAATTTATTTTAAGTGTAATTAGAACTACTTTAGGGCGCTTTATAGAAACATGATGTGCAGTGCATCCTTCTGGCGTCTTAAACCGGCTTATAAAAAAAAAATCTACTGTAACATTAATTTGTATACATCTCTTTCGCACACGGCCGCTACGCTCTTAGAAAACAATTTTTTTTTAGAAAAAAATATTTTATCAAACTAATAAATGACAAAAGTAAGCTGTCTAGACTTAATCGGTTTATTTTTCATAGAATTATTGTGATTTTGGATTTGCACAAACCGTTTTTCGGTATCGATCGAATCACATCACCAATTTCACTCCGAACAGCAATGCCTTAACTTTTCAAACTCTCTCTTTGCCATGCTTTACACATGTAAGGTATTTAAAGCTTTAGGCGTTGCTGAAATAAAATAATTGGTTGTTGTGGTTGTTTATGATGAGTGTGTACATTGTAAAATTATTAAATACTGCCATCTATGTTTTCGAATCCGCAATCGCTCCCCGGTGTAACGTACGGCAGCTCCATCTGGCTGCCGAATTCCGCTTCATACAAAACTCGTTGAATTTTCAAACGAGCGACCGCATTTTGTTTTGGACTTAACCGTTTCAAAATTGGCGCGCAACTTAAAAGAAAGAGCTCGTCGGGGTCGGTCCGTTGCATTTCCTCCTCTGTCGAGTTTAAGCGGGCCTTTTTAGGGGCCGGTTGGGAATCATCCTCGTAATCGAATTTGTCATGGAACGAGAGGTCGGGGAGGGACTGCTGCGCGCGACGGGTCTCCTCTTCGGTGTCAGAGTCATCGTCTTTTTTCTTTGAGCTGAAATCGATATTGAACTTTGGTTAGTAAATTAGTGCATTTTGAAAGATCGCAAGCGTGTTTTCCCCGTTAACCAGTAGTAACAGAATTTCTTCCTCATTTATATATAATATAAAATATAATCCTTTGCATATTTTGTCTATACTCGCAGTATGTGAAACTCGCTCAAGTTTGATGAACGAGTTTCACAGGGAACGCTCTTTGGGCATTGAGTTTACTTGTAAGGAAAAACTATTGAAACAATCCTTACTTCTTTTAGTATATTCATCAATGCGAAAGTGCTTGTTTGTTTATTTGATCCAGTTCACGGTTTAAGGCTCACTTTTTTTCCGGAAAATAGAGAATTTGTAAGAGATTAGCGATAAACGACTTCTATGCGGACAGAATTGCAGGAAACGGCTATGAAATTAATAAATACTGTGGGATATTTATAATATCACACAACTTGAACAGTTAAAAGTACCCTATGTCGTTCCTCGAGCTTCCGCAAGACATCTCCGTTCAAAATTTAATCGAAATCGGTTCAGTGGTTTAACTGTGAAAGCATAACAGACTGACAAAGTTACTTTCACATTTATAAAATACTAGCTGATTCCCGTTTATCGCTATTCTCTCAGGAACCGTCCAAGTTTTTCGGCATAAATAGGACTCTATATCCTTCCCCAGGACTCGAAACTATCTCCATACCAAATATCTTCTATATCGGTTTAGCGGTTTATTCGTTAAAGCGTAAAAAACAGTTACTTTGACATGAGTTACTTTCACAGTATAGAATTGGAGATGTTAGGATGGCACTCTCTGCAGGACATAACTGTAATTGACATAATTATAAAGAGCTCAAATCTATATATATATAACGCAAAGGTGACTGACTGATTGACTGACTGATCTATCAACGCACAGCCCAAACTACTGGACCGATCGGGCTGAAATTTGGCATGCTGATAGCCACTATGATGTAGGCATCCGCTAAGAAAGGATTTTGATAAATTCCACTCCTAAGGGGATAAAATAGGGGATGAAAGTTTGTATGAAACTTACGTAAATTCATTTGATCATAGTAGCTCCAATCTTCAATTTCAGTTCAATCAATCGAGAATTTTTGATGGGGATGAAAGTTTTTTTCATAGAAACTATCATCCCCTATTTTATCCCCTTAGGGGTGGAATTTATCAAAATCCTTTCTTAGCGGATCTCTGTCAATTCTCAACTTGATTGATAGTTTGAGTCCCGGAAAAGAACATAGGATAGTTTGTATCCTGGAAAGTTGTACAGTTCCCGATGGAGTAGCGATAAACGACTTCTACGCGGACGGAGTCGCGGGCAAAAGCTAGTGAGTTTATATTTGGCTTGTGTAAATGGCTCTAGATGCGGCAGCATGCTCGCACTGTAGTTCGAATAATGATGGGATTAGTCCCACAGGGAGTGCTTCTAGGTCCAGTGCAATATCTGTGGCTCTAGTGAAGAAGGATACGAGTCTCCAGAGATGTAGGTGAAAAACGATATAAGCCTATTATACTTTGTACATGACGTTTACCATTTCTTATTAAGAGCTAAGTCGCCTTATGGGTCATACACACTCTTAAAAACAAAAGTTGTCTCTCCTGTGGTCAATAGTTAAAAGCTTGTGTGTATATAAGTTATGTTTTTATATGATAGGTTTAAAGCAGTCCTGACGGCGTTTTTGCGAGAATGGGCTTAGCCAGAAAATTAGGCCTTAAAAACGTTAACTTTCGGTGTGTCCACAGGAAAGACGGAAACCTAAATCTGTGTATGACACTTATATCCCTTTTCACTAGAGCCACAGATAGGTATCAACATGTGTTTACCTGGCCGGTTCAAGATGCGGAATCAGGAACCGCATAGCATGGTGATAAGGCCAGCGCGTACGGCCGCCATGTGAGCGCTGCAGCTTAATAAACGAGTCCCTCAATGAACGCCAACGCTTCTTACACTCTGTCTCAACTAAAAAAACAGCTAAAATTACAATCTACGCACAATTCATACGATACATTCATGTTTTATTTCTGTCAATTATATCTCTTCAACTGTTTTTTCCGGTGCGGGTAAAGTCGGTTGGCATTAGGCCGTTTGTCCACCGCACGCCGTCAACGACACAACAACGATAACGATGGATAACGGTGTCGTTGAAGGCGGCGGCGGACAAATTCAAACGTGTTTTGTATTGCCGGTACATCGGGCCATCACAATATCGCGCCGAGTTCGATCGACGATCTACTCCAAAAATCGTATGTATGTAAATGTATGAGCCGTTCCTTCGGCGCCGTCATCTCGTTATCGTTATCGTGTCATTGACGGTGGCGGTGTACAAACGGCCTTAGACCGTGTACACGCAAGAACAACTTCAAACCCGAAAGCCGCTTTATGGTCTAAGATCCCGATCTACTTGGTAGACCCCTCACTCTTTTTCACTGGTAAAATATATATTTTTAATGAATAAAATATATGATCAAACAAATGAAAAAAATGCTCCAGGAATATTTCATTTGAAAAATTACCTTTTTTATGTACAAGAAACCTACAACCCTATATCATTAAGTTTGTAATACAATCTTCATTCCAATTTAAACAATAAACTTTGTTTGGTTCCAGAAAACGATACGCGTACGAGCAATTAAATACTTCAATTTATCTGATTATAGCTGGATTTGGATTTGAAATTGAAATTTTCTACAAGTCTTTTACAGTGTCATCGCAGTACAATTTATAACCTATTCTTGGGTTTGAGGTTATAATTTGTACTGGAATGACAGGTGTTAGGATTTACTTCTTATCGGCCGGACACTGTAGTTTCAAAATTGAAACTAAGTTGTCATAGGAAAAAAGTTCTTGCACTAAAAAAAAATGAGCAATTTTTTTTGTTAGGGTCGCTTTTGTTAATATACTCATGTTTTAAGTTTTAAAAATAAATTTCGTTTGGCAAAAGAATGAATCCACCACATAGATTAAGATCTCCTATTATTAGGATAGGAGCTATGGGTGAAAAACTTAAGTAATACTACTACTACTACTACGTATAGTACTTAAGTAGTTTTGTGTCTATGGGTCACAGTTTCCACTTACCAGCAGGTGGCCTGTGTGCTCATTTGCCTTCTCGATGCCATAAAAAAAAAAAAAGTTAAGGTCCTGCTGTATTTAGTAGTGTACAAAAATAATATGGAATTTACGTCAAATTTCAAATAAAGAATGTCAAACGGTCTACAGATGTGTTACACGGTATAACGATATCGTCTTTAACGTGTTTCCGTATTGTCAACGTTTTGATGACTCTTATGTCATTTATAATAGTGGCGACTTTAATATAAACGATTTTAAAACACGTCAAACGCGATATCGTTATAACGCAATAGTATAGAGGCCCTGGGCCTCTATTCAGGAGCGTTAAAACGATATCGTGTTTGACACGTTTAAGAATCGTTTATATCACAGTCGCCATTATTGTAAATGACATAAGAGTTATCAAAACGTTGACAATACGGAAACACGTCAAATACGGTATCGTTATTACCGTGTAGAATCCCAGCCCTGGGCCTCTATACTATTGCGTTATAATGATATCGCGTTTGACGTGTTTTAAAATCGTTTATATTAAAGTCGCCACTATTATAAATGACATAAGAGTCATCAAAACGTTGACAATACGGAAACAGGTCAAAAACGATATCGTTATAACGCAGTTGAATAGAGGCCCTGGTCATTTACTTAAGTTTTTCCTTTAATGCACTGTAATGTAAAGGGCGGACGATGGATGCAGTATGGTGACAAAAGCATAAGATGGATAAGACTTTTATTAAATTTCGAGTAATATTTATTTATAAAAACAAATGCAGATTTTTGTAGTCATATCCATATTAGGTTAATCGTTTGACATGATTTTGACGTAATTTGCATCCGTCGTCCGCCCATTATTAATTAGTCACAGACGTCCACAGCCACTAGGCCACCAACGCTCCAGAAAATCGACGAATACTGAAGCCGACTGACTGATACAGATACGATAACATAGGAAAAACTTATCATTTGATAGCGAACTCCAATTAAGTATAACACATATATTCTGTAAAAAAACCGGCGTTCTATTTCGACATATGGACGATTGCCGACGTGCCCCGTTTAGCACCCTTTGTGTACGAAACTCTCAAAAACATCAAGACTCAGGAACAAATACAAAAATATTTGTCTTACAGGGGGGTGTCGAGCCCGGAACAGCTGGCTTCGTAGGCAGGGCTACTTCTACCCCACTACCAACTCGGCTAACCATGTCATCACATTATACGCAAAAACTTTATATAGCTTAATAAAAACCGGTCAAATACATGTCAAACAGGAGAACCCATTTGTATAAAACATTACAAAACTCATTAAAACCTGGGGCTCTACTTTGAAATCTGTAATTAGAACTTCGTTGATATCCCTTTTGCTCTCGATGCGTAACTAATTTGCAAAAAACTGTTGGGGCGATCCGAAGTTTAAAAAAGTTTATAAAACTAAAACCCGACTGTAATAAAAAGACAAACATTGTTCGTAGTCGAAGGCCAAACACGTGTATTATTCAACCGCGATGAGTTTACACTTGGAATAGCTGCCAGTTCATATAAACTTTGACGTATTTATATGACAAAACTGTCACCGCCATGACTATTCTAATCATGGTTTGATAATAACAAATGACACAAACATTGCTTCATTCATCTACCATGCGGTAGCGGAACTAATATCTGGACGTATCACAAGCGTAGTACCGCCACTGCCCGCTAGATGGTCCTCAAAGTCTATTAATTTCATTTTTTTAAATTTCCGTCTGCCATCTTTAAATTATAATAAAACAAAACAGCTTATAACCATCGCACAAAAAAGTCAAATCGATAGACACCTCATTTGACAAAATCGGTTCATTAGGAGCGGCGCTAGAGTGGAACATACATACATACATACATACACATATATACATATATATATACATACATATATACATACATACATATATACATACATACAAACATACATACATAGAAACATCCATAGGGTGTCACAATCATTACCCTTCTTTGCTTCGCCGTAGTCGGGTAAATACGGATTTCAAAGTAGAACCGCTGCTTCTGTATGGTGTTATTATTTTTCAGAACAATGCCCGAATCATGATATTTAAAAAAAAAATATTGTAAGACGCGACCCTTCGAGACACCTCGCTGTTTGGTTTTCGTTAAAAAAAAAAAAAAACTACCTGAAACATGGAGCGCCTCTTGAACTTCCTTCCATGCGTCATCCCGAAGTTTGGTTTTATTGAATCCGCTAACCGTTTTGTCGTATAAAATCGGCCGCTTTTCCACCTCTTTTATCAATTCCAATTCATTCATCTTCTCTTATCAATAGCTGAAAAAAAACAATGTCAACTTTTTAAACGAGATAGGACATAGATAAGATAAAAACCGCGGTAGATCAAATTGGTGTCAACGTCAAATTAAACGTAACTTGTCAAAGGCTCCGGCCTTACTTCAATTTAAAAAAGAAAAATGTACAAAGACTTGGCTTCGGCCCTAAAACTACGACTAGGCTGTATGGATTGATGTCCTTTGCCTTTTCCTCTGGGAAAAAAAAGTAACTTGTCAAATTACTCTATTCATTCGGGATGTTTGTTGTTCGTTTGTTATCGTTTGGATAATATTTATAGAGTAGCATTTAAAAACATGAATAAAATATATCAAAAATAAAAACTTACTTTATTTGTGACGATATTTACCAGCAATTTTTCTAAGGTTTCCGATGTTTAAAACATGACTATTTTTGTACTTCGGAGGGTGTTTTCTGCAGGGCCGGCCCTCAGGTAGTGAGGAGAGGGCGCCGCGCGGCCCGCGCGCGCCGCGCGTATCGAGCGGCGCGGCGCGTCGCCGCGTTGCCGTGTCAACATATATAATCCCACTGCTTTATTCATGTACGGGTAGAGGGATGCGGCGTCCGTGTGTTGTGGCAAAACCAACACAACAATAATTGAAATACACGCACGCGTCATTGGGCTAGTATAAGATTGATTACCATTTGCAATTCTTCGAGTACTTTTCATAAGAATATCATAAGTGTGAATAAGTGAAAATTAGGCAAATTAAAGTAGTCCCGTCAGAACATGCAAAACACATTTTAGCGCGTGCATACTCAATTAGGCAGAATGATACTGTTCAAAGAAACTAGTTAGGATTAGTCAAATTTAAATAATAGTCGATATATTTTAAGTTATGCTCGAGTGTTGTATGAGTAGGTATAATGGCATGGCATTAAGTAGGGAGGTAATAATCAGAGGGCGGAATTTCTCATGGCAAAAAATTTAAATGTCATAGGGATAGAACGAAGTATTTTATCGACTATCAACACGTAGTTCTGGTTTACGTAGCACAAAGTCTTTTACCAAATAATATTATACCTCCTATCGATACTTTACACTTAGCAAAATAATTATTAACAATGCCCTCTGGTAGCGGTATTTTAGATTAATATAGTTTTTGGTAGGTAATTTTCATTTGTTCTTTACCGTTAATAAAGACATGTGTTTTAGACAAAAATAACATAATATTTACAAATCAAATCTTAAAACTTCACGTATTGTTGAAAACAATAACTAAATGAGAATCAAGAATAACATTTACATTTTAATATAAAAGCAAAACTAAAATGCTAAACTAAATGGTGGTAGGACCCTGTGCAGGGTCCGTCCGGATCGCTACCACCATCTTATCCATTAACCACCGGCCAAGCAACAGTGTTCGCATTGTTGTGTTCCGGTGTGGGGATAAGACAACCAGTGAAATTACTACTAGCATAGAGGCATTCTATCTCAGTCCTCAGGATCGGCAACGCATTTGAGGTCTTAAGATCATAGTCTTGAAAATTCAAATGTCTATTGGTCTCAGATTCCACTTGCCATCAGGTGGGCTGAGCGCTCGTGTGCCTTCTCTTTAACATAAAAAAATAAATAAAGAGATTATTGACACAGTATCGATAACTGGAAAAGTCGATAAAGCAAAATGTTCTATCCCTATGACCTTTCAATTTTTGCCATGAGATATTCCGCCCTCTGATAGTAATAAATAATAAAATAATGAAATTTTAGAAAAAAATACATAAATTGACATAGTCTCAAACTAAGCTCTCGGATTGTACTAGACAAAGATAAACATACTTAACACATTCACTGTCCCCATACAAAACGATCTGACAATATCACAAGTCCAACTGACAGTTTTATGTCCATTCAGTATGGCGATGTGACTCCACAGTGGAAGCACGGACTCCTGAAAAAAAGGTTCATAACCCCACATTGGGGGCACCCGGACAGGGAATGTGATAAGACAGAAATACAATTAGGTACTTAACAGCGCTGGGCCAGGTGTGCTTAACGTCAACCATTGCACTGCCGGTTCGCTCGAAGTGAGGGATTGCTTGCAGGGGGTGATTCTCTCAACACAGCGCTGCGTAAAACGCAGAGGTGAACGTTTATCCGGCAAGTTTAAGTAGTCCCGTGGGAGTGTACAAAACACATTTTAGCGCGCGCCTTCTGCAGATGTAGCGCTTCGTTAAGAGAATCACTCCCCAGGATGATCACCGCAAATACACAGAAAACAACCAAGAATCAGGAACAAATACGAGTACTCGCACTCATCACACGGGATTAATATTTGAACCCGGAACTGCTGCTTCGTGGACAGGGTCACTACACGTTTCGCCAGCGAGCTTGGCAATAGCGAACATGACCCCATTTTCATCCCAATATGTTTGACGACACGCTAGCCTAGTTGGGACCCTGCCTTCGAAGCTAGGGGTCCTGGGTTCAAGTCCCTGTAAGGGCAGATATTTGTGAGATGAGCACGAGTATTTGTTCCTGAGTCTTGGATGTTTTCTATGTATTTAAGTATATATTTCCATATATAAGTAAGTTTATCGTTGTCTAGTACCCATAGTACAAGCCTAGAGCTTAGTTTGGGACTAGGTCAATTTGTGTGACAATGTCCTGTGATTTGTTTATTTATTTATTTATAATACCATGATTCGTTCGCGATAGATCAATAATCCGTCCAAAACTATCGCTACAATGTTATAGCTAGAGCATCATGGCACGACGTGGTACCTGTGTCATTACTAAAAAATATACGACGTTTACCACACTCAATTTGTTAATACATAATATACATACATACATACGTACATAATGTTATAATAACGTAATGTAAATATTTTTCATTTAAAAATAAACACGTTTATCAATAGTAAATATTTCATTTTTAACGCCATTGTATACAGGGTGAAGTATATTTAGAAGTCCAAGATCAACCTGTTTTTAGATGATATACCTACATACATACATTACAAACACATACATAACATCACGTCTCCATTCCCAGAGTGGGGTAGGCAGAGCTACAGAAATACCAACAACTCTAAAAAGCTTGATAGTTCTGAAACCACATTTTGCACAAACAGGCTAAGATGTTTACCAGTGTATTAGTGACAGGTTGCAAGCCCATCGCCTAACAGTACTACAAGCCATTATTCCCTTAGTCGCCTCTTACGATATCCACGGGAAGACACGGAGTGGCACTATTCTAACCCGGAAGCCACATGGAACTGTTTATAGATGAATCTTTGTACTATCTAAACAGCCTAACAAGGTTAAAGTTTGAAAAAAAAATGGATAGCGTTTAGTAGCCAAGTGAATGTTTTCCGAAATGAAATTATAAAATTGATACAATATTCACTTGCATCCGTCTATTTCCCCCAACCTTAGCCCCGTCTTTAAATTAAATGGGCCTAATTGCTCCATCATCAACGTACCGACGAAGTTAGCTCACAATAAGGAAAACGAGCAAACTATATTTGTCATGCTTTTATTAACCATGTAGGTACATAAGAACACGCAATAGAATCAAATAGGTAGCCTGCGAGGCAGAAAATTTAACACACCTTTTGAAAATAATATTACCTCCTTCCGTAACACATTTATCGAAACAAACATAATATAACTCTACTATAGTCGAAAGTGTTAATAAATACACGTTCCCTAGACGTCAAAAATGTCTGCACGCCCGCCGCTATGCCACTTACAATAAAGGTTTACTTACACTTAAAATATTTGACACGATATGTGTATTAGTAGATATTTAGTGCTTTAGACTGCACGTTGAACAAAATAAATGATTACCAACTTAAGTACAAAATAATAATAGAGCATTTTAAGGAAAAAAATATCTTAACAAACACTTGAGTGCAAACTTAATAATCGTCAACCGAGGTCAAGTAACATAAAAAATAAACAACTGTTGTTACCGAAATCAATCATAGAGTTTTGAGGCCACATAATACACTGCCACGCCCACATAAGAATAAAAAGGGATGGTTTTACGTGCTTCCGCGCGAAGAACGTGAGCCAGAGATAGTTTGCTGCTTTTAAAGTAATTGCCGTTTACTTTAAAACCACCATATTTACAAAAAAGGTTTACCAGCTCAACTATGGAATCAAAAATTATCGGTGAATATCGTAGGGTTTCGAAGATTCAACCATGACATGCGAAAAAGGTTTCATGTTTGCAAAATAGGTATAAATATCGAGGATCTTGATTCTAATTGTGTTTTCACGTTTAACAGTCAAGGAAATGATCAAGTTTACAATATCCAATGCACAGACACATAGGCGTTATGTGGCCTCTTAAGCTGCAAAAGTACTCAGAGCAGAGGCGGCTCGATCACTTTCCCATACTACAAACCGCAGAAAGATTTGTTCGCTCCAGGTACAAAAAGCGTTTGGGTTAGTGTGGTCATTACAAATATTAGTTTTGCTAACTTTAGCTTACTTTAGAATCAACAAAATCTGTTAATTGATACGTACATAACATATTAATAAGACTTAAACGAAATAAAAAATATCACTCTATATCACTGCTTAGAAATAAAAAACAAGATTCTAGGAGAAACAAAAAATATTACTTCATTATTGCCACCTGGCATCTAGATTCTGTATAGATTTTACCTACTTTTTTGTAACATGACATGAGTTTGTACTGATTCGTGCAACCCTAAATCTAAACACAATTAATAATTCCACTGACAAACATTATAATTTTAAAGCAAATGTTTTAAAATGTACCTATTGGTCTTATGTTGCCTCTTGCAAATTGTCATCAAAGATATTGGGAGCAGATTTGGTTTTACTACTTTTTCAATATGCGCTTCACAATATGATTGCGTATAATATGGATCCTTAAATACTGCTTTAAAGAAAACTTTTTGCGACAATCATCGCATTCAAAATTTTTTATGCACATATGCAGTGACGATTCGTGTTTTCGAGCGTCATGGTGAGTAAAGAACTTTTTCCCACAAAAGTTGCAAGTAAATTTTTTAACGCCACTATGGCGTCTTCTGTGGGCTATGCGACCACTGGCATCGCTAAACTTCATAGGGCAAAGCTGGCATTGGTAGATCTTGTCTCCCGTATGCGTGCGTATATGCCTCTTCAGCGCCGATTGGTCACTGAACGCTTTGCCACAATATTGGCATTCAAACGGACGTTCTTTTGTGTGCGTTCTCTCATGAGTTTTCATATTGTGGTACTCAGAAAATGCTTTGTCACAGAACGAGCAAATATGCTCCTTAATACCTAAATGGATCTTCGAGTGCGTGTAGAGCGATGCGCTTTGAGTGAACCTTTTGCCGCAATCTTTGCACGGATACGGTCTCTCCCCTGTATGTGTTCTGAAGTGGATTTTCAAATTGCTATTGCTTTTAAATTTCTTGTCGCACATACTACAAGAGAAGTTATATTCAGCGTAATGCATATTAGTGATGTGCCTATTTAGTTGCGTTAGCTTTGGAAAGAATTTTAAGCATTTAGGACATGGGTATGACGGGCCGCAGTGACTACCCAAATGTAAAGTCATACCAGCTAGAGTTTTATAAGAATTGGAGCATTGACCGCAAGCAAATGGCCCGTCGAAATCAGCAGTCTTGGTCTTTTCGATTTCATCATTTTTGTCATTTAATGAATTTCGAGTTGTTATCTTTTTCACTATCAGGTTTCTTTTGACTTTAGATTTCAACCCAAGTCTACCTTTTCGATATCTACTTTTGTTTTTATGCTTTGGTGTTGTGATGCATTCTACTTTTTGTTTCTCTGGTTTGCTTGTAGACTCTAATTTAAGTTTTAACTTATCACCTGACTCCTTAGAATTACTAAAATTCTTATCACATTCGCAGATGTCTTCTTTAGATGTGCCATCACAATTTTTACATTCAATCCATTTCAGATGGAGTGTGCTTTCAGAACTGCTTTTTCTACTGTTGCACCTAAACAAATAAATGGTACTTATACTTACTCGGAATTGGGTACTTAGTGTCTATTATGAAAAGTAAATAAAGTGAACAAATTCGTACTTACTCTGCATCTTTGATATGCGTTATTCTGTGGTTACGCCAATCTCTTGAGCGATAGAATTTCTTAGAACATTCATGGCAGTGATATAATGGTAGACGTTCCAATACTACTTTACAAATCATTTTCTGAAAGTTACAAAAAGATAATTATGATCACGCGGCTTGTATGTGTGCGTGCCTCGACTGTACGCGCCACGAGCCACCACAAGCAAACTCAACAGGACTGAACGCGCCGTCCGTGGTCGCCGTGACTGCACGCGTATCAAGTAGGTATCGAGCGACGCGCATTGTTAGTCGTTGCTTGCTTAATTATGTATTCGATAATGTGTTTAAGCGTTAGACATTGAACCCAACTCGTCGGTGCCTGGGTACCGTAAAGGTTCAAGCTTGCAAACAACTTTGAACTGTACGACTACAGTTCCTAAGGTTTACTTTCGGCACGCCGCCTAGCACGGTTTGAAGCGTCACACTCGGAGCTATATAATGCCAAAATATATGTAGGTATACTATAGCAATGCATTTTACGATATATTTTCCGTACTTGTTTATGGGATGCATATATATTTTCATATCTTAGTAATTGTGTTGTCTTTTGTTATCATATAATATAATATAATATGAATATAATAAATATTCCGGTATATTAATACATAGTTTAGCTCAGTTTGTGACGGGCCTAATGCTATTGCTGGTTTATTTCCGGATCTTGAACGCGCTCTGGGGCCTTCAGGCTTCGGCACACCGGATGCGTGCGCGTGACACACACGTGCACGTTTGCGTTTCACTGCGTTTGACATATTGTATTAGGACTCATACTATACAACGCCGTGGAACGCGAAAGTGCAAGTGCACGTCACGCGCACGCACCCGCTCTGGCTCGGTCTTTATATTGTACAATTTCTCTACACGTATTGTCATCGTATTGTTTTTAACTCTGCCACCAACACTGTCAAGTAAGTAAGGGGTTTACAACGATTTTTTTCATACATATTCTGTCTATAGCTGAAACGGATTTTTTTAAAATGTTTTTTTGTAGTCCTAAGCCTTCGTCACTTTCACACTCTACTTGTCAGAAAGTAACGGATGTAGAATAAAAATTATGCCAAATTAGCATTATGCGAAATCATACATTCGGACAATCGTGATTATGCGTAAACAAGGGGAACCGTTATTAAGAGCTTCCATAACGTTCCATACGAAAATATAATATATAATATATGACATTATTATGCAATTTAAGCAATTAGGTTTCGCCCGAATCAAATAGAGTTCCTGGATGCCCGTTTCACGAAGCTACAAATTACAAATTACAAGCGGAAATCTCTTATACCTTCTCTCTCTCTTATAGCTTCGTGAAACGGGCCTCTGGGGCCCGTTTATCAACCGCTTGTAACTTGTATTTGAAGCGAAAATCTCTTTCCAACAATATGTATTAAAAAAAGACTTCCACTTAACTTACAATTTACAAGGGTTTGATAAACGGGCCCCTGCGCCTGGTAGTGTACTCGTACGTAGTAACGTCTCTCACCATTTGCACTGCGGCGGCCTCGTCGGGCAGGCCCCGCATGTGGTCGTCCATATAATGGGGGGACTGTGGCGTCGACAGCAGCCAGTATGGATGACTTATTTTAATAAACTGCGCAACGAATAAAAGTTACTTTTATTATAGTAAAAAATTAGGTATGTTATTAAGGTCTTTATCGGGTCGATTGGGTTGTCGCGGTCTTGAGGTTGGATCTTTACAATAGTGGAAACAAACATGTCGTTTATATCTCCCATGCCTGCTATATTATTCTCTCCAAAACGCAGAATAATTAAAGGGTACGCGAAAACAACAAGTCTAGTCACTCTTTATTGAATTTGAGTTTGTGATCTCCAAATATAGTGGTCGCAATGAACCCAGTTACAGATGTAAATTAATTTTTCATTTTTAAAAACACAGTTTAAACGAAAATAACGTACGAAATTACTTATTATTAACTTTTAAATCACGATAAAAAAAAACTTAATAAGTTTAAGGGTGTGAGACATGTTCAAAAATGCAAATTACCTAAAGAAAGCAACTCCGTGACAGGCCAAGTATATAAATATAAGATTACATCGATACACACTGTCTGTCACATACAAAAAATAATATTGTATGGCTGTCAAAGTTTATAATGCTCTGCGAGACAACTTGCGTCAACTTACAGGAAACCTACATGGCTAACCCCAAGAGTGTCATAACAGCGATACTCGCGTTTGGAGCTCGGACTCCAAATTATCTTCAAACACCGTTTTCATTCAACATAAACAACATAGCATTCTAAAAGAGCATATTTAGAACTTTATTAATGTTTCGTTGCTAACCCACAGAAAAGACAAAATAGCTGTGTCCAAACACAAGCTTACGTTACTCGCAGAGGAAGTAGGGAAATTTTCCGATTGGATCTTATTTTGAATGATAGCATATTATAACAAAAAAGCAACCCGCCCTTGCTTCGCTCCGGTTTAAAGTATTAAGGTGGGTACAAATTAGAGCAGCCTCGGGTTGAGGCACGCAAGGCTCACCTATTTTGCTCAAATTCGTACGCGCTCACGCGCTGTGCGCGAACAATGGGCGAGCGGCGCGCGGCGAGCCTTCGAGAGTCGTGCTTCGCGTAACTTGGAGGTGCATCCGAGCGTTCCGCGGGCAGAACGACAAGTTCTATCTTGTTGCTGAGCCGTTCCACCACCGAGGCTTTTTTCTTCTTCTTTTTATTAATAATTCGGTGAATTATGATAAACGCAGCCGCAGCTGTCATTGTGCCCGACGCCATTTTGAAAAACGGCTTGGGTGAAGCACGCTTCCTCACCCGCACATGTGTAACAATTTGTCTCGCTAGCAGCTCGCCGCGCGGGGCGAGCATGGCTCAGGCTGAGCCGCTCAGATTCGTACCCTGCTTTATACATATAAACCTTCGTATTGAATCATTCTATCTATTAAAAAAAACCGCATTAACATCCGTTGCGTAGTTTTAAAGATCTAAGCATACTTAATGACAGACAGCGGGAAGCGACTCTGTTTTATACTAACTATGTAGTGATTTAAAAGGAAATTCATCACGACCAAGTAGATTTCAGTGGATCTTAACTAACATTAAAAGACCTTCTGAAAATCATCTAAGCATTTATCCAGCACCATTTAAAGCAAACAAGCATTCTAAGCAAGTAACAGTTAGACAGCACCTGAAGAATTTAAATAGTTGGACTGTGGGTAGCGAGTTAATTAATTAATACCTACATAACGGTTTATGTAGATAAGGGTTTATTGCGCTATTAGTAACAGCAAGGGAACCCTATACTAAGCATGGACCGACATGTTCTTGTCCGGTTTTTGTTAAGAAGTTAGTCTAGAACAGAATGTACCAACAAAAAGTGAATACTGCCGAATTTGGAAAAGAGATTTTCGTCGACGTACACACACAAAAAACTAACAAGTACTTACGGTTGCCTTCAAAGTTTTGAAAAACACATATTTTGATAATTATTTATTCTAGCTTAGTACAAAATATTCAAAGAAAAGAAATGTCAATTGGTTTTTACCGAATTACTTTAGCAATTTAGTCTAGCTAGCTAGCGCAAACTTTAAGTATAATGTAAAAAATGTTACCCTATGATCCGGCCGGCGAAAATGTTATAAGCATTTTTGACATGACAGCTGTCCGTCAATTCTCTTATAATCAAAAAAGGTTGTTGCACAGACTATGTAAGTACTACGGTTGGAGTAACTTTTTAATTTATAAATACTGAGTGTAGCAAGCAAGACAGAAAATCGCAACAAATACAAACCAAACGCCGCATGTAATAAAAAAAAAAAAATGTTAAGTATTGTGAGGCTGAAAATGTCCATACTAAATACGGTAACGTTTCACGCCCCTTAACCCACTACCTACTTGGCAGTATATTTTTTCGGAAATGATGTTATTTTATGAATCGGGGTTTTTTAGGTCTGTGGGCTTAAAACAGTATTTTATGTACCTATAACTGATACAGTTGCATACATTTTATCTACGCACATATTATAATAAAAACTGAAGATGGATCCAGAATCCGAACGCAAATGACCTGGGCCAGTATTCTACTGCGTTATAACGACATCGCGTTTGACGTGTCTTAGAATCGTTTATGACTCGACCGCCATTATGTTATATTATGACAATACGGAAATACTTCAAAGGCGATATCGTTTATACCGTGTAGAATCTTGGCCCTTCATTGCTACCAGCGCGGCCTGATATATCCTTTTTCAGTTAGACAATTTTTTTTTAAGTTTATACTAGAATTAGGGCCTATTTCAATTGTGCCGGTTTTGGAAGATGTTCCTTTAAAACATAACTTTATCGTATTTGATATCATAATAAGAACACAACGTTACAGCCGCCAGCACGCCTACCACCAACACCCTATTACCATAAATATAGTACATTCCTACAGATACCAGTAAGTAATATACATACCAGTCCAGGATGGCTCATAATGGTCGAAGCACAAGTACTTAGTGCTTTTCCCAAAAGTAAAACAAGTAGATTGTAAAAAAGGTGTAGTTAAAAGTTTAATTAATCAATTATTTTACTTTTTGTAAACTTACCTGTATATTTTGTACAAAAAAACAGCAACCGTTAAACTTATTTATTCCCGCTTTTTTACATCATAGGTTCATCCTGGCAACACTGACTGATGTCGATCGTGACAGTTTCTTTTTATTAAAAGTATTAGGCTGTATGAATTTATGTCCTTTGCCTTTCCCTCTGGGATAAGACACAAGATTTTTTTTTATTTAAAGTACCGCGTTGCAGTTTTAAACTGCCAATAGAAAGTTTGGTTTTTCATGTATTTTTTTATTTTTTAATATACCTAAATGAGTATTTTAGTTATAAAGAGATTTTTCAACAATGTTTATTATATCTTTTATTATTATTTTATTTTCATTTGTCCTCATGCAACTTACCTCTGTGGCCTCTTTCAAAGACTGTCACAGGTCTGTATAGATAATTCCAAATTCAAATAATAATTTGAATAAAAATAATTTGGTATGTTATGTTATGGAATTTTAGTGGGCAAATCTTAAATGAAAGAGCATAATTATAACTTTTAAAGGAAAACTATCACAACTAAGTAGATGTCATTGGTTCTTGAGATACAGGCGATTAAAGTGTTTATTAAAATCATCTAAGACGGCACCATTTGACTTTAAATAGCAAATTAGATAGGTACCTATTACTTGTTGATTTTTATCTTTGTAGTACATAACAGCTTCGGAACCCTACACTGAGCATGGTCCGACATGCTCTTGCCCGGTTCCTAATTTAATCTAGGCTATAATCTATCAATATATCATACATTTTCCTTTAAAAAATTGCATCTCGAGGTAATATACCACATATTCTCGAAATATTTTACTCCTAATGTCATAAACGCTCGTCGTCGCACCTAATTTGTGGCTTAGGTCGGCCTTGCTAAGTCAAATAGCAGGATCTTAAATAAAACTCCTGTAGCAATCACAACCTCATTACTAAGAGAAGAGGATTTAATCTACTTTGGCAATTTAATCTGAGATATTATTTACTGGCTGAGTTCCAATTTCGCCATACTATGTTAACCACTTAAGAGACGATTAGAGAGTTTACAGTTGTTACATTTTGTGAACTAACAGTCATTTAACATTGATTAAATTTAACATCGTATGGTGAAATTTGGTAGGGAAGAGTGGGGCTGAAAGTGCCGGGGTAAGTTCTTCCAATGATAATAGAAATTGAAGTAAAAAACGGAGCAATTTGTATGAGTTTGACGCGAAACGTTATGAAATTATGCCGTTGCAGGAGCCGTTGGGTTGCTTCCATTATGGTACAATATTACTTATGGAAAAAAAACTAAAACTCCACATAATAATACCTTTTTGCCTATGATTTTTTGTTAACTGAGTTGATAGTGCATACAAAATAAACACATATTTTGACGAGCTACAAAATACTTTAGCGTGTGTGAACTTAGATTTTTTTTTAGGATAAGTTTGGATGGAACAATTAACAAAGTTGTTCCGTTCCGAACGATCTCATAAAAAATTATTTTTATTTGAAAACTGTTTAACGATGCACAAAATAATATCACTATTCAGAAACTCCAATAACCATTCTTTAAATGTGTGTGTAAGCCACACAACATATACACTATTTCATAGCTCAATTTTGTGTTTTATGAAAATCGGCACTTTCTGCCCCCCTCTCCCCTACTTAGGAGGGCTGGTTGGAACAGTATCTAACGACGTATGCTTAAAATTGGATTCGGTGGAAATTAAAACGAAAAGTTAAATAACTTTATTGGTTATAATTGTTATAAAACAAGGTTAACAATTGGTCAAGGTTGGAATCTCCTAGTAAGTAGGACAGTATAGGAGATCCCAGTTTTCTGACAATAATCTTAATCTATATTATATGTATAAAACGAACCCTTATCTCCCTTGGTCTGATCACGGCATCACGCTTGAACGGATGGACCGAATTCGCTTATTGTGTTTGTTATTGTCAGGAGAAGGTCATTATGAAAAAAAAAAAAAAACACCGGGAAAGTCAGAAATTTGCTGCGGGGCGAAGCCGTTGGCGGGCCGCTAGTTTATAATAGTTATAACCATTAACAATTTCTTCCTTTTAACTAAAAGACTTATTAAATGTGTTTCTGTGAGCGCTTGTGTGTTCGGTACCTACTTACTGTAATGCAATAAGGTTGCGATAACCTGTGATCATAAACTTATTGCATACTAGCTGTCGTAGTTGGATTAAATTTTTCAAAATCAGGTTAAGAATTGCGACCGTTTGCAGAGTGGGTATTGTTTTATAGGAAAAATTAGAGAGCCGCCCACGGGCCGTGTTGCTGCACGGTCATACTGTAAGCAGCTAAGCTATACTAATAAAATTAGAGAGCCACCCATTGGCCATTTTGCTGCACGGTCAAACTGCAAGCAGCTAAGCTATACTAATAAAATTAGAGAGCCGCCCACGGGCCGTGTTGCTGCACGGTCAAACTGTAAGCAGCTAAGCTATACTAATAAAATTAGAGAGCCGCCCACGGGCCATGTTGCTGCACGGTCAAACTGCAAGCAGCTAAGCTATACTAATAAAATTAGAGAGCCGCCCACGGGCCGTGTTGCTGCACGGTCAAACTGTAAGCAGCTAAGCTATACTAATAAAATTAGAGAGCCGCCCACGGGCCATGTTGCTGCACGGTCAAACTGCAAGCAGCTAAGCTATACTAATAAAATTAGAGAGCCGCCCACGGGCCGTGTTGCTGCATGGTCAACCTGTAAGCAGCTAAGCTATACTAATAAAATTAGACAGCCGCCCACGGGCCGTGTTGCTGCACGGTCATACTGTAAGCAGCTAAGCTATACTAATAAAATTAGAGAGCCACCCATTGGCCATTTTGCTGCACGGTCAAACTGCAAGCAGTTAAGCTATACTAATAAAATTAGAGAGCCGCCCACGGGCCGTGTTGCTGCACGGTCAAACTGTAAGCAGCTAAGCTATACTAATAAAATTAGAGAGCCGCCCACGGGCCATGTTGCTGCACGGTCAAACTGCAAGCAGCTAAGCTATACTAATAAAATTAGAGAGCCGCCCACGGGCCGTGTTGCTGCACGGTCAAACTGTAAGCAGCTAAGCTATACTAATAAAATTAGACAGCCGCCCACGGGTCGTGTTGCTGCACGGTCATACTGCAAGCAGCTAAGCTATACTAATAAAATAAATAAACAATTACAAACTACAACGCCTGTATTCCCAGTTATAATAGTACTATCTACATCTTTCATAACTTCGGAGAAGAGTAAATTTGTGATGATTTTAATACTCGGTAATGCAATTTTTTTAGCCTTATTTTAATTCCATGTCCAAAAGATCCGGAATAAAAAAATCTGAAAAGTAGGTATAATTCGAGATTTTATGATGTCAACATTGCATGAACTACATGAACTATAAAACGGTAATTGATAATTTAAACTAGAACTAACTTAAATAAAATCTAATCTATGATATAAAAATAAAAATAAACTAATATATAAAATCTAACAATCGACCCTACAGTATTGAACCTACAATTACAGTCGAGTTTTCAGATTTGTATACATTTTTGCATGTTATCCCATTGAAATAAGTGCAAAAGTGTATACATATTAGAACACGTATTTTGGTACAGTCCAAAAAAGCTGGCAGCATTTCCTTGTCCAATCTCTAAACTAAATCGTTTCAATAATGACATTAATTCATGTACCAAGCATTAACCTTTTTTTTTTTTTATGCATTTTTTTTAATGTATGAGCGTTGTTACTTTATATGTAGTTATTTAAACGATTTAGTTTAGAAATTCAACAAGGAAATGTAGAAACAAGATAAAATTAAATTAAAAGTATAATCTCTGACTTTTTGCATACCTATAGGGCGAGGCACGAATCCAGATACGAAATGGAATTATTTGACTTTCATTTTGAAGCAAGATTTGTGCCTCACCCTATATTGCCCTGCTAACACAAATGGCAGTATCTCAGACAAAACTCCTGTAGCAAATGCAACCTTATTAGCAACAGGATAGGATTGAAACATCTTAGAAAAATGTGCTTGACTGAATTGTACCGAAATGACTCTGGGTTGGGCTATTTGCAGTCGCAAACCCAAATGGAAACCTCCAAAGATTAAAATTATTAAAAAAGGGACGGTGGTAATGCACAGTTTTCAAAATGTCCTAACACTATAGCTTGTAAAAAATCTCACGCAAGCAGACTAGTGAGGAACTTATGTTAACAAAATTCGATTCTTTATGAAAGAAAATATCTCGACTTCCCGGGAAGTCCCGAGAAATTTGGTTCGAGAATTCTCGAGAAATAGCTCGCGCTGTCACGCGTCATTTATCAGCACCTTTATGTTGACACTGCACACAGATGTTGGTGATGAACGATGATTATTTCAAACCCATAAACTCTTCTTGTCCTCCATCGGATGTTTCGTTGCATAAAACGCCTTCATCTCCTTTATTTTTTCCTGCATAAGTACCTCCTTGACGAGCTGAAACGTCCAGGAAATCGAACTTAGGTAATAAAAGGAAGTAGATCTTAAATTTCGAGCAACAAAATCTAGCATCATGTTGGCCTCGGTGTATTTTATCGTTGTAATGATATTGCTTTTAAGGTTGACGCACACATAACATGCTCGCCTCACCCAACTGATGAACTATATAAATCTGCCGCAGTACTTACTATAAGACAGCTTTTTATAAAAAATGTCATCCTTGGTCAACATAAAAACTTTCCCGATCAAGCTGTAACACGACGCAGGGTTGATTTGGTTTATAATATACCTAAATGTAAAACGGCTTTTTCTCGAAGATTTCATAAACGCCTCGGACCCCTAACATATAATCGCATTAGTAGGTAAACATGTCAAATTGCGTAACCTCAGCTCTTATCAATGTAAGAAAGTGTTAGATAGTTTCCTAAATTCGCTTAGCTATGCAGATTCAGAAAACCTCCTGAAGTGAATGTCATTACACACATAGACATACACACACGCACATACACGCGCACACATGCACACACACACACACACACACACACACATACACGAAAAATACACCTATACATAACATACAAACTTACATGCATACCTACTAGATTTAACATTCATACCTACATATAGACATAGTTACCTGCTTAAATATATTCAGATGTAATTAGACTAACAAGATAGACTTCAACAAATATTATAATTTTTATCCCTAGTGTGTAAATTTAAAAATTCATCTTTACTTTTTGCGTATACTACTTGTTTACGTTTAAGTTACATGCAGTCTTACTAAGCAACCGGTGTGATTATTTGTTCTTCTAACCCTCAACTTGCTAGTTTTATATTATGTATTTTAGAGTTTATTAACAAATGATACAGCAACACAGGATCGCTAAGCATGTACCTACTTATGGGAAGTTTAAGTGAATCATTATTACATTTATAACAGTATAGGATGATGGATCTTACTCCACCGTGATACAGTTTATAACTAGTACGGGGAGTAAGGAACAATATCACACTCATGTTTTTAAGATAAACACAATTAATAAATGATTAATTATAAGCTAAAATGTTCCTGTATTCTGTTGTGTTTTTAATAAATAAATTATTATTATTATTATTATTATTATTTATACAAGGCGAGGCGATGCCAATTGCCGAAAAGAGTGCGTCACAGTATGGAGGTTCATACAAAGAACGGCTCGAGCTTACTGATTAAGATTACTGTTGTAAAAAGAGAAATAAATAACTTATGTCTTCACCTTTTCGTACAGTCTTCCGTATTATGTGGACTGTGACTTTAAGCTCAGTTTTACACTGCTAAACAAATGATCACTAGGTGTTTTCTCCAACAGTCAACGATAACTTATTCTGAATATATGCTAACGATTTATCTTTGAAGATATTGCAGTGGTTATACTTCAGTATCAAAGGTATTTGCACCAAAATACCACGACTCCGACTGTACTTACAAGGCGTGCTGCGCGACTCGCATTAAAAAACCATTGTACCTACTTAAAGGTCTCTATTAAAATGCATATAAGCAGGACATGATCGAGCCTCAAGACAAAGATATATTTACTTTCCTAATAATTTTATCGTTAGTTAAAGGGTAAGACCAAAAAGTTGGCCACGCTAACTCACTCAGGTATTTTCTATGACACGAAAATTAGCCATACCTTTGTAGGGATAATTTTCGTGTCACAACGGAACTTTTTTTACTTTTCTTGATTGTATCGTTAACTAGGCTTAACTATAGTCCAACTAATTGGTGCTTACCCAAAACCGTCAAGAATTGTATTTTTTATTAATTATTACTCACTTGGGTTATTATGGCTTCTTCTTGCAAATGAAGCGGTGGAAATGTTGACATGGTAATGCGTATATTTTCTGATTTCGCGGCCAGTAACCTCCACAATTGTATTTAAGAGATGGAAATCTATACATCGATGGAGCATACTCTTTGTATCCCTTTTCGTAGTACCCACCTAGATTAAAAAAAAGATAATTCAAGTCCGGAATGTTAGTCATGTTAGGGAGCGACCACACCGACGCGTAAAATACGGTGACGTTGCCTCAACAAAAGAACGGGTCGTACTAATTACACGTCAAGCTCCGTCTGAGATGAGACAACGTCGCCGAAACGAGTCGCCACCGACTGGTGGTTCGGCGTACATATCCCAGGGAACCAATTCTCATTCCTTTCGAAGTTATGTCTACTTCAAGATGATCTCGTATTGTATACGTCCACTATTAATGTCACGGAAATGTCTACTAATACAGAAAATCGTATTCTCACTACCAATAGACATAATTCCATATGAATGTCGTAGCGTAACTTTGTCTATGGAAAGCTATATTTTAATAGTTATTTGTGCAACAAGAGAGCAAAGTTGTTTTTTGCGAGTGTTGACTTTGAATCCGAACAAGCGAAGGATTCTAGAATTGAATCACAAGCGTTGCGAGTGCCCTGCAGCAAGGGATTCACAAACACGAGATGCAAATAACTTTGGTCTTGTGTTGCACGTACAATTTTTCACCTTAGCAGCGAGAAAATGTAACCTTTATCTACACACATATCATACCATAAACCCTCTATGATGCGTTCAAAAACAGCAAATTACTTACGAATAGCATAAAGATTAACTGTTTTTTATTACCAATTTCTTATTTGTGTAAATGTTATTATTCCCTAATAATAACAATAACATCACATTCGACATCATTATTACATTAAAATTTCGAACATTTTTGAAAAACAAAGCAATTTTACTTGACCTCGAATGTCTATGGGCCTCAGATTCCACTTACCATCAGGTGGCCTGAGTGCTCGTGTGCCTTCTACTTAACATAAAAAAAACCTCGATTCTAATATCACTCGAGATGACATTTTATTCGAAATGAAATGTCAATTGCATACAATTTTGACAAATCTCGCTTGTTACTTGATATCGAACGATACGATAGTAGAGGCCGACTCTAGTTTGTCTCTGAATTTAAAAAAATAACTACGGGTGCCGCCATTTTTGACGTTCTATTTTGTCTTTTCGCAAAAAATATTTTAGTTTGTTTGGTTTTTATAATAATATATGTATCTAGATAAAGCAGTGTATGTAACTGTACATAATTAGGCATTAAATCACTCGTGTGATGTTATTATGTAGCAGTCACATAAACTACTAAAAAGGTAAAAAAAAAAACGACATCCCCAGCCACCCGTGCGCCGCACCACGGCCACCTTAATATTGTGAACAAAAATTAAAAAGTTACTTGGTCTCACGCTCGCAGCAAAATCGATTTTTTCTCACTGACTTTAAACAGCAAAACTACCCTTTTTGAGGTGCAGAGGTAAAAATATTTTAAAGTCCTATTTTGTCTATTTTAGTTAGATCTCACACTTGATTCAATAATAACTACGTGATACTAAACGCAAAAAAATCGAAAAACAATACCTACGACGAATCGAGGGTAAAATTTATACGAAAAATACCCAACACCGTTAGTTTGGTTCAAGGTTATTTCAAGGACGAATAAAATTGAGTCTCAATACTCTCAATGACTCAAAAAGAAAATGATCTATCCTATCTCCTGCGCAAAAAGCTTGACTTATCGCCCTGATCGAGGCAGATAAAGAAAGCGTCAGGGAAAGTTTTCGTCCTCTGCTATTAATTCGTGGGCCATTTCTCTTGTTTACCTTTACTACCTGACTGCCCGAAAAGGAGTTATGCTTTTTCCTAATACATATTTTTGACTAGACAGCTTAAAGAGCCACCAATGACACAGTGACAACACGTGAAATACAGTTTCCACCTAACCACCACACGTTGGGAACAGGGCGGAATGATCGACCACCCGCCTGTTCCGGCCGGGCGTCCCCACCCATCATCAACAACGACCACACGTTGCATGCCGAGCACTGAGAGCAGACTCTATAGTGAGATAACGAAAATAAGAAAAAATACTCGATAATCGAGATTTGCCATGTTTTATCGAGATATCTCGAAATCGTACCGGTCTCGAAGTCACGAGAATTGGCCCCAAGGACAAGTGGTGCGAGCGTAAATGACATGTTTGATGAAAAAGCCGTGTGTGTGTGTATGTGACACGAACCCATTCAGGGCCCACCCTCTTAACTTTATTCCTAGTAAAGTTAGAAGCCTGTTTTTATAGTTTACTTACATCTATACTATTAACAATATAACCGTATAAGCCCAGCAAAATATCAAGATTGTATAATAATTATCCGAAAACAGCGTATTTGGTACCGACTGACTTACTCACTTATCAAAACCTGTAAGTTGTTTTCAGATGACTAGCGAGCAAAACAGTCATGCGTAACTACCGAGCACAAAACTCGTGTGCGACTTTCGAGCATAACAGTCGAGCGCGCTACCAAAACAGTCATGCGTAACTACCGAGCACAAAAGTGGTGTGTAACTTGCCAGCATAACAGTCGAGCGCGCGAACAAAACAGTCATGCGTAACTACCGAGCACAAAAGTGGTGTGTAACTTGCGAGCATAACAGTCGAGCGCGCGAACAAAACAGTCATGCGTAACTACCGAGCACAAAAGTGGTGTGTAACTTGCCAGCATAACAGTCGAGCGCGCGAACAAAACAGTCATGCGTAACTACCGAGCACAAAAGTGGTGTGTAACTTGCGAGCATAACAGTCGAGCGCGCGAACAAAACAGTCATGCGTAACTACCGAGCACAAAAGTGGTGTGTAACTTGCGAGCATAACAGTCGAGCGCGCAAGTAAAACAGTCATGCGTAACTACCGAGCACAAAAGTCGTGTGAGACTTGCGAGCATAACAGTCGAGCGCGCAAGTAAAACAGTCATGCGTAACTACCGAGCACAAAAGTCGTGTGAGACTTGCGAGCATAACAGTCGAGCGCGCGAATTAAACAGTCATGCGTAACTACCGAGCACAAATAAAAGTGGTGTGTAACTTGCGAGCATAACAGTCGAGCGCGCAAGTAAAACAGTCATGCGTAACTACCGAGCACAAAAGTCGTGTGCGACTTGCGAGCATAACAGTCGAGCGCGTGAGCAAAACAGTCATGTGTAACTACCGAGCACTAAAGTGGTGTGTAACTTGCGAGCATAACAGTCGAGCGCGCGAACAAAACAGTCATACGTAACTACCGAGCACAAAAGTCATGTGCGACTTGCAAGCATAACAGTCAAGCGCGCGAGCAAAACGGTCATGCGTAACTGCCGAGCACAATAGTCGTGTGCGAATTGCGAGCAAAACAGTGGAGCGCGATTAGTAAGCAAACAGTCACGGGCAACTATGCGAGTACAAAACTACTTATACTTTGTTACTTGTACTTGTTTTACTTGTTTTTTGAGATTTGTAGTACTTAACGGCTTCGGAACCCTACACTGAGCATGTTCCGATATGCTCTTGCCCGGTTTTGCTGAATGGTTAGCTCACCTTTGATTGTTAGCCACTTTGTACCGTAGTACTTATACAGGCCCAAGAATATCTCCTGGTCGTAATAGGGATGTGGGGGGGTCGTCGTTTCTGGATTGGAGATATAATGATAATACGAGCCAGAGCTGTAGAGCGCTGTGCCCCACGCCCAGTGCCCCCCGTACGTTTTGTAGTAATAACTATAGTCCTGAACCCATTCGCTTGTCCACCAACTAACATATTTCACTGTCCAATAGCTTTTCCAAATCGGTACCCATATTGTGGTAGTTGGCACAAAGCCTATGTCCGAAGCGATATCGGCCTCCTTTTTATTATCAATAATGAGCAGTTCCGCTCCCTCCGCCTGGCATGTAATAACGGCGCGGGCCCACGGCTTCCCCATCCGATGCAGCTTATAGCAGTACCCGGTGCTTGTCCTCAGCTTGTACGCTGGGGACACAGACAAAAAACTATAGTTGACGTCTTTTGAACAGACTTAAAATAGGTCCTGTGTTAGAGCCTTATATTTGTAGTTGTTGAGATCCTATTCTAAAAATAAATTTTCGTTAGATTTTAAATATATTGGCCTTGTCTCTTAAAAAAATATATGTAATGATATTTTGTGTTTACTTATGTATGTTAACACTTGAATGTACAAAATAAAACAGAGACAATACAATAAAGATACAAGAAAATAATGTACAAAGACGAACATATCCCTTTGAAATTTCGCTACTTTCGAAACAGACAATCGCAGCGCCGTTACCGACCTCCCTTCTCGCGCCTACCACCAACTGTGGTGACCTTTGAGTCGAAATAAATCACTTATAGGCGGAATCTATAGGGAGGTTATCTGAGGGTGGGACCCATGTCAAGCCATTTTCCCAGTACTTGAGGCCTGGTGCGAATCGTCCGTTCGTCTAGGCTAGATATCTTTCGGGTTACTTTTATGGGCCCTTGTCGAATGTGAATAATAATATAAATGTTTTTTTAGATTTTTACTTATGACGAATAATTTGAAGATAATGTTATAATCAAGGGAAAGCCAAGCACATTGTCATACAAAAGTCGTACCTAACCTATCTAGCAAAAATATATTAAATCACTGAAAACATGATGGTTCAGTAATTATGTAGACTATAATTGGAGAGGTATTCCGAAAATCATATGTGAAATTCAAGATGGCGACTATGATATTTATTAAAAAAGTCGTCATGTATATATATTTTTCTGATTTTAGCGACGTAGACACGTAGATTTCGAAAATATCACAAAGTTTGGAATTCAAGATGGTGGCCATGATGCTTAGGGAAAAAAATCGTCATGGATATCATTTTCGTGCTTTTTACGGATGACTATTTGAAAATGATAATTATCCATTATTTCATTTTCATTAAATCTAGTAATACATCACTTATTTTGAAGAGCCTTACCACCGTCAGATGTGCCGCATTTGTTGTAACCTGAAGTGTCAAAGTCGGTCGTGTTGCGGAAGCACACGTAGGGATGCGTCTTCGTGCAGCTGAAGGACTTGAGCGTGCCATCGGGGCGCAGGATTAAGCAACGCTCAGTTCCAAGCGTTATCACGACCGACCATGACGCCCAGCGCGGGATGCTGGCCAGTTCCTTCCCTGTCAACACAGACACCAGTAGTCAGTAGAGCATTTCTCAAAAACATTGCCACTTTGATTGCCCGTGTGGTTGCCGGGTTAGAATAGTGCCATTCCATGTCTTCCCGTGGATGTCGTAAGAGGTGACTAAGGGAATGAGGGCTTCTAGTACTGTTAGGCGACGGGCTTGCAACATGTCTAAACTAATACATTGGTAAACATCTTAGCCTGTTAGCAGAGCTACAGAAATACCAACAACTCTTTTTGTAGTTGTTGGTATTTCTGTAGCTCTGCCTACCCCACTCTGGGAATGAAGGCGTGATATGTATTGCCACTTTGAGTAACATCTCCAGATTAAAAAAAAATTGAAGGTAGGTAGAGAACATCATACTATGCAATAATTAAATAATATTCTAATGTGTCCCAAAATATTAGTATGGTTTCCTTTTGTGTTACCGATATTCATACGTTTTTGGTAACGCAAAAGGAACTTTTCATACAAATGTTTTAGGACACATTATAATATTATTTGGTTATTGCATAGTTTAATGTTCCTACCTACTTGCCTTCTTTTTTTAAATCTGTAGATGTCACTCAATGTAGCAAAAAAATTGAGAAATGCTCAGCAGGGTTTTTCACATTTGTATGGAAAAATCCGGGCAAGAGCATGTCGGACCATGCTCAGTGTAGGGTTCTGAAGCCGTTAAGTACTTACTACAAACATAAAATCAACAAGTAATAACTAATTTTTAAGTCATTTGGTGCCGTCTTAGATGATTTTAGTAGGTGTAAACCAACCAATGATGTCTTCAAGAACCAATGATGTCTACTTAGTCGTGATAGTTTTCCTTTTAAATTCGTTATATGCGCTTTCATTTATGTTTTTTCTGATTTTTAGTATTTGTACTTTTGGCTGTAGGCAGCTCTCCCTAGGTGGGGGGACACTTGACTCTAACAAAAAATTAAGCGCTTTAAAGCTTAATATTTCATCCCTTGATTGAAAAATTGTTTTGACAGACCCACAATATTTTTGAAAGACCTATCCAACGACACCCCAACGAAACGAGAAAAAAAATACCCAAGGTACCCAAAACATTTTTTTTTTCATTTTATTGTACCATTTTGTTGGCGTGACTAATATGTAAATTCATGCAAAATTACAGCTTTCTAGTACTAAGAGTCTGCGCCAGGCTGCGGACGGACGGACGGACGGATATGGCAAAATTCTAAGGGTTCCTTAGTACTGATGCATCTGTACTAGATGCTGCCGTCGACTGGGTATCATCGAAGAAAAAAAACATCTCTAGTTTCATCTTATGATTGCCTACCGTAAAGAGTGATGTATGTCCGGCCTTCTTGGGCTCGCGCGCCGATGAGGATGCCGGGGAGGCCCCACGTCAGGTTGAGGAGCGCATACGTGACCACCGAGTTGATCGGCACCGCCAGCACGCCACCTGCCACCCCTTCTTAGTTAATAATTACGGTGACAAATTGAACGGCTGAACGGGTCTAAATTCAAATGTTTTGATTTCCATAAACAAGGAAACATATTGATGGAATTATATATAGTTCTAAAAACGGATCATTCCTTGTTTTAACGATAGTATGGCGTAAAAATATTACAAAATTAAATTAATTTATTAACATGCATAAGTGCAGCTCAAAATAATAAAAAAAAGGAATATGTAGATGAAATTTGCCACAGAGATAGATTATAGTCTTGGAATAGGGTATAGGCTACTTTTGCAACAGGATAGTACCTTCGAGCCGGCAATTCACGAGAGCGTCGTACCAGTCCAAGGGCGTGCGGTGCAGTTTGAAAAAACCGGGCCCTCCAAGGACGGGGCGGTACCCCGGCGGCTGCTTCAGCCGCAGCTGGGACCTTACCAGCGAGCGGCCTGTGACCAGTAACAAAAAGTCTTAAGCATTAGGGCTCTATTCTACTGCGTTTAAACGAGCATCCCGCCTTTTCGCACAACAACGTTTCCCAAGCTGATTCATTTCCCAAAATTATCATTTGGGCAACGGTTTTTTCCGAAACTGTAAATATGACTGACTCTTATTCAAAGATAAGAGTTAAATAAATATCAGGGACAATCTCATACAAGATGACCTAGTCCAAAACTAAGCTCTTGGCTTGTACCATGGGTACTAGACAGCGATAAACATTCTTATATAGAGAAATACCTACATAAATACATAGAAAACATCGATAACTCACGAACATCACACAAATATCTGCGCTTGATCACACAAATATCTGCCCTTACCGGGGCTCACTCCCAACTAGGCTAACGTGTCGTCAAACCCTATAATAGGTTAGGTTAGTTTAATAAAAACCGGCCAAGTGCATGTCGGACCACGCACAGTGAAGTGTTCCGTAGCTGGGATGAACGTTCATGGTATCATGGTTGATTTTTTTTTTTTTTATTTAAATCTCAAAAACTACACAGCGTATCGTGTTCACAACAATTTTGGTTGGAAGTATTTCGTATGTTCTACTACTGTAATTTTTATTAGAATGTTCTATTTAACAGTTCAAAAGCTACCCACCCGGACAGAATTTTTACGACATTAGAAGCGTATATCACGCCAATTGTTCACTTACGTAAAAAAGTCACTTAAAAACCTTCGTATCATTTTGGAAGCCCTATCTAAAAATACACCACACGCTGATGTAACTCAAAAAAACTTTTACGTCCCCTAGTTACACCCCTAAATATTTTTTTTTTTCAATTTCACTACATCATTGTATAGCGGTTCATAGAATACATCTATCCTCCAAATTTCATTTATATAGTGCCAATAGGCTCTGAGTAAAATGGCTGTGACATACAGACGGACAGACGGACGGACGGACGGACAGACGGACAGACGGACATGACGAAATTATAAGGGTTCCGTTTTTGCCATTCGGCTCCGGAACCCTAAAAATCCTGATACATGTACAGTTTCGGAAAAAAAACCTTGCCCAAATGATATTTTTGGGGAATGAATCAGTTTGGGAAACGTTGTGCGAAACGGCAGATATCTGTGCGAAACATGGCCACTTACAATGCAGGTGGTAATCAAGCTCAAGATCGCAGAAAGGACCATGGAGCGCATCATGCTCGGTGTATTTATCTCTTCGCGAAGTCTGAAACAACCATTCGCCAACGCACTAGAGTGGTAAATATTGGCCATCGCGTTGCCAAATTAAAATGGGCCTGGGTAGGACATATATGTGTCGCCGAAACGATGGGAGATGGAGCGAGCGCATTTTGGAGTGGCGATCTCGCTCAAAGAGAGAGGTTGGCAGGCCCCCAGTAAGATGGGCGGATGACATCAGCTCGACCGCTGGACCAATCTGGAGTAGATTCACTACGATTGGACCCAGTGGAGGAAGAAGAAGAAGACTATATGTTCTTGTAAAAGAGGAATTTCTTTCGTGTGGCTGTCTTTTTAATTCTTTCCCCTGATGTGGATATATTGATATTTATTTTCGTATTTATTTATAATTATCTGTTTATTTATGTAAGTCACTATCATCTGTTTATTTATGTGAGTATGTACTTGCTTACTATTTATTTGTCTGGTAAGCTTATGACTATATTACGTTTTATAACTAACATAGTTTCTTATTATCGTTCGCGAGAAGTCTCCACCGTACTATACTTTTTTTTGTTAATTAAGTAAAATTAAGTAATTTACTGCTTATCAAGACGAACTAAATGAGACTAAACACGGTGGGTCTACGTTAAGTATAGTGGCGAGATCTAGTTGCTACCTTCCGAATCCATCTTCAGACCAGCTCGATGGTGCCACATTATTGTATTATCATCGAGGTTACGTAGGTATACCGCATTTCAGCTCAATCAGTCCCCAGGAAGTGGTTCAAATCTTCCTTGCAAGATTTGACCCGCACAAACATATGTAAATACATACATTGCAAGTTGATAAAAGCTGAACACATTATGGTTAAGGACTTACCGAACAGAACGCCCAGTACCACAAGCACCAGAATTTCCAACACGATTTTTTTCATTACGATTTAAGATCTTTATTTAAAATGAAAGTGGGCATTCGCTTCCAGTTCGACTCAAGAAACAGACTAAAACACAATGTAATCGGAGCAGATCATCGTTGTACTTATATACCTGTAGCCAACCTGTAAAATTTATTTATGTTGAAACTGCTGCATACAACCTACGATCTGACTCCCCGATACGATGCAAGAACACGTCTTTAGAACGGATCGTTAGATTGTATCGTAATGTCTTTCCAGTCACAAGGCGTTTTGCGACATCAAAACCATACATTCCCTGTCAAATTTGTAATCAGGGCCTCTATTCAACTGCGTTATATATAACGATATCGTTTTTGACCTGTTTCCGTATTGTCAACGTTTTGATCACTCTTATGTCATAATAATGGCGACTGTGACATAAACGATTCTTAAACGAGTCAAACACGATATCGTTTTAGGGTGATTCTTCGAGGTCGTGATTTTTATCTTATTCCTCTGTCGTATTTTTTTTTGCTTATTTGAGTAATAAATATAATCTCCCATGAAAGTAGTTTTATTTAGAAACATGAATATGGTTTTGGCACTCATTTTTATGAACTCGTAAAGAAAATAATTAACTTTTTAATTTTTGTGCCCAGAGGAATAAGAAATTGACAACAGAGGAGTAAGAATAGGTTTAAAATATTAAAAAATATGTGATTTTCACGGTATTTAAATTACTTAAAAATAAAACAATGTGCAATTATTCATTGTGCTTTTAGTCAATTCAATAAATCACAATATTCTTATAATCAGCCTTATTTTTATTAAAAAATATAAGAATGTAAGTATATAAAAAATGAAAGTACACAAGTCCGCATGAAACAATTATGTGTATTTATTCTTAAAACAAATTAAAATCAAACTGTTTCAACAAAAAAGTTCAAATTTGTGTCATTAAATAAAAATAATTATCATTAAAATTAACAATAAGTAAAATAATATGCTAAGATTTTTTTTTTTTTTTTAATAAATATTTTAAAAATAATTTTAATGTTATTTATTTTTATTTAACGATACCCATTTATAATCGGTCTTAATAAAAATACAAACTGCACAAGGCTTCATAATCAAAGTCAGTCGGTAAATTTTCATAACTTAAAAAAACTTAAAAATAAAGAAAAAAGTTGTTCTAGGAGCCATTAAAATGTAAACATAGTAACAATAATAATAATCTAAATAATAAATAACAACATCGAAAGTGAAAAAGAACTATGAAAACTAATGATTTTCTTATTCCGCTGTCCATAACTCCAAAGCAATAAGGGACAGAGGAGTAAGAAAAAAATGAAAACAAGCTGATGGTACATAACACAAATATACTGGAAGGCTACCGTTAATGCTACGGTAAGATAGCACGTAAAGCAGTTAATCAAGCACAAGTTATATTTTTTAAATATTACACACGTGTTAAAAAAACTAACAGTGTGATAAGAATGTTACTAAACCAAGGACAGAGTAATGATATATTTACCTTCGTAACTCCGGAGCGATGAGGATCAGCCGACACGTCCACCACCTGACACAGTCGGAACGCGACTAAAAACCGGCCCACGTGGGACTTTTCGCTAGGTTTTTAAATATCTTTATGATACACCTGATTGAAGCCCGCTCCAGAGTAATAAGAATTTTACGGCGGACAAATGTTAAATCCTCAGTTATAAGAATAATATTGCATGTAAAAAATATTTGTTGAATTTTTTTAATTCAACAACTAATCTTCTTTGTGGTCACTCAAGATATTGATAAAGTTGATTAAATTTAAGTTATTATCATATGATTTCAAGAAAATGGAGAACGGACACGACAGAGTAGTAAGAATAATGGGTTTCTTTATTTTTTTTGTCTATGTTTAGAATCAGTTACACAAAAATCGACCGATGTCCCAGTTAAACATGAATATCAGTCACCTCCTAAAAAAAACAACCTTATAAACTAAGAGTTCATTGTACTAAGCCCCCGGACGTGAAAAATCAGGGCCCCGAAGAATCACCCTTTAACGCACCTGAATAGAGGCCCAGGACGCATGCACAAAGGCGCGTGATGTGTGTTCGTGAGATTATTTTTTAAATTATAAATTAATATCAAAAACATCTGAACTGAAAAACGTTAGGAGCGTTTTCAACGCTTCTAACACTTCGTCAGTCGGTTACAATCTAATTTAATTATAATAAGACAAAGGTGAAAACAAGATTAACTTAATGAATACACAGCACACGTACAGATAATTTCTAATGTAACCGAGATTTATTAAAACGTGCATTAATATTGTTATAAAAGGTGACGACCGGCACTTTTGCAAAGAACGCTTGCATTCAGGTCGTGTCCGGCGATCGGATCGGCGGCTGTGCAAGTCTCTTTATAACGATCCCGACCAATTACAGAGTTCAATGCGCGAACTTGACACGGGCGCACTTTTATACGAATTATAAAACGTTGCTACTTCGCAGTGTAGGTAAACGAAGCGGAATTACGTTTTGTGTAAATATAAGCATTAAGTATAAGTTACATACATATACAACATCACGGCTTCATTCCCAGCGTGGGGTAGGCAGAGCTACTGAAATACCAACAACTCTAAAAAGACCTCTCGTTAATTCTGTAACCACATTTTGCACAATCAGGCCAAGAAGTTCATTAGTGAATTATTGACAGGTTGCAAGCCCATCGTCTAACAGTACTACAAGTCCTTATTCGCTTAGTCTCCTCTGACTACATCCACGAGAAAACATGGAGTGGCACTATTCTAACCCGCTAACCGCACGGGGGCCACGGGAAGACATGGAGTAGCAAAAGGTAAAATATGTTAATCTTCAATTTATGTACAAACTTACATGTAATTCGTATTAGTTTGCAAAGCGCTTTTTGTGCGTAATTTGACTATTAGCTATTGTTAATGTTTTCTGTTACTTATTGTTTTATTTATAATTATTATTCAATTACATAATATACATACCATCACACCTTCATTCCCAGAGTAGGGAAGGCAGAGCTACAGAAATACCAATAACTCTAAAAAACTTGTTGGTAATGCTATAACCTATTAGCTATTGTTAATGTTTTCTACTTCTTACTGTTTTATTTTATTATTAGCGATCCGCCAGCGGCTTCGCCCACTGCAATTTTTTTTTCTTGTATTTTTATTTTTTTACAATTTTTTTTTTAATAAAAAATATCCTATGTTACTTCTAGTACAGTCAAGGTCATAAATATGTATACACTTTAGTACCTTGTCTATTTAACGTCATGTTTAAACTGTCATATGAAATTGTCACAGCGATTAAAGTGACAAGGTACTAAAGTGTATACATATTAATTACCTTGACTGTACCTCCCAGAATATGTGTACAAAGTTTCATGATGATTCGTTAAGTAGTTTTTGCGTGAAAGCGTAACAAACATCCACGCTTTCAATTTATAATATTAGTAAGGATTATTAGTCAATTACATTATGTATGTAAACCGGTAACCCCACTCTGGGAATGAAGGCGTGATGGTATGTATGTACAAACCATCACGCCTTCATTCCCAGAGTGTGGTAGGCAGAGCTACAGAAATACCAACAACTCTAAAGACTTGTTGGTAATTCTGTAACCACATTTTGAAAAATCAGGCTAAGTTGCTTACCAGTGTATTAGTCACTTAATCATTTTTATTCCCTTTTATGCAGGGTGTCCCAAAAATCGACATCAAGCCACAAATAGGTTATAGGGCAGCTCATAAGCTATCGATTTAACTCCCATGTATGTTCAGCTGTACTTTCGATATTGATCATTTTAATCGAAATTATTGTAATTTTTCCTGATACCCATGTTACGAAAACCTTTAAGTTCATATATTATTTCAATATTTTTTCAGTGTTTTCTTACATCGATAGATTTTTTATGAACTTAGGACAACTTTTTGTGTAATCATAATCACACAAAGTTACTTTCTCTATACTTATTGAACCCTAGTTCCCTTTTCATCTAGTATGGACAAAGCAAACTAACAAAAAAAAATTTCATGTTAAATGTTGCCAACACGAGATCATATAGAGAGCCAAGCTTCTAACTCTACAAGCCCTAACTTCACAAACTTTACACCTTAGTCAAAATATGTGGCACGGCCGTTTCATTACTACAAGAATTATTGTATAATGGAAAAGTAATGAATGGTGAATATTTTTTTTACCTTACGCCCGTGTGAAGGTAGCGAAACGACCAAGCCACATATTTTGACTAAGGTGTACAGTTTGTGAAGTTAGGGCTTGTAGAGTTAGGGGGTGTAGAGTTAGAAGTTTGGCTCTACATGAGCTCTGATAACTTTTTGTCAGTGCGAGCCGTATGGTCTCATCTTAGCAACATTTTACATGAAAAAGTTTTTAGTGGGACTTCTTTTTGTAAGTTATAATATGTAATGACAAAGTAACTTTTTATTTTCCAAGGTTTCGATTTTTTTTGTCGATTGTGTACTACAGACCAAATTTCAGCTTTCTAGGACTTCAGCCAGTATCCTAAGAATTTTGATGATCATCAGTGAGTGAATGAGTCAGTGACGAAATCGGGTTTTTTTAGAAATACACATACATACATAACATCACGCCTTCATTTCCAGAGTGGGGTAGGCAAAGCTACAGAAACACCAACAACTCTAAAAAGACTTGTTTATTCTGAAACCACATTCTGCGCATTCAGGCCAAGAACTTTACTAGCGTATTAGTGACAGGTTTCAAGCCCATCGCCTAACAGTACTACAAACCCTTATTCCCTTAGTCGCCTCTAACGACATCCACGGGAAGACATGGAGTGGCATTATTCTAACACGGCAAACACACGGAGGAATCATTGCATTCATATTTTTTTTAGATATAAATATGATTTTACACATTGTAATCTTGTATATTTCTTTCCTTTTTAATTTTAATTATTTTTGTACTGAGTACTTACTACTTACCCATAAGGAAGAGCGGCTGCCTCTTAGCACAGGTATATTCTATACTTAAAAAGAGGTAGCCAACTACTGTAATTACTATGTACTTATGGAAACTCAATAAATGATTTTGATTTTGATTTTTGTTTTTTTTTTTTAATAAAGTATAAGAGCTATAATAAGTTCACTATTGACACCATATCCTCAGAATTTGTTTATCTGCTATAATGAAAACCCAAGTTGTGAGGGTTCAAAAATCGACGAAGCGCTTCGTGAAAAGGTAGGTGCCCTTTCGCTTCGCTTGGCTCGTCTAGGCGGGGGCATGACCGTGCCCCCAGTTAGATATCATCGTCATAATGCTAGGGGAGTATTGCAAGAAACAATGTAGAGAGGTAGCGGCAATGAGAACTGCTTCGGTTTGCGAAATGTAACTGTAAGTAATGTAACGGCAGAGATTTGAGTCTATTTTGTTGTTTGGGCGTTTTCCGAAAAAGTACCTATAGTTAAGGACAAAAATTAACAACGGTAATTTTTCCATTACGTCACGAAAATTAGTCATATTTTTATATAATGCCCTCTTAAGCCATTAGGCGGTGTTTTAAATTAAATACGTATAGCCGATTCAACGCCGTCTGAGATGCCACTATTACTCTTAAAAAGTTAAAGTTAATTGTCGTGACGTAATGGAAAAGTTACCGATGTTAATTTTAGTCCTTAACTATAGGTTTTTATTAGGAAATGCTCGTTAACGAATTTATGCAAATTATACAAGTTCACTAAGCTGTCGCCTATATTGTTAGGCTGCATTGAAAAAGTTAAGATTTACTGAACTAATTTAACATTATGTTACCAAACAGAGATAATAAGTACGAAGTCGAAAAAAACCTTCATAGCGTTACGTTTACGTAATTACTACCTTTGCACTAGCTAGACATTGAAACTCGTATGTTTTGTGAAAAGAATGGAACATTCCGTTATCGATTATGTATGAATATCACCGCTTAAGTATGTTTTGTGACATAAAATCCTTTTTGGCATTGTTTGTATATTGGAATGGAGCGCATTCGATACAAGTTCATAAAACGCGTTCCAGTTACAACTCCGACAGTCCGACAGCATTACAAGTCTGTAGGGCTAGGATATCCTACTAATATTTATTTTAACTATAATAGGTATCAAATAAATTGGGAGAAAGGATAATATCGCATGAACTTCCTACTTTACAGGATTTAAAGACGTTTCTAAGAAAACAGGCACAGATCTTGCAGGCAATAAGCAGCGCTAGGTGCGAGAAGTTTGCTGCCAGCACAGTTGCCTAGGAAGTCTATGAAAGTCAATGTGTCTGCGTTTCATAGGTTATATGTACCTAGCTATATAACATGTCCATGGTTAAAACAATATTGATAAAAAAAGATATGAGCAAGGCATTCGACTACCTACCTATGTGAGTCATGAAATTAGAGGCCCAACAATGGAATGGATCGCTAGCTATCTAAAATGTAGGAAACAGTGCGTAGAAACTACAAAAAATATATTGGCCGAGATAAAAAAAGTGTATAAATCTAGTTACAAACTCAACCTTTATGTCGTTCCACAAGGCAGTATTCTGAGTCCACTGTTGTTTCTGCTGTATATGATGACCTACCAAAGGCTACGAGACATAGTTGCATTTTTTTGCAGACTACACCACGCTACTTGCAAAAAGGTAACGATGTCGAATATGTAGTTTGAGGAAACCATTAAGGGGGCACCGAGCTTTTTGCGCTCATTAACTTTAGGTATTTTATGCACTCTGTGTATGTGTGCGTATAGCACACCAGCAAGGAGCGAGCCGGAGCCATGCGCCGGCCGCGCGCCGCGCCTGACGAGCCGTGCGCCGATCCACTAGGCGCGGAGGTTGCTACCAATGTTTACAAAATAAAAAAACATAATCGATTCCGAATACTTTTATTAAAATATTGACTATAAGAATTTAAAAACTTTTTTCAGTCTACATTTTTTTTTAAATTTGTTGTTTACTGTCGGTAGGTGAGGTAGGATTGAATTACTTGTATGAGGTACAGTCACATCACGAGATTGTTGAGCCACTCTAGAACCCACTCACAGATAAATAGATAATTTTTAATTAATGTCGTTTGTACATCTAAGGTGTATTTAGCTAGTGTTAAGTTATTTATAATATTTATTGGGCAAATTGTTCGGCTAAAGAGAATAAATCATAAGTAAAAGCCGTACATCTTCCAATCGGCCATCTTCCCTTTCCGAAGGTTACCGGGAGAACCCTTTCATAGAAAGTTGACGGTAAATTTTGACGTAAATAATTTCTTTTGCGTGACTTGACGCTGTCATTACTCATTAGGACAGAGTTCTATGGTGGCTCAACAACCCCGTGATTTAATGTGACTGTATATTGAAATGTAATAAAACCTAATTACCTTTATTGACAATATTCTAAACACAAAATAAAGAGAACTGAATAGAATACCTAATGTAAAGTAATAAGAACGGCTGAGTAGGGCAAAAATCCCAGTCATGGACCCTTTCTTCAAGATATTATTTTTAACTGACTTCAAAGAAAAGGAAGTTCTCAGTTTGACCTGTATGTATGTATGTATGTTTGTCCGCGATTATCTCACGTTTGGCTGAACCGTTTTTAATGCGGTTTTCAGAAAAGTATTTGTTTCACATAGGAGAAGGTTTTGGTATTTTAACCGTCTTTAAAAAAAAGGATCTTAGTTTGTACGAATGTTTATCCATGATTATTTCCGCAAAAACTTCAATGTCTGATTCTGATCACTATAAAGTATAAAATTAAATTGATGTTTTAAAAAACTAAAAACTTAAAGCTGCTGTATCAATCACATATTTAGAAGTTCCTACTTAATGTTTGTATGTATATAATGTAATGAATAATGTACGCAGGTATCTTTAGAAAAAAATATTAGGACATAAGAAACAACAATAATCAATATCGGATTTTACTTCACGGCATTATTTTGTCTGTGTGAGTAAGCAATGTCATTGTCTATTTCTCCATCCACTGAAAGACAAGAAATTTGGTCCATTGGCATCCTGTAATAAAACAGAACGTTTTGATTTAACTATAATTTACTTATTAACAGAATTAGTTTTTGGATGAAATTTTGTAATCCTCATTCTATAAAAATAATTCGTATTTGGGACTTACAATTCCATTGTGTGGTAAATTTTATAATCGATGTCAACCAATTCATTTACTCTGTAAATTGAAAAAATATAAAGATAATGTGAAAATTCATACTAAATTTATTAAAATGTTTTCCTATACACCTCTTACTATTTTTACGCATACCTCACCGGTTCATTAGGTACCTTAACTCTTCGCTTTGTAGCGAAGTGCCAACAACTGGAACATTAACCCTATTTAAATAAAAAAATATGAATAATTTTGCAATTTTACTCATTTGTTGAAATATAGTTGTTAGGTACTGAGTATACTTACGGAGTATTCTCTTTGTATTCAGATTTCTGGAGATGTCTTGCTCTAAAAATATTGAAACCATCCCAAGAAGTAACAATATTATGTAATTAATTATAGTAAAAAAAACCTCGGGTCATTCTAAGAAGCTTGTTTTGCCTGTAAATGTGTTTTTTTAGCTTAACTATTTTTATATCTTGGTAAATATTCACCATAGAAGTGTATTTTTTATATACCTACCTACTAATTGAAAGAACTTCGCGTGTTGTTTAAAATTACTTGTGTAAATAAACCAATTTTGGCCCAAAACATCAAGACTACAACTAAACGATTACAAAGTCTTAGTATTACAAATCGATACATCTCGAAAATCAGTCTATGTTGCTACCGATTTATTTTCTCCTCCCTTAGCGTGGCATTTTGACAACTGTCAAATTTAGGTTTCTTAGAACTACTCCACTATCAGTAGGTTTACGATTTTAACTAACTTCATTTCTTCACGCAAGCGTTTAGCATTGTGCTTTTGCCAACCCCTTCTCTTCCTTTCTTGGTTGTGTTTGTTCCCCATTTAAAATAAAGTGAATAATCACAAAAATCGCGATAAACGCAACCAACCACCAAGCGACACAGCCTCCACGTCCGACGGCCGAAGCCTGACTAATGCGGACATGGGGGAAACGTGACGGCTCTGGCTAAAATGGACGAAACGCGTGCGAATTTAGGTATTTCCTTCATATTAGTAAAATAAAAACACATTTTCAAATCTAAAGTGTAGAATATATAGAAGACGTGTAGTTTTGTTGTAAATCCAAAACTGATGATCTTCCGTGAAGTAATTACGCCGTACTAAGTGTTTATTTTGTTATGTATCTTTGGATGTTTTTTCTAACGAGGGAAGTACAAGTAATCGTGTTTCTAAAGTATATGATATATAGAGTGATTCCTTAAATATCTTACATATGAATTGCATAACTAAAGCTTCAGTAAAAACAATGCAGCAGGCGATCAAACGAACGCATTTCTTTCGTAATTACGTATCGTTGCCTCGGCGCACTCTTAATAATGCCTTAATTGATATAGTTAACTGGCTTAATAATTATTATTTACAGATTAATCTAAGTAAGACAAAAATTATACAATTTCAGACGAGTAAAGTCGACCACCTTTTTAGACTATTGATTATTTTTGCAATTGGACGGCTCACGTTGATATCTTATGCACTAAATTGGACCGATTTGTATACGTTTTACATCGAATTCTAAATTTAGTGTCGGAAACAGCGGCAATGACAGCATATCATGGATATTTGGCATCCCTTTTAAGATACTGCATCATTTTGTGGGGAAATCCAGTGGATGCAAGCATAATTTTTAATACCCAAAAGAAATGTATTAGGGCATTATGTGGTGCATATAGGAACAAACTTACTTATGCCCATGACAAATCTCGCTGTAGTCAAAAATAATGTTCACGGGATAGAAGACAATTTTATTAATTCACTGACTGATAATTTTAAGATACTTACTGTCTATTAATGTATTAAAGAAAAAAATGCATTGTCACCTTGTGGAGAACAGTTGTTATACTTAGTTTATACTCTAAGGAAGAATTTTTGACAAATTGTAATTATAAAAGTGACGACATGTGTAGTTATTCAATAGTTTTTATGATCATTGTTAGGATATTTTTAATATTTAGTATGACATTAATTAGTAAAATTTAATATTCAGTGTAAATCCCTGACATTAGTCTAATTTTGATTTGATTTTATTTGTAAATAAAACATTTAGTTAAGTCAAATTATTAAATATAAGTCCATGCTTTTGTATCCTAAAAATAGTCGCACTCATATGTCACCGCATTTTTCTAGTTTTTGTCTGAATTAAAAGAAAAAAACGCCTGTCATTCTTACTTCCCTTATTGCACCTAAGATAACAGAGAAAGGGCACAAAGTAAGTATATTACTATTTGGACGTATCAAATTATAAGAATAAAGTATGTACATAAAAATATTAAAACCGGCCAAGTGCGAGTCAGACCCGCGCACAAAAGGTTCCGTACCATTATCTATACAACCTTTTTTTTTGTTTCACCTGTCCCAGTGTCTGTAAGCACGGTGTCTGTCTGTAACCAAATCTTGCAAAAAACACAAAAAAAACACGTTGGTTGTATGGGAGCTCCCTAAAATAGTTATTTTATTTTAATTTAATTATTAATTTGTAATGTTAATATACAACTAAATATTCTGTGAAAATTTCAAGCGTCTAACCTGTTGCCGTTATTAATATTGAGCAAAAAACTCAAAATCAAAATCAAATTAAATCCCAACATGAATTTGCCATACCCTGAATGGCAGGAGAGACCCACTTAAATATTCACTTATTTTATAATGCTTTTAGTATTTGTTGTAATAGACAGTAATACACTAATACACTAGTAAATTTCTTAGCCTGATTGTGCAAAATGTGGTTACATAATTATCAACAAGTCTTTTTAGAGTTGTTGGTATTTCTGTAGCTCTGCCTACCCCACCCTGGGAATGAAGGTGTGATGTTATGTATGTATGTTATAGACAGACAGACAAACAGACAGACGGACAAACAGACAGACGGGCAGTGGAGTCTTAGTAATAGGGACCCGTTTTTACCCTTTGGGTACCTACGGAACCCTAAAAACGGGCTAACCAATTCCCATCGCATATGCATGAATCTTGGATTAAGAATCATCGGGACATAATTAATTCTACCAATTCTACTAAACAGTAAATAAGCTTTCATCAACCCGTTCACTGAGGACACCGAGACCACAGAATAAGAACTAAAGGCATAGAAGTAGCCTTAAAACCAAAAGCGCCAGATTTATACCCGTCTCGAAAATATCAATATGAATGTTCAATAAGTTAAAAAGGAAAGATTATAGTGTCTAGTGCTTGTTAAAACTAGCCGTACACACCTAGTCACCAACTGGTCAAGCAACTGGCGACCATCATGTCACCATGGTCGTTCATTAGCCTGCCAAATTAAAGATAGTCTATGGGATCGAGCTAGGCATAAGCTAGGTGTCAAACGGATACCATGTTTTTTTAGTCGTGTGTATTGTTTATCAATCGCAGGCTCCCGTTGCGACTTCATATTTATTACAATTTATTTATATGGCGTGTGTTGTGTTTGAACGCAGATCTCATATATCCCGCAAGAAAAATCAAATCGAAAAAATTAGCTTTCTCCGGTTAGGCGGCATATTGATTATATCGCACGTTTAGTCAAACAAAGAAATATCGTGAAATAGAAATACATTCGAATTTCAAACCTGACTTCTGTTAGTAGAGTTTTATTTAAAACTGAATTTGGTTTTGAGTTAACTCACGAAAATTAACGTATCTAGATGTATGGCTAACAAAATTCTATGTTTGATTAAACATGCGATATTTCAAATTGTAATCGTCAGATAGCATTGTTAAAACGTAGAAATGGAGAATATCAAAATCTTATCCATTAACTACCCGCCAAGCAACAGTGTTCGCATTATTGTGTTCCGGCGTGGGGATAAGACAACCAGTGAAATTACTAGCATAGAGGCATTCCATCTTAGTCCTCAGGGTTGGCAACGCATTTGAGGTCTTAGGATTATAGTCTTGAGAATTCAAATGTCTATGGGTCTCAGATTCCACTTACCATCAGGTGGCCTGAGTGCTATTTTGCCTTCACCTTAACATAAAAAAAATCTACTTTCTACTAGTCAGGCTCAGAACTTATAGAACTGTGTCTTTCTGAGGAATCTTCAGATTAAAATTTTTTTTTTAGACATAAGTTCCTCACTAGTCTGCTTGCGTTTGATTTTTTTATGTTAGGACATTATGAACACTGTGCATGGCACCACCGTCCCTTTATTTAATCTTTTTAAACTTTGGGTTAATCAAACTTTTTAACCAGTTTAACTTATTTGGGATTTAATATCATTGAGCCACTAATGACAGATAAAATAAAGGATAAACCAAAAAGATGTTTAATTAAAACGGGGCAAGAGCATGTCGGACCATGCTCAGTGTAGGGTTCCGAAGTCGTTATTATTGATACAAAAAACAACAAGTATGAACTAACTTTCTAATTAAACTTATTTGGTGCTGTCTTAGATGATTTTTAGTAGGTACACTTTACTTGCCTGTATTTCAAGAACCCATCAAGTCTACTTAGTCATGATAGTTTTCCTTTTAAATTCGTTATATGCGCTTTCATTGAAGATATTTTTGTAGGAGGAACACTTGACTCTTACAAAAATTAGCAAGTTTACATACTTACATACCTACATAACCTCACGCCTTCATTCCCAGAGCGGGGTAGGCAGCTACAGAAATACCAGCAACTAAAAAACTTGTTGATAATTCTGTAACCACATTTAGCACAAGTGGGCTAAGCAGCAAGCAAGCCCATCGCCTAACGGTTTTATATTTCATAAGCGGATCCCTTAATTAAAAAAAAAAGTTTACACTAACCCGCAATATTTTTGAAACACCTATCCAACGACACTCCACACTATGGGGTAGACGAGAAAAAAAAACATCCCCACGTAAAGTGTAGGGGAATTACACTAAAAAATTGTTTGGACACGTTGGCATATTATATTGGTACGAGTAGTAAGTAGGACCCAGCGCATCGCAGCTACATAAAAATGGACTATGGGTTATAATCAGAGTTCGTGGCATGTTCATTCAATAATGTATCCCTGTCTCACTCACGCATGAATGAACATGCATCTAGTTTAGGCAAAAAAAGGTCTAATTATTCCGATCATTGGTTATTAATTATTATAGTAGATCACCCTTCACATTTAACGTCGCCATGTGTAAATTTTACCAATAATGACACACACACATCTTTGGGTGAATCAACTTTTACTCACCTTTTACTGTACTCCCCAATTTTCGACATGTCTCACTAGGTCACCTTAATTTGGTAGAATGCAATTTTTTTTTTGATGTGGTCAATATATTGAATAAATCAGACAATTAAACTTACTTTCTAGCTGAAAATTTTAAAAAATCTTCTATGATTTACACAAATATATCAGGTAACGCAGGGGACGACGTTGTCCCCGGGTTTTGTATGAAAAACGTGCATTTTCCACTGTGTTACCATGTTTTTACAAAATTATAGAATTGGTTAATGATTATGAATAGTGAAATCCGAAAATCTGATTATCTAATTTTAACATGTGTAAACCATTATCAATCTCACATATTCTAGTAAGTTTTTATTAGCGTGTAGAAAAGGAGGACTTTAAAAGTTGATTCACCCCTTTGAGTCCGTTGCTAGCAGGACGCGTCGATCGTAGCACTCAGCAGGTACGCGTCGCGTAGGCGACTAGTCGTAGGCTTGTTTCCCCACTCGTAGCACGCGGAAGCCTGAGCCTCTATTCTATTGGGCTGACATTCTACACTGCGTTATTACGATATCGTATTTGACCTCAGGGCCTCTATTCAACTGCGTTATAACGACATCGTTTTTGACCTGTTTCCGTATTGTCAACGTTTTGATAACTCTTATGTCATTTGCAATAATGGCGACTGTGACATAAACGATTCTAAAACACGTCAAAGCGATATCGTTATTACGCAGTAGATAAGAGGCCCGGGCTGAGATTGTACACGGTAATAACGATATTGAGTTTGACGTTAACTATTGTTTATAACTCGGCTGCCATTACACACAACCAATATGGCTGCCAGTGGGAGATTAAAACTATCAATTAAAATATGAAACGATCTCCCGCCCCCACTACGCGCTAAAATGGCGCTACCGACCTTTGAACTCAAAATTCGGAGATCAGGGCCTCTATTCAACTGCGTTATAACGATATCGTTTTTGACCTGTTTCCGTATTGTCAACGTTTTGATAACTCTTATGTCATTTACAATAATGGCGACTGTGACATAAACGATTCTTAAACGTTTCAAACACGATATCGTTTTAACGCACCTGAATAGAGGCCCTGTACTTGAAAAGCAACTAAAAGATGGATGAGACACAAATCCAGTTTTTTTCTATTCACCAAATTAAACTTAAACTCAAAACAAATTGTTGGTCTTCGGAATGCTCTGTCTGGGGATTCCGGTAACCTTCGGGGAGGGAAGATGGCCGATTGAAAAATGCCCGGCTTTTACTTTTGATTTATTCTGTTCACTGATTTACTCTATTCACTTGACATTGGCGAAATCACTGTGTGGACCGCCATTAATTAAAAAAGAAGAAGAAGAACAATGCTCTGTCTGATTACTTGTCAATTACTTAATTGATAAACGATATATGTATACCTACCAATTATTAAACCATCTATTTCATGAAGTTAGTGTTAATTACTCACTCCTTGTGCAGATCTTTACCGACGAAATCCAAGACTAGACCTTTTCTTTCTTTTTTCCCTTTTTAGAGTTCGGTAACAAAATGGTAAAAAAATAATCCTTACCTTGTGATTACGGTGTCTCTCTGTTTGTATGTCACAGAAGTTTTTCTACTAAACTATAGAATCTATCAATTTGAATTTTGGCGTAGGTTGTGGCCTTCCGGCTGATTTGACACTACTCCCAAAACACTCTAGTCGTTAATAGACCCTTATTTCAAAATCACCTCTCAAAAACCTTATTTTCAATGAACACTTAAAAAAAATAAAAAAATTGAATTTTAGGGTATTTTGGTGAATAAGCGATTATGACGTTTGGTTATTCCGCCACTGTTAGGTGTAGCCCTTTTAGGGTGTTTTGGGAATAGAGTATTTTGACACTCATTCGTAATGGGACGCAGTCCACTTGAATTCGAGCTGTATCGAGAGTAGTGTACATTGAAAAAAGAGGTTGTTGAGAGAAGGTGATTTTTATTTAGGGTCTATTAACAACTAGAGTGTTTTGGGAGTAGTGTCAAATCAGCCGGAAGGGTTTTGCCCGCTTCTGTTTTAGTAAAAATATTTTTTCTAAATATTCGAAAAAGGATCTAGAATGAAGAATTGAAAAATGAAAGTCATTTCATTTGAATTGTAGTAAACTAACAAATTCAATACTAATATTAATTCAAAGTTTTATTTATGGCTTTCAATCCTGTTAAGATGTAAGTATATCGCCAATGATGACTTATTTATAAACACCGTTATCCGATATCACATATGAACACAACTTGTTCGGTATAAGAGTGTTTCCTCTTGTGGACTAAACAGGAGCACATGGGGTTAGCTCCACGCGCTTCTGTCAAGACCCAGGTAGCAAACTATCAATAAGCAACATGTACCTACTTGTTGCAAATCCTTGTTGACAGCTGGTTTTATTGCCCCGAATGCTCAGTTGCAAATGGGCCTGCATTAATAGTAGATAACAGGGAGATGTTGTGTAAACTCTTTAGTGTGCGCTTGATTCTGTCAACGTTACGCACAATATACTACTTACACCAAGAACTCTGAGCCATGAAGAAATGTTTATAAACTCTTATTAATGATCAATTCTTGCAACATACCTACGGTCTAAGGTCTGACTTTTAATTGTGCAGTAGAATGACAATCACTATCGATAAAACGTAAAATAATGATGCTTCGTTCACGGTTTTAAACCTGAAGTCCTTATTTTGCCAAAGATATTGACTACTCGAGAAAGTTTAACGCAGTTTCACCAAAATCCTATGAGGAAAGACTGCAGGTGCTTAAACTCAAGACTTTAAAGGAGCGCAGAGAGCTTGGCGAATTAATAGAAACATTACGATTTACAGGAGTTTCATAATTTGTTCAAGCTTAACACCAACACTCGTCTTCGGGGCCATCAATTTAAACTACTAACTGAGTTTTCCCACAACGGTTAGATACAAAATCTTCGATGGTATTATTTTTTAAACATGTTTTTGATTGAATCTTCGAAACCCTAGCACCTTTAGCGATGCGATGATTTTTGATTTAATTGTTGAGTATGTATAACTTTTTTAAATTAAATTACCACCAGTTCCAGTACAGTTTATTTTAAATACCAGTTTTGCAAAAAATGATGTGGTTTTAATGTTAAGAGCAATTATTTGAATTCGACGCTGCCATCGAGGCGCGCGCAACTATCCCCATCTCACATTTTTATACTCGTAAGCACAAAGCCAGGCATCGTTGTGGCTTCTTAAAAGCATCGTTTTGACTTACTACTTACAAGATCCTACGGGTATGTCCCTCATGGTCACGGCACAGCGCGTCCACAGTGACCCACGATCTCGAACGGTCTTGAACTTCGCGCTTGGTTGTCTAAAACTAGAAGTTTTTGCGATATAATTGCTTGTAATTTTCCATGGTTAACTGAACACTCGTATAGCAGCATATAGACATTACGGTAAATCCTAATACTTTCAGTGCTTTGGGTTAGCTTTCGTGAACCGCTTTATGGTAGGTAATTAATTAGCTAAGTTTACTCATTGGAAGGTAACCTGTATAGAAGTGCGTCCGTGTCAAGTTCGCGCCCTGAACTGTGAGCTGGTAGAATCGGAATAACAAACGTTATGATTCTGATACGTCACAACTTAAAGGTATATAAGCAACGATGGCTTGGTGCGCCATCACAAGTCATTCAGCGTTCAGTTCCGTCAGACGGGAAGAAGTTCAGATTCAAACATAAAATTGTTCTATTACGTAATGGACAAATCAGAGAATAGTATTGAGGTTCTGCTGCTAATGGCATTACTCGGTGAGTCCCTAAATCAATAATCACACAACACACCAATCAATAATAACAGCATAGGATACTACACCCAGCTCCAATGGTATGTAAACGCTAAATTTGTCAAGTCAGCATGTACATACCATTGGAGCTGGGTGTAGTATCCTATGCTGTTCCCGCGGGATAGGTGGAATTCACTGCTCACACGCCGACACACAGGCTATCAACTACACGCATCAAGTTCGTCTGTCACGTAAGATCGATGTTACTAAAGGAGAGGGAAGGGGCGCGGGGTTCTAGTCTATAGTCTGTCTATCTATGTGTTACAAAAGTTATTCTCAGCAACTACTGAACCTATCAAATTGGCCATAGATGTACGAGCGTAACTGCATTTCCCGCGTCTTTTTATGTACTGAGAGGGCGCTGAGCATCCAGTGGCATTCATTACTTTAATTGTTAAGTTTTATCTTGAAATCTAAGAGCGCTTTACTGTTGAACAAATCAATAGGCAATATATAGCATACATGACACAGTTCCATCCAATCCCGCATGTTATTTGTGATCTCGGTATTTGCGGGACCGATGATTTACGATCCCGCGGGATCTCCGTATTTGCGGGATCCCGCAGGTGTTAGATGAGCTGCCTATTAAGTGTTGTGTAAAGAGGTATTTATATGTGTAAATAAAACTCTGAATTATTAAATTTACTACTTCTAATTATTTAAGACTTCTACTTCTGTACTTGTTGGAAATGTTTACGAAGGAAACATAAAGTGTCTAAGTCTCGTCTGCCAGACTGCTTCGAATGTACTTTTCAGTCCCGCAAATCCCGCGGATCCCGCGCTGGTAATCGCGCTCCTTGCGGGAGTGGAAAATGACGCGGGATCTCGGTATACCGAGATTGGATGCCCTACTTTAACCTTCGTGTAGTCAACTTAACGGAAAAAGGTGGCTACTTTTCTCCGTTAAGTTGCTTACTCATAGTTCAAAACAGTGTTCGCATTGTTGTGTTCCGGTGTGGGGATAAGACAACCGGTGAAATTACTTGCATAGAGGCATTCCATCTTAGTCCTCAGGGTTGGCAACGCATTTGAGGTCTTAGGATTGCAGTCTTGAGATTATAGTCTTCAGAATTCAAATGTCTATGGGTCTCAGATTCCACTTACCATCAGGTGGCCTGAGTGCTCGTGTGCCTTTTATTGAACATGAAAAAAATAATTGTTAAGTTATCTCATATTCTCTATACATTTAGTATTCATTTGTACAACTTACAGTAAAGCGCTCTTTGATTTTAAGATAATACTTTAGTTTATTACAAAACACAATAAAAGTAATTAGGGCTCCACTGGACGCTCGGCGCCCTCTTAAAGTATAGTAATAATGAGGCTCCCGGTATCCATCGGGGAGGGAAGATGGCCGATTGAAAAAAGTCCGGCTTTTGCTTTTGATTTTCTCTACTGTTGTACTCTACTCACTTTACGAAATCACTGCGGAATATCGCGATGGATCGCCATTAATAATAAATAAAATAAATATCATGATATGGTACTTGGTAACGGGGTCTAGAAGGGGGGGTTGAAAATAAAAGTAAACCTATTACTTACTACATATGTGAAAGGGATTGGATGATTATGTTTTTGTAAATATTGTCATATAATTTTGGATTTATGACCATAACTTTTCGTTACATAAAATCAACGTTCCCCTTATCTCTGAAGTTTACGGCCCGATAAATCTAAATTAATTCAGATTAATACACATTTTAAACATAATATAATTTCGACACTCATTTCATCGAATGGTTTACTTCGCCAAATTTTCATTTCATCGACAGGCATTTCCACGTGCAGAAGTTAGAATCTTTTGGTGGTCACAGGTCTAACCTAACCTAACCTACATAATCTATGTTTAATATGACCTATAATCGATAAGGTTTCAGCAGAAAGTAGCTTTCGAAGACATGAAATACGGTGAAATATGTTTCGACATTTCAAGGGGATCCCACATTTTATAAGACAAGTACTTAACGAAGTTATCAAAACCAAGTCTTCAAGATGTTAACAATATTAGCATAAATAAAAATTAATATTGATTGTTATTAAACAAGATTGTATGTTACTTTTCCATCACAAAAAATAATCTACAACAAGCATCGTCAAACATAATGTCTAAAATTAGCTAGCTTTAGCTATTTGACGACACACACAAGCTGTCTTCAATATTTTTTACACGCGTGCGGCTAGCGCCATGTGCGGCTAGCGCCATCTACAATACGAAGTGATTCGTTCTATGATGTTTAACAACTTTAGCCCTTAATTGCTATAATCAGTATTTCTACTATTTTCTTTAACAATATTAAATTAGGATATTAAAAGTTTACGAAGTTTTCGCATTTAATTAATAATTTTAATATAAAACAGATGTGAGATTATTAATTTACAGAAGAATACATTTCTTCAAATCTAAACTACCGAATAAACAAACAAAACTTATTAGACTAAGTACTAATTTCACCATACGATGTGTTAATCGACTGGTAATTTTGGTACTAAAGCTACTTAATTTTTAAAAGATAAAGAACAAATATGAAAAGAAAACCCCTTCTAAAAGATCCGTTCGCGGCATGGTCTCTATAGCACTGGCTGTATTACCTCTCTGGATAGCTAGCCCAATCCTTTGAGAGAGGTAAGCACAAGCTCTAGGATCTCCGGAGGCGTCTATGAGCCGGGACGATAGGGCCTAAATATAAATATATTAATTATGACTTTCGGCAGATATGACACGTAAAAATCGGGGTTCTCTGCCTTTTCGCCAACAAATCTTTACCAAATACTTACATCGTTTCGCAACCTTTTCATTTGCCAATCCGCTTTTTTTCTGTAACTACAAATATTTCAGGAATTTTAGAAAAATAAACTAACCTAACCAACGCTATAGGGTTCTCGATGGTCCTGAAATAAATGCAGAATGAATGGCAGTTTCGGAAATAAACGCGAGTTATCAAATGATATGTTTGTGAAATGAATCATTTGTAAAACGTTGGTTATGAAATGATAGGATTCTGAAAATCGGAGCTGCAAATTATACTTTCTAATACTATGATTATGACTAACACTAAGTACTTAATTATGATAAAAACCGTTATGGACTTTGGAAAACTGAACTTACTGACAATACGAGTATAGACCAGGTCAGCATGTTCGGGGCTCAAGGAGTTGTTACTGGTCGCAGGCAGCACGCGCGCGACGTTATACCTGGAGAGTGACTACGTGCAGCACTCTGGGCAGTATTGGGTAAGGTTGTCCCGAAACTACGCGACTTGGACCGAGGCCAACATGACCTGCTCACTCGAAGGTAAGGTCTTACCAGCGCCGACGCAACGTCAATAACGTCTTTCGAACGTCGGCGTCTTCCCGGCGTCTTCTCAGCGCCCTCGCAGCGTAAATAGTGCCTATCTGCACAGACGATGATTAGACACCGACGTTCGAAAGGCGTCATTGACGCTGCGTAGGCGCTGGTGAGACGCTAGTGAGACAGTGACGCGCCGAGCGTCCAGTTGTGCCCTCATTGCTTTTATAGTATTGTCAAATAAACTAAAGTATTATCTTAAAATAAAAGAGCGCTTTACTATTGTACAAATGAATACGCAATATATAGCATACTTGACACAGTTTAATAACCTTTAACGTTAGTGTAGTCAACTTAGTCAACTTAACGGAAAAAGATGGCCACTTTTTTCCGTTCAGATTACTTTAGATACCTATTACCTAGTCTTTTTATGTTACGGCAGAATTGCCTCTGTGCGCATTTGGTTTCAGGCCGAAAATTGGCTTCGCTGGACGGGGGAATGTTCAGTAACCTGTTCGAAACTGTCGCGAAGAACTACCCTAAAGGGATATTGACCGACTGGAGGGCCGACCCCAACAAGGATTACTTCTCTTGGCAAAATAGTACGTATTAACTTCTGGCCGATTGTTATTTATTAGTCGCCGATGTAGGCGCCTTCCAGCGGCGACAAAACGGGAGCACGCTGTGGGGCTAGAAAAGTTGAATTCGACAATTTGAAGCGAAAAATGCGTTGAACAAGAATCACGTGACTATCTCGGTGGCTTAAGTCAATTCAATACATTTGATTGTCGAAACATAATACAATGCAACATGTCTAGCCTCACTGTTCTGTTAAGTAGGTAAATTTTTAGTTCTCTACGTTACGTTTTATTATGTGTGTTAAAGCCTGAAAGGTAAGTGTACCTAAACATGGTCCCTGAATTAAACGTTTCAATTGTATAAAGCTTCCCGTCAGCCAGCTAGCTGTGCATAAAAATACAAATCGATGGAATAGACGCGCTATGTAAACGGTAAGATGAATAGATAAAGCGAATCCCTTCGAAATTGCATTCTCCTAAACGTACGAGTAGCTCTAACTGCCAACCGTATCTGTCTGTTAAACAAAATTTCCAAGTAACTATTAAATGATCTTCACTAATATTATAAAGAGGAAAGATTTGTATTGTGTATTTTTGTAATGAATAAATAATGTCCGTGTGGTTGCCGGGTTAGAATAGTGCCACTTCATGTCTTCCCGTGGCGGTCGTAAGAGGGCGAATAATGGAATAAGGGCTTGTAAAGCTTGAACACGCCAAAACGTGGGCACATAAAATAACAAATGAAAAACAATGTAAACTATAATTCATGGATTTTTTTATTGCATTTATCTACAATGTTAATATTGTACATTTTGCCAATATATACTTTTTTTTAATTGAGCTTCGAATATGCCATATTGCGTACTTTGCGTCGAACCCGGCTCATTAAGGTTTGCACAGCACTATCAGGGTATTTTTTGCAAGCCCAAGTCCATATTTTTTGCAACTCAGCTACCGATCTAACTTGTCCGCCTTTTTTAAAATGCCTTTCATGATGGACCAGTATTCTTCGATCGGCCGTAGTTCAGGACAATTCGGAGGGTTGCACTGTTTAGGTACCACAGCTACACCATTCTGCTCATACCATTCAGTCACTGCTTTAGAATAGTGGCAGCTCACAAGATCAGGCCAAAACAATGGCTGCGAACTGACTTACCCCGAGTAGAATAGAGTTCCCTGTACTGATGTCAATATTTTGGTACAGATGGGACTTGGAAACAATTGGCGTCTCGATTCAAATCTGTCAGTTGGAAAAAAAGATTACCGAAAACATCGCGCCGCTGCCTGGTGGCTCTGCCCAGAGGCAACGTGAGGGACTCTGTCTGCGACAAGGAAGAGCTACCATTCATGTGCGCTCGCTGGGGAGAGGAATATCGTCCTGGCAACACTGCGTGCAACTCATTTGACAAACGTAAGGGCTCTTTCAACCACAGGATAATCCATACTAATATTATATATATCAGGGACAATCTCACACAAATTGACCTAGTCCCAAACTAAGCTCTAGGCTTGTACTATGGATACTAGACAACGATATAGATAAATACATACTTAAATACATAGCAAACTTCCAAGACTCGGAAACAAATATTCGCGCTCATTACACAACTATATGCCCTTACCGGGATTTGAACCCAGGACCGCTGGCTTCGGAGGCAGGGTCACTCCCATCTAGACCACCGTGTCGTCAATAAATGCGAAAGTAACTCTGTCTGTCTGTCTGTTTGTTACGCTTTTACGGATAAAACGCTGACCCATTTAGATGAAAGGTATGGAAATAGTTTGAGTCGAATAGTTTGGGGATGGAAATTAGAAAATTGTACAGGAAGGGAGCAGTGATAAACGATTTCTACGCGAACGGAGTTGCGGGCAATAGCTATTTCAGTATAAACGGTTCAGTTCGTAGGTAGTAATAATGGCATGGCATGATGATGACAATGAAGTGAGTTACTGAGATTTTGACAAATTTCATATTGTAAAGGCGTGCGCCTAAAAACTAACAAAACATCTTTAGGTTCATCTTCTTTTTAAATTAATGGCGGTCCACATGTCAAGTGTGTAGAGTAAAACAGTAAACAGAATAAATCAAAATCAAAAGCCGGTCATCTTTCAATCGGCCATCTTCCCTCCCCGAAGGTTACCGGAAGATCATTGCGACTTTGGAGTGAACATTGTAAGGACAGATATTTGTGTGATGAGTGCGAGTATTGGTTCCTTAGTCTTGCATGTGTTCTATGTTTTTAAGTATAAATATGTTGTTTAGTAGATAAAGTTATGATATCAAGCCCAAAAGGAGAGTCCGCTCGTAGATAAAATCACTGCATAAATTGTTTAGATAGTCATTTTTCGTCGGTGAGATTTTAAAATCGCACCCCTGTTTTTTCGCTTAAGTTTTTCACCAAAAGGCGTCTTGTGTCCACAGTATATACGTTGGCTGCAACGGGATCGTGCTACAGGTTGTACGGTGTAGCGCTGGAGTGGCAAAGAGCTGCTCAGGCGTGCTGGTCGGACGGAGGACACCTATGCGTCGTGAATAGCTATCAAGAGGCTGCAGTCGTGACCAAAATGTTAAAGGACAGAAAGTTTAAAACCGCGTTTATGGGCATCTACTACTACGAGATGAGTAAACGGGGAGAGTGGAGGACTTTCGACGGTGAGCGTAATACTTCAAAATTTAGACGTTAATATTAAAGTGCCAACTAGACGGTCGCCAACAAGCCTCCGATAGCGCTACCTTGGTTGGTGGTTCGATGCCAAGAGAGTCGGCTTGTCTCGTTAGATGGTCGCCAACAAGCCTCCGATAGCGTTACCTTGGTTGGTGACTCGTCACCAAGGGTGTAGGCTTGTCCGGCTAGACGGTCGCCAACAAGCCTCCGATAGCGTTACCTTGGTTGGTGACGCGTCGCCACAGGGTCCCTTGGCGACGAGCCACCAACCAAGGTAACGCTGTCGGAGGCTTGTTGGTTCTTATTCTATGCAATACATACAATATTTTTGTACAGGGAAAACTTTATCCAGTGCTGGGTTTACATCGATGACCTGGTATAGCGGTGCGCCACATAACTGCGGTGGATGGGCCCTCTCTAACAAGTACACTCCTCTAGACTGCAGACGTCGTCAAAATTTCGTCTGTGAAAAGAATCCCAAAGTCCCGTTGTGAAGACCTTGACAACTAGAGCAGTGATGTTTGTGTTTTAGTTATCTTTAAGTTGGACACTCAAAACGTATGATATTAATTTAGTTCAGTTATTAAATAGAGATAGAGCGTGGAGATCTAGTTGGCTGCCTTGGAATGCGAATTTCGAAACGTCGGATCCACCTTCTCTTTTATTGGCCATTCATGGCTTGATCAAGGAAAGAGATGGAGCTAACTTAATATCGGGATTTGTTTTTTGCGTTTATTGCGTTTTTTTTTTGTTTATTTAGTTTACTGGATGGTTCCAACCGAAGACTAGAGCTGGCTTTATGCCAGCATAACGCTTGGTTGCAACCATTTCGTGACAACAGGCCTATTGTGTATGTCAGTATTTTGTTTCTTTTTGTTTGTCTCTTTGTCACGAAAAATGATTTTTCTTTCTTACATGCATCACGTCATGCTTTTAAATCCTATAAATAAATAACATTAGTAGCGCCAACACTTTTCATCTACTTTTACTAACCTATTAAAAAAATACCACCACCGTTCATTTTATTTCCCTTAATAGACTTAAGATTTATAAAACAGAGAAAGGATAATTTAAAGAAAGTTGAAATTAGGTAATCCATCTGGACAAAAAAAAAGAATACCACCAAACAGTAATAAAAGTTTTATCAACTTACCGAGACCGAAGTAACGACGACTATAGTCTGGCAAATGAAAGATGAGAATGAAAAATTCACTTACGCGGCAACACTATATGTCATTATCATAGGTTTTGACAATCAGTGTTGCCGCGTAAGTGAATTTTTCATTCTAATCTTTCATTTGCCAGACTCTAGTGGCTTAGGGGGTCGACTTGTGATCGTATACCGTACTACAGAGTTCGAACCCCCGCGGTCACATGTACCTACCTATCAATGAGTTTTTCTAACTCAGTACATTACCCGATGCTCTTACGGTGATGGAAAAACATCGTGAGGAAACCTGCACGTTAGAACAGCTAAGTGTGTAAGAGGGTAATTGCACAATATGTCCTAAAGGGGTCGATGTGTATCCGAAAGGGCCCATCATCTGTTACATAATATAAGATAAGTCTACGTCGAGTACAGCGGAGATCCTGTTGCCACCTTTCTATTCCATCATCATTTCGTGGATTCTATTGCATTGATATCGATATTCAACCCAGTAATCCAATAACGGTAACTGGATCGAGACCAACTAACAATCATACCAGTACAGTACTCATAATCATACAAACATAAAATAAAACATATCTACATACATACATAAATTAAATTACGCCTGTTTCCCAGAGGGGTAGGCATAGACCACTTCTTTCCACCTGCTACGATGCTGACAAGTTTCTTTCGCTTCTTCAAAATTCATACATCGAGTCATGCATGCACGTCGGTTTCGGGTACTTAAGATTCGGTCCTTTTCCAGTATTTCCCCGATTTGATTAAAAAAAGTACGCCTAGGGCGGCCCCTTCCGACCCGTCTACTCGCCATCGCACTGTATATTTCTTCGTCAATCGTTTTTCATCCATCCTTTCCAAATGACCGAAACATCGAAGCATGCCCTTTTCAATCTTAGTCAATACATCTTCATTCAGTCCACAAATAAAACATGTAAAGTCAAAAACTCGTAAAAACAGGTTTCAGATTGTACAATGGCATAAAACAAACCATATTATCCAAGACATGGTATCCATGGATGATTAAGTCGAGTATAACGTGGCTTTTAAGACGAAGTTATACACTCTGCTTTTTACTGGATTACGAGGAAATAAAAAAAGTGATAACGTAAAGTAGTACATTTTGCATGGGTGCAGAAAGTAAGGGATTGCCTGACTAGGTGGTTAGCAGGCCGAGCCTTGGCGAGGAGTGCGGTTTATATAAAGGCGCGTCCGCTGCGTCGTTTTTTCGATGTTTTTAAACATCTAACTTGATTTTCAAACAAAGTCGCAATGGACGTGCATTGTACCTCAACATGTTTTGTAACATATTTTTCTAATATGTTTTGTTAGTTTTTTGGCGCAGCGAACATGCCTTAAGACACCTGTACTCCCATCAATGCACATTTTGTAGTTTTTGAGTAAAATGCAGGACAAACGGACATAGCGAAAATATAAGGTTTGCGATTTTGCAATTTTGCCTACGGGACCCTAAAACGGACACGTACAATCATGGTTTTTGCAAATTACGTAAAACATAAAAAAATAAGTGGAAATTGAAATTGAGATCATTGCATAAATTGTGAAGGACATTACCCATTTCTGACAGAATTTCTTTAGTATTTATTGTCAGAACCATAATTGGGCACCGTTAATCAAATAGACAACTTCGTTAATCGCTAATCCGTTACTAAAAAGTCCGTTAAACGATAAACCGTTACATCTCTGAACATTTAACGCAAGTTAACGTAAATCGTTAATCTGATAATAAGTACGTGATATTGTTGCGTTAGGGGTCTACTTATAAAAACTGTTGGTTTCGGTTCTGGAATTTAACAGGTTAGGAACAAAACACTATGTGTAGAATTTGAGTGTGTAATTTAGTCATCTGGCATAGGTAATGTGGATATTCCATTTTATGAACATTAATATTATGTATGTATGATGATGAAAGAGAGAAAGCTGGATATTTTATGTGTGACTGAGACGAAGAAAAAAGGGGTGAGTACGTCCACACACGGAACCTTGACGGCATTGTGGTCCGGGGTCCCGGCATCCGAGCACGGTCGTCAAGGAGTTGGTATCTTACTCACAGAACGAATGGCTGAGTGTATGCAAGAGCATGAATGCGTGAGCCCGAGACTTCTCTGGGTGCGACTAAAGGTAGGTCTCACTCGTTTGTTCATTATTGGGGCTTATGCCCCCGATATGAATAAACCAAAAGAAGAACGGGAGAAGTTTTGGGAAAGTCTGCATGAGGTTTCAAGAAAATGCAAGGAGAATGAAAGGATTATTTTACTAGGCGATTTTAATGGTTGGACAGGCGTGCAAAGAGATGGTTATGAATCGGTACTAGGAAAGTATGGTGATGAGCGTGTGAACGAGAATGGCAAATGCCTTCTCAATGTATGTTTGTCTAAGAATCTCTGCGTGACAAACACTTGGTTTGATCACAAAGAGATTCATCAGTATACGTGGAGACGTCAAAATGAGAAATCTATGATAGACTTGATGATTGTGGATGAACGTTTGCGTAACAAAGTTGTAGATACTAGAGCATTTCGGGGGGTCAGCGTAGGTTCAGATCACTACTTAGTGGTAACACGAGTAAGGGGTCTGTTCACACGTTGGCGCCATCGTGTTTCCGTACCGACAACTGCGTTAGAGAGGATAAAAGTAGAGAAACTGAATGATGAAGTTATAAAAGATGAGTACGTAAGGAAGCTGAAAGATTATTTTGAATGTGTTAATAAGATGAATGACAGTGAAGTCGAGAATGATGTAAATAATGTATGGGAGACTATGAAGAATGGAATGGTTAAATCGGCCATTGAAGTATGCGGTGTAGTAAAGAGAAAAAACAGCAAGAATGAACGTCCGGAATGGTGGGATAGAGAGGTAGATGATGTAGTGAAAGAGAAGAAAAAGTGTTGGTTGGATTTTGTAGCTGTAGAGCCAGCACAACATCTAAGTGATAGAAAAAAAGAAGATTATATTAGATCAAAGAAAAGAGTGAAAGAAGTTGTGGCTAGAAATAAAGATTTACTAAATGAAAAGTATGATAGGAGTTTCTCTGACAACTTCCGGTCGAATATTAAACTCTTTTGGAGTTTGATAAAATCGGCTCGGGGGAAATCAGAGAAAACTAAGTTAATTGCGTTGAGGGATGAGTCTGGGGACTTAATATGTGAGGAAAGAAAAATGCTTGATAGATGGAAAACCTATTTTGAAAGCTTGTTTGAATGCGAAGATGTATGCCTTGAGCCAGAATGCAAGAATAAGGATGCAACTAGAGTAGATGAAAGTGTGATTAGCATGAGTGAAATCGTGGAAGCTTTAAAAAGTATGAAAGCGGGAAAGTCTGCAGGTTGTGATAGAGTGTCGATAGAAATGCTGAGGAGAGGAGATGGCGTGGTGGGTAGTCTGTTGTATCGCCTTTTCAATGCATGTTTGAGTATCGGCCAAGTCCCGGAAGATTGGATTAAGGCCGTTATCGTCCCTCTGTATAAAGGAAAGGGGTCACAGCAAGACTGCAAAAACTACCGCGGTATCAGCCTCCTTAGTGTTGTCGGCAAAGTATATGCGAAGATTTTAATTGAAAGGGTAGTGAATGTTACGAATGACAAAATCTGGGATGTACAAGCGGGATTTCGAAAGGGAATGGGATGTACGGATCAGGTCTTTTCACTACGGTCCATCGCAGAAAAGTTTTTGGCTGTCAACCAAAAGGTTTTCTGTGCTTTTGTAGACCTGGAAAAGGCCTATGATAGGGTAAATAGAAAAGAGTTATGGACGGTGCTGTCTATGTATGGAGTGAGCGGCAACCTGGTACAGGCTTTGAAGTCCCTTTATGAGGGCTCTAAGGCCTGTGTCAGGATCAATGGGGCATACTCGGCCTGGTTTAATATCTCTAGAGGTGTTAGACAGGGCTGTGTTGCCTCACGTTACCGTGGCTGTTCAATCTATTCATGGACAGTTGTATGCGAGATTTGAAAGAGTGTGATAAGGGTTTGCGTATGCAAGAGTTACTCATCAAATGCCTCTTATATGCCGATGATCAAGTTATACTTGCTCCATCGGCACTTGAGTTGCAGGAGATGGTGACAGTGATGAATGAGGGATTTAAACAAAAGGGTATGAAAGTAAACGTTGCTAAGACCAAGGTCATGGTGATAGAAAAGGACGAAGATATTACTGAGTGCGTGATAAATATAAATGGTGAATTAGTAGAACAAGTGAGTGAATTTGTGTATCTGGGAAGTATGTTTACAAGAGATGGTAAGTGTGAGAAGGATATTGAGAGGAGGGTGAATGCAGGAAATCAGATAAATGGAGCCCTGCACTCCTTTGTGAGCAGAAGGGGCGTTTCACAAAAAGCCCGACTGGCTGTTCACAATGGAGTGTTGGCCCCTACTCTGATGTATGGTAGTGAATGTTGGGTGTGGCAGGATAAGCATGAAAGTCGTATAAATGCAGTAGAAATGCGCTCTTTGCGTAGTATGTGTGGTGTAAAACTGTGTGATAGAGTAAGGAATGAAAACATCAGAGAGAAGTGTGGTCTGAAAGAAGATGTAGTGACTAAAATTGAAAAGGGCATGCTTCGATGGTTCGGTCATTTGGAAAGGATGGATGAAAAAAGATTGACGAAAGAAATTTACAGTGCTAAAGTGAGTGGAAGGGTTGTAAGGGGGCGCCCTAGGCGTACTTTTTTGAATCAAATCGGGGAAATACTAGAAAAGGGCCGAATCTTAAGTACCCGAAACCGACGTGCATGCATGACTCGATGTATGAATGTGGAAGAAGCGAAAGGGTATTGTCAGGATCGTAGCAAGTGGAAAGAAGTGGTCTCTGCCTACCCCTCTGGGAAACAGGCGTGATTTATGTATGTATGTATGTAATATTATGTTAAAGTTCTCGTCTGAAAGCAAGGCTACGTATATTTCGCGACGCGGCCGCGGTGCGTGCCGTATCTTTTTAGTAAATAGTAGTAGCTTGACTAACGATTAACGGACTTGAGGAAATTTATCTCAATTTTTTGCAAATAAATGAATAATTATTATTATTGTTAATGGAAGTTAACCAGTCCGTTATTTTTTTATAAGTTAACTTTAAAGTTTATCCGATACTCAAAAAGTTAACTTCATTAATTAACGATTAACGGATTAACCAGTTAATACCCAGCTATGAATACTTATTAGTTCCATGGCGCCAACACCTAAATATAATTACGAATTTTAGAGCAAATACCCTAGTAGGTATACATTTGTAGTCTTTGGTTTAGAGGTCAGGAGGAGCCTTAAAACGAAAGTGTCATATCTATACCTGTATCGAAAATTTCAATATGAATGTTTCACTAAGTTATAAGAGAAAACAGTATAGAGTACAGATTTTGGTAAAACTATTATATTATATATTATATTATAGCCGTACACACCGCTTGTGTTTTTGAACCTTTCTTTTTATCCTAAAGAAAGGGACAAAAAACATAAGTGACGTCATTCAAGGTCACTTTTCTTGACTTTAAGGCGTTGTTCGCTATGCAATCTCCATTGTCATAATATAAGCTACAGCTTGGCAAAAAAGTGTAGAAATGGAACCACAAATATTTTTACCGGCAACACTTAATTGTTCTATACAAAAGTACGTAAGAGTTGCCATATAAAATCGAATTTGACATAGACAGTGGCGCCCCTATTAGAATCTGTCAAACAAAAGCTGTCCCAGAGAACCAGCGGGAATTTCAAAAAACCTGCAGCTGTTTACAGTTACTGTACACTGAATAAACGGAGTTAATACTATTTGATTTCCTGAACTTGTCACATCAGTGTTGGAGCATCAACTCCGTTTATTCAGTGTACAGTCAAAAGCTGCAGGTTTTTTGAAATTCCCGCTGGTTCTCTGGGACAGCTTTCGTTTGACAGACTCTATTTTCTACTCTTTTTTGCCAGACTAAGTGATCGAACCATTTCATAGAACAAGACAGTTCTTTATAACCAGTTATCAAACCAAAACCAATTGGGTCTGAGTCTGTGGTTTGAGGTTTGACAAGACGTGAGAAAGATGACAAGCAAGTGTGTGAAGTGTCATGTCAACATTATCAACTTATCACTGCTGCGAGGTTCGCTGCTGATTGCGATTATATAGAGCAGTATTTGTACAAATAAAATACTTTTAATTATTTTTTTTACAATTCATTAATTGTATTTTAATGTTAAAGATGTCCTCCCAGGTATGCTGAATTTATTATTAGCCATTGATCATTGTTTGTTACCGGTGTTAATGTCTGATTTTATTTCAAAAATTTCAAAATAATAAATATTTAAAATGGTCTGACCAACTAGGCCGTATGCGTACAGCTATCAGCAACAGGTTATGATTGTGGCAGGTATAACCAAGTTTAATTTTGCTATTATTAACATTTCACATTAGTAAGTACTTGTTAACCGTTTATCCAATGGTTTTTTTATTTAATTTTACACGAAAATTTAGAAAATAATTATTGATGTTACTCTCTTTATATCTAAGTATTTATTTATTTATTATTTATTTATTTAAACTTTATTGCACAATACACAAAGTAGGTACAAATGGCGGACTTAATGCCTTAAGGCATTCTCTACCAGTCAACCAATGGGCCAAACAGAAACAAAAGAAGGTTGGTGCTGAGAAGGATACAACCAAAATAAAATTTTAGTGTTCAGTGCGTTTTACTTATTTTGAATTTTACATCATATTTATTATATATTTTTTTTTTCTTTCCTAAATACCTTTTGACAATAACAAACAACAACTTAAAGAATTAGCAAAATCGGTCCAGCCATTCAGGCATGATGCTGTGACCAAGGGAAATAGGGATTAATTTTTATATATATATATATATATAGATGATAATATGGGTTGCCCTAGCAGGGCTCGGATACCAGTAAAATTTTCAAACCGTTATAATTTACTTGCCGCAAAACCTTTCCATTTCCGTTCCATTCACATAAACCGGTTTTCAGAGAAACCTATATATAAAAAAATTAACGAAGTTACCGGGTTATCGAGCTAAAAAAACCGGTTTAACCAGAAGCACATCACACACCATAAACAAGCACTACTTAGTGTTTTTATTCAGTGCAAAACTTTTGGTTTCTTGACTCGCTGCTCGTAGATTAAACCAGTTAATTAAGGTTAAAATAAAGTTCTTAAATCGTTTGTATTCCCTGGAAAGTTTGGAGAAAAACTGAAATAAACCGGTATTAACGAGTAGTTTTAAACCGGTCCTGAGCCCCGACTCTAGCGGCCCAGCCTATCTTACTTATTGACATCTAAGTTACCTGAGTAGCAGTTATTAGCACCTAATGATTACAGTACCTGGTAATAAATTTCGTAGTGCTAATAATTGGTAAAATGCCAATAATATTGCAATTTCCCCAACATAAATTTAAACCAATCTACTTTTTACAGATAGAAACCATAGTGAATGCATACAAAACTCTATCAAAGGTGCCTTCTATTATCGGAGGAAGGCTGAATAACACAGGCACCAAGGTTACCATCAAACAGTCAGTGCGGAGCATAGACAAGGGGAAGAACACCAAATATGTGTATAACTACGACTTAGATGACAATCTCAATGTTACTAGCAGGAGTGAATTTGGAATTGATATTTCAAACGTGTAAGTGGGGTTTGATTTGTATATGACAATGTTCTGAGACCTAGTCCCAAACTAAGCTCTAGGCTTGTACTAGGGGTACTAGACAACGATATACTTACGTATATAGAGAAATATACACTTAATACATAGAAACATCCAAGACTTGGGAAAAAATACTCATGCTCTCAACAAATAGTTCATGGGATTTAAACCTGAGAATGCTAGCTTCAAAGGCAGTTCAAATAGGCTAATGTGTAGTCCCGATAGATTTGATAGTCTGATGTGGAAATTTATTAAAAGAACTAAGTGTGTGTGAGTTAATAAGTATTAACCTAACCTAAGATATACCCATATATGGATGTGCACATTTTTTAAATACACTTTCTGAAACGTGTTCTCGTCAATTATATTACATTAAGTCATTCGGTGACAACTGTTCAAATATTAATTGTGGCTGGCTCTATACAAATAAGCTATATTTACCCAAGACATTCACTCATACTTAATGTGCCTCTATCTAGAGCATAGTTTAATTAGCATTTAACACTGTTAAATTATATCTTAACACATTGTACAAAATAAACAAGTAAAATAGCAACTATTCATGCTAATCTAATGATGATGATGATGATGATGGGTGGGGACGCCCGGCCGGAACAGGCGGGCGGTCGATCAGTCTCCCGGTCATCCCGCCCTGTTCCCCTTGGTTGAGCCGTAGGTTACTGGCCCGGCGACGCTCCCATCCAGCATCATCTTCCGGTTCATGCTAATCTATAGCTGATACCTTTGCAGGAAGAGCAGTGTACAGTTGTTCTGGTCTCCTTCTAGCAACCACTGAATTTACTAGCAGATGACTTCATATTAGTAGTCAGGGTTAGCTTGGCAACTCTTTAGTAATCTTAGACTGTATCGGTCCATGGACTTCAGACTTAATATAACTATCAAAAGATAGTTATTTTTCAGTTATATGCTAAGTCTGGACATTTTAATCGGAAAGAAAGAGCATTATTTAAATTATTATTTATTATTTAGCTTACTTGTGCAAAATGTGGTTACACAATTACCAAGTTTTAGAGTTGTTGGTATTTTTGTAGCTCTGGGAATGAAGGCGTGATGTTATGTATGTATGTAAGAAAGAGTATTTTAATATGCCAATTTCTTTAATTTTGCTTTTAGTAGTTATTTTTGTTTAAGTGTTTATGGATGAATTATTTTTATGGCGAGTACAAGGCGAACGAGCTCCCTACCTACCTGATTTGCTAATAACTTATCACAACATTCACAACGGTTTCAGTTAACTTTACCCCACTCATGGTTTGCAAAATTTTGATTTGTATAATAATTTAATAAATTAGTAATGATGTTAACTAATAAATTAAAGTGTAAGTAATTATTATGTTTAGTGATAAGAAGTTGTGCATGGTTTATATTAAAGTAGGGACCCGTCCCAGCTTCGCACGGGTAGCACTAAAAAACCAAAAAAATATACTTATTAATCCAATTGGTACCAAAGTTCACAGGTTTACCTGCGGGGCTAATATGAATGTAACTTGCCTGAATTTTTTATCAATATTGGTCCTGCGGTTTTGGAGAACGTAGGGACCATATTATACACACAAAGACACATCAATTTTTTATGTGTATATATGTAGATACAAGATGAAAGATAGATTTCCAGTGTAACCCAATTCGAGCATTTCTCAAAAAATTGCCACATTGAGTGACAACTACAGATTTAAAAAAAAAGCAGGTAGGTAGAGAACATCAAACTATGCAATAATTAAACAATATTCTAATGTATCCCAAATTATTTATATGAAAAGTTCCTTTTGCGTTACCAAAAACGTATGAATATCGGTAACACAAAAGGAACTTTCCATACAAATATTTTGGGACACGTTACAATATTATTTAAATATTGCATAGTTTGATGTTCTCCAACTACCTGCCATTATTTTTAAATCTGGAGATGTCACTCAAGGTGGCAATTTTTTTGAAAAATGCTCATTCATTAAATTCATATATTGAAAATACAAGGTGAAATATTACTTTCAGGTTACTTTCAACAGTGTCACCTAGCGAGACCTTCAAAGCGGTGATACGAGAGGAAAAGGATAGCAAAGATGCCAAGAAGCAATACTTGGAAATATGGAAGAACAATGCGGGATTGAGCGGCTGTGTCGATCTCACTGCTCTGGATATTCATGGAGATGTATATGCTGACTGTAAGGAAATGTTTAAGTATAGATCAATTAAGTGGGCAATTTATTTTATTGTAAACTTGATGTGGAAATTGAACCGGTTTCTTAGGTCTTTTAATATGTAAACTCTAGTTACAGTTAGTGTCTTTAGTCACAGTTTTTACAAGTACAAATTCAAAAAATAAAACTACATTAATTGCCACATTTGGAACATTACAGTTTTAGATCAAAAATACAAATCAGAAATCACAAACATAGGTTCAACACCGTTTTATTTATTCTTGATAGGTACACTATTTATATGTCAATTTAAAAATCCACATACAAATACATGTCACTACTTTGAGAAAACCTCGTATCTCATATTTCGTGATGTACGATTTTAAACTTATTTATGTTTATATATAAGTTTAAATTGGACATCACAAAATATGAGATACGAGGTTTTTGAAAGTAGTGACGATATCTTCACACCTGTCTCCGAATGGAGTAGGCAAAGAGTATGGAACGCTTCATGAAACGTCTCAAAGCAGCCAGCCATACACGGGGCAATTATCGTAACGATCCGTCGTTGCGATGTTAAAAATCGAACGATGGATTGTACGTGTATGGTAATATCGCATCCAAATTTCCATCGAAATATGGTTCGTCACCATATCGTTTCAGATTCATCGTAACGACGGATCGTTCCGTTTATGGGGCTCTTAACATTTACACATTTAACTATATTCCATTTTTTTTGCATATGCACTTCTTTAGATTTGATATTACTGGAGGACATAATATTTTTTCTTGAATAATAAGAATAATTTATTATTCAAAATATTACATAATATTCCTTGGCTAACAATGCGAGATTTCTTGTCAAATAAAATAATCGGGGAAAAATACATTACCCGGTTGTAACTACTCTGTATATAACAGTAGCGGCCCGCCAGCGGCTTCGCCCCGCTGCAAATTTCTGACTTTCCCGGCGGATTTATTAGTTTTTTTCTTTCATAAAAACCTTCTCCTGACATTAACAAACACAATAAAAAAAGAATTAGCGAAATCGGTTCAGCTGCTCTCGAGATTTGCGATTAGCAACATATTTAACTATTCATTTTGATTATATAGAAGATTACCTGATTATGTGTAAAATTGAACAAACTGTTCTCTTTGTAGCTGAGTTTGGCAGTTTGGATTGGTCCCCTGATGAAACTGCGGTGGTTTACATCGCCGAAAGGAAGTTGAAGAAATCGGAACCTTATATCAAAAGGAACAAAGTTGAAGATGCGTCTAAATCTGGGGGAGGAGAAACCTTACCTAAGAAGGTAATTATTGTCAAACTTACATTATAATTGTGAGAGTTTGTGAGTTACTATGTTTCTTACTTCTTCACGCTGTAACGGTTGGATGGATTTTGATATTTTTTTTGAGTTGATATATCTTATTAACACAGCAGCTAACTTTTATCCCCAAAAAAATCACCCATGCACCCTCTTCTTTTACCCGACGTCTTCCGAAGCAGTCGCGTTTTTGCATTGATGCTGAAGCGATGCTACACACGATCGTGGCCTTATTCGCGTGTTGCAAAAAAAGTAACCACGCGTTTTGGGGACATGTGCAGAAATTCGTTGTCTTTTTGTCTCCAGGGTGAAGAGTACGTGTACAGACAAGACTGGGGCGAGCAGCTGGTCGGCAAGCACCTGTCGGTCATAGTAGTGTGCAAGATACAGACGGAGGCTTTCTCCGTGCTCGAGGGGATCCCAGAGAGCTGTTGCCCCGGACAGGTGACTTTTTTTACAACTTTTTTTTTATAGCATTGAGAAGGCAAACGAGCACACAGGCCACCTGATGGTGAGTGTTACCCATAGACATTCGCGTTCACAAGACTGCAATCGTAAGACCTCAAATGTGTTGCCAACCCTGTGGACTAATATGGAATGCCTCTATGCTAGTAATTTCACTGGCTGTCTTATCCCCAAACCGGAACACAACAACGCGAACTGCTGTTTGGCGGTAGGTTGATGGATAAGATGGTGGTGGTGTTTATTGGATTTATTTTTAAGTGTAAAATTACCATTAATAAAAGGCTTGAAACCCGTTCATTAAACCTATAGGGAATTAAATAACTGCTCTGCCCTTATCAGGGTAGAAATACGAGTATTGTATGAAAATCCATTCAAACCCCGTCTTATGTTTTTTTAAAGTATAGATGACCTTCTTTTGGCGCGCAAACTGTACGCTGCGCTAAAATTAACGTAATTGCATACTCGATTAGTAATCCGTGGCCTTAATCCCCTCGGTGAACCGATCCCACTATTCCTGGTAATACGACTAACCTTGTTATTGTTGACTAGAAGACTCCCGCGACTTCGTACGCGTATAATTAGTTTCCCCCTATGCCCCCTATTTTTTCCCTTTGGAAACTATTGGAAAGTCCTTTCTTAGTGCACATATTGGATACCCACTCTGTGGGCACTTAAAATACGATTGATGTAAAACACTGCTTGTTAAAAATGTTTCATGTGGCCGCTATTGTGGTCAAATCTTCCTCAGTGAGGTCAGATTTTATGTTTAAACAGTCTTCTACTAGCGGTGCAAATTACCACATACAATCTTTATTTTTTTCTATCTTACATCAAATTTTATTTCTGGAAAAAAAAAACAAAAATAAAGTTCGAGGTAAAATTAACTTAATCATTTTTCAACTTCCATAATAATTTCAATATACAACTGGTTAAAAAGATATTTAAGGAACCATTTTAACCCTTTACAGGCAATTTTAAAATCTGGTAACTAGCACTGACCATTTCCAACTGATACTCTTTGTATTTGTTACTTAAATATTTTCGTGTGAACATAAAATAATTTTGTGGGAACATAGAATATTTTGTAGGCTAGAGTTCTGTTCATTTTAAGGGTTAAAGCTTCTAGGTTCAAAGGTTCAACTGTGTAAACCAGGTACGCTTTGCCCCTGACGGCAAGAGCGTGGTGGGCGTGGCGTGGCACACGGAGCCGCGCAGACTTGGCCTCATTTTCTGCACCAACCGGCCGGGGTTCATCTTCGACTTGACGCTTGGCGGTCAACTGAGTAAGTGATACAGTAGAAATTTTATTAAATGTCGGAATCCCTAGTACATTTTCTCAAGTGAATTCCGACCTAATTACCATCCCATATAGGTCAGAATTCACTTGAGAGAATATACTAGGGATTCCGACATTTTATAAAATTCTTACTATACTCCGTTATGCATTAGGGAGCACTTCATGATATACCAGCCGCAAGCTTTTCTAGCACACGAGTCAAAACTTTAGAGAAAAGAAACGCATATCGCTTGGCTGTTTGTTGCCTTCTATACTTCTCTACTAAGTCGTGGATGAAGGGATGTTGCTGTTTCATTATTGATAACTTTTTAACAATTAACGAGCACAACAGATTATCTGCTGTGCTCGGCCTATGAAAAGTCTAATATAACACCTGCCATTCCAGTAGAAAATATAACCATTGACTTCTTATTGGATAAAAAATATAGTCAATAACAGAATGAGTAATTTTTCGATTATAATTCTACTTCTTACATACATACATACATAACATAGAGCTAAAGAAATATCAACAACTCTAAAAAGACTTTTATATAATTTTCTAACCTCATTTTGCACAATCAGGCTAAGATGTTGACCAAATATCAGTGACAGGTTGCAAGCCTATCGCCTAGCAGTACTACAAGCCCTTATTCCCTTAGTTGCTTCTTACGACATCCACGGGATGACATGGAGTGGCATTATTCTAACCCTTGGTTCTACTTCCTAATCGTAGAATTACATACATAAAATCAGGCCCGTTTCTCAGAGGGCAGAGAGCAGAGACCACTTCTTCCCACCTGCTATGATCCTGACAAATCTCTTTCGCTTCTTCCACATTCATACATCAAGTCATCCATGCACGTCGGTTTTGGGGTACTTAGGATTCGGCCTTTTTGCAGAATTTCTCCGATTTGATTCGAAAAAGTACGCCTAGGGCGGCCTCTTCCAACCCTTCCACTTCCACACCTATCACTCACTTTCGCACTATATATCTCTTTCGTCGATCTTCTTTCATCCATTCTCGCCACATGACCAAACCATCGAGGCAAGCCCTTTTCAATCTTAGTCACTACATCTTCTACATAATCCACATTTGTCTCTGATCTAATCGTAAAATTAGGTTCGAGTCAACACTAATTTTGTTATGTAATCAACCAAATACGGATCTTGCACTTGACCGGTTTTTTCATGTGATTTCCATTCATTTGTGTGCCAATAGTTTTTAGGGTTCCGGAGCCGAATGGCAAAAACGGAACCCTTATAATTTCGTCATGTTCGTCTTTCCGTCTGTCCGTCCGTCCGTCCGTCTGTCCGTCTGTATGTCACAGCCATTTTACTCAGAGCCTATTGGCACTATATAAATGAAATTTGGAGGATAGATGTATTCTATGAACCGCTATACAATGATGTAGTAAAATTGAAAAAAAAAAATTAGGGGTGGCACTCCATACATGTAACTAGGGGACGAAAAAAACTTTTTTGAGTTACATCAGCGTGTGGGTTTTTAAGTGACTTTTTTACGTAAGTGAACAGTTGGCGCGATATACGCTTCTAAAGTCGTAAAAATTCTGTCCGGGTGGGTAGCTTTTGAACTGTTAAATAGAACATTCTAATAAAAAATACAGTACTAGAACATACGAAATACTTCCAACCAAAATTGTTGTGAACACGATACGCTGTGTAGTTTTTGAGATTTTAATAAAAAATAAATAAAAAAATTCAATCATGAACGTTCATCCCAGCTACGGAACCCTTCACAGTGCGTGGTCCGACATGCACTTGGCCAGTTTTTTTGTTTTCTTGATCACTTCCTTGCGCTCCCAGCTAAGCTGTCCGCCGAAGGATTGGCCGTGCGCTCGCCTCGCTTCGCACCGAACGGGGACCTGTTATGGCTGCAGCGCCCCACGGACGGACCGCACCACGCGTGCCACGCGCTCGTCATCAAGAAAAAGGACTCGGTAAGCTTGTAGCGACACTAATACCATCTATAATCTATTCGCTCTGATAGTGACGTCGCCTTTGTATCGCACCGCCTTGGCCTGCGCCGCCTTTTCTCAAAGGATGCCGCCGCGTAAACAAAGAGAGTGATTTTGCAGTTTACATCGAATTAATTTCGGATTTAATTACAATAATCACAAGTGCAGACGGGTGTAGCGACATTATCTAAGTGAATGGACTATAGTTACGATTCGCGGCAAGAGATGATAACCAGGGGTCTTTCAATTTGCACTTGGTGTCCGTGCTTAGTTAAGATTTTTGTTTTGTCAATTTTATTGTTTTGTGTCAATTGAAAGTGAGAAATAAATTATTCTTATTCTGTTGCAATCACAACCTTATTACTACTAGGATTGCATTGTTTCTTTGCTTAGGAGGGCAGAATAGATGTGTCCAGAAGATCTTACATTTCTTATTATTTGATTTGTGCTAGTTTTAATTATTATTATCAGAGCCTGGAATTTTCATAGCAATTTTTATGTGTCATAGGGACTTCTCGTTTATCGATTTCCGATATACATAGTTTTATCGATACATCATAGAACACAACACAACATATCAATGAAGATTAAAAGTAAAGGTAAACAACAGACGGTCTTATCGCCAAAGAGCGATCTCTTTTATATAACTTTTGAGTGGCTGAAAATGTTAAATAGAGATTTGCAATGAAAAGTTAATAGCTAACAATTCTACATTTAATCAGTTCAGTTCAGTGTCTTAACATTTATCCATTTCGTGTTCAAAGTCAGTTTTAGTGCTAACAAGTGTTTCATCATTAGTTTATCTATAAAAGAAATAGATAGTCATAATTTTATATTGTCTCGAAGAGATCGCTCAATCGCAATAAGACTGCATGTTATTTATTTCTACTCGTAATCATATTTAAAAAAAATGTATTCTGTTTTTATCGATATACACGAGGAAGTCGATAAACGAGATATCCCTATGACAGCTCAAAAGTGCTACGAAAATTCTGGGCTCTGATTATTATTTTTAACTTTATTAACTTGTAATATAACTTACTTTCAATTATTATAGTGTTTTATGATCTAAAACATGACCTTCTGCTGGAGTTTCTTGCAGCCCTTATTCTCCGTAATGATGGTCTTGTCTGAAGCGCTGCTAGATTCAGTTCATGTTATCGACGCCAATTTACCAAATAAATATTTCGAAACTTGATCCCTTCATAACGTACCTTTTGAAAAATATTGTTATTTAACGCAATTTTTACTGTTACTGTCTAAAATTTCATTTCTATATATCGATGTGTGTCTTTGCGTTTGACGTTAATATTAAATTGCATATTAAAAAAACATCGATTTTAAAAATCTGAAAATGAAGTTATCCTTATCGATAGGTATATAATTGAAATTACTTACTTGGATATTCCAAGTTTCCGCTCGATAGCTTTTGCCGTTTGAAGAACAAAGGTCTTGACAGCCAGACGGACAAAGTCATCTTTAAGGGTTCCGTTTTTCAATATTTGGATGAATTCGTGGTACGTTGGTCCGAATGTTTGTGTGGTGACCGGTTGGCCTTAAGATGGTTCTATGGCAGAGAGGGCCGTGACTTTTATGGGTTGCCACCTGCGTGGGCACTTTTGCCGCTTCCAATTTGAGACAGACTTTTAGGGTGGCTGGGTCCACTCTAAGACGAAATACTCGAAGAAATCGGCCTATAGGAGCCGTTGTACGATTTGGTCCCTGTCGCGGTGGAGACATCAGGACTTTGGGGCTTAGAAGTCAAAGCTTTTGAAGGAGTTAGGCCGTCGTCTGTTGCTGCGGGTGGGATCCTCATTCTAGGTTGCTGGTTCAGCAGTTTTCTAGCGCGGCAATGCAGCCGGCTTAATGGGAACGTTCGAGCCAGCCATGATTTGTTGGAATACTTAAGTATTGTGTGTTGTCGAATTTGTTTTGCTAGTGTTAACCTTTTCAACGCTATGCCAATTACAAAACCAGAGCGAATATCAACTTTGCCTCATAGATACTAAAGTCTATTTCGCGCTGTCAACCATGACGGAAATATCCGTCAATGGCGTTGAAAAGGTAAAGAGAATTTGACGAAACTTATTGCTGATGATTATTCCTATGTAAATCGTCTTGACGAAGCCTTATGCTGATATAATATGTCAACGTGTTATTTTCTTCTGTATTATGCTGAAATAAACTAACTTGTAATGTTAAACTAAAAAAAACGCGTACATACACATGCTACTTATTGGTATAAAGAGATTAGCATCCTGAACCTTGTCAAGAAGACCGCCTTTCCACCATGTGCTATTAGGCTATGCTACGTCGAGGATGTGAAAGCTACCAGTTTTCAACAGTGCTTTGCTATGCCAATGAATATGATTGGTGGTAGCATAGCACACTCTGGTGGAAAGGCACCCTTAAGAGTGTAGGCTCCCGCCAGATCCTGGAAGATCGCTCTTGATATTTATGTATACATATTAATTCCAGAGTGAAGTATCAACCGTCATAGATATAGTTCAAACGAGCATCCCGACGGCAGAAGGGGAGCCGTTCTACGGCATATACAACACGGGTCTCAGCAGGAACTGCTTCAGCAAGGATGGTACCAGGCTGGTGTTCAGCACTCCCGGCCAGTTCCAAATACACACATACACAGTGGATATAGGTAAGCTTTTGTAGGAAGAGAGGACAAATTAGAGAGATCTCTCTCCAGGCGGGTGTTGTGCCTGGGGACCGTAGTCCTTTTGGATAAAGTTGGAAGTGGTATATAAGTCAACCGACTGAAGAAACTTCGTTAGCGCGATGTAGCGCACTGTCAGATTTAGTTGCGCTGTCTGACGCTGGTGGCGCTGTCGAGTTGATTGTTACAAGTTGTCACTAGATGTCGCTAGGTCGCCACACATTTTAGACGCTTTCATTCTTTTTCGTTCGTAATATGAGAGTAATCTAATCAAAGAGTAGGGTTCATTTTTTTTAATGGTAAACGAGCACGCACGCTACCTGATTGTAAGTGGGATCTGTGGCCCATAGACATTGGCATTCTTAAGACTGCAATCTAACACAGCACTTGCGTTGCCAACCCTGAGGACTAAGATGGAATGCCTTTATACTATATAAGGGCTCCGTACCAAATAAGTGAAACTCAAAGAAATGCACACTGCTCTCCCTGCTTTATTTATGAAGTTACTAAAGATAAAATCCCCAACATGTGTAATTTAATTTGTCCTGTTTGTGACATTCGTAACATTCGTTTAGACGACCGTACAATTTTCAGTGTCCGATCCTGTGTCCATGTCTCAAATATTCATTCCATAGGTTAGATTAGATTCATGCGCTGCGGAATGCCTTTCGATGAAATGAAAATTCTACGTAATATTCTACGTCTGTGCAAAGGTGTATCGACAGAATAATAGGTACCCCAAAAATAAATAAGGTTAAGGTTCAGTTTTCCTTTTTTTAATTGAAACTTATTTATTTTTATATATGTACTAGCGACCCGCCAGCGGCTTCGCCCGCTGCATTTTTTTTTTACATCACTTAGTGGTATGAAAAATAGATGTTGTTAGATTCTCAGACCTACCCGATATACACACATAATTTTATTAAAATCGGTCCAGCCGTTTCGGAGGAGTTCAATAACGTACACCGTGACACGAGAATTTTATATATTAGATGTTCATCGTTGTCTAGTATCCATAGTACAAGCCTCGAGCTTAGTTTGGAACTAGGTCAATTTGTGTGAGATTGTCCCCTGATATTTATTTATTTCTTAGGAACCGCGAAAATTTCTGAGCTGCCGCCTCCTGGCCTGGGCTCTCTGTCCGTGCTGGACGTGAAGAACGACGTCGTCCTCGCGACGTGGACTAACATGACCACTCCTGGACAGGTAATCGATAATCGTAAAACCGGGCAAGAGCATGTCGGACCATGCTCAGTGTCGGGTTCCAAAGCCGTTAAGTACTACAAACACATTAAAATCAACAAGTAATAACTATTTACATACATACATAACATCACGCCTTCTTTCCCAGAGCGGGGTAGGCAGAACTACAGAAATACCAACAACTCTAAAAAGATTTGTTGATTCTGCAACCACATTTTAAAGTAGGCTAAGATGTTTACCAGTATATTAGTGACAGGTTGCAAGCCCATCGCCTAACAATACTACAAGCCCTTATTCCCTTAGTCGCCTCTTACGACATCCACGGGAAGACATAGAGTGGCACTATGGTATGGTGTATTTTGTGGTGGGCGTTTTTTTTGGTGTGTATAAACACTTTAATCGCCGGTATCTCTACTCATGATGTCTACTTAGTGGTGATAGGTTACCTTTTAAGTTAGTTTGGTTATCGTAACTCACGGAAATGTCATCTATACATTTTAAGTGACAGAAAAGAGAAACGTTAGTAGCGTTTGTATCTTGTCTAGGACCCAAGGTGTTTTAGAACGCAACAGGCCTCCCACAAGATGGATCGAGGAAAGTCAAGTAGTGACAATTGTGAGCGGCATCGTATCCGATCACTGTCATTTAGCTTGTACGGAAAATCAAATTGAAAGAACCACGTGAATTGAGTCAAATTTCAATTGTGCTTTAAAATATAAATTTATTTTTGTTATAGTAATGTTACGTACGTGGGGGTAGGTAACTGATAAAAATGCACGAACACACCGATAATTAGGAGCAGACTTTAATTAACACACTCACTTAATCGTTACAAACAATTATCGCACAATAAACTTAGATGATCGCTCGGTTCACTCGTAGGCACGCACTGTTCGCTCTCCAAGTAAGGAATGAATCGCCGCTCGCGCGCCTCACCTTTTTATACACCCAATCGCCGAACGTTCCAGAATGCCTTCTCGAATGACCGATGGACCTTGACCCGCCGGGGACGTTCTCGATAGTTCGATAATGGAAGGTTCTACTCGTTGCGGCCTTGTATTACAATAGCGACGGCCTTGGCCTTGAACTCGATTGAACCCGTTAACAATAGGCATGTCCTTGAGCCGGCGCGTCGATTCTAATACCTAACCATACCTATTCGTAACAGTAATATTTTAATCAAGGTCAAAGAGAAAAAGTTGAAAAGCGTAATATTTTTATAATTGTAGTGTATATTTCATTTCATTAATACAGAAATGGTCTTGTTAAAATATTTATTAAATTATAAAAATAAATAATTAAAATAACATATATGAAAACAGCTGTCGTCAAACCTCAAGTGTCAGCACGGCTAGCACATTTGGCGCGCGAGATAGACTACCCGTTATAGTTTAATTAGAAGGTTCAGAAAAAGACTGGCACTCTATCTCGCCATGTGCTAGCCGTGCTGCTAGCTGTAATAATTTTGTACTTGTAAGGTAAAATATTGGAAAAGTTTAATGTTTTATATAAAACCACAAAAAAGATAATATATCGAAATTTGGATCGCTTCTGGCGTCAAATGAAAATAACTTTAAATTTAAATCGAATGTCATAGTGGCATATGCTTTAAAAATATAACTGTCGAAACTTATTTGTGCGTCTTCCTCAAAATGGTTTTTGTTGGGATTTTTTTTTTATATTTAGGTTGGTAGGGCAGTTCTCTTTGATTTAACCTCAAGGTGTTGTAACGTTGCAGGTGTTCGTAGGCAAGCTGCCGGCGGGCGGGAGGGGGGCGGAGGTGCGCTGGAGGCGCGTGTGCGCGGGGCCCGGCGCGCCCGCCGCGCTGGCCGCCGCCGCCGTGCGCCGCACCACGCACCTGCACGCGCACACGCACGACGCCGTCAGTCAGTACACTACACTCTCACAACAAGCTGCCGGCGGGCGGGAGGGGGGGGAGGCGGGGCCCGGCGCGCCCGCCGCGCTGGCCGCCGCCGCCGTGCGCCGCACCACGCACCTGCACGCGCACACGCACGACGCCGTCAGTCAGTACACTACACTCTCACAACAAGCTGCCGGCGGGCGGGAGGGGGGGGAGGCGGGGCCCGGCGCGCCCGCCGCGCTGGCCGCCGCCGCCGTGCGCCGCACCACGCACCTGCACGCGCACACGCACGACGCCGTCAGTCAGTACACTACACTCTCACAACAAGCTGCCGGCGGGCGGGAGGGGGGGGAGGCGGGGCCCGGCGCGCCCGCCGCGCTGGCCGCCGCCGCCGTGCGCCGCACCACGCACCTGCACGCGCACACGCACGACGCCGTCAGTCAGTACACTACACTCTCACAACAAGCTGCCGGCGGGCGGGAGGGGGGGGAGGCGGGGCCCGGCGCGCCCGCCGCGCTGGCCGCCGCCGCCGTGCGCCGCACCACGCACCTGCACGCGCACACGCACGACGCCGTCAGTCAGTACACTACACTCTCACAACAAGCTGCCGGCGGGCGGGAGGGGGGGGAGGCGGGGCCCGGCGCGCCCGCCGCGCTGGCCGCCGCCGCCGTGCGCCGCACCACGCACCTGCACGCGCACACGCACGACGCCGTCAGTCAGTACACTACACTCTCACAACAACATTTCAATCCGCAAACATGTCATAGTACATTACTGCAATAGGCCATTGCGGGACATGTATAAGTATTGCGTCTCGGCCGCACTATATACGTGTGCAGCAACCGCCCTTCCCGGCCGAGGCTTGTCATTATTTTAATATTTACATTATTATTATACAATGACGTCGCCGGCACCAAAATTTCGCGCCTTGCTCATAATAAACATGTATAGGCGGACTAAAGTAATGCACTTGATCCCTAAGGACTAAAGTGACGCTTTACTACTATGTAACGCTTGATTGTTATTAGGAGGATGTTCCTCTCAGTATATAGCACAGGCTAGCTCAATCAAGGAGTGTACAGAAAAGATATATTTTATGCATCGCTTTACAAGCGAAACTCAAAGAGTATACAGAAGAAAGAAGTTATCAAACCTCTATAGCATTTGACGTACTACAGAAAAGCAAGGTTGATTGAAAAGGAAATGAAACTCATCTGTCAATGGTGTGTGGTTCTTTATTCCATTTGTTTTTGTACTTAAAATGACTCACACCATGACAGACAGAGAGACAGGGTCGTGTATCACGATTCGAGTCTTGGTAAATTTAACGTGGATCAGTAAGCGTTATGTACTGAAGGATTAACACTATAGTTTACATAGAACTTACGGGAGGGCCGCTCAAACCTTAACAGTCTGCCACACTGAGGGTTTCCCTTCGCACTGGTGTGCAGATGAACTTGCCTCGACGGCTCCTACTGTTCTATTTCCGAAGTGTTGCAAATAGGAAGCTTCCTGAGCTTCTTTAAGTTGTTATGATATAATCCTATGAGTTGCTTGACATATATAAAAGGTCATGTCTGTGCCATGATGTCTTGTTGTTGTATAAATGTTTAAATGTATTAAAAATCTTAATGTCAGTAAAGTGTCAGTCCCACCTGAAAATACAAAGAAGCTTTAGCAGGCGTTCCCTAAAACTCTGATTAAAAATGTCTAACAGGGATTGTAGAAAGGTATCAAACACTCACCCGTTGAATCCGGATATTATTCCGTTTCCCAATCCCAATAGAAAAATTTACACGGCGCGTTTGTGCACGGGTCGTGACTGAAATAAAATCATCACTTTAAATATCTAACCTGACAAAACTGGTAAGGAACCAGGAAGACCTTAACAGCACTCACCTGTGTTGCTGTAGTATGCAAGCCTCAGTGATAGTCTGGTATTAACAATATAATAAACTATTTCTTATCCTGCAAAGAAGCACGAGGTTATGAGTTTACGAAATTTCCAGCAGCTCACAACTATCCTTTGTTTTCAATCTTACCTAAAGTGGCTGCTCCAAATTTGAGTATAACAAACTCATGGAGGACGGAAAACCTCCGATCTACTCCGATTCAGTTTTGAAAATAAATTGGTATCCCAGCCATCGCAGACGCTTTACGTTGACTGATAGTTGACAGACGTCAAAACTAAGAACTGCCACCCTTACGGTCACGTTCCAGTTTGCACTAAAACGGCTACTACATATTATCGAAAAAGTGTGGTAGTTTCACACGTACGCAATAGATGTCGCTAAACGTTCCGTTACAATACCCCCTCCCCTACGAAAAGTTTCGAGAGTATGGAGAAACTGCGATGTCCTCAGCGCTATTAAAAGTTGAAACTAACACGACTCTGAGCAAAAGAACAGAAGCTTGACTCAAGTAGAGTTAAGACGTAGCGAAAGCTCTACCAGAGTCACTCCGATACTGACACAAAATAAGCTTTCAAGACGTGTATGAAATATCAAGAAAACGTGAAGAGATATAAAGAACCACTCTCTATTTCCTAATTAAACAAACTAGCTAAAACCTACTAACACAATATTCCCCACAATTTCAGTCTTCACCATTCATTCCTCACCTTCCGAATTACAGCATCAGCCTTACTCTCACTGCTTACCGCCTACAAACATACAAAATCCCGAGTCACTCCTGTCGATCCCAGTGCGACTCCTAAATCCCAAACAATCGAGTAGTCGTTTTTATTTGGCAAACGCAACTCTAAGGTTTTACACTTTATGTGTAAGCTCCCTTAATAAATACCTACAAACTAATGAGTAGTTTGAGCTAAAGCATAGCTAAAACTTATAAGATTGTCAGAAGTTAATCTGTGTTCAAACAAAGAAAATTTCTAAATAACCTTGGCGTCGCTGGTGGTAACAGTGTGTCACCAACCAACACGTGAAACACGTCCTACGGCTAAGAAGAACCTAAACCTAACGACAATGACCCAAAGTGATCACTCATTTAAAGTTTTATATCCTTTATGTGCCAAGTACCAAGATGTTTCCCGTCATAGCCGATCAACTCGTATACTAACGGGGACAATACTTTTTTTACAATACACTTCTTGTATTTGGGTGCCAGCTTCGATGCTTTAAACTTCTCTGCATCGCTCTGGATGTATGTTTTTCGCCAAACTTCTTGACCCTCAGACAGCTTAACATTACGTCTTCGTAAGTTATACGTCTTCGCGTTAGCTGCGTGAGCCTTCTCCAAGTTTAACCGAACCTTTACAAAAATTTGCTCCAATACGCCAAATTCACCCGCATACTCTTCCCTCGGCATTGCCACTACATAATCAGTATCACTTGTGTCTTTATAAAAATCGCCATTAATTATTGGTTCTCTGCCATGGACCAAGAAAAACGGAGAGAAACCCGTGGTTTCGTTCACCGCACTGTTTAATGCAAATTGCACTTTAAAAATATTTTGATCCCACGATCTGTGGTCATCCTTCACATAGGAAGATATCATCGTCATGACTGTTTTGTTGTATCTTTCTACCATGTTTATTTGTGGCGTATACCTCGGTCCGTAGTGAATACGAGGAACTTTATATGCTTTCATTAAATTACGGAACTCGGATCCAGTGAATTGAACCCCATTATCGGTAATCACTGTTTCCGGAATGCCATGAGCTAAAAACACATAATTTTCCATATTTTTCGCCACATTAGCGCTTGTTGCGCGTCTTAAAGGAAATAGCATGGTATACTTTGAAAAACAACATGAGACAACTAAAAGGTGCATATAGCCTGATCGTGACCTTGGAAGTGGTCCGACTAAATCTACTGATATCACTTGAAACGGTCTATAGCATTGCTTAGGTTTACCCATTTGTCCTGGTGTAAGAGTCGTTTTGTGTTTATAGGCTGAGCACGTCGAACACTGTTTTATAAAATTTAATACGTCACGGTACATTCCCGGCCAAAAATACCTTAAACTTATCCTTCGGTGTGTTTTAAAAACTCCCATATGACCTGAAGTTGGTGGTTCATGGTTTTCGGAAATGACCTTAGTGCGATTTGACTCAGGAACGACTTCTTTCCAATCAAAATCGTTTGTCAAAGAATACTTCCCCTTACTGTATCTGTAAAGAACACCATTTTCGATGCGATAGTTCGGGTAGTTCCTTGGAAAAGATTGACAACCTGAGTAGACCCTATTAAACCACACGTCGCTCGCGATTGCTGATGTTGTAGTATTAATTACTTCCACCTTCATCAATCGAGAGAGAGCATCAGGAATAACATTATCCTTACCCTTTCTGTGCTCTATTGTAAAGTTATATTGCGACAAGCGACAACCCCAACGGGCAAGACGTCCTGTCGGATTTTCTAAATTCATAAACCATTTCAAGGATGCATGATCAGTGACAACAGTAAACGGCCTAGCACCTAGGTATGGTTCAAATTTTTCAACAGCATACACTACCGCTAACGCCTCTCTCTCTGTTGCACTGTAATTTCTTTCATTTTTATTTAAAGATCTACTTATATAAGCTATTGGATGGTCGGTTCCTTCTACTTCCTGCGTTAGCACGCCTCCGATTCCATAGCTAGAAGCATCACAATGTACTGTGAATTGCTTAGTAAAATCCGGACATATCAAAACTGGAGCTGATACTAATCGGTTCTTTAAATCGACAAATGCCCGATCTGCATCAGTGGTCCAAACGAACTTAGTCTTTGAACTAGTAAGTGCATTAAGAGGTGCAGCTATAGTAGAAAAATTTCTAATAAAACGTCTATACCAAGAACAAGTACCCAAGAACATTTTTACTTCTTTCGAGTTCTTTGGCACTGGAAAATCAATAACCGCACGCACCTTACTAGGATCCGTTCTTAAACCGCATTCGTCCACAATGTATCCTAAATATTTGAGTGATTTTCGGAAGAAATTACTCTTTTCAAAATTAATCGTTAAATTTGCCTCTTTTATCCGTTGATGTAATCTATTAAGCAATAGTAAATGAGTTTCATAATCTTCTGATACTACTATTACATCATCTACATAACAAAAAACTAGTCCTTTACTCACTTCACTGCAAAATGGAGTACCAAAAAGCATGTCCATTAACCTTTGCTGGCGAGCTGGAGCTCCGCACAGTCCAAATGGCATGACCTTAAATTTAAAAAGACCCTTACCGGGTGCTGTGAAGCTAGTCTTCTCCTGTGACTGTTCATCTAACTTTATCTGCCAAAAACTTGCTTTAAAATCTACCGAACTAATGTATTTTGCATTTCTCAGGCTATCTAAAATTTGGGGTATGTATGGTATTGCATAAGCATCCCCTTTGCTAATTGCATTTAGTTTTCGACAATCTAAACAAAATCGCCATGTCCCGTCTGATTTGGGAACCATAAGGACTGGATTATTCCACGGGCTTTCACTTGGTGTAATCACATCCATTTCAAGCATTTTATCAACTTCCTTATGTAATTCTTTAAGCTTTTCCGGAGACATAGGATATGGTCTGCACTTAATTGGCATAGAATCGCCAGTATCAATTTTGTGTTCTACTAAATGTGTTCTACCCAAGCCTTTACTTTCAAAAGATATTTCTACAAACTTTTTTATTACTATTTCGGCTAATTCTCTTTGATCAGAAGTCAACGTATCATAAGCTAATACATTGTTGAGTTGTGTATCTATATTAGCAGCATTTTTAATATATTCTATTGGCTTTTTGATATAAGTTATATTCTCAAATATTTCAGGCATTAATGAAAATTCTTTCCAAAAATCTACTCCAAGAATGATATTCGATACTATCGATGGTATGACATAAAATTTAATTATTTTAGTCACTCCTTTAAAAGAAATCGGGAGTGAGATAAAACCAACAGTACTACAGACTGAACCATCTGCTACTGTGACTGATTCCAGAGAATTCACTATCGAGTAACCTAAGTTAACAAAACGTTCATGTGCGCCATTCCCTATAATCGAAATAGCTGCACCGGAATCCAATAATCCACAAACTGTCAAATCCAAAATGTCTACATTTAAATAAGGCCGAACATCGTTGTTGTCAGGTTTAAAGAGGACCGTGGCGACGGAGTTGTGCTTAAAATAATTAGCTACAATTTCTAACCAATTTTTACTATCAGTGGGTACGGCTTCCTCTACTGATTTAACACTACGACCCTCGCCAACCCGTTTTTTGGCTTTAAATTTAATCTACACTTCGGGCATGAGCGGGAGGTGTAACCCATCTCACCGCATTTAAAACATAATACCCGTTTATCGTTACACGCCTTGGTACTGTGTGAATCTACTTTGCACCTAAAACAATAAACCTTACCGACCTGAGGGGTCTTTTGGTTTTGAAACCGGGGTGCAGGTATATACTGTCGTCGCTGTTGAACGAACTGTGCCGGCTTGTACTGCTTTTGATGTTGCGGCGGCACAAACTGGCTCTGCTGAACTGCAGTCGAGGCAACAGCGGTAATGTCCTGTTTCGTATGTTTACCCTTGTATGTAAAATCTGGGTTTAAAGTAGATTGTCTAGGCGGTTCCGAAAATAATTTGCCTTTTTGGCGAGCCGCCTCAATTTTCCTACAACAACGTCTCAAAGCATCTACAGAATTTACTTCGTGCAGAGCTAGCTGTTCTGAGAACGACGGTCTAATATTATGTAACAAAATCTCTAACTGATCTTCATCACTTAGAGGTTTTAAAAGTCTTGAAAACATTCCGCTCATCACTGCAAAATAAATATGGGTTGGCTCATCCTGACCCTGTGTGCGAGCGTGAATTTCATCTAATAATCTGTAATCAAAATCTACTGGTGCAAATTCCTCTTGTAACAAGATACCTAACTCCTTCCAGGACCGAAACCTATGTTTATTTCCTCTGTACCACAAGAGACCTTGATCAGTGAACAGACAACAAGCCGCATTAAATAGTTTGTCATCACTAATACCAAACGCTTGGGCGCGCTCATTGACTGCTTCCAAAAACGAATGAACACTGGTCAGCCCGTTAAATTTGGTGCTGATGTGTTTTAAAATGTGGAAATTGTTTGCTTCATTACCGGACTCAAGCGGATCTGGAATACCGCCAGTACCGGAACTTGTTGAACCTTCACTGTCCTTTTTAGGTAAAAGGGTTTCTAAAATTACCGAGCATTGCTCTAACTTGGACTTCAATACCGAATGGGTCTCCTTTTCTATAGGCAAATCAAATCCTACTACCCTTTGCAAACGAAATAAAAGATGACAGTACAAAGACTTGACACGAACTAACAGCCATTTATCCTTAGATTTCTCCAGAGTATTTAGTTTAGCCTTTAACTCCTTTATTTTTTCAGTGATTATAGGTAACTCAATGCTAGCGTACAACTCTTCACCTAAAATCTCTTCCGGCAGGAATTCAGCGCTTAAACACTTTAACTGTCGTTTCATTTTTAGTACTGTATCGCCTGGTGTCTCGGCACGAATTGTTATTTCATACATTAACTCATCCTTCAATAAGGAATGATAATATACTCTCCGTAAGTCCATGTTTGCAAAGTTAAAAAAATAAGATCAAGTTTTAAATTTATGAAGCAAGACTAATCTCCGTTAACTAATCAACCCTATCTCTCTATCTGTGGTGGTATCAGAATACACTTGTTAAAAGTTATAAAAGTTCTGACTAATATTAATCTTTCAATAATCACCAGTATTTGATATTTATTAACATACCACCTAGTAGTATGTTTGTTTAAAATTAACCACTTACTTAAATTTGAGACATGAACATTCAGAGTAAATGTTTCAACTTTAAGTTATAATTGTTCTCAGTTAAAATAAACTAATTTTCTCTTATAGTAATAAACTCAAGTTTTTAAAATTTTAATCTTGATGAATGTATTACTTATCAAACAGTATTTATTTTATCTAATGTGTTTGCAAAACAGTAAGTACCTAAGTTAAATTTTCAAAGATAAAGTAAACCTGTGTTCTTAAATTTAATAATTAACATCAGCAAGTAGCTATAATGTTCATGAAAAGTATTATACACCAGCACTATCGCTATAATGTATGTCTAAGCCTAAATTATTAATAACGTTAGCGCTATGCTATAATGTTTTTTTAAAAAAATCACATACACCAACTCTTAAGCTATAATGTTCATAAAAAGGTATTTATACACCAGCACTATTGCTATAATGTATATTGAAACTTAAATTAATAATCACATCAGCGACATGCTATAATGTTGAAAAATTGTCACATACACCAACTCTTAAGCTATAATTTTCATAAAAAGGTATTATACACCAGCACTATCGCTATAATGTATATTGAAACTTAAATTAATAATCACATCAGCGACATGCTATAATGTTGAAAAATTGTCACATACACCAGCCCTTAAGCTATAATGTATGTATAAAATAAGCAGTAACACCAGCAAGTAGCTATAATGTTAGCATTAATGGTTATTCACCAGCAGTACAGCTATAATGAAAACCTAAAAATAATTATTAACTTCAGCGAGCAAGTTATGAAGTTAATATGAAAAAAATAATAGTTAAACACAGTCCTTAGACTATAATGTTTCCCTAATTATGAATATAACATAAGGATGTTATATTAAAACAAACACAAAACAATTTGGAGCCACCCACTTTAAAAACTTATATGACTACTAAACTTAACCTAAATTGTTTGTTGTTGATACCAGAAAATTACCTAAAAATATGCACAAATGCATATAAAATGCAATAAAAAGGTGCTAAAACTAATCAATACACTTCATTGCATGTGTTATTGATTGTATAAACTTGTCCATTATGACTTAAATGTCAAAATCCTAAAAAAAATCTCTTTCTTCTATTGTTTACAAACATTCAGTACCAAGTACCCCAATATGAGTCCACTTTGTATCACCATTTGGCAGCTGGGCTTTGAATGTATAAATGTTGTGTTAACATTTACTTATGTGTTTATATTCAAAATATAAGATGCTATTATTGTTTTTTAACTAACCTGTTCACTGTTCTAAATGATATTGTAATTGAACACTAGTTATTTACTGTATATTTTAAAATTGCAAACTGCGGTCAATATGCATAAAACAAATATCACTAATTTATTGATTACTATATATTTTACTAACTAGTAAATTATGGTTTTATTAAGTACTCTAAATGGCAGTTACTTTTGTTTTATTTTCATCTAATTGTAAAATATATTTAAACACACAAATTTATATCACTGTAATATAACTATTTAAATGTTTTATAAGCATCCTACTCATATTGAACTAATCAATTTCAATTTCAAAAGTATTGCACTGCACAGTTTCGTTCAAAGATTGCAAAGCACCAGTATAACAATAGATTTGTGAACACACATTAGCTTGTAATTGCTTTAATATTTAACACACACAATATCTGTTAAAACACAAGAAAATTAAGCATGTAACAAGTTTCACTTATTCAGTTGACAAGGAAGAAAGAAATAAAACGCAATACTAGCTACAACAAGCACAAGCAACTAATATCTTAACAAATTTGGGAATTTAAGAGAGGAAAGAAACCAGCGTAGACACGCTTCTTTTATTGGTCTTCCAATCTGAAATATTCCATTTTAAAACGATAAATTTACCAAGAAAATAAGGGGCGCCACTGTAACGCTTGATTGTTAGTAGGAGGATGTTCCTCTCAGTATATAGCACAGGCTAGCTCAATCAAGGAGTGTACAGAAAAGATATATTTTATGCATCGCTTTACAAGCGAAACTCAAAGAGTATACAGAAGAAAGAAGTTATCAAACCTCTATAGCATTTGACGTACTACAGAAAAGCAAGGTTGATTGAAAAGGAAATGAAACTCATCTGTCAATGGTGTGTGGTTCTTTATTCCATTTGTTTTTGTACTTAAAATGACTCACACCATGACAGACAGAGAGACAGGGTCGTGTATCACGATTCGAGTCTTGGTAAATTTAACGTGGATCAGTAAGCGTTATGTACTGAAGGATTAACACTATAGTTTACATAGAACTTACGGGAGGGCCGCTCAAACCTTAACAGTCTGCCACACTGAGGGTTTCCCTTCGCACTGGTGTGCAGATGAACTTGCCTCGACGGCTCCTACTGTTCTATTTCCGAAGTGTTGCAAATAGGAAGCTTCCTGAGCTTCTTTAAGTTGTTATGATATAATCCTATGAGTTGCTTGACATATATAAAAGGTCATGTCTGTGCCATGATGTCTTGTTGTTGTATAAATGTTTAAATGTATTAAAAATCTTAATGTCAGTAAAGTGTCAGTCCCACCTGAAAATACAAAGAAGCTTTAGCAGGCGTTCCCTAAAACTCTGGTTAAAAATGTCTAACAGGGATTGTAGAAAGGTATCAAACACTCACCCGTTGAATCCGGATATTATTCCGTTTCCCAATCCCAATAGAAAAATTTACACGGCGCGTTTGTGCACGGGTCGTGACTGAAATAAAATCATCACTTTAAATATCTAACCTGACAAAACTGGTAAGGAACCAGGAAGACCTTAACAGCACTCACCTGTGTTGCTGTAGTATGCAAGCCTCAGTGATAGTCTGGTATTAACAATATAATAAACTATTTCTTATCCTGCAAAGAAGCACGAGGTTATGAGTTTACGAAATTTCCAGCAGCTCACAACTATCCTTTGTTTTCAATCTTACCTAAAGTGGCTGCTCCAAATTTGAGTATAACAAACTCATGGAGGACGGAAAACCTCCGATCTACTCCGATTCAGTTTTGAAAATAAATTGGTATCCCAGCCATCGCAGACGCTTTACGTTGACTGATAGTTGACAGACGTCAAAACTAAGAACTGCCACCCTTACGGTCACGTTCCAGTTTGCACTAAAACGGCTACTACATATTATCGAAAAAGTGTGGTAGTTTCACACGTACGCAATAGATGTCGCTAAACGTTCCGTTACAACTACACTAAATGTTGCCAATTGCTAAAGTTGCCTTGCCGTCGTAGTGCGCCATGAAGGGCTGGGCTACAACCTCCACCGCCTCAGTCTTTGTTTAGAAAATTTTACTTATGTACTATGTGTTATTTTCTAACCCGAAAAGCAACCTTGTCGTCTCTTTCTGCATTACAGTACATCTCTGACTGGTTGAGAGTAATGATAACGCCAGTAAGTTTCAATTTCTTACGTGTCTATGTAATGTACAAACACCTACACAATTAACAGCCCATTAAAGACGGACGTAAGAAAATGTAGAAAGAGATGAATTTAGATTTTACATAAGAATCTCATGTGCACGAGCAAGACAGTTTCTCTCTGTTTATCTGCATTACACAACATCACGCCTTCATTCCCAGAGTGGGGTAGGCAGAGCTACAGAAATACCAAAAACTCTAAAAAGACTTGTTGATAATTCTGTAGCCACATTTTGCACAATCAGGCCAAGATGTTTACTAGTGAACACTCGCGAGCAAAACAATTGCATCATTTTGCATTTTTCCATGTACACTCAATATCTTTGTACATCTTTACTCGAATTTAAAAATGGTAATACCAAATGAAAGCTGATAATTTAACGCAATAGAAAACGCGTTATTTCAATGTAATTTCAAGTCCTAAGCCTGAAATATGCTCTGAATTCAGAAAATGGTGAAAAAACGTTTCAAAAAGGGATTATGAAAACTATGAATGATAAGTATTTTAATCATTAAAGGTATTTATTACAAAAAATAATTATACATTAGTACTTGGTATTCCCTCCCCTAGCCCTCCTCACACAATCTAACCGATTTTTCATTGATTTTATTAGGGTTTTCACGTAATCTTGCGGGATGGCTTCCCACTCCTCCACCAAAACTTGCTTCAACTCCTCCACATGAGACGGGGCAGGATGCCCGCTGCCTAACCCTCCTTTTCAGGAAGTCCCACATGTGCTCAATAGTGTTTAGGTCCGGGCTCATCGCTGGCCAGTCCATGGTGTCGATCCCCACCTCGCGAAGGTACGCTGAGGTGGCCCTTGCGGTATGACAAGGGGCATTATCCTGCATCAGGATAAACCCCTCATCAAAAATACCCGCGTAAAGGACGACATGCTCCTCCAGAACTTCGGTGATGTACCTGGCAGCATTCAAACCACCGCCACGGCCACCACCAGGTACGAAAACCAGCTCCGTTCGCCCATCGTAGGAAATGCCGCCCCAGAACATGACGGAACCACCTCCGTAGGCGACTCTTTCGGAGATGCAACATTGAGAGAATCGCTCTCCCGATCTTCTGTACACTCGTCCTCTTCTATCGCAGCCGTTCAGGCACATCCTGCACTCGTCTGAGAAGAGAACTGGGGTCCACTGCTCAATTGTCCAGTTTTGGTGATTTTGGGCAAACAGACGTCGTGCTTCACGGTGCCGAGGCAGCAATTTGGGCCCCGTCGCAGGCCTTTTTGGTATCAGGTTGGCTGTCTTTAGTCTTCTCCTCACTGTCCACTCGCTGACTGCCACTCCTCTTACTTCTTCGAGCCGCTGTTGGACAGCAACAGCTGTCTTGTGACGATCTCGTAAGGTTGTTGTCACGATGAACCGATCGTCCCTCTCCGAAGTGCACCTTTTCCGGCCCGTTATTAGCCTTGAAGTAAAGGCCCCAGTTTGTCTGAACCTATGGTAGACTCTACTAACTGTAGACTGTACCAAATTCCGCTCTTCAGCTACTGATCGTTGACTGCGGCCCTTTTGCAGTAGGCGAATGATAACGGCGGCTTAAACAGTAGTGGTGTCCATTTTTCCAGGTCTTCTCGATGGGATAATATGCGGAAATGTGTACCGGTCGACTTCTGATAAGTGACTGATCCCGTGAAAAGTATAGTGTTGATCTAGGAATAAAAAGCCATAATGACACTCGAAATTGAACGACACGGTTCGGTATATAGTTATAACTTGATTGCGCAGAGAGCTTCACGTCGCTCTGCTTGGTCCCGGCGGGAGACGGCAAGGTGCCGCTGGTGGTGTGGCCGCACGGGGGCCCGCACTCGGCCTTCGTCGACGCCTACTGTTTGGAAGCGGCGCTCTTCACTTTACTCGGTAAGCAATACAATATCACATATCATACACTTATTTATTTCATAAAAACATCAACATGACATGTACATCATTTACATGTACTTTCACTCCTTTTCAATGTCCTCTTCCTTCCTTCTTCCCCTTCCTATCTTTCTGAAAGATTCAACTATCTGGCCTGCGGCAGCGGTCATCGCCTGCGTACCAGCGCCAATCTTTCCCTTGCGGTTCCGTCTAATAAAACACTGTGGAATGAACTTCCGTTGTCCTTAAGGCAGTCCCCTTCTGTAGTCTCTCTAAAGAGGAATTTAAAAACTTTGTGGCTGAATGAGTCGTGAAGTCAGGTTCCAATAATGACTAGAGTTGTTATTTATATATTTATGTAGGTATATATGTATATGTATATATGTGTGTATTATACATGTACGTTTATATTAGTTTGTGTACTTGCTAATTTGTTTAAAATTTATTTATTTATTTATAAGTATTATCATTTCTTTTTACTCTTTGTGCAAACTTGTATGTGTCCAACCCCATGCATTGTCCTTACTCATTTGCTTCAGGGTTAGCTGGTAGAGATCCCATTTAGGGATAAGTTCCCCTTTGTACATTAATTTAGTGTTATAATTGTAATATTTATATTTTTGTGCAATAAAGAGTTTACATACATACATAACATTACAGTTAAGGGCGTGAGTGGATGAAAATTTAAATCCTAACCTAACATTTTCAGCACGTTAGATATTTAAGAAATTCTGAAAAATTTACGGTTCCAAACCAAAAATTATATTTTGGGATTCGATGCGCTCCTTGCGACTAAATTACGGTAAATTGTTACCTACATAACAACTTTGTTTGTGGCATGAGAATGTAGCTCTTAAACGTGACACACCCGCTTCATTCACTCAAGTCTTTAGTTTAATTAATTATTTTGGTTTTTAGTTTATCCGCTAGAAGCGTTGAGAAGGTTTAATTTACCCAGGGCCTCTATTCAACTGCGTTATAACGATATCGTATTTGACGTGTTTCCGTATTGTCAACGTTTTGATAACTCTTATGTCATTTACATTAATGGCGACTGTGACATAAACGATTCTTAAACGAGTCAAACACGATATCGTTTTAACGCACCTGAATAGAGGCCCTGTACACACCTATTTTCTTAATGTATCTCGGTAAGCTTCGTTTTCCTGTGAAACAAGAGTGACAAATATACTGTCAAATGCAAGTGCGAGTGAGACAGTGACAGCTAGCCGAAAGATATTAAGAGTATAGAAGCACTGTATCTATGTATTGTAAACGGCACGACTTCAATTCAATCCGTAAATAATATTACTAGCTGCACTTTTCTGACTTTGTTTGCAAATTGTATACCGTTAACTGGAGACAATAAGTAACAAATTAGTTTCAATATTCTCACCTTCACTGCTTATTGTACAGTAGTACCACAAGTTATATAAGTTACAACGATGTACCTGCGAAGAAAGCATTGTCTTAGAAGGCGCGAAAACATTTTGGCCAATTATAAGGCAGTACGTTTGCGCGGGTAAAACTTCGACGGCTATTGGTCAAATATTCGGCAGCCATTGCAGCGACGCCGTCGACCGCCATTTTATTTAGCGTCGCGTCAGTTGTCATTCGTACACAAGCTGAGACGCACGAGTGCTAAGCGCTAAGCGCTAATCGCTAATCGCCATGAGCGAGAAAGCACGAGTTTAACTGTCATTTCATATTCTACCTTACGAGTAACATGACAAGGTTTGTATTGAATTGATTTTTACGTTCGATTATCTTCGGCATTAGTGAGCACCTTTCTGCGTGGACGAAGATTGCCGGCGTAACTTATATTCGTGGTCTTACTGTATGTGCATGGCATATTTAGAAAACGGCTTTATTTTAGAAACCACGTAGGCTTCCAATAGACTAAGGTCCTGTTTGGTCCAATGGTCTTTCGAAATTTCAGGTTTCGCCTCGCTACAAGTAAACTACCGCGGTTCCATCGGCGCGGGGGAGCAGTCTCTCTCTTTCTTGCCTAAACGTGTCGGTTCTGCCGACGTCAAAGACTGCAAACTGGCCACCGAAGATGCCATTAATCAGTTTAATGTCGATGAAAAAAAAATATGCCTGCTCGGAGGTTCCCATGGAGGGTTTTTGATAGCGCATCTTAGTGGGCAGTATCCTGATACTTACTGCGCTGTGGCCAATAGGAATCCCGTGATTGACGTCGCTAGCATGTACAATTCGAGCGATATACCTGATTGGTGAGTTTGTATTCTTGTGTTGTTGCATGCAGTATTTACGTAGTGGAAAAACTGGTCGATCCTGGAGCACTAAATAATGAGCTGGATTTAGTTTTAAAAGATTTTGGTAGTACCGCACTGATAGCTTTACGTTGTTGAAAAACTAATAACATTTGCATTTAATACCACAGTTAAACCACGGAAAGGTTTGTCCCGATGCCTGAACCATTTAACGTAGGATATGTATTTATACCTACCGAACGTTAGGTATAACGTTACAAGTGATACCTCTGCAGTCAATCACAGACACACCGACCAGGGAATGATGCTAATTAATGAGTTTTTGTCGCGTTTTAGTCAAATAAAAACTATTCTCCTTTAAAAAAACAAACTGAGAAAAATCCATGTTTTGCGTAATAGGCTACTTGCCTCATATTAAATTTGGCTTAATAAATTGATATTTTCTGTAGTATTACACTTAAGAAACCAATATTTATCGATTTCAGATATTAAAACTGTAAGATGGCTACGTATTTTTTATTTAAAATTGTTCATTTTTATTTTTTATTTTGAACTCTGAAAACGCTGTCAGACTTGTTGTGACGTCATAGGACTCTAAGCAAACTTCATGTCGGTTCTTATACGAGTGAAATTCGCAATGGTATATTCTGTAAGTATTCTGTGCTGTGACATGACATTGACATTTATGACATGACTCATGGACTTTTGAGGTTGTGTTATGATCGTAGTCGTTTTAACATTAGTAAAAACCTAATCTGTGTATTATTGTTACTGCTTTCTAGTTTTATTGATAAGAGCAATCATGGATGTTTGATTCGTGAATGCAGATAGCACAAACTTACCAAGAATCGACACATTGATGGTCGGTAATTTTTTTGCCTTGAATCCAGATTTCTGCTCTGCCGAGCTTATTATTATTGAAGATAAAAGTTTCTGTAGAAACTGAACAACTTATTAAGTAAATACTAACATCAAAGTGATCTTCGCAAAAAAACAAAAATTGTTTCAGTCGATAAAGTCGGGATCCTTTTTAGCAAGTTTTAGCCATGTATTTCGCATATTTATTTCACTGTGCGTTCTAATCCATAATTTCCCTGGGGTCGTAATTGATGTGTTCTTGCATTCTCGGAATATACAATAACGTTAATTACTATATTTTCCATGTAAACTGGTGGAAGTCATGGTTTTTATTAATAAAAGTATCGAGGTTTCGAAAATGATAAATTGTTTATCTATATTTCAAATGCTCTCGTCAAATGTCAAATGTTTGTTTTCGGCCCGTATGACGTCACAGCACAGATAATCTATAGACTAATATGGCTGTAAGCGTTTTCGTCTGTTAACGAAAACTAAACTTTTAAAATAAAGTTTTGCGGTTTTGTAGGCCCTAAAAAAATATGGGAATATTTTTTTTCATCTAATCGGACAATAATTAATAACTTGAGACCTACTTTAAAACAGAGTCAACTAGCCTATTTGCGGCTACTTGGTAATTTTTAGGTTACTATCTTATTTTCTAGATACGTCATCACTTAATGCATCACACTAAAAGATATCGCAGACAGACTAAAGTCGAGTCCGGAATTAGGCGAACTAACTTGACAGTTCATTGTACACTAATGTTGCCACAGTTTCGCTAGTGCTGTTAATATCGATATTTAAATAGTCTAGTTTATCATTATTATTGCGTTTGGAATCTAACTAATAATTTTACTAAGCAAAATAATAATAATAAAAATTGGTTGGATTAAAAAATACCAGCTAGCCAGCAAGAAAGGAATGAATGCTATATGTATGGTACATGAAATGTACTGTACTAGCCCGGCGGAAGCCACCTAAAAGGATCACAATGGCCTGTTGTAATATCAGCATTATTTTTGTATTTTATTCCTAATTCAAGGAGTAAGTATTGTAAATATCCGCTTTAAACCGTACATCCTTCAGATCATATTATATCGTAAAAATTGCTGTGGTTTTTCCCTATTTGGCAAGTATGTATGAGTGTGAAAGTTTCGACGACAATTACTTGATAAAATATAAATATAATCAGATTTATAGAAGGCACAACGTTATATCGACATATTTGTGTCGACATAAACCTATCACTATTTATTTTGTCTGGCAACATTTTTGGCTGTCAAGTTAGTTCGCCTAATTCCGGACTCGACTTTAGTAAAGGGGCCAAACTCATACCTATATATTTTGGTTGGATGTTTAATGTAGGGTACCGGTACTGCCAGTTTTTTTTTATAAAGCCTTGTGCTTTGACCGAGCCTATGGTCTTGCTGGCGTGAAGATACCGCTGTTACAGCGTTCATCCGATTGCCATTAGATTTAGTATGAAGATTGCTATCAGTGTCTTAGGTATTGGGTCATAAACAGTGTCAGGAGGGGACAGCTAGTAAATATATTAACATTATAATAGTGCCATTAACAACGCGCATGCGTTTATTATTTATTTATTACACAATCATATCATAATAATACTTCCTAAATTGATCTCATTATATTTAATGCGACAATGCGCCACGTGTACCGTACGGCCCGCCCGCCCCGCGCCCCGCAAACCGCGGGACGATCGCCATTATAGTAGTCAAGCTATAAAGTCAGTGACGACATTATCCCGTAGGTTTCGCGTCGCTCCGAATAAACTTCCGCGGCTCAACTGGATACGGAGACGCGCACGTACGCTGCCTTCTATCCAACGCGGGTCGATACGAAACCCAAGACTGCCTTCTCGCTCTCTCCGACGTGCTAGAAGGACACACCGACGTGTGTTTGTACGCGGCCAGCTATGGCGGTTTCGTGGCCGCTCACTTGGCGGGGCATAGTCCGGAGAAGTTTTGCAGTGTTGTTTTAAAGAACCCTTTAATAGATATGGCTACGAAAGGGCATTATGCTGATAATTCTGATGGGTGAGTTTGCAATCGCTGTTGGTTTTAAGCTTATGGGAGGGGCCTCAGTAATGCTTAGGGACATATCGCACTAACATTTTGTGAATTTTACGTGTAAGTCAAACGTTCGCTTCGCTTAAAAATGGGCGTTGTTAAAATGACGATTTGCAAGCGGTTTTTTAAGCGAGGCGATTGGTAGCGCGCCCCCCTCCTGTGCTTAGCGAGGTTACCACGTGACCGTCCTGTTGAGTATGCATGTGGTGGCTCGCAACGCATACTGTCGAGGCACGCACACGTGTAACTTGCGCGATGTCCATTTGTTTGAAGATGAACTAGGTACTGTTGTATTTTTACTACGATACAGTCTTGCCGCGGGAGGGAAGCGAGCCCATCGCGACATAATTACCCGGACGCAACGTTGCATACTCTTGATTTTCGTGAATGTAAGGATTGATCGCCGCGTAAGCAGCACAGTTAAAAGAAAGTGAAACGTCACAACTTCACAGCTTCTTCACAGCATTTTGGGTATTTTGAATTCGGATTTTATATAAACAGTTAAAAAATGTCATCTATAGTTTAGATGACAGAAGTCGCTAACACGTTGGACGTCTTATGACATGATGGCTTGATAAGTAAAGTCATAGAAGGAAAGATAGAAATAAAGAGAAGAAGGGGGTAGACCAATAATTATATACATGAGGAAATGCGCATTTCTCAAAACTTTTGCCTCATTGAGCGACAACTCCAGATTTAAAAAAAAACGGCAGGTAGGTAGAGAACATCAAACTATGCAATCATTGATTAATATTCTAATGTGTCCCAAAATATATGTATGAAAGTTCCTTTTGTGTTAGGTACGAAAAACGTATGAATAATCGGTAACACAAAAGGAAATTTCCATACGAATAGAAACCCCTACTATTGATATCGTTACCGGTATTAGAATACCACTTATTGCGCAGCCGAAGCGTTAAAACTGTTATATAATGAATGAGCGTTGCCATAGTAATTAATAACTGTAGCATAATAGCATTGTTATCATTTCAGATATCAGTCCCGGCGTTTTTTACTTGCCATCCTAATTTGTATATTTAATCGTGAAAATGTTTTAATAACAATGGAAAGAAAGAAGATTAGAAAAGAAATTAATTTTAAGATAAATAATTTGTTTATAATTTAGTTTTTGCTAAATCATTGTAAAAAGATGATTAAATATTCGGCGACAGTAATATTAAAGGATAATCTTATATATCTTCTCTTTAAAATCATTTCCTTATTGGTTACCATATCATGGTTACGCTTCATATATCTGGGGACTACATACATACATACATAATGTCACGCCTTTATTCCCAGAGTGGGGTAGGCAGAGCTACAGAATTACCAACAACTCTAAAAAACTTGTTGATAATTCTGTAACCACATTTTGCACAATCAGGCTAAGATGTTTACCAGTGTATTAGTGACAGGTTGCAAGCCCATCGCCTAACAGTACTACAAGCCCGACAAACTATCTCAGACAAATATATATCTATATTATGGCTGGGGACTATTTCAGACAAATTGACCTAGTCCCAAACTAAGCTCTAGGCTTGTTCTATGGGTACTTGACAACGATAAACACACTTAGATAGAGAAATAAATACTTAAATAGGTACATAGAAAACATCCAAGACTCAGGAACAAATATTCGCGTTCTTCACACAAATATCTGCCCTTACCGGGATTTGAACCCAGGACCGCTGGCTTCGGAGGCAGGGTCACTCCCAACTAGGCCACCGTGTCGTCAAAATATGTAGATAAAAGCAATCATCGACTTGTTATTTGGCTACCATGAATACATTCAATATGGATATCCTATCAACAATGGCGTTTCGTAGAAAAGTTAGCCATTGTTTATCTTTGTCATTACCATTTTAAGCTTGTAGTAAAACTTATGCTTGCAACGGTAGAATAGAATAGAATAGAAAAAAACTTTATTCACCTTAATAAGTACGCCGCGGACATGAAAATATAACAATCTCACAAAAATTCAAAAATAAACGCACACAAAACTATAAAACATGAGATGAAATTGTGCAACATCTTAAAAAATAATTTAATACCACGGCATATCTGTGAAAAGGCGACGGCTCAGCATGTGCTGCAGCATTGCAGCTGCAGCGCTAATATTCGGCCGGAAACCATGGGTGCGGCAGGGGACGCACTTTAAAAGTCACTTACACTATAATTTAAAACATTAATTTAAAAATAAAACCGCAACCTTAACTTACAGTAAAATAAAATCTATTTATAAGTCTAATTATCAAGTTCAAAATATTGTCCAACTGAAACAATTAGGTATTGGCCTGAAGTTTCTGCTGATTCAGCAGATGCAGCTTATATTTTCAAAAGCTTCTTTGGGACGAGCATCTCTGATAGGCGAAGGAATGTTGTTCCAGCACCTCGAAGCCAAATACCTAAAACTTCCTCTAAAAGCAGCAATCCGGTGTCTGTATGGAACCAAGACGCAAGATCTTGCTCCACGGTCGCTCGCGCTCTAACCTCGGTGGTACTCGTACCTTAAGAAGCTTCGTAATGTACCAGTTTCATAATTAACTTTAGCAGTACCTGGTTCTTATTTCTGGCAATTTTTAAATAGCGTAGCTCTTAGTGATGTAGGAGGTATGGTCACGCGACATAGGGACCAAAAAGCGTGTTTACTCTAGCCTTATAACCTAACCTGACATATATCATATATCTCTTCGAAAATTGTTTAAAGAGGACGTGACTTCTTGCCGTTAAGGTCAGTTTTTCAAATTCTTTCTCATGTACCTAGCGTATCCAAGGAATATGCCCTCCAATATCCCTTGTCTCAGGGTTTAGCGGCTCAGGCAATGCTTTGTTTGACCGTTTTGTTTTGTTTGTTTGTTTGTGTATATATTTCTGTACATAAGTACGTATATCGTTGGCTAGTACCCATAGTACAAGCCTAGAGCTTAGTTTGGGACTAGGTCAATTTGTGTGACATTGTCCTGTGATATTATTATTTGTTAGTCGACTCTAGTCGATCCACGGAAGAGTATTAATATCATACGACGCGTTAGCCAAGTTGGTAGTGACCTTGCCTACGAAGCTGGCGATCCTTGGTTCGAATCCCGGTATGGGCAAATAGTTGGATGTTTTCTGTTTTTAAGTATTTATTTCTCTATATAAATATGTTTATGGAGGTCTAGTACCCATACAAGCCTAGAGCTTAGTTTGGGACTAGGTCAATTGGTGTAAAATTATGCCCAGATAATTATTTATATCTATTATTTATTCTAGTACCTGAAAAACCAAGCGTCGCTCGGGTTAAGAATGTTATTTTTTAAGATGACGACTTGACAGATCGATTTTTCGCCCCATAAACCCCTATATTGTAAATTGCATCGAAATAGAGCCGTTTTCGAAAACGTGATTACAAACATATAAGACAAATATGGCTCTTTAAAAGATATAGTTTGTCCCCTGATCATATATCAAATATAATTATATTAGGCTCTGTTCTTAAAATCTAAGCGTTAAAGTGATGTACTTCTTGTTTTTTTTTTTAATTTTGTTAAAACTGCGGAAATAGGTTCTGTATGTTTTATTTACTGATTTACTTTATCCCACCAGGACCTTCAACAAGAATTTTAAGATGTTTATTGGTATCAGTTTTTAACCCCTGACACGAATAGAGGGGTGATTTAAGTCTCACATTTATCAGTGTGTCTGTGATATCGTGTTTTTTTATAGGGATGGAGCGATTCGAACGCGTTTTTAGGTTTCCGTAGTCAAACTAGGAACCCTTATAGTTTCGCCATGTCCTTGCGTCTATCCTTCAGTCTGTCCGTCCGTCCGCAGCCTAGCTCAGAGACTCTTAGTACTAGAAAGCTATTTGGCATGAATATACATATTAGTCATGCCAACAAAGTGGTAAAATAAATCCTTGAAAAAAAAGGTTAAAGGATCCGTTTGTGAAATATTAAAGTTAAGTACCAATTTCACCATACGATGTCAAATTTAATCAATGTTAATCGACTTTTAGACAGTTTGACACCTGTTAACGCTTTAACCCACGGACACGGAGCGCCCTGACATATACAGGGTGACTTCAAATTGGTAATACAAAATCAATGTTTTACACACATTTCCCCTCAATTAAGTCTCATACTTTTAAAATAGTCAGAAGTTTTTTTTTTTTTTTAATTAAATTATCCCATTTTTGTTGGCTTAACATGGTTATCCTACCATAATAATTAACAAAGAAGTTTAAAGAATTTCAAATGAACACTTTCCTCTTTGGTTATCTGTCACCTGTCACAATTTATGAAGAAAATGTGTTTTGATTAGTAATTGTCACTTATCAAAGAAAATAAGATTGTATTGTAAATGTAGTGTAACCACACTTTGGGACTTTAATTATTTGTTTTGTTCGAAAATTAGCATTAATTAAATACAGTTAATTTTAACAAAGGGGTTAATGTATTATACTGTGTGGCATTAACTAAGCCACAATCAAGTGTTTTGTATTACCAATTTGAAGTCACCCTGTGTATTCAAATATCAATCTTAATTCGAACTACTCTGATTTCCAAATTCAAACATCGTTATGAACATTCGGCGGTTCATAGGGTGCTCCACGGGTTAATCGTCTGTTAAGTCGTTAACATCGTTTGGTGAATCGTCGATTATGGAGTTACACGGTGTAGAATTCTCAGTCAACGACGAGACGCCCGCCCCACCAGTGGAGCGAGTCTAAAAGTTCAAGTGATTTTATTATGGCGTGGCATACTGCCTGACGCTAGTGTGTTGGTGATGGTTTGACGATTGGTTTTACTTATTAACTTTTTTATTAACCTAAGGCTGCGTTTACACCAGAGCTTTGCGAGGAAAAGTCCACCAATAGGAGAGCTGCGCTGAGCGAGGCTAGGTATTCTATTGGTGGGTTTTTTCCTCGCACACCGCTCCGCTACCTCGCACAGCTCTGGTGGAAACGCAGTCTAAAAAAAGCTTTTATCAACTTTTTTGAGATGTTTTTTCTTGTACAGTTAGTTCATTGAAACAATACGGCCACATTTCAAAATTAGTCAATGTTGCATTTAAAAATCTAAGCTGTTCATATAATATTTTCAAAGTAAGAGCAAATGTTTTTGGAATGTGTCCGTTTTGTATTCAATGAGCGACTGTTGTTAGTTCCTTATATCGCACTTTTAGAATTATAGTGACCTAATTCAAACATTTTCAGCTTTCGATTTCGAGTCATAAATTTAGTACTATAGAGACCTAACTCGAAGGTTTGGATTAGGTTACTATAATTCTAAAGATGCGATATGATGGCCAATCTAAACGCGGTGACTCTGGGTTTATGAATGTAGATAACATACTTACCCGATTATCTTTGTTCCAACATAACTTCTAAATGCTTAAATCGCTTTCGAAATGTGTGGTATTACTAGAATCCTGTGATCCCGGGTGCCTAGTCAAATACTATTAATTTGTTTTCAATCCAAGAAGACGCGTCCCGCTCGTCAGCTGTACGATGCATTGTTTCGTCAATGTACAAAAAATTAAGCATTGGGACGGAAATTCCTAGATTGAAGCACCTGTGTATTTTTCATTGAAAGCGTTGACGACACGCGTGCGTAATATGTTATAATTTTTATAAACCAAAACATAATTATAAATAGTTTTTGAAATTGATATAATTAATGTTAATTCTTCGTATTTCGTTTCATTTATGTTGAAAAAGAGATTTACTCATGACGCTTTTACTAGTCACCAGCATGGCGAAAGCGTTCGATCATGACGCATAAGGCTGACCCCACACTGGGGTCTTTTGAGCATCGGCGGCGTCAATGGAGCGTCACCATCTTACCAGCGGCTACGCAGCGCCGACGCAACGTCAATAATGTCTTTCGAAAGTTGGCGTCTTGCCGGCGTATTGTCAGCGCCCGCGCAGCGTGACCACCACACATGTTATAGGCGTTGCATTGACGCTGTGTAGACACTGGTGAGACGCTGACTCCCGATAAGACTCCGCTGGGGCAGGACACCGACGCTCACTAGCGCTTGTGTGGCGTCAGCCTAAGTCTCGTCGTTTCGCTCGTCGCGGGCCTGGAAAGTGTTAATACTTATCACTTCTCATGCTCGTAAAGTCCTCCTTTATGCTGAGTATAAATCGCATCTTATGCACTAGTGCATAAAGCGTTGTCGTCATTTAGACTAAGACAAATAAGCCCTACAGCCAAACAGACCAAGTGACTTCACTAAATAAACTTGCTATTTGAATACATTTCCTTTTTTTTTACCTTTTTTAATACAGCGGCGGGAAAGAAAAAAACTGCTGTTTATTTCCTCGTAATCGAAGTGAAAATGCAGACTCGGTCTTAAAACTCATTTTATCCTCGACTTAATTATTCACTCTCGTCTCCCGGCTCGAATGGATACAATTCTGGGATAAAATGGTTTGTGTGTCTAGTCCTGTTTACCTATTTCTAGGTGCGCGGTAGAGGCCGGTTTTCCGTTCACGGAGAAAGGCGAGCCCTCGGAAGAGGAGTTGCTCGCCATGAGGCGCTGCTCGCCGCTCGTGCACGCGCACAAGGTGAAGGCGCCCACGGTCCTCATGTTGGGGAAGGTCGACAAACGGGTGCCGCACTACCAGGGGCTGGAGTATGCTCGCCGGCTTAAGGCCAACGGAGTCAAGACCAGGTGAGGAATCTTTTCTAGAAGGTGGAGTTTTTCTTTATTGATTTGTCATCAACTCTCGCCCTTAGAGCAAGAAGATTTAGTCGACGATGAGGCGAGCTCACCTCACCTCATACACTCGGAAATACAGTCGCAGGAAGCGCAGTCTTTTGCAGTAAGTATTAAAACAGGAGGTTCCCAATTCGTTCGGTGTTTTAGGGTTCCGTACAGGCTCCAAAGGAAAAAGGAACGCTTATAAGATCATTTCGTTGTTCGTCTGTCTGTCTGTCAACACCTCTTTTACGAAGGAACGCGTGGAGGTATCTGACATGTAAAGACAGTAAAATTGAGTACGGAACCCTCCGTGCGCGAGTCCAATTCGCATTTGGCTACATTTTTTATTTTTATGTGTATGTTACTTGATTATATAAGCTAAAACAAAGATCGCCGATGAAAACCTCGCAGCAGCAAAGCTTAAATGGGATTGGGTCACGTTTGCCGTATGCCAAATGAGCTTTGATTCCAAATTTTCACCATGTGGAAACCAAGCCACAAGAGAAGAAGAGGCAGACCAAGAAGGAGATGGCAGTACGAACTGGACCAGTTCTATCTATACAATTATTTTATTTAGCAACGCAAGCGAACACACGGGTCTGATGGAAATCGGTCACCGTCGCTCCTTCTGCCTTCCCCGCCAACAGGCAGTATCTCAAATAAAACTCCTGTAGCAATATCAACCTTATTACTAACCGAAAAGAATTGAAACTGCTTTGTTTATTGAAGACTAGCATCGACGTCAGCAATGCCAAGGGCACTTTCTCCTAGCTTTTGCCGTCTCCTTTCGCGTGTAAGTCGTTTATCGATATTCTCTCGGGAGCTGTAATCATTATGAAGTGTAACTCAACATTGGCTTGCGTTCTTTCACAGAGTCTATATGTACGACGACAACCACTCGCTGTCGTCCTTGCCCAACGAAATGGACAGCGTCATCAACGCCGCTGCCTGGTTCCTCGAGCACATACAATAGACCCCACACATTACCCAAAATATAAGCCCGAAAGCGAACACCAGGGGCTCTATTTTGAAATCCTTAATTCGTCTATTGTTCTCGTTTTTGCTCTCGATGCATAACTCATTTGCAAAAAAGTGACGGGGCGATCCGAAGTTCGAATTACGGATTTCAAAGTAGAGCCGCTGGTCGACATGAACCGAATAAGTCAACATTTTTTGGAAAGAACGACAGCTGGCGTGTTAATAATTGAATATTTTATTGAAGACTAGAGGAAGCCCGCTACTTTGATCCTCTATTTTAACCAGTTAGGTGATGAATTTTCAAAAAACCCCTAGGATATCCAAGGAATATTCCCTCCAAATTTCAAGACCCTCCAAGCGAAGGTCCAGTGGTTTTGGTTGTGCTTTGTCTGTCTGTTCACTCTGCCACGGTACTGTTTTATATATTTAGATTTACATAAAATAAAAAAAAGGAGAAACAATATAATAATTTAATAATATTAAATAATGATTTTATTTTTATTATATTTTTTTATACCGCACCTGGGATTGAATCCAGATCTTCATTTTACCTTAGGGACGTCAAATCAACTCTATTGGGAGTAACAAGCTTTGGTATCGAAAATTTCCTTCGTGATTAATGTGATTATTCAGCGTCGATGAAGACGATGACGTCTGTAGCGCCCTCTAGCGGATTATATACCCCGGACTATATTTTATTAAAGAGCAACCGAAATTCGAGCGATGGTGCTACGGCCTTGAATTTTCCATCTTATCATTCACTCTTCATCTTCTGTTGACATTTATTTCTGTCATTCATTCGTCGTTATTCACTTGAAATATAACATCAATGTCAGTTTTGACTTAGCGGCATTCAAAAATTAGGTAACTATAAATAACAGGGTGAAGATTAAAAAGGAATGCGTAATAGGCACTTTACACTAAGCTGCGGATTAGTTTAAGCATTTTAAAGTCCAAATGTGTTAAGAATTTTGTATTGATATTATAAGTGTAAAATGACCGATTTTTTACCTGTTTATAAATATATGGTTTTATTATATTACATTTGGTTTTTATTTCGATCTTGCAACCCTAGGGCTATGGTATTGTTTTTAACTCGGCCGCCATTATTGTCAAGCAAATAAGAGCTATCAAAACTTGGACAATACGAAACACGTCAAAACCAATATTGTTTTACCGACTTGAACAGAGGCCTAAATGTCTTGAAATGGCCTTGGATTTTGTACTACTCACTCTCTCTTATAACATCTTTTTCAAATCGGAAACAAGCTTAACCCGCAAGTCTTTAACCCTTTGCACGCCAACGACCCCTAAAGTAGAGCTGTCGTGCCTACAACGCTACCGACACTTATAGTTGTCACAGATACAGTTTTGAAGAGACGTTATTTCGTATGGATTAAGTAAAATTTTGCATAACTTTGATTATTATGTTTGGCGTGCGAGTGACGCATTTGTATTTGACGTAAGCCGTTGAAAAGGTTAAGAACTGTTGCATTGCATAGTAAGAACATTTGAACTGCATTTTTTTTTTATGTCAAGTAAAAGGCACACTAGCACTCGGGCCACCTGATGGTAAGTGGAATCTGAGACCCATAGACATTTGAATTCTCAAGACTATAATCCTAAGACCTCAAATGCGTTGCCAACCCTGAGGACTAAAATGGAATGCCTCTATGCTAGTAATTTCACCGGTTGTCTTATCCCCACACCGGAACACAACAATGCGAACACTGTTGCTTGGCGGGTGGTTAATGGATAAGATGGTGGTAGCGATCCGGACGGACCCTGCACAGGGTCCTACCACCACTAAACCGCTTCGCTTGGGGCACGTCAACTAAAAGGCCACCTAAAGGTAAGTGGGAACTGAGACAGGCATTTGCAGTCCATTGGTCCACGCCGTACGCACCGGACGCATCGGACATATTAATAATTAAGCGAAATGCGATCCGTCCGGTGCAGATCAGTGGACGCAGTTACAAAAGTTTCTTTACAAAAAATGCTTACTAAAATCCGTTTAATGCGATGCGTACGATGCGTGCCATGCGTGCCATGCGGAACTGTGACTTAGCTTAAGATTGCAAACGCGTTGCCAACCCTGAGGACCATTTTCTCTATGCTAGTAATTTCACCAGTTGTCTTATCCCAACACATTAAGTAATGACACCAGTGTTCGACACTTTTAGCTGACATGCACCAATCATCGACAGAAGCTTTTAATTCAAAGATCATAGGGTTATAAATTGATTGTTGCAAAACAAATGAATAACTCTTATCTTCTTTGAATAAGAGTCAGTGTCGAACATTGATCCTTTGTCGAGTACAGGGCCTCTATTCAGGTGCGTTAAAACGATATCGTGTTTGACACGTTTAAGAATCGTTTATGTCACAGTCGCCATTATTGTAAATGACATAAGAGTTATCAAAACGTTGACAATACGGAAACAGATCAAAAACGATATCGTTATTACCTGGTAGAATTCCAGCCCTGGGCTGGAATTCTACCAGGTAAACGATTCTTAAACGTGTCAAACACGATATCGTTTTAACGCACCTGAATAGAGGCCCTGGTGCCGTTACCTTAAGTACCTACCTAGTATAGCTTAGTATCTATCTCGTCTAGGGGACACTGTTTCGGTAGGAAAATGTATCGAAACATTGTTTTTTTTTATTTCATGTAGTTTTGCACCGTCATGGGTAGGTATAAATAATACTATTTTATTAATTTGCCCTTGTGTTTATTACAAGTTTCGACACGTTTTCCTGCTCAACTACGCATGATATATATTTTAATATTTTACTTATTGTTTTATGTAATGCTATGTTAACCTCTATCATTGTCATAAAAAATATTTGAAAAATGACGGACTGTTGAGTTTCTTGTGTCGCTTCTTGTCGCAGTGGTGTCCTCTTGGGAAGCGCTGGTAGAATGTTGACTTGTAAAAGTGCCCGCGCAGCCTACTTGCTGAATAAACAACTTTTAACTTTTTTTATCTTTTCACCGGATTATGCAGACACTGCTGCTTGGCGGGAGGATAAAGGACATGGTGGTGGCGATCCAGACGGATGCTGCACAGAGTCTTACCGGGTACACTACATAATTCCGAATTTTCGTAATTCCGAATGCATTGTTTTATAGAAGACTATTTTTTATATCGCCTATAAATCAAACCTAACCTACGTATAGCAACTAAATTATACGTTTTATCTAAAATAGCTCCAACGTAACATAGCTTTCGGAGGAATGAAAATTCGGACAAATTAATATTCGGAATTTTAAGGTGTTCCTGGTCTTACCACCACCAAATCGACTAGTTGGTTAACTCATCACGTACCTACAAAAAATCAACGAATTTGGATAATATAACACACGGGATGTTCTTTTCTGAAAATTTAATGATAATTGTTCAGACCTCCATCTTTGACTGTAAGAAATAATTATAGCTAATTATAATTATGAGGTAATATGGGCATATTTTAAAGTAATTTTAGGAAATAACAGGAATTTCCAAACATTAAACATATTTTTATGGAGAAAAACCTTTTTATGTTTGGCGTATGTTTTTATTTTTTATTTATTTAATTAACACAGGAAATACTCTTGAATTAAAAATCCGTTTATTTCATCTCAATAGATCTCATATAAGGCGAGCAATTTCACTTTGTTCCGATAGGGTTGAGAGCATCAACGGTTTTTTATAAATCTTTAAAAATTAACAGGGCACTACTTTTCTCTTCGCTTTCGTCATAAATTAGTTTTATTCCGCAAAAGTAGGTAGGTTAGGTTCGTTAGGAATCTTCAAATGCCCGAAGGGCAAACCACCCTGAAATAGGAACCCTGCCACGAGGCAGGGCTCCGTCGAAAAGAGCAGTGGGACAAGATAGGGGGACCACGGGTCGCGACCCAAATTAACGACCCCATATTTTTTTTGTTGGTGAAATTGCATCTAGTTTTATCCCTACTCGTTTGTACACCTGTATATTAAGATGTTTGGTAAGATCGTCGTAGCAATCCGGAAGATCTCAAAAATCCCTACACAAGCTTTGCAATATGCCAAATTACTGCTGTTTGGTGGGACGCTGACCCTGCATAAGGTCTTTCCACCGTTAGAACCACAGCGCTTTCTGTAAACTTTTAGGCATAAATAGCACACATCGTAACCTGCAATTTACTGACAACGACCCTTTCAAACTGAGCCAATAAAAACAATTCAAATTGCTTCCCCAATCATTCCCCTTCCTGACAGGTGCCGTAACATATGTTCGGTTATAACGCCACCAATTTCACATCCCAAAGGACTAATAACAGTATGGTCACCCTAAAATATATTGCACTTGAAAAAACTACTAGGTACCTACAAACGCTAGCGATAGAGTGTAAATTGCCGTGGCAAGGCTATTGACAAAGGAAATGTAATTGTGATGGGACCAGTGTTGAACACTTTAAGCTGATAAGCACCAATAATCGACACTTAACTCTTAATTCAAAGATCAAACGGACATAAATAGATTGTTGCAAAGCAAATGAATAACCCTTGTCTTCTGTAAATTAAAAAGCCGGTCAAGTGCGAGTCGGACTCGCGCACCGAGGGTTCCGTACAAAGTTATAAGAATGTAAAATTGTATTGCGGGACAAGCTAAACTTTGCCGTTGAAAAACTATTGTCTCCATAAAATGTTATGGTCGCCGACTTCAGTTGGACTAACCTATTAGATACTTACCTACAATATTAAAATAAGTTATTTTTTGCGTTTTTGAGGGCGGTTTTTTGTTTTTATAGTTTTGCCTGTCCCGGTGTCTGTCTGCCTGTAACAAAATTTTGCAAAAACGGCAAAAAAAAACAAGTTTGTAGTATGGAAGCCCTACTTAAATATTTATTTTATTCTGTTTTTAGTATCTGTTGTTATAGCGGCAACATAAATATATCATCTGATTAAAAATAAACTGTCTCGGTATCACAGTTCATGAGATACAGCCTGGTGACAGACAGACATACGGACAATGGAGTCTTAATAATATTGTCTCGTTTTTAACCTTTGAGTACGGAAACCTAAAAAGAAAAATAAATATAAAACCACAATACAGGGTGACTTCAAATTGGTAATACAAAACACTTGATTGTGGCTTAGTTAATGCCACACAGTATAATACATTAAACCCTTCGTTAAAATTAACTGTATTTAATTAATGCAAATTTTCGAACAAAACAAATAATTAAAGTCCCAAAGTGTGGTTACACTACATTTACAATACAATCTTATTTTCTTTGATAAGTGACAATTACTAATCAAAACACGTTTTCTTCATAAATTGTGACAGGTGACGGATAACCAAAGAGGAAAGTATTAATTTGAAATTCTTTAAACTTCTTTGTTAATTATTATGGTGGGATAACCGTATTCAGCCAACAAAAATGAGATAATTTAAAAATTAGAAAAAAATACTTCTGATTATTTTAAAAGTATGAGACTTAATTGAGGGGCTAAGTTTAGGGGAAATGTGTGTAAAACATTGATTTTGTATTACCAATTTGAAGTCACCCTGTATATACCTAACAAGACCATTTGAAAATACAAGAATAAAACCAAGTTAGGTACTTAATCTAATCTAATCTACAATTAACACCGAAATGGTTGCCACTCAGCACAGTGTCAGGCTTACTAGCCTTGCCGCTGGTTTTCAGGGCCACCGGACTGAAAATAGATGAGAGCGCTGCCCGCAGACTTCCTTTCGGTTAACCGCAAACGTAAAACGAACTAAATAATCGTTTGCTTATTTAAAGAGGTAATTATAAATTCCACCAACAACCTAAATATGTAAAAACGAGCCAATTTCGATACATGTCATCTTTGCGGATAAAATAATCTATACCTACTACTGGGTGATTTTGGGGTCATGACCCGGAATGGCCAAAAGTGAATAAGATGATCATACTGAACAATTTTTCCAATAGGATCAACCACGAAATCGCCAAAAAAACACCAGCTGTTCCATACATTAACTCTTAATTAATTCACCGTTAATGTATGGAACAGCTGTTTTCTTTTTTGGCGATTTCGTGGTTGGTCCTATCGGAAAGTTGTTCAGTATGACCATCTTATTCACTTTTGGCCATTCCGGATCATGACCCCAAAATCACTCAGTAGGTATATGTACCTAGAGTTTGTTTGTTTATTCGTGTTAATCTCAGGAATTACTGAACAGATTAAGATGAAATTTGGTATGGAGATAGGTACTAAGGTTCCGGGGATACATAGGATACTTTTTATCTCGGAAAATTGAACAGTTCCCGAGGGAATAGTGATAAACGAGGTATTTGACATAGTATAGACGACACTATCAAATTGTGTCAACACTAATTAAAAAACTATCGATTTGTCGATAACATTGATAAACAGTGATGTTCTCTCCCAACAACTTGTCAAAAGCTCCCCCGAAAATTCCGAGCCCTAATAATTTCACGTATTATTGCAGTGAGCAAAACCGCTTACGGCAAGCTAGCCGATTACAATAATGTAAACATGGATACCCTACGTAAGTGGGACTTGAGTGACGGCAAATTGTTTTAATGCCCAAACCTAACAAATGAAGCCCCTCGGTAATTGGGCAATGTTTTAATGGCGTGAAAAATTACTACGGTGCAATACTGCGTCAAAGTATACAGAAAAATGTTTCTCTCATGGAAAGAACCGTTTTCCGGTTGATACACAAGGACGGAAAGCGCCTCATTTTATTCCTAGGAGTAAAAAAAACATATAAATAAATAAATAAATATCAGGGGACATACTCACACAAATTGACCTAGTCCCAAACTAAGCTCTAGGCTTGTACTATGGGTACTAGACAACGATAAACATACTTAGAGAAATAATTACTTAAATACATAGAAAACATCCTGACTCAGGAACAAATCACATCAGACAAATATCTGCCCTTACCGGCATTTGAACCCGGGACCGCTGGCTTCGGAGGCAGCATCACTCCCAACTAGGCCAACGTGTCGTCGAACTTATTTCCTTGTCCCCTCATATAAGACGGATCATGTTCAACTTTTTTTGTTTTCATTCTATAGTTATAACGGTAGTAGGTACTTAGGTACATACAAGCGTCTTGGTGTGATTGTAGTGCAAACTCTAAATAAAACTACATACTTACCTACATACATATATAAGACATTGACATTTTTGTGTGACATTGTCCCGTGATATTTATTTAGTTTTTTAGGAAAGCAGCCGTTATATCAAATTCTTGCAAAAAACAACCGGTTGTATAAATTGGCTCAGAAGATAGTTTCAGTTCTTTAAAGTTAGGACGGGCGGATAAGGAAGGCTTAGTAACGGGCCCATTTTGGCATTCACCCCGTACCCAAAAAATGGTTTAAGAATTTCATGTCGTCTATACAGGGTATTTTTTTTATCAGTGCACAAATTTTAATATATGATTTTGTATCGTTAATATAATATATTACGATATAAAACGAGTTAAAAATATATATATTTTTGTTGCTTATTATCTCTTTTTTACCTTCTCGTGTGGACACAAAGTCACACTAGAAAATATGATGACATGGGTTGTCAAGCTGTAGGTAGGTATATAAAATTTATGTATTGATATTTAAAATTTGAAATTTCATGTACAGCTTATCAGACAACAAGCCCCTCTCCTACTGATATTCTAAATTTGAAATTTAATTTATTATCTTACTTAACAACACTCCCCTCTCCTCGCACCCGTGCATTAGAGGGTCCATAAATATCGTTAAGTTAGTGGAATCATTGAATCGGCAATATCTCTAATATTTTTTAAGCTAGAGTAAAAATAACACAACATGTGTTATTGATTAACAATAGCTAAGCAAATATTAAAATTTGTGCACCTATTAAAAAATTACCCTGTGTATCAAATTTTGTACTCTGCAATTCGAAATATGTCGTATAAAGCTGCCTAACTGAAAATGCACGCTAAAATGTCTTTGTTACGCTCTAATAATTTACTTGTAGCTCTAGGCGATAACGTTTCTCACCCCCTAAATCTAATCCGATTTAAACGTTTTTTGAATATGTTGTAGATATTATGAAAAACTAAGTTTGTGCGTTTCCGCTTTCGTTTTTTTTTTCCTTTAAATATTCTCGTGGAAAGAAAAACGTACAGACATAGTTTTCCATAATATCTATAACATATTCAAACATCGTAAAAATCGGCCAACGTTTAAGGAGAGAAATAAAATCAAACCCCCGAGGCCCTAGTTAAGATGTGTTCGCTAACTAGCGCTTCGATTCGTTTAGTTTTTAAACCAACTAGGACTTAACTCTGTCGATGCCTAATATATTATAGAATTACCTATTGACAAAAACTACAGCGAAACCGATCTACCGATCTCAACCCCAAAGTCAGAGTCATACATTTCAACCCCTCGCGTGCCCGAGCGTGACGGTGCCGGGCGCAACCACGGCTCCCGGATCCTGGATCCCTCTACGGGGCATCGCAGTGTTGACTGGAAACGATACGTATTTAGTACAGGCATTCGCTTCGATCTCTGTAAAGAGTAGCATATTGTGTGGCCCTAGATAGACCAATATTGAAAAGTAAAATCTCCAATAAAAAATACGCAAGGAATTGTGAAAATATGTATCTTGGTAGGTACTACCAAGCCGTATTTTGGCATAGTTATTCATTTAAGTTACGCCGAAAAAGTTGCATAATAAAACATACATACGCCCTCATTCCCAAAGTAGGCAGAGCTACAGAAATACCAACAACTCTAAAAAGATTTGTTTATAATTCTGTAAACACATTTTGCACAATCAGACCAAGAAGTTTGCTAGTGTAAAATAAAAAATAAAATAAAAAAATAAAATGTAAAATAAAATCTTGAATTATTATTGTTTCAGCATTTCCCAAAAAAGTAAAACAAGGGAATATTTTTTACATTAAGTATAACATTGAATCAGTACATTCGAATATCATTGAATAACTCACTAGTTTACTTACCCACTGTTTAACTTACATTACACTAACGAAGGCAATTTAACCTTAAAATCTGAATTTAAAGTAACTGTACGCTTATAAAATACTTTGTGAAGGGCTTTAATTAAAACAAAACTTAATTAATCACTTTGTGTAAGGAAAGTTACCCATGTAGTTTGTATGACTAACTTTCGCTACACAAAGGACGCAACCGTGAATTTATTTTTAGTTCTTTAACTATATACGATTTCTTTGAAAACGACACTCACGAAAAATACCGGTAATGCGAAGTTACAGTACCTACAAATATAACTATTGAAACAAAAAAAATGCCAACTAGTTTAATACGTTAAACTAGCAAAACCCATTTTGAAGAATGAAGACAAAGAAAATTTACATTAATTTGGTATTTGGTACATAGGTACACCAAATGAATACTGTAGGTATGTGATTAAATCAGTGGTGGTTTCCATTCCAGATTGCCAACGCAGGGGGGTGGTTAACCCCGTTTCTACGAGTAGCTATAATTTGAAAGTGCAATGAACCCTAGAATCAGCCTTGTTTACCTTAAGAAACCCCTTTTGTGTTGAAGAATAATGTGGTACGTTAGGTTCACCCCGTGTTATAGTATAGTACATACACCCATATATAAGAAGTATTCTAATACGCTGAATAATGTGAACTGGCTCTTATAATGGGTAGGTATTAAAAATATTCGAATCATTCAATTATAAAATTATGTCCGATTATTATCGTTTTCTTTAATTATGTTCCTTTTGTTTTTTCTTTAGGCATAAAATATATATCCTACAGTGGCTATTTGCCGACTGGTGGTCGCCCTCCGTATATATAGGTACACGTTTGAAATAAGTAGGTACCTAATTATGTATGTCATTTAGGTAATCTGTTTTGTTTGAGAAGTATTAAATTAGGTCAGTCTTGTTTGTTACCTGAGGTTTACTTTAATTTAATTCAATTGTAACCGACTGACAATTGGTTCTCTCGCACCTCTACCACCATGGGTTTCGGTAAAGCCTTGAATGCATAAGACAAAAAATACGTACATTTAAGTTCCGTATTACGTTTTTTCAACGCGGTGAGAATATAACATTAAAGTTCAAGGAAGCTACCCGCACTCGGTGATAAGGAGACGGTTGTGACTAATTGCTGAGCATGCGGGTGCCTAGCCATATCTACTCCCATGCTGGAAACGATACTACCCCTACCACTCGACATCGCGTGGGCATACACACAGTTCAGTCGTACAAGAGCGCATTGTTATTACTTAGCAAGCTTCAACGAAGTGTATAGAGTCACCCGCGTTTTCGAAGCGGAAAAATATCGATTCCCTAACACCTGTTCGAGGCACGACGGAGCGCGCACCTGCCTCGGCCACACACGCCAACGCGCCGCCGGCCCGCGCGGTACGCTGACCGTCGCGACGTCACGACGGCTATCGATCGACCACCATTGACCACCATCTAGCACGTAAGCAGCCAAAGCTACTTATCCAAATCGAGGCATAAAAACTTTTGAACTTCAACGGTCGTTTGGTTTATGCAGCGACTTAGTTTTTTCATTGTCTTCTTATGTAAAAGTTTCATAATCTTTTGTTAATTGCCTTTAATACTCAAGTCAGTAAAGAACTATCTTTCTCAGATTATAGTCAAACGTATTAATGTTTTATAATTATAACTCTAACGGGCTTAACCTCAGTACATCAAACGAATTACTTATTAATGTGCTGAATCATCGCCGACACCATGACTCATCGCTGTTTGTCGCAGTTCCAGTGATGTGAAGACGCCATGCACATAACATCGAGCCTGTCACCGGCATCTGGCGAGATGCTGGATACGTCTGGAATCCAACTCTACGGAGACGCCGGGGACCAGTGCGGGTACTTCACAATCGACCACACAGTCCCTGAATCCTCACACACAGTCGAAATAGAGTACGTGTACGAACAGCCTGAAACCTACGCTCAAGTGGAAGAACCGACGCCAAAGCCTGAAAAGACTGTGATTGAGGAAGACCAGGAGACAGATTTGACGAATCTAACATGGCTGCAGAATATAACGAATATAATGGCGATCCCGCAGTTCCCGATGCCTCCGGTGTCACCGAGCCCACCAGTGAAGACGCCGCCGCAGAACACGAGGTTACACAAGTTCAATCAGACCATAGCGAAGTGTCAGAAGGATTTTATGGAGAACAGGGAGGAGTATCAGTCCAACAGTGAGAAGAAACCGCCGTACTCTTATAGCACTTTAATCTGCATGGCGATGAGATACAACGACGACAAAATGACGCTCTCGGCCATCTATTCGTGGATAAAGGAGAATTTCAAGTATTACAGGATCGCGGACCCTACTTGGCAGGTGAGTCAGTAATCATTACTTCTTATGTAAACGTGTTAGTAACTTTGGCATTTCACGGGTGGGAATCAACACCCCCAGGCTGCTAGTAAATGGTTCTTTAAAATGCTTCGTCAGCGTTTGCTGGCACAAGATGTTGTGTAGAATACCTATATGTATAGGGCTTGACCCATCATGGAATATGTTTTAGGTCAGGTGTTATTTTTATAGGTATTACAAAAGTAAGTATTATCGTTTTGTAAATAATGTTCTTTACTTTGTTTTATGTCTTTCCTTTTCTGTGCACCGCTTTTGTTAGTTTCTGTATGATTATTTGTTTGACTGGCGGGTATTTCTCAAATTATTTGTACGTAATTAAGGAGTAAAATTAAGAAACGGTAACTAGATACAATTAATTTAAAAAAAGCCCGTCATTTGTGATTATCTTGTGTGTCAAATATTGAATAAGTAATTAATTATAATCTATCTAGTAATGTAATATGTAATGGGTACGGAGATCGAACTCATTATTGTATAGACCGCGTATTCAATGCGAATGATAATAAATAAAATGAACTTTAGTTCATGTCTTGAACGGTAATCTTCAGTCAATGTATTTTAGTCTTGATATTTTAATGCTTTTTCCAACAGCTTTTACGTTTAAAACGTAGTTTCATAAAAACGCCATATCAGCGATGCTTCAAGTTAGGAACATAAGGTAGAACGCGTGAAGGCCTTTAACCCCCGAAGCCAAAAAGGGGTGCTATAAATTAAACGTACCTATCTGAATAACTATGTCTTTGTGTATCTGTTTGGCTTTCAAACGGATGATGGATCGAAATTGATAAAAGTCGTCAAACGCTTACAGATTGCTAGGTTTTCTATTCCAACAAAGTTTAGATTTTAAATATCCTAATTGCTCTATCTGTATAATGATTTCGTTAGATCGTATTTAGAAACGGCATCTTCTATGTGGAGCTTTAAATTTCAATTTACATAATTGGAAACAATACAAAATACATTAATTAGTCGTATGAAGTACAAGTTTAGGGCCTTCACGCCTGAAAATGTTGAAAGTGCAAATGCGAAGAGTAAAGAGGGATACTGTTGTAATCTATAAAAAAACTAAAAACCGTCTTCAAAGAGCAATTTATGTCATATTTTAAAATGATAGGTAAGGTCAGTCTAACTGAATTCGGCTTTCGGTAAAAAATGTAGTGGGACGCCCACTCACTGAACTTAATACTTACTCGTTCCGGCTTTTTGAAGACGGGTTTATTTTTTTAAAACATTTATTTTATTTCATACGTTTTAGTGATCATAATAACACTGTTACGTCGTCCACGTATATTTATTTCTATAATATTTGAGGAGTTCCCTAGATTTCTCCAAGATCCCATCATCAGATCTTGACGTGCTTGAAATGGGACCAACTAGAAAGTATACCCAAAGTATACCCAAAGGAACAAAAAAATAATTCAAATCGATCCAGACCCCAGCGGTCTTTGTGTAATCGGGGAACGTACATGAAAAAAACCCGACGAATTGAGAACCTCCTTTTGAACTCGATTAAAAACTGGGCTTAATCGGGCTAGTCATTATTATATAAATCGAGTTCGAGTAGACCAAAAAAACCGGTCACGTGCGAGTCGGGTATCGTACAGTAGTATTCGATTTCGATTCGAATCCCTCGACCCATCCAATTTTTCGGGATAAAGTTGCCATTTTTGCTAATCTAGGCTATAATCTACCTCTGTGCCATTTTCGTTTAACTTCGTAGGTAGAGTCAATAGGTTAAACGCATCGTTATCTTTTATCGTTCACGCGAAATATGCGTAGATAATCTATCATCGAATGGTCCCAAGGGTTATCACTGTTAGCACGCCGGGAGCCCCACATTTAATAAACGTTAAATCGCCAGATAAGATATGGTCTAATTGGTAATACGTAGAGAATAGATTTATTTTGTGAAGTGGATTGCGAGAGCGATAGCGCGGTGGGATTTACTGGGAAATGCCGAATTCTCACTTCGCAATGAATAAGAACCACAGGATATTTCTCGTTCGCCGCAAGCAATGCCGCGGGAAAGTCATAGTACCTACATTATTATATTTAAACTATTCAATGTGCTTCGTCATAGTCGCTCAACTATCAAATACCTTATCGCCACACTTGAAAAAGGTATCATTGTGGAGTTCCGGTGGCCATCAGTGGACTTCATCATCAGGTTCACTTCACCAATTAATGATACTTTCTGCATGCAAATGCTAGACGTGTTACTTAAACTACCAAAATCGCTATATGTATACCTATAATATTTGAGGAGTTCTCTCAATTCCTCAAGGATTCCCTCATCAAATACCAAGTTGGTGGCAATGGGACTACCTCGGGAGTACACCCTAACAAACAAAAATAATTTTCTAAATCGCTCCACAAATGACGGAGTAATCGCGTAACACAAAAAATATTCAGTCAATTGACAACCTCCTCCATTTTTGAACTCGTTTATAAAGGAATAATGTCTCTTTTATGTCAACATTTACTTGGGGGCCAAGTTAGGACCTAAATAAGGACCTAGGTACCTATAGGTAATACCTAAAAACAATTGAAACGGTATTTTTTACGGTAGCGCTGTCACAAGGAACCCTATATTTTCGCTATATCCATATGTCTGCGGGTTTACTCTCTAAGTACTACCTTACAAAGCTGTAATTTGGAAGAGTTACATTTAAGTTACCCACGCCGAAAACGGTGTAAAATAAAATGTAGAAACAATATTTTTTCGTGTATCTCCCGTATATATTGCATTAATTTATTACAACGCATGAGGTACTCGTAGGTATCAATCACATCAGTGGGCCTAACATGGTGCCACGGAAACAACTGTCAAATGACGTCAAATGGGAACTAGTGTCCAATATTATCATGAAATTATTCAAATGACAGCCACCCGGGGTTTAAGTTTCTTAGTAATAAAAGGACTCAAGCCCACACAAACTTAACACACTTTTTTAGGGTTCCGTAGCCAAATGGCAAAAAACGGAACCCTTATAGATTCGTCATGTCTGTCTGTCTGTCCGTCCGTATGTCACAGTCACTTTTTCCGAAACTATAAGGACTACACTGTTGAAACTTGGTAAGTAGATGTATTCTGTGAATCGCATTAAGATTTTCACACAAAAATAGAAAAAAAAAAAATTTGGGGGTTCCCCATACCTACTTAGAACTGAAACTCAATTTTTTTTTTTCATCAAACCCATACGTGTAGGATCTATGGATAGGTCTTCAAAAATGATATTGAGGTTACTACCTAACATCACTTTTTTCTAAACTGAACAGTTTGCGCGAGAGACACTTCCAAAGTGTTGAAATGTGTGTGTCCCCCCCTGTAACTTCTAAAATAAGAGAATGATAGAACTAAAAAAAATATATGATGTACATTACCATGCAAACTTCCACCGAAAATTGGTTTGAACGAGATCTAGTAAGTAGTTTTTTTTTAATACGTCATAAAAACATTGATCAAAGCTACAACGAACTTTTATATTATGTTACTTGCTGCTACGGAACCCTTCATGGGCGAGTCCGACTCGCACTTGGCCGCTTTTTTTAAACCTTAACTTTTATACTTACGTTGGAACATGGAATAGACTTTAATAAGTCCCCGACCCTATGTCAAAATCATTATGATATGTTTTAGATTTGGTCAAGGTTCTAAAAGTTGGGCATGCTAACTCACGTATTTTTTTTTAAATTGATTTTTCGTTGTGCGACAATTGGATTTGGATTGTAAATTTGGAACTTAACTTTGGTCCGACTTTTTGGTCCTCACCGATTTAGGGGACCGTTTAGGAACCATCGAGCTCGAAAAGCGTAATTCTCGCTAGATTAACGTGACCCTCTAGTGTGTGCAAAATATTAAATCACGGATTAAAAAAATCCTAAATAGTATATTCCTTTCCAGAACTCCATAAGGCACAATCTGTCCCTCAACAAGGTGTTTGTGAAAGTGGCGCGATCGAAGCAGGAGCCTGGGAAAGGAGGCTTCTGGAAATTAGACCTCGCCCATCTAAAGGGGACCCAGCGCATCTCCAACCGGCCCCACAAGAAGAAGAAAGGGGAAAAGATGGAGACCAAATTAACGGAGGAACAGGCAGCTGTTGCCAATATTTTGGAAGCGCCTGTTGTTGAAGGTGGGTGTTTTTTTGCGCGAAGCCAAAGACTAATTTGTTAACACGACAGGATCCTCCATGTATTTGTTTTGGAAGCCCATTTTTTTCCATTGTTTGACATAGTTATTGATAGTCATAATTTTTTATATCGCTGAAACCGTTAACTTTTCAGAATTTAGGTTAGGTTAGGTTTGATTTATAAAAATCCTGAATAATAACAGCTTTTTAAAGAAATGCGTTACAAATTGCAATAATTATGACTTATAACCAAGGATCGTTAACTGCGAGCGAAATCCATTGAAATGACGTATGACAACCAGTTAGGGATGGCGATGGTTCTAAATTGATGAACTAAAATATTATGTACTAAAATAATACAAATAAATATAACTGAACAGAATCTGAATCTCAGTGTAAAGTTATTATTACAGTTAAATGGTAAATTTTTGTATTGTATTTACAATTTTTATCCAAAACTCTCCAAATTTTTCACTTGGGACAGTGAGTAATAATTTTCGCAAATACGATGGCGAAACAACACAAATAATACAATCAGCCTTGCAGTTACCTGAAAAAAAAAGACTTAATTGCTTGTAATCCCACAAATCTAAAGTTTTTATGGAGATCGAAAAATATTACTTCGTTTCTGACAAACAAAATAATTAAATTAAATAATACAGTCCTTTTATGTGCAGTAGTTTCTGATTAGCGGCCTATTTTGATGACTAACAGTTGCATTACGTATTTGCTGTCAATAAATCAGGGCAGGCTACATAGTTTAGATTACCTCGATGATCAAGGTTGCATTGAAATTTTGAAAACACAACCAGTACTTGACGGAGTCACATTGACAATCATGACAAGAACATACCTACTAGTTCGTAAATTTATCTATTGACAATATATTTATCAATTCCAAGAAGTTTTAGTTTAATGTCATAGATAGCACTTATTACTTATTAGTGTCTAGGTGACCTAGACACTGATAAGTATAATATAATGATATTAATGATAAATAAACACATTCCTCCATACATATGAATAAGTAGCATAACTGACGATTCGAAAGTGCTTGTTTCTAAGCCTACTCAATAAATAATTTTTGCCTTTGACTTGACTTGACTGGGTAGCAACCCTAGTACTTCAATGGATTTCGCTCGCAGTTAACGATCCTTGCTTATAACACATTTTGACTTAAAATAATGATGTAAGACAGTACGGACAGATTAGTTTTATTATTTTTTGTATCTGTGTGATCTTACCAGGGCCTCTATTCTCTGGTTTAAAACGATATTGCCTTTGACGTTTTTGTTTTTTTTTTAACTTGGCCGCCATTACTATCAAGTAAATAAGAGTTAACAAAACGATGACAAAATGGAAACACGTCAAAGGCAATATCGTTAAAGCCCAGTAGAATAGAGGCCCCAGAGTCTATAGCCAAGATGCGTAGCCCAGGTTCAGTCCGTAACGGTGCTAATAAAAACGTCTATTCTATTTTTTTACAGCGATAACCACCGAAACGGGCCACACAGTCAGTCTCCATCTTCCAGAATTCCACCTGCAGCCTCTGTCAGCCATTGAGCTGGACCACCACGTGGGAGCCAACGTGATTGTGGAGCCCGTCGCCCCCCCTCCCCTCATCCCTGAAGACGACCTGAGCTCCCTGCTGCTCAACCCTACAGATTGGGACGATCTGCAGCTGGACATGCTTGACAACTATCTGGACTCGTGCTTTAAGTAACGTTAATTATATTTCGTTTAAGTAGGTAATTACTTAACTACCAACATGTAAAGACAGAAAATCTCGTGACATATCACGACAGCCACATTGAACTAAAGATTTTTTTTCGTTCCGTCCGATAGAAGTCGTTGATCACTTTCCTTGGAAACTTGGACTTTTTTAGGATAAAAAGTACCCTATGTCGTTGTCCGGGATTTGATTAAAATGGGTTTGGCAGTTTGCCTCTGAAAGTGTAACAAACAAAGAAACAGTTTACGCATTTATAATATATAGCTGTTTCCCGCAACTCCGTCCACATAGAACTCGTTTACGCCATTTGCTCAGGAACCGTCAAATTTTTCGGGATAAAAAGCACCCATGTCCTTCCCCGGGACTATCTCCATACTAATTTTCATCTAAACCAGTGGTTTATCCGTGACAGCGTAACAAACAGACAGACAGTTACTTTCACATTTATTATATTAAGTATAGAGTATGACTTCTAGTATTGATCTGTGGCCTGTCTTGATTGTTAACTATACTGCTTCACGCGGTTTGCTCTCTTAACTTTTTTTTGATGCACACCTCACGGTAACGTGATGGTCAAGGATGCTTTAATTTCCCTACAATGGCTCTTGAGAGTGGTATTCATGGGTGTATATCAGAGGTAACCGGCATGCATGCTCGCCCTCTACCCCCGTCTCATGTATAGCTTCATGTATTAGATTGAATTTCAGTTGCGATTGACATTTATCGGGCAGCAGTAAAATGACTCGGTCGTAGAATTACAGACTCTACATCTCAAAATGTCGCAAATGACCACTCCGTTTGAGTTTCTAGGTAGGTTAGATTCGCGAGGTAACTTTAAATGCTCGAAGTGTAAATTGCTCAAGAATAGGAGCCCCGCCGCGCGGGTTCTTTCGACTTTGCTAAGATATACATAAAATACGGCTCAGGCATTTCGAGATGTAGGCTACATGCAATGTGGTAATTGTGTGACCTACTCATTTAACCCCTTTACCCCTTTAGTGTGTGTAGTTCTCTTTCACTTACGCTAATCTAACCGACATTACCCCAAACCGGAAGACTTATTGAGCTATAACTAACTCGTATATACTGGGTGTTGCCTGTGATAGGAGGAATAAATTGAGGGATCGTTTCTACTGTATAAACGTAGCAACATTTGTTCTACAACTTTTACAAAATATGTAATTTATTATTTGGGATTTTTTCCAACAAACTAAATAGCATTTTCAATGTACTCCATCCAATAGTCTAGTTGACATCTACTGTCAGCCGACAAACTTCGTAGTTTTTGTACATTGCTGGCTTGGAAAATCTAAATTCATTCATATTTAGTAAACAATAAGTTATTTTCAAAAGTTGTAGAATAAATGTTGTTACGTTTGTGGTGTGGAAACGATCCCTAAATTTATTGCTCCTATTACAGGCAACACCCGGTATATGATGGGGTGAAGTTAACGAAGTCAATTCCAAAGGCAGCTAACTGCAATGGAGTAAGGTCAAGGACTTTAATTGTAATGCCACTATTTAACCCTGTCATAATGACAGCGTTATTGATTATTTTACCTTTAGTGGCATAACAATTAAAGACCCCGACTGTACTAGCCGAAGCATTCTATAAACTGTTGGTAACCACTTTAAATTTAAAATGCTTATTATTACTCATCTAAGGCCCCCCACAGACCTACAAAATGTTTGCGCAATCGTCTTTTTGTACAATCTGATTGAAACAGGTTCTGCCCCTACACGTGTCAATTGATTGAGTCAATCATCAATCATTATGATCTATGGTCCATGATCAAAAACTAAAACTGAGTTATCAGGCTCAACGTCACGTGAAAAACAGCTACATTGTTATGAAAGATGTCTGATGAACAAGGATTTGGCTGCTGCAATTGCGCTGATAATTTAATTAAAGAAGAAAGAATAAAACGGTAAATTGAGCAATCACTACTACAGACAACACAATCACACGTGATGGCACAAACAAAATTCAACCCTGTCAAACTTTTATAAAATGATTGCGCAAACTTCAATCATAGCCATAGACGATCAAAAAGTTTGGGCAATCGGTGTGATTGCACAAATAAATAGATCATCTGTGGGGTGCCTAAGACAGCACCAAATAACTTTAAACAGAAAATTGGTTTACACTTGTAGTTTTACGGGATAGTTTTTTGTTTGTAGTTACAGCGTCGGACATGCTCATGCACGGTTTTTTATTATTTATTTAGGAACGGCGTTATTGTAAGACTTGTTGTTTAAGCGATGATAAGAGTTAGTCTTTGGAAGGATAAGTAGATACTTGTGCCTTTGGAAATTAAGTATTAGATGTAGCTCTCAATTGAGTAATAAATGTGTTTATTATACGTAGGCTTTGGTCTTCTAGTCAAAAGGAAAAAAATCCAAGTTAATTACAATGTTTGTTAGAGATAAAAATGTCTGTATACACTTCTATAAATAAGAAATACTGCACAAATTGTTCCTGGTGTAAGAACATTTTAGGTGTAGGTTTTATAGAATTAAAAATAAGCTCAAAAATGCATAATGCCGTCCATTGGTAACTTTGTTGTGTTAATCGGGTTAGTGGTTTGAAATGTTCAAGAATTAATAATAAATACGCAAAATCATTGTTTATTTACGTAGGTACAAGAGTCCTTGTCTTAACTTGTGGCAATAAACTTAAGTCAAAAAATGGGATACCTTATTGCAAAGTACACACAAGAGACAAATTGTGACATAATACCAGTGCTCAAAAGATCGAAGATCTACTCGCTCAAAATCGTACAACGCGTTTTTTAAATCGATAATCAATAAAAGCAATAATACAACTGGTAGGTATGTAACTAGCTTTAACTGAGAATATGGTTAAATTCCATGCCGTACTTAGATGCTGACGAAATAGAACTCGTGAAGTCGGCCATCTATAAAAAATCGTCATATTGATTGCAATAAATTACAAAGAATTCACCCATTTTAAAAACACTAGGTTTAAACAAAGCATAAACACGTTCAGGACAAACTTAAACATTCAATTTGTGAGTATAAATTAAATAATTATGTTTTTTCTAAATTGATTTCATATAATATATTATCGATTTCACTTTCCATAGATCAGAAATTCAGGTTGATTGACAGCCTTTTAGGCTCATGGTCTTACACGATCGGCATTCGGCATAGCCGTTTATGATTGTAAAAACTTAATTGGATTTAAATAAGGACAATTTACCGATCAGTATTATGACGTACAATGTATTTAGATTAGAAATTAAGTGTACTAGGTAAGTACTTTACACCTTAATTAAAGTCTCTACCAAGTGACCTGTTAAATGTGTCAGAACTAAAAACCTTGTTCCCATTATACTTAAATTGATTAGTATATTTTTTTATAATTTATACATTAAGGTACCTACGAGTATACACTGTAAAATTGTAGTAAAGTGTCCTTTGTAATTTTATGTTCCTTTTACTAAGTATTGCTCTGTTCAGGGTTGTCTAAAAACGATCACTATGGATCGCTAATACTCGTATAAGAATATATTTTTGGTATGGTGTTCAAAGAGCATTTGTAATTCATTGTTGACACAGAATGTTCTTGGTAGAGATTATACAGGGCGTCCCACGGCTATGCCACATGGAGGGAAAGTACCTTCAATATTGTAGATGGAACATTTTACTGAAAGAAGACATTATTTTAATTTAAAAAACAATTTAAACTGCATTCATAGATATTTCAATAATTACATGGTTGAACCGGGAATCGAACCCGTTACACGAGAAAAATAATTACCCTGTAGCTTTATCATACCGATCATCCGGCTTCATCATAAGGATTTTTTTGCTAAATAACATAGTGTCAGAAATAAAGGGAAGACCATGAATTTTAACATTTTTAATACAAAATTAATCAATTTATCAAATGCTCAAAATGAGTCCCTTCCTGTTGAATACAAAGTCGCACTCTTTTGATTATTTCGCTCCCTGTCGATTTTTTGATCTTGTTGTGGTGGATATTGTTTGTAGCTCGTGGACACTTTCATACTGGTTCTTGTAAACAACACTTTTGAAATAACCCCATAAAAAAATATCTAAATCTATCTATCTCTCTATCTATCAGCTTTTCATTTTTCTGAACAAATGTTCACATCAAATGGCCAATAAATTAATGTCTTGTTTCAGTAAAATGTTCCATCTAAAATATTCAAGGTACTTTCCTTCCATGTGGCATAGCCGTAGGACGCCCTGTATAGGGGGTGCTTTATTAAGCCTTTTATATCAGACATCCGTCCAGTATTATAACCGCGCAGTTACTGCGTTGCCGTAAAGTTTGCTCAGCACACTGTATAAAATATCACAAATATATTTACAAGTATATATCTGAAACTAGCAGCAATATTTTAATTAGTAAGTATGTAGGTTATAGTTACTATTTTAATTCAAAACTAAGTATGTTTTTATAACTTTTTGTGATTGTGTCGCGCTCAAATTTTGCTGATTTGTTATTGTATGTCGCTATACGTTTTTGCTTTAGAAGCTAATATTAAATGAAAGTTGGTAACTAGTGGCTGATTCGAAAAAAAAATGCCGTGTAAATATGTATGGAAGTGCTTGAAATAGTACCATTTGGTGGTGTACCTAAAAATATTAGTAATTTCAAGAATTTAGTGTGACGCGTCATGTGTCGTTACCAATTTTTCGTAAATGTCAGACCTTTTTAATAACTTAATAAAATAAATGGTAACGTTACAGAGATAACGAATGGTTTTTAATATTAATGAACAATAAAAAATGTTTTCATTGTACATAAATAAAGCACTGTTTGTATTTTGAATAGAGAATCTCCGTCCCAGTGTATTTTGCACTAGAATAGTAGAAATTTCGTGCCTATTAATTACCTAGTTAAAAATGTATTTATAGAATAATTAAGTAGTAGAGTGGTGTATTTTATTGGAAATACGAATAAGGTACTAATGTAAACAGCTCTTGGTAATTAATTACATGATTAAGGTTCCTACAGAAGCCGAGAGGGACGCAGCTATCTGTTAAAGTAAGAGACATAATATAACTTTTTTATTCTGTCAAATAGCGGAGTCCCTAGCAGCCTATTAGTCTGACTGTTGGTGTATGAAAGCCTTTACGAAGGCTGTATTGATTTTATAAGGTTTTTAAAAACGTATATACATATTATTCTCAACAGTTTCAGAACTTCCCAAAATACTCATTGTTTTGAGAACTAAGATTTAAATGAAAAAAAAATACAGTTAGGTATTTGTAGGTCCTAATATTATAATTGCGAAAGTTGCCTTGTCTGTCTGTTTGTTACGTCCTAATGGCTAAACAGCCAATTCAATATTGATAAAGCTTGTTATAGAGAAGCTTAGGCCCCTGAAAAAAATACAGATTAATTTATCAGTTCCTGAAGTGTTTATAACATACAAAATGTACACTCGGTAGCAATGAAAACGGGCCACTTTCTATGGCAATTATGTACTAAGTGACCCGTTTTTATTGCTCTTGACTATACATGCCTATCATTATCAATATTTCACTCTGGTATTTAAATATGTATTACTGCAAAATGTAGATTTAGCATTTGCAACTTTTATGTATGTAGTGAAGAAAACTATATCTAGTCATTGCAATATTTGTATATTTTTATTTCGGATAGACGTAAGTATTTTTTAACTTGATTAAAAATACATTTAAACATGTAAATGATATTTCGTGTTGTGACATGACTTGGTCTAATCAATGACGCTATTTTAGCGCTAGTTACACTGAAATTCCAATATTTAGTGAAATGTTGGCGATTTCTGGCTTTAACAATGAACATTTTTGTAGTTTGATATCTCAATAAATTGTGGTTTTGAAACTATGGATAATGTCATGTAATATCTAATATTTCATGTTAGAAGTGTCCTTAAATACTTCAAATAAAGCATTAAAATGAAACCATTGTATTATTTAATATCACAGTTTTTTTGTACACATACATTGTAAATATATTCATACATTGTTTGGTCATCACAACAGACAAACCTATTTCTGTGTAAACTTATGTTAGTGTCAAAAAACACACTGGCCATCATGGCAATAGCAGCATTGACATTTCCACTTGGTAGTGTTGGCAACACTGAGCCGTCTGCCACATACAACCTATTTAAACCAAAGACTCTGAATGAAGTGTCAATTACAGAGTCCGTATCCATCAAACCCATAGAACAAGTTCCTACAGGGTGATAACTAGTTAATGTTAAATGTTTTATATAACAATTCCAATAAATATCAGAGAATATTTCATATTTATCACATCCAGGAAAAGGAATCCTGTTAATTTTTCCCCCTATTTGACTTATAGCTTTTGATGAAACCAGTTTCAAAACTAACTTCAAACCATTTCTTAGCACATCTAAATCTTCTACCTTTGATAAGTATTTTGGATCAATCAATGGAGGTATTAGAGGATCATTGCTGGCAATATAAACAGTACCTCTACTTTTAGGGTGCAAAATAATTGGCAAAATAGTTGCAGCGTGCTTGTCAAATATTCTTTTAAAGTAGCCATTCCAAACGTCATCATGTAAATTTAAAGACTTTTTTAAATGGCTACCCCGGTCGGAGGATATTCCTACTGGTAACACCATGAACTGTATATCTGGAGTACTATCATTCTTGGTAGATAGAAAACCTACTGCTTCACAACCTGGGGATGTGAAGGCACCTTGGCCATTTAAGAAATATTCCCATATGTTAAATAAGTTCAGCACATTTAAAGCATTAACCTTCAATGATTCATTAAACAAAACCAGATCCAAACCAGTGGTCACATGGTCTTGCAAATTTTCCCCAACTGGCAAATCTTTCACTATTGGTATTTTTAACGATTCCAACAATTTCTTCGGCCCAATGCCCGATAATTGTAGCAATTTAGGTGTATTATATGTCCCAGCAGATATGACGACACCTTTTCTAGCATAGCATCTGATCTTTTTAGAAGATTTTAATATCTCTACTCCATAGGCTATGTTGTCTTTTAATAAAATTTTAGTAGCTAAAGCATTGGAGACAATATGTTCATCCTGTAGATTATCAGACATTGACCACCGTTTACCCTTTCTTTGACTTAATCTACTTTTCATAAAACTAATTCCATCTTCACCAATTTTATATCCAAGCTCATCGGCAGCACTCAACACACTATCAGCTAATTCACTTTCGTGTAACAGCTCATCTATACTTAAAAAGTCTTTCTCAATTAACTCAAACTGTTTTCTAATATATTCTTCACCATGTTTACCATGAAACCAGTTGATGTAATGTGAAATGTTTCCTCTAACATGAACCATGTTGTTGAGCTTTGATGAGCCTCCTATAATTTTTCCTTGTGTTAGTTTACATTTCTAGAACAATCATGAGAAATTACCGATTTAGTAAAAGTTTGTGTGGTTAAGATACAATTTTAAAACAACCTCAGCATGACTGTCTAAAAAATTATAGTTTTATTTCTACTGAAAAAAGCAAAGAATAAGAACTAAAGGCATAGAAGGAGCGATAAAATAAAAGGCCACATATAGAGAGCTTGATATGCACATTCATATTGGGATCAGTGTGCCAAAAAGAGACATTTCTATAAGCTAGAATATCATGGTAGCTGTTGCTGTCGCACACTGTTGCATATATGTATAATCTACGGCCATGGTGTCCAGTTGGTGTCGTTGGAGACCAGTTTACATGAGTTGACAACACCTTGGTGTGTACAGCTAGTTTTAGCAAGAACTGGACTCTATACTCTTTCCTTATTTATGTTATATTTAAATTTTCAGGACAGGTATAGATTCAACTCTTTCGTTTTAGGGTTCTGTCTATGCCTTTAGTTCTTATTCTACGGAAAAAAGGTTGTACCTACTTTATTTTTCATGCTAAAACAGGAATAGTCCTGTGGTACTGTTTCATACAGCCAATCATAAACAGATCCGTGTAATAAAGGACCTAGAACTGGAATATCAAACAGCGCATTGCCCTTGCCTCCAGCCTCTAGGACGACAAACGTAAAGTTGGTCTCTGTTTCTATTCGGTGAGCAATCAATGAGCCAGCAGTCCCTGATCCAACTAGAATTTAAAAACAAATGACTACCTATATTGTAGTATTTTACTAATTAGGGCCTCAATGTAACTAAATATATGAGAAGCTTACCTATAATATAGTCGTATTCTCGTTGAAGTTTATCGTTATAGGAAAACAACAAGTCTCCATGATAAACGAAGTAGGTAAATAAATAGAATGAATTAATGCAAAGAGAAAAGATAATAAATTGTATATAATGTAACGGCGACATTGTTTATTGATATCATTTGGATAAATTCCAGTACGAATACCGATTGTTTATATTGTGTATAACCTCTAATTTTTTGGTTTGTTTCCTCCGTGGACGGATACCGTCATAATAAGTCTTTGCAGAAGATTAATTTACTCTGCACCATTCGTACTCTCTGTACACTTTACTCCGTCTACGGTTTCTTTCCTGAGTTTCTTCCAAAACACAAATAATAAGGGTATGTGAAGGGAAATATAACCTGTAAACTGTAATGTCAAACGTATTTTTTTTTGTTTATCTATTCTGGGCAGACAAAGGAACCAAGGCCCATACGACCTAGGTTTTAAATTATTTTCATTTGAAAATATTCATTTATTGACATGTATATTTTTTATTTTAAGGTAAATAGACCAACTAGGAACATCAGATAGATATAATTGTTAAATCACAATAGTTATACAATGGTAAGTGTAGATGTTACCTTGCTAGTCCAATAGCTTAGCGTAGTGTGTGAGATAGGAAAGGAAAAGCACTATTCACTATTAGCACTAAGTTTATTGAAGAGGTATTCTAACACTAAATAGGTACAGAAACTTAAGCAAGCGAAAGGAATATGAGAAGAAACTAGATATGCGTAAGCCGGGAGTGCGAGACAAAGCGACATACGTTCAGCGCGGAGGTGGCAAGCAGACTGAGCTTCTGCGCGGGCCGCGCCTGGCAACCGGTCGGCGCGCGCGCATAAGAAACTTGTTAGCTTCTCGCTATATAGAAAATAAATCTATTTGTCCGCGCAACGGACAAATCAAATTTATTTAATCGGTATTAAGATTATTTACAATACTATGTTCATATTTACTATTTGTTATTTATTTATACATTTACCATATTTAATATGATATTTATTTATATTATATTAACTGTTCCTTAATAATGTTAGCATGCTACATCACCCCCCTCCAGAGACCGTGTTAAGGGCGATAATAATCGGGGAACCTTACTATACGTCCCGACCGAGTTCTTACCTCATGGCGGGCTCGTTCTGGTAAGATCTGGTTATCCGTGTGTGGTGTATTTGACGTGTGTAGCGTGCGTGTTGTGTATGGTGTGATGGTACCTGGGTCACGTAGTATATAGGCCGGCTTAATGCGGTCTATCGAGACGGTGACCTTTTTACCGTTTACTAAAATGGTAAAAACTTTGTCTCCTCTTTGACAAACCTCAAACGGTCCCGTGTACGCTGGTTTTAAAGATCCGCCCACAGTGCAGTCACGCAAAAATACGTGACTGCAAGTGGCTATATCCTTAAAAATAAACGTAGACCGAGTTTCGCCGTGGCGAGAAGTTGGAGTTGGCTGTAATTTATGTACTATGCCTCGTAGTCTTGATGTAAACTCCGTCAAGTCTACGGGATAGTCTGTCTTAGGTTCAAAAAACTCGCCTGGCAGACGTAGAGGTTCGCCATAGAGTAAGTCGGCCGAGGATGCCTTAAGATCTTCTTTGAAAGCGCTCCGGATACCCAGTAACACAAGTGGCAGTGAATCAACCCAGTTTTCATTGTTGTGGCTGGTAATGGCGCATTTCGATTGCCGGTGGAACCTTTCCACTAAGCCATTGCTGGCTGGGTGGTAAGCTGTAGTTCTTCGACGTTGAAATCCTGCAACCTGTGCTAAATTATGGAAAAGGGTTGACTCGAATTGTTTGCCCCGGTCCGTGACGATGTCAGCTGGGCATCCGTAGCGCGCAATCCAACCACTCACTAATGCCTTAGCCACTGTTTCGGCGGTCATATCCGCTAAGGGTATCGCTTCGGGCCAGCGCGTGAAACGGTCGACTGCTGTGAGGCAATATCTGTAGCCTTGGCAGTACGGCAACGGGCCAATCAGGTCTATATGAATGAATTTGAACCTGGCGGATGGGAGTTTGAAGGTAGCTAGTGGTGACGAGATATGCCGTGTTACCTTGCTACGTTGACATGCTAGGCAGGCGCGAACCCACTCTCTGCAGTCGCTCCGAACTCCAGGCCATACGTACCTTTCTGCAACCATCTTTGCGGTAGCGTTAGCACCAGGGTGGCTTAAAGAGTGCAGGGTTTCGTAAATGCTACGACGAAATGCCTTTGGGACAAAGGGCCTTAGTCTATCACCGCTGACATCACAAAATAGTTCCGTCTTGGCCCCTGGTAAGCTTACCTTCTTAATACGCAATGAGTTGGTACCCTCTATGAGTTCTTTGAGATCGGGGTCCTTGTGCTGGGCTACAGCTAGCTGGTCTAAATCGACGGGTTTAGCAATCTCTTCGACTCGTGAGAGGGTATCAGCTACTACATTATCCTTACCTGATATATGTCGGATATCGGTGGTGAATTGCGCTATGAGGTCTAGGTGCCGAAACTGCCTGGGTGAGCAGTTTTCTTTCCTATTATGGAAGGCGTAGGTAAGCGGCTTGTGATCCGTATAGATCACAAAGTCGCGTGCCTCCAGCATATGCCGGAAGTGTTTAATACTCTCGTATATTGCCAGGAGCTCGCGGTCGTAGGGCGAATATCTCTGTTGCGTGGGGCTTAACTTGCGAGAAAAGAAGGCAAGGGGTTGCCAGCTGTCTTCGCAATACTGCTGTAAAACAGACCCCATAGCCGTGTCCGAGGCGTCAGTTACCAATGCGAGCGTAGCGTTACAGTTTGGGTGAGCAAGAAGGGCCGCCTGACATAGGCCTTCCTTGCAGGCTTGAAATGCTTCCAGCTCTGAGCTTGATAAGTGGACCGGGTGTGAACCCTTAACTGACCCTGTCAACAATGTGTTAAGAGGAGCTTGGTTTTGGGCCGCTTTAGGGATAAATCTCCTGTAAAAATTTAGCATGCCCAAAAATCTTCTTAATTCTCTTACCGTTTTGGGGACAGGGAAGCTCTTGATGGCCTCGACTTTTGTCAGTAATGGAGTGGTACCTTTAGCTGAGATATTGTATCCCAGGAATGTTACACTTGGTGCACCGAAGACGCACTTGGCTATGTTTATAACCATCCCGTACGCTTTCAGTCTGGAAAACAGCTGGTGTAAGTGCTCCTCATGTGTCGCCTGGTCTTTGGAGAAAACGATAAAATCGTCAAGGTAAGCGTAAGTAAAATCCAGACCCCGCAACATTTCATCGACGAAGCGCTGAAACGTTTGTCCGGCGTTACGAAGCCCGAACGTCATGAACGGGAATTCGTAAAGGCCGAACGGTGTCGTGATAGCAGTCTTCGCGATGTCCTCTGGGTTGACGGGGATCTGGTTATATGCTTTTACCAGGTCTATCGTTGAAAAGATCGTGCAGCCCGCTAAACTATGGGAAAAGTCATGAATGTGCTTAATTGGGTACCTGTCAGGCACGGTGCGAGCGTTTAGCATCCGATAGTCGCCGCATGGCCGCCATCCTGTCTCCTTTTTAGGGGCAAGGTGAAGAGGCGACGACCACGACGATTCCGATGGACGGCAGGTACCTATCTGTAACATAGCTTCAAATTCTGACTTGGCTATTTTTAGTTTTTCAGGTGCTAGCCTACGAGGTGCACATGATACCGGTGGCCCAGGTGTGATTCGAATGTGGTGCAGTGTGTTATGTTTAGGTATAATTTGTAAACCAGGTGGGCGGGTGACTTCGGGGTATTGAGTTAGTATGTCATGATACACAGAGTCACCAGACATTACCTTAACAGATGAAACTTTGTCGGCAGTGCGCGCGAGCAAACCCGCGGTAGTGAGACTAGTATTACTATCAATAAGGCGTTGATTACGTACGTCAACAATAAGACCGTAGTGTGATAAAAAATCAACCCCTATTATCGCCTTGGTAACATCAGCCACTATAAACCGCCAAGCAAAGTCACGGCGTAGCCCTAGATTTAATACTAAGGGAGCGTAACCATATGTATGTATAACAGTACCGTTAGCCGCGCACAATTCGTAGTTAGTTCTAATACGATACTCTTTTAGAGTTTTTCTAGGTAGCACGCACAAATCACTGCCAGTGTCCACTAAAAACTGCATTTTAGTCCGCTGATCTGTCACAAATAAGCGACCGGTGCTCGGGCAGTCGCTGGCCGCCATTATCGACTGCCCCGAGTGTTTCCCGAGTAGTCACAGGGCTTGATACATTTATTTGCTCTGTCACCGAATTTGCTGTGATACCAGCAGGTGGGAAAGCGGCCGTAGTTAGATTGCGACCTGGTTGACGAACTCCTCCTATGGCGTGACGTAGATCTGCCTCGCGGCCGTGACATCCTATCTACTTTCGCGGTCAGTGCTTTCACTTGCCTAGTCAGTGCCGCGATTTCGCTTGACTCCGAAGAAATATTTGTTTTTTCCGTGGGGTTATTATTAACTGCCGCAATTTGAGAGCTGCTGCCGACGATGTCCATGATCTGGTCCGCGAGTTCAGCTACCTCCTCCAACGTTGACTTTGACCCTTGTGAGATAACGATGGCCTGTATATTGGTAGGTAGGCGATTAGTCCAGAGCGATTTAATAATTTCGTCTGGAACGCCCGGCCCTGCAAGCTGCTTTAGATGCCGAAGAAACTGCGACGGCTTTCGGGTCCCTAGTTCCTCATGGTCTAAAAGTTGCTTGACTTGCCGTTCACGCGATGCTGTTAACCGCTTTATTAACTCCGATTTCAAACGCTCGTACTTGTCGGAAACTGTAGACTCCACAATATCCTGGACTATTTCCGCATATGCTGGTTCCAGATGTGACATGGCGTAGTGATATTTCGTCACATCCTGCGTGATGTTTGCTAGTACGAACTGGCTTTCGAGCGCCGCAAACCACAACGCTGGCTTGGCTGGGTAAAATGGCGCCGGTCGTACGGATACGCGACCCACGTATTCCTGTTCTTTTTGGTCTGTCATTGTGTTCAACGTAGGTCACCACTGTAGATGTTACCTTGCTAGTCCAATAGCTTAGCGTAGTGTGTGAGATAGGAAAGGAAAAGCACTATTCACTATTAGCACTAAGTTTATTGAAGAGGTATTCTAACACTAAATAGGTACAGAAACTTAAGCAAGCGAAAGGAATATGAGAAGAAACTAGATATGCGTAAGCCGGGAGTGCGAGACAAAGCGACATACGTTCAGCGCGGAGGTGGCAAGCAGACTGAGCTTCTGCGCGGGCCGCGCCTGGCAACCGGTCGGCGCGCGCGCATAAGAAACTTGTTAGCTTCTCGCTATATAGAAAATAAATCTATTTGTCCGCGCAACGGACAAATCAAATTTATTTAATCGGTATTAAGATTATTTACAATACTATGTTCATATTTACTATTTGTTATTTATTTATACATTTACCATATTTAATATGATATTTATTTATATTATATTAACTGTTCCTTAATAATGTTAGCATGCTACATAAGAAAGCAAAAGTTATGGCGTGTTTCTTTATTTCTCACACTTTTTAATTTTTCTCACTCTTACTATATTGTTCTCTTTAGTGGCACATTAATTATAATTTAGAGATATTTTTGATTCTTAGACATTTTTGATGTCATTTTTACTATCGGGGACAGCATACGTTTCCTAAGTAATTGCGTAGAACGCTATTGAGACGCGGCGGCAGTTTGTAAAAAAAAAACAAAAAAAGGCCCAGAAAAAAACAACTCTTAAAACAAAATGATTTATTAGTTTCAGTCCAATAAAAGTTCGTGCATAAATAATTATTTTAGTTTCACTTAAGCTTAAATGTGTAATACTTGAGGATCTAGTCTTAGCCTGTCTATAGTTTCTTGAGGTAGGCAATATGTTGGGTTGACAGGTTTTATGCTGGTGTTGCCAAGTAAGGAGAGTCCTGTCAGACCAAAGAGGGTATGGAAAGGGTCCGTAATGTCGCCAGGTCTATCACTGAATCCACCAGTCTCCGCGTCCTGGCAGGCAAGGATGAATTGCTCCAGTGATTTCTTGTCAACCCAGTGTATTCTGTTTAGCATTGTTAGGGATGACATTACCCACCTGAAAATATAAATAATTTTGATCACTCCTGTTCAGGAGATTTACATATCTACTCTCGTGGTCAAACAATACGGGTCAGAGTGCGTTTTTCATATAAACGAAGCTATTTTGAAACCTTGGTTCTTGGCCAGGGGTTGTTTTGAGTGAGATTTAATGGTGGATACTCCGGGGTTCAGACAAAAGTTTTTAAGATATCTAACTGATGGCACAATCAGTTAACACCATAGCGAGAGAGTTTTGGTCAGCATTTGGATTTCCATTGCTAGGGAGGAATATGGGTTAAAACAACTGGCCAAGTGCGAGTCGGACTGAACTAGTAAGTCGTGGGCGAGTAGCAGAGGATGGGCAGCTAGTAGGTTCCACCGTTGAACCAGCGCGCTGCTCCTAACGCCAGCTCGTCCATCACCAGCTCACGCAGTAGTTCAGGCCTGCACGAATATGTAGCGCTCACCACGAGTAGCAGAGGTCGGGCAGCTTCTCGGGCCGGCCGTTGAGCCCGCCGCTGGGCTGCTGCCGCTCGCACAGCCACCACGCTAGCTCGTCCGCGCGTAGCGCCTCCAGCCTCCGGCAGATTGCCAGCGTGCCCACGCAGCAGTAGATCAGGCCTACAAAGACATATAATTGTACTGTACATTCATGAACGTTAATTTAGGACCCAACAAATAGCTTGACGTCGTCTGTCATTAGAGATTCAAAGTCATTTGTAACTTACAACAAACTCAACCTTATTGACTTTGGACCTAAGATGGGTTCTAATGTTCGTGACTGTAAATGAACAGCGCCCCAGGTGTTTTTAAGCCAAAGGCGGCGTTACCACGTTCCATTAGGTGCAGGAGTTGCCAGGTATAGCGTTGGTAACTTATTGTGTATGATTGAACAAATGATCAGGTCTAGAATGTAGTTTATGCAGCACCTTTCCTCTCTCTTTCTCTGTAATGATGGTGTTGTCTGAAATGCTAGTAGATTCACTCAAATTACCGACGTGTAAAAGAGCCCTCATGTCTTACTAAATTTTTAACTTCAAAAAAGGAGGAGCTTCGCAATGCGTCGGGATATGTTTTTTGTTTATATATGTTCCCCGATTACACAAAGACGACTGGACCGATTTGATAATACATTTTTTGTTCGCTTGGATATACTTGGTCTCATTTCCAGCCCTCAAATATTATAGGAATAAAAATACGTGGACGACATAACAGTATTATTATGATCACCAAACGGTATAAAATAAAATAAACGTTAAAAAATAACTAAAAACCGTCATCAAAAAGCAAGAAATAACTTCTTTTAAAATGATAGGTAATGGTCACTCCAACTGAAGTCGGCGTCCCACTATATTTTTAACCAAAAGACGAATCGCCGAATTCAGTTGGACTGACCTATCATTGTAAAAGAAGTTATTTGTTGCTTTTTACCCGACTACGGCGAAGCAAAGGAAGGGTAATGATTTTGACACCCTATGTATGTTTCTATGTATGTATGTATGTATGTATATATGTATGTATGTATGTATGTTCCACTCTAGCGCCGTTCCTATTGAACCGATTTTAACAAATGAGGTGTCTATCGATTTGTCTTTTTTGTGCGATGGTTGTAGGCTATTTTGTTTTATTATAAATTAAACATGGCGGCTGGCAATTAAAAAAATGTAATCAATAGACTTCGAGGACCATCTAGTTTTACATTTATTTTATTTCATATATTTTATAATTAATGTCTTGAAGATCTAAACTAGTCGCGACATATTGTCGCGAATGGCGGAGGAGCGAGTGGCTAAACGCATCTTCTTCTCCAGTGTGGTAGCGAAAACACGGTGGCCAATACTTAAGATACTCGTACAAGGATGTTCTGAAAATACACCTTTTCGCTGCAACATTGACCCCTTGCGACGGGAGGTTGTTGCAACCTCCTTTGATTTTCCGCAACCTTTTTTGATCCAAACCTTTCAAAATTCAAATTGTTTATGATCAATTCAAATATCGATCGTGATACGGATTCTTTATGCAGCTTTCAATAAAACCAAAATCTCGTGTATCGGTATAGCTTGTTTTTTTTTACTTTTGCTCTGTTATCCTATATTAAATTTAAAACGTATTAAAACATATAAATTTGAAGATGATTCATTTATTCTGAACTTCGGAACTACTCATCGGTGTAGGTCTGTGTGATACCTACCCTCTACCGTTAGAAGGTTAACCCGCATGCTCGTTTGCCTCCCTATAATATTAAAAAAAAATGCTTAAGTTGGGTACGAATCAGAGCGGCTCAGCATGAGGCATGCTCGCCCCACGCGGCGAGCTGCTCGCGAGCCAAATTGTTGCACAAAAACATGCGCGGGTGAGGCAGCGTGCTGGCCGCGAGCCGACATTTCAAAATGGCGTCGGACACAATGACAGCCGCGGCTGCGTTTATTATCATACTTCACCAAATTATTAGCAAAAAGAAGATGAAATTGCCTCGGTGTTGAAACGGTTCTGCAACTTTATCAAATTTGTATCCACCTCGCCCACAGACCAGTTAGAACTTGTCGTTCTGTCCGCGGCGCTTTTGGGCACGGTCAAAAGACCAACTCTCGGCGGCTCGCCGGGCGCCGCTCGCGCACAGCAAATTTAAGCAAAATAGGTGAGGCGTGCGTGCCTCAACCCGAGGCTGCTCTAATGCGTACCCACCTTTAGATTAACGTATTTCGTCTTACCAGCGTGACTCTCCGAGCCGGGCTTGGACCCGAACCCCCCGTCGAAGTTCATGCAGGACAGCACGAACTCCACCGCCAGGTTCACGTTCACAGCGTCCAGCCGGTGCAGCAGCGACAGGCACATAACCGCGCAGAATGTGAACCGAGTGTCCACTTCCCCCCACTTGTCTCCTACAAATAAAAATGGGAATTCATTTCATTTAAGTTTATTTTCAAACACATTAATTAAATCTTAAACTAATGATCATGGTGCATTTTTGAGGTTTTGTCGAAGTTTGGAAATGAGCTATAACAGTTTTGCATTTGACATGCCAAGCGGAAGTTAATTTGTTGGTTGCAAAAAGTGTTTTGATTCAATCAAACAATGTTTCATGGACTGACATTTCAATGTATTTAAGTACAATGCGTGGCAAATTCATTTTAATTAGGTATGGGTGAAAGTGTTTGTAAACCCTGGTTGGATTGTTTTTCTTTTTGCATGTCATTTTATAACAGCACACGGTGACACTCACCTACTTGGTAGTATTAAGAACCATGTGTTTAATTGGACATGCTAACTAACTTTCTAAGAGTAAGGACAATTTTTGTTGCACAACAGAACTTTTTTAGCCTTCGTTGTTTGTATGGTTAACTACTGTACACTTGGTACAACTTTTTGGTGCTCACCCATTATAAACATCTTAACAAAGGGTTACAAGAAAAAAAAAGTTTACCAAAGAAGCTGCCATCCTTTTGTTGCATGGATTTCACGTATCTAACTACTCCTTCCACATCTATTGCATCTAGTCTGTCATATAGGGCAAGTATCTGAAACAAGACATTCAACTAACTATATTATTTTACTTTCTTTGCAACGCTGAAATGCATATTATTGGTCCGAATTAATTTTACTTAATAAAAGGGTCTGATGATTTGTGGGTGAGTTCAAATTAGCGGGAAGCTCATGGCAAAACCGCTGCGCGCTCGCGGTGTAATCACCTGTGTGATAAGGCTTTTAGTACTTCCTGTATCAAATCATAGATTTTGTAGCAAAACCGGTACAATGATGTGGCAATGACAGATGACAGAGACCTAGGGTTGTCGAGCTATTGATTGTTTATTATAATAAAATGAAACACTTCATTATTTATTTAACCCTAGCACTGCACCAAAAATGGTACAAAGTCTACAATCACTGATTATTATACTTAAATTGGGTGTAAATTTGGGTATTATATGTTGAGTAGTAAAATACCTGGACCGCGCTAAGTGTATGCAGCATGTGTGGGTCGTGTCCTAAGCTCGCAGAGAGGCCCCCACTCTCACTGTCTTGGCAGGATGTGATGAACTCTATTATCTCGTCCTTTGGCATCCTGGAAAAGTAAATAAAATTATAAGTATAGATTAATTGAATTCTGGCAGCACTTATCTTTAACGCCCCACACAAAATGAATAACACCCATCTTATTCATTTAACGGTGTATCTGTGTCTATGCAATTTACAACTTATTCAATTTGTTAGTTACGTGGTATTGCAGTTTCACCAACAATATATACATGCATACCTTCACTCCTGTCTTGCAATGGGTATTTAGTTTGCCAAAATTGAGTGTAATGCCCCATTGATCTTATTTCTATAAATGCAATAAAGTGTATATAGACACATACACTAGACAATGAAACTATTAAGGACCAAAGATACAACCCAAAAAGTTACAAAACAATCAAACAGTTCACAGATAAATAAAAACCTATGATTCTTGTAGTATTCTGAGGCAAAAGACGTTGATGAATGGCCTTTATCTATTGTAAATATTGAGCCCCATGAATACACAAGATCAATTTGAGATATTATCTATACAAGAGCTTAACAGCAGTAAATGTTTCTCATCTGAGGAGGACGATGACAATATACGTAGTACAAATCATGCGAATGTATGATAGTACCTGGAGGATTGTCCCATGAGTTCCATAGCAGTTACAGTCCAGTAGATTCCCGACATCCGCAGGTATTCCGTCATACAATATTCGAAGTCATCCTTGTTCAACCCATAACCTGCTAAGTAGTCGGAATGCTTTTGTAAAAGTAGCGTTTTCGGCCGCTGATCCGTCAGCACAACGTCTTTAGTATTCAAAGACATTGTTTTATAATGATAAAATGATAAAATATTCTTTCTTTCTTCTTTTTTAATGGCAGCCACAGGGTGATAAAATATTACAAAATTCTTCAACAAACAAGTGTACTTGACAACTTGACATTTAGTGTTGCCATATGCGGATCCAATAAATCTGAATTGAAAGGTCTAAAAATGTGTACAAAATCAGTAAAAGAATTTTAAATTGATGATTTTAATAAATTAGTAGTAGTCATATTGGACTCATTTCCACGTAAAATAAGACAATTTAGTACCCAACCCAATAGTATTACTAAGTCCATGTTATCTTATCAAATGTAAATATTTTTTATGATATTGTTCTATTGCTATCATAAACTAAGTCAAATCTTGAAAAATCTGCATAAAATCTTTCATCTGTAGCGGTACTCTAAAATCTGTATCGGTACAGATTCATCTGTATATATGGCAGCACTGATTATGTCAATTACACTGACACTTGGCTGACAGTTAGGAAAGAGTAGCCAGTTGAAAATATTGTTATGCAACGTTTACACAAAGCAATTTCACGCACTAACCAAAACTTTTTTATTTGTATATACCATTTATAAAATTAGTCCATAAATTGTACTTTCTGTCGAGGCAAAAATAATGTGCTTCCTATTAATTGTTCTTAATTAGTATGAAATAGGCCAAGCATATTTTTATTTTGTATGAAAACGGGGTTTCATGGAAAAATCTGACCCCAAACCAAGTCAAAAATGTTCGTAATTCCGAGCAGCGTTGAGCGACCAATACATTTTCTCTTACATGTGAAATAGTTATGGTTAAACTGGCCCGATTTGAAAAAATAGTTTACCATTAGAAGCCGAAATTATCCCTGATGAACAATAGGTTACTAAGTCTAACAAAAAAACATCCCCACGTTCCGTGTAGAGGAGGTACCCTAAAAAAAATATTTCTTTTTACGTTTTATTGTACCACTTTGTTGGCGTGACTAATATGCATATTCAGTGTTAAGGGTCTCTGCGCTGGGCTGCGGACGGACGGACGGACGGACAACGGACATGGCGAAACTATAAGGGTTCCTAGTTTGACTACGGAACCCTAAAAAGTAGGAAGTAGGTATATTACATATTATTATACAGCCGCTAAGACTTTTTTAAGATTATGAATTATGAAGCTAATTAATGACATGAGTACAACTTGCCTTCTCGTTTTATTTTTGATAGGTAACAATACGGGATCTCTGAAAGGGTGCAGCATTAAAAACACGAACGCGAATGAACACGAATAATGCTGTAGAAAAGAAAACACTGGGCAGGCAAGTTCGGCGTCCTACACACCGTTGTGAGAAGCGCACAACTTGCTCTAATAATTATATTTTCTGCCATGGTTAACACTTAGATATTAATACCACGATTGTTACCACGCAGTATCAGCGGACATGTTTGTTCAACTCGACATTATCAAAGATCAACCGGGAGGGCAATAAACAATAAGCCGCGTGGTGATAAAAATGTTAAGGAGCAGTCACTTTTATTCTAGACACGCGCGGCCGCGTGGTTTGTTTGCCATCAAGTATTGTTGTTTTTTTATTTATTCGGGGTAAATTAAAGCGTGTTTTACTACTAATAAATATAATTAATAAGAAACAGAATAATAGATGACACCTATAAAAGCAAAGGCTTATTTTAATTATCTTAAAATTTTGTTTCTATGAAATGATAATTAGAAGAAAGTAGATTTTCATGATGGTACGCGCGAATGAAATAAGAATGAAGCGTTTTCGTAAATAATAACTTTCTTATCTTAATGTTTCACTTAGTACCTACGCAATAACTAATTCAGAATTTGTTTTTTATCAACTAAACGTTTTCAGGTTTATTTTCGTCTCCTTTTATTTCCAGACCGCGCAAAATGAGCTTGACAAAAATCAGCCAAGTGCGACTTCGTGCATTTACGGTTCCGTCCTAAAATCTAATTAAAACCATTTAAAAACCGGGCAAGAGCATGTTGGACCATGATCAGTGTAGGGTTCCGAAGCCGTTAATTACTACAAACATAAAAATGAACAAGTAATAAGTAATTTTCTATTTAAAGTCAATTGGTGCCGTCTTAAATGATTTTAGTAAGTATAAACTCTTTAATCTCCTGTATCTTAAGAACCAATGATGTCTACTAAGTCGTGATAGTTTTCCTTTAAAATTGGTTATATGTTCTTCATTTAAGATTTTTTTCAGATTTTTAGTATTTGTAGTTTTGGCTGTAGGGGGGAGTGGGGACACTTGAGTCTCACAAAAATTAGCGCTTTAAAGCTTAATATTTCATAAACGGATTACTTAGTCGAACAACTGTTTTCACAAATCATAATATTTTTGAAAGACCTATCCAACAATACCCCACACTATAGGGTAGACAAGAAAAAAAAAATGCTTCTCCACGTTACGTGCAAGGGAGGTACCCTAAAAAAATATATTTCTTTACTTTTTATTGTACCAATTTGCAGCTTTGCTGTCAAATTGCAGCTTTCTAGTACTAATAGTCTTTGCGCTAGGCTGCGGACGGACGGACGGACGCACGAACGGACGGACATGCGAAACTATAAGGGTAGTTTGACTACGGAACCCTAAAAATACAAGGCTATATATAAATTATTTTTTGTGAAAAAAACCTAGACAAACGAGAAAGGTGTCATAGTCGAAATTGTTTTTTTTTTATTACTTAGCTCAAATTTAAATTATATTGTTTATTTAAAAACACGAAACATTACTCAAATACCCAGGAAAGTGGTTCAAATCTCCCATGCAAGATTTGACTCATACTTACATACAAACATTGTAAGTTAATAAAAAGAAGGGAAAAAAACCGTTACCGAGACGAAGCCTTGCGGTTTTCTTTTACGAAGTCGGTAGATACCTACCTAAGTAGTAAAACTAGATATGGATTTAAGTTGCAGCCTTACTAATATTATAAATGTGAAAGCGTGGATGTTGGTTACGCTTTCACGCAAAAACTATTTGACGAATCATCATGAAACTTTGTACACATATTCTGGGAGGTACTAGAAGTAACATACTTAGGATACTTTTTATTTAAAAAATAAATATAATTAAAAAAAAATAGTCAAGAAAATAAAATGCAGCGGGCGAAGCCGCTGGCGGGTCGCTAGTATAATATAAGTTACGTGCGAGAAATACATAGTGGGACTAATTAAGAAGCCACATCACATGTGATAAAAGCCACGCCCATAAAAGAATAAAAAGGGATGGCTTTATGTGCCAAAAAAAAAACACGGGTCTTATCTGGGGACCCCTTTAATTATTACACCGGCCAATACACACTGTGAAATTTTCAAGTAGCTATAACTGTTTAGAAGGTACATCCCGACTTTTGTGTCTCGTTGGCGCCCTTTCGGCGCAGAACCCTAAAAACGCTCCGCGTAATATACAAGAAAATACTTGAGTAGGTAAGAGTTGACATTACGAGAAGAGATATAACCAATTCAGATCGTGTTGTCTAATCTTAAATATCTTATTCTGAATTTGAATTTGAATTGGCCACACGTGGGCTCTTTTACACATCGGTAATATGCAGTGAATCTATTCGAAGTTTGACGTTTATAAATTTGAGTTGACAGATATTTGAATTTAGAGAACATGATCCTAATTGGCGCCACTGACCATCGTAAATTGACGAGGCGTAAGGGCGATGCCATATTCCGCCCGCAACGTGTAGTCGCGCCTTTAGGTACACAAGGCCCGGACTTGACAGAAACGCGTGGAGCTGCCCATGAACCCATGTGCTTCTGTTTAGTCCATAAGAGATAATACTCTTATAACGAACAATAATTGTCCTCGCGTGTGATGTCCAAGGACTTGCATATGTATGTAAGCCCTTGGATATAAGTGATATAACATAACGCCTTCATTCCCAGAGTGGGGCAGGCAGAGCTACAGAAATACCAACACTCTAAAAAAGGCTCGTGACCCAGCAACCACATGGACTTAATTGTTTCTCTAATAAGTCTATAAATAACTTGACATTGGCGAAATACACTTTAAAAGGAGTGAAGTCATTAATTAAAATTAGAATTGCAACCACACATATATTTAATACTGATTTCAAGTCAAATCGTGCCTCTTAGAATGGGACTAGGTTTTACAGAGATTTCGTCGTAATCCCTCAAAGGTTAACTGGAAGAGATCTCTTAAATGGATAATTTCGCATTGGACATCCCCGCTATATTTTTGTCTATGTCATAATTGCTATCTCTTTTATGTTTGCATAATAAAGGTGTTTACATACATCGGCTCAATTATGCGGTAGATACGAAAACGCTGAATCGGCGCCTTGAAGTTATAGTCTGTACTTTTAGGTATTTAAAAAAGTGTAAACAAACCAAACCACGTGGCTCTGCTCATCAACCAATCCAAGCTGTTTGGTTGACGTATCAGTGTTCTGCTCCTATTGGCTGACAAACTGTCATCTGTCAATTTCACGTGGTTTTTTTGTTTACACTTTTTTAAATACCTAAAAGTACAGACTATAGTGGCAATTGAAATGGGCAGACACAGAACTAAAGATGTATAATTATATACACTATACATGTTTATAAGTAGCTGCATATTTACGTCCCTTGTCGCTTTAATACCTTCGACAGATTGGAGCAGTTGTTCAAGCATGACGTTAAAGTGACAAAGCTCTAAAGTATGCAGCTATAGATTAAGGGCCGTGTTCACCAACAATTAATCGGACGGTTAAGTCTTAATCAGCTGTTAATCAATACATCTGACACCCGTTAAACTGCTAATCGTCCGTTTAATTGTTGGTGAACACGGCACTAATAATGTCAAAACAATAATTATTTTACAATTTAAGTTCCATAAAATCGACCAGGGAGTCCAATGTCAAGCTTCTTAAAATTATTTATGCATATAAACACTTTTATGTTAAATAACTAATAATAAAAACACAATCGATGAAAGTTTGAGGTTATGTGTAAAAAATTGTTAATATCTTTGCCCATTTAATTGACACCGGCTTACTTATTTTACGCTGCTGTTCGAAGATGAGAGACTAAAGAGAATAAAACCCAATAGGTAACTATTTACACGACCTACTCTACTTATTTGTGAGCTCACTCACACATACTACATAATATGTGCCACACTCACTAATAAAACAATCAGGAAAAATGTTTATTATTCACTCACACATCCCCTTAACTCATTCATTACTTGTTACATCGAAGCAGTCTTGTTTGAATGACCGGCAGTGCAAGTGTACCGTACGGACTACATTTGTGAACTTGTTTTTTGGATTTTTAACATTAAAAAGTAAGTGTGGTGTTTTTTATTAAGAGGACAAAAAAACAAGGTGGTTTAAAATAACGATTCCTTACTAATAATTGTCCTTACTTTGTAATATTACTGGAAGAACGGGAGTCCCACGGGTTAAAAACGTTTTTTTCCAAAAATAAATACTTGACAGTTCGATTTCTCGTCCTCGTGAACCCTTATATCGAAAACTTCATCGAAATCGTTAGAGCAGTGTTTTTAGAACGTGATTACAAATATATACATATATAATAAAATATGTACTAGCTTTTGTCCGCGACTCCGTCTACGTCGAAGCCGTTTATTGCTATTCCCTCGGGAACTGTCTGGTTTTTCCGGGATAAAAAGTATCCTATATCTTTTTCCGGGACCTCAGTTATTTCAATACCCTAATTTTATCTAAATTGGATCAGAGTTACTTAGACATTTATAATATTGGTATGGATAACTTTTGCTCCATCCGCGTAGTAGACGTTTATCGCTGCTCCCTTGGGAAATGTACAACTTTCCGGGATAAATACACAATGTCCTTCCCCGGGACTCAAACTATCTCTATCCCAAATTTCATCTAAATCGGTTCAGCGGCTTAAGATGTAAGAGGTTTAACAGACAGACAGACAGAGCCACTTACACAGTTATAATATCAGTATGGATTATGGATATAATTATTGCTCGTTTAATAGTATAGGATAGAGGATGTATACTTAGTATCAGATAAATAAGAAAAGTGTGTTTGTTGGTTTGTTCCGTCATCGCGTTTTAACGGTACAGTCAAGGACTTTAATTGAAACCCTGTTATAACGACAGCGTCAAACCACGTGAAAGAACGCTAAAATTAATGATGAACGCTGTCAATATGACAGGGTTCCATAGTGGCATAAACAATCAAAGTCATTGACCGTATTTGTGAAATTTGGTATTGTGCACGGATTATGGTTTGAAGGGAACTGCGATATACGACAACAATTAACTTTTACGTGAGCCCTTTTTCACAAACTTGACAATAACAGATGACAATTTTTTTTTTTTATGTTAAGGAGAAGGCACACGAGCACTCAGGCCACCTGATGGTAAGTGGAACCTGAGACCCATAGACATTTGAATTCTCAAGACCTCAAATGCGTTGCCAACCCTGAGGACTAAGATGGAATGCCTCTATGCTAGTAATTTCACCGGTTGTCTTATCCCCACACCGGAACACAACAATGCGAACACTGTTGCTTGGCGGGTGGTTAATGGATAAGATGGTGGTAGCGATCCGGACGGACCCTGCACAGGGTCCTACCACCACTAAAAATGTAAAATGTAAATATCAATAGCATTCAAATTATGAAATCTCACTTAAAAATCGATTGTTATTGAAAACATAAATTGCATACAGGGACATTATTACCACGAAATTGACGCGATACGTGGTAGTGTCGGGATTTGATATTCATTGCATACAGAAATAGAAAGCAACATCTATCGCGCGAAGTAAAAGCCGTAATGTAGGGCGTGTATTCTCAAAAGGACAATTAATATTAGTATCAATTAAAAGCACGTTTATTGTGTTTTAAATTAATAATGTTTAATTTAAACAAAACGTAATGGCTTGTGAATCAGAGCGTTTCGAAAAAAAAGTGCACAAATACTCGTTTGAAGGGTCGCGAGTTGTGCCCTTTTCCAGGGGTATAAAATGCCTGTACAAGGTCAAATGTCAATCATTCACTATCCAGACGTCGAAGAGAACACATCTAAGGAACTCAAGCAAGAAAACAACCCTCGAACATGGAGACCACCGCTGCTGAATCAGCTCAAGTGGTTGCACTACTGCAAGTAGGAGTTCGGCAGTGTGATGTCGCTCGGCAACTCAATTTAAGCCGTCATGCTGTCCGCCGAGTATTTATTTATTTATTTATTTATTTATTTATTTATTATCCACACTTACAACTATTTTTACAGGGCTTATCCTAAGACAATAGTGTAACTACTTTTTGGTACCTATCAACTAATCTCTATTATAACATAATATAAATAATGCAGCCTTTGTGAATTCATTCAGAGAACAAGAAACAAATCAATGGTCTCCGCAATTTGGTTGAGGGTTCGCACAGCTCGCGTCAGCGGAGACATACCGAGCAGGTTGGTGCGCCCGCGCGGCTCGACCAGCAGCCGCGGTCGGCGGTTCATTTCAGCGGTTCCAGGAGAATGGGGGCTACATCAGAAGACGTGGGGCTGGTCGGCGACGCTGCACATCCGAAAGAGATGATCGCTTCATCGTGACATCATCTCTACGCAATCGCTTCGCTAGTGCTGTTGAGGTGCAACAACGCCTCAGAGAAGTTCGGACAAGATCAGTTAGCATCTCTACGGTTAGAAGAAGACTGCGGGAGAAGGATATCGTAGCTCACAGGGCTGCTACAGGCCCAATGTTGACCGCACAGCATCGCAGAGATCGCTTGCAATTTGCCCGCGACCACGTCGATTGGACGTTTGAGCAATGGAGGCAGGTTCTCTTTGCCGATGAGACGAGAGTCTGTCTTTATTGCAACGACAGGTGAGCCAGAGTCTACATAAGGTCGGGCGAACGATTTGCTCAAGCCTGTATTGAAGAGACATTGGGCTACGGAGGTGGCTCTTGCATGTTCTGGGGGGGCATGTCTATAGACGGCAAAACCGACCTTGTCTGCGTCTCCAGGACTGGAGGCACTCACGGCCAAGGGTCCCTGAATGCTCGCCGATACATTGCCGAGATCCTGGAAGAGCATGTGATGCCATATGCGGGTTACGTCGGCTCTGGGTTCACATTAATGCACGACAACGCTCGCTCCCACACTGCATTAATTGTTCGGGATTATCTGGAGGAGGTCGGGATTCCCGTTTTGCCGTGGCCAGCCAGGAGTCCTGACTTAAACCCGATTGAACACCTTTGGGACGAGCTGAAGCGACGGGTTCGGTCACGAGATGCCGCCCCTACCACCCTGCAAGATCTTCAGGACGCAGTCATCGAAGAATGGGGCAACATTCCACAAGAGGACATCGTAAAGTTGGTGCGATCAATGAAAGACCGTTTAGAGGCAGTGATAAGGGCAAGGGGGGGTAACACTAGGTTTTAAGTTAATTTTAGGCACTTTTTGTAAAAATTTGTTATACATTTATTGTTGTAAATTTAAACTTGAATAAACATTTTTCAACTGTTCGCAATGTCATTTCCTTTAATTTTTGACCCCAAGGAAAAATCCTTTTTTTTTTTAATTTTCCTAAAAAAACACTTTATTACCTTTCAAATGATACCTAACAATCATATTGTTGTCCTTGATCAAATAGGGTTTAAAGTCGGTTGTAATTATTTTCCGAGGAGGGGCGATATTTTTGACGCCGAGTGTATATAAATGCTATAGCTCTGTCGTTTACGCTCGCCGTAAAATGAGCTGCATAGGCAATGTTATAATTCAAATTCAAATTATTTCAGACGGTGTCCAATAGTGTTAGTTATAAAAGTCATATAAAATATGTTATTGACATAAAAAGTAATGAAAAAATGAAATTAATGTTTAGCAATTAGAAAGTTATTATAAACAAATTATTAATAACCCCTGATAGGCACTCGGAATTAACGTTGATTATCAAAGGAGCAGAGAGAATCTAATTAAATTATTAAATTTCAATTTGTCGTTCCCAACTTATGACGTTGTTTACGGGAAAACGAGCTGTTTGTTTGTGTGATGAGAAATTTATTTTTAATAATGTCTGACAGTTTAAAGTATGAACGTGGATTGCTATACGAGTAGGGGAAGACCAAAGAAACGATGGATGGACTGTGTGAAAGATGATATGGCTAGAAAGGGAGTGTCAACCGAGATGGCGACTAATAGAGAAGTAACTATGGAAGAAAAAGATATGTTGCGCCGACCCCAAATAAGTTGGGATAAGGGCAGGGGAATGATGATGCTGAATGTCTGACAGTTGTGCAGTAGGTATAAATATTGAAATATAGGGCATTTTACCCGACTGCGCGACGCAAAGGAGGGTAATTGGATTCTTGGTAGCGTGTAAATCGTTAGATCTCTTGTGCGACGAGCTTAGCCTAGTTGGTAGTGATCTGGGGGGTTATTATGACCTAGCTATGGAGTTCATTTTACGGTGAGCGTAAAGGACACAGCTATGGCAGTTATATAGCTCTGTCCTTTTCTCTGAGCGTAAACAGAACTGCATAGTTATGTCTTAATATCTTAAACGAAAGCACTTTATAACGAATTTTAAAGGAAAACTATTACGACTAACTCTGGGTTCCTATATTCAAAACGTCTCGTTAAAATGTCTCGTTGAAATTTGACACATTTTGTCTGTAGCAAATGTCAAATTTTCACGAGGCGTAACATTTTGACGAGATCTTTTGAATATAGGAACTCAGGGTAAATAGACTTGAATGACTGAGATACAGGTTATTTAAGTGATTATACATACTAAAAATCATCTAAGACAGTACCAAATAACTTTACATACTAAAATTAAAGTTATTGTATTTTGGCTTTGTTGAAACGGCTTCGGAACCCTACACTGTTACACTGAGCATGGTCCGACATGCTCGTACCGGGTTTTTAGCGCTATAACTTCGTCAATATAAACGTGTATAGAATCGGGTGGTTTTAAATTAACAGGCTACGGATCGTCAGACCATGTCATTGTATACCTATCTGTTATCGACCTTGCGGCGCAGGAAACTTTCGAATCGACTTCAAAAAGAGGAGATGCTCAATTCATCGGGAGATATTTTTTTTATGTTCCCCTATTACACAAAGACCGCTGGACCGATATGATAATATATTTTTTTTGATTGGGTATACTTTTTAGCTGGTCCCATTTCCAGCACGTCAAGATCTGATGATGGGATCTTGGAAAAATCTAGGGAACTCATACATAAGATCACGCCTTTATTCCCGGAGTGGGGTAGGCAGAGCTACAGAAATACAAACAGGTCTAAAAATACTTGTTGGGAATTCTGTAACCACATATTGCATAATCAGGCTAAGATGTTTAATCGTGTATGAGTGACAGGTTGCAAGCCTATCGCCTAACAGTACTACAAGCCCTTATTCCCTTAGTCGCCTCTTGCGACATCCACGGGAAGACAATGACATGGAGTGGCACTATTGGAATAGTGCAACATGCAACAGCAACCACACGGAAACACACAGGCAACTCCTCAAATATTAAAGGAATAAATATACGTAGACGACATAACAGTATTATTGTGATCACTAAAAGGTATAAAATAAAATACTTAAATGTTTTAAAAACTAAAAACCGTCTTCTAAAAGAAAGAAATAACTCCTTTCAAAATTATTTTAACCAAATGCCGAATTCAATTGAACTGATCATTTAAGAAAAAGTTATTTTTGCTTTTTGAAGACGGTTTTAAGTTTTGTTTCTAAAACATCATGCCTGTACTAACGGATGTCGTTGCGCCGATATTTAATATTAGGTAATAATGTTCCAAGTTGATCGCCAAGAATTTGTTATCCCACCAAAAACATAAATGTAAAAAAGGAGAGCCAAGTTCAATACAAAAATTATTCTCTGCTGTGGGCTTCGCCGCAAAAACAATGGAGATCTGAGATTGAGTGCCAAGTTCTATGCAAAATCCAAATATGTAGTCTAAGGGCTGACTTGGCTGGTTTTCCCATACGAATTATTATTAAGTACCTACTTTTACACAGTCATGGAAGAGCCTGTGTGTGTGTTATGTTCGATGGGTAGTTTCTACCAGCAAGCCAAATTTTCGGAATAATAAAATAAGAACCGAAAGGTAACAGGTTTAGAACATGCGAAGGCTATATAATTCGTATGGGAAAACCAGCCAAGTCAGCCCTTAGACTACATATTTGGATTTTGCATAGAACTTGGCACTCAATCTCAGATCTCCATTCTTTTTGCGGCGAAGCCCACAGCAGAGAATAATTTTTGTATTGAACTTGGCTCTCCTTTTTTACATTTATGTTTTTGGTGGGATATCATTACTTTTTGTAGGTAAGCCTTACCTACTTACTAAAAAATACAATTATTATTTATTTAAACTATTGCCTATACTATACTAAACCTACATACCTACTTATTATAGGAATTGTAATAATAATAAGTATATACACCTACCTACTTATAACTATAAAATTATTATTTATTTAAACTATTGCCTATACTATAATACTATACGTACGTACCTACTTATTAAAGAAATTGTAATAATAATATTACTACAAATTATAAGTTTTCCTTAAGAAAACTTAGCAATTTCGCAGCATAAATCGCAACCTTATAGGTCAGATATCGAGAGACAACCGGACAGCAAGACGGCGCCGGCGCTCGCGCTTATGAGCGCGGCTGCCGCTCGCTCGGCCTCGTTCGCGTCAACGCCGTCGTCACCGTTGCAACGGTTCGATTCGGTTGTCACAGCGCCCCACCCACCCCGCCCGCGCCGCTCCGGCGTCACTCGGCGCGCGCGCGTCGTGTATATACCGAAAATCTAAATGCCTATTATTTTATCATTATTTATGAGTAGGTAATGATTTTACACTATTGATGTGCGCTAAATATAAAAATAATAATTAATCCCAGTTAATAACGTAGGTACCCTAAGTAATATTAGGTATTTATGTTAAGCGTTCATAATAGAATCTAATTATTTAAAAATTGACAGTTTTTTATTTATTCCTTTGTATTCATCTAATTACCTATCTGCATACCAAATTTTAACTCTCTAGGTCATCTGGAACTGAGTTAGAGTTTTGGTCTATAGGTCAGTCAATGATAAAAATGAGGAATTTTGGACATTAATATCTAAATAACCGTTTGAGATAAGCTTATGAAATTTAGAACACATATGCATCTCGCAAGTCTCAATATATGAGCCAAATTTGATACGTTTATGTAAAATAGTTTTTGATTTATGAGGTCAAAAGTGGCTCCAAATGGTTCGTGTAATATTACACACGGTGCGGCTCGCCAGTTCTGTTTCTTGAACTTGGCTTGACATGCTCCTGCGTGTCTAGATATTCTCGTTTTAAGATATGAATGCGATGTGTGTGAACCATGACGCAGTGCTGATAACACTAGGTTTGTTGTTTTACGGTTGTGTTTATGTTTCCTTATCGACGGGCGGGTTCAGGGATAACACTCATTATACACACTTTATCTCACTTGCTTATATAATAACATTAATGACCTTTATCTTAGCGTGTTAGAGGATCATGCATTTTTTCTTATTACGCTCTCTGGGAAATGCTATGAAAGAGAAGGATAAGTATACGCGGATCAATTTTCAATATGAAGCTTTTTATAAGTCATAGTTCAGACCCCCCTGCAAGACATTACTTAAGTACCTAAACAAAATCGACGACTGGAATTACGTCACACCTGTTGTTCCATGTTTCAAATATACGGACCTTATTACTTAATTAATTAATTTTATTTATTTACAAGGTACAGTAACAAATTACAGAGTTAAATTTATTACAATAGTTGATATATGTTACATTCACATGTCTGCAACTTTACAATAACTGTACTCGACACTCTTAGGCGACAGTTGTGATTGGGAAACGAGAAAACAAACAGACCTAAAATTCTACAATCTACAACTTTTATAAAATACATAAAGAAGTGCACATGCAACCATCTTACACTAGGCGCCGACTAGCGCTTGTGACGCAGCGGATTTAAAGGACTGAAGCGACATTGAGAACATATCGCACTGGTGGCAAATGCTGTTTAATCTGCGGGACATGCGTGTAAGAGGGTTATTAAAAGAAACATTGTTATTGGCAAGCGGACAAGCAAACAAGCGATGACGACGAACATAATATTATAAAAAAAAATGCATTTATTTCAGAATTTTTTATGTTTACGCCACCATTGAGTTAAAATATTACGTAAATAAAATGGCGAAAAAAACAATCTAAACCACAAAAGAAGTCTTAATGAAGTCCTTAGTGTATTGCGTTGTATATGCTTTATTTATGTTTTCCCCTTAATCGTATCAATTAAACTCAATTCTGTTTTTCATGCATGTCCCTATTGCATGTTTGTATTTTACCAATCAGGAAGTTTCAGACGTTTGGAAGGCGTGGCGCCAAATACCATATTTTTTACCACACAAATCCATTTTAGGAACTTCGGAAAATATGTAAAATTAGTACATATTCCATATATATACAACTAGAACCAGTAAGTTTTTTTTTTACGTTTTTAGTAACAATTTTACGCGCCACTGTTTAGGTGGCGTCTAAATGAACAGTAAAGGACGATGGGTAAAAATGTCCCCACCCACCAACAGTGATGAAACATGTGCCAGTTTATAGATCTTGGCAATATGATGTATTTTTTCTATGGCGACGATCACCATATGTATGGGGTTTTCTTGAAAAATCATAATCTTATCGTATGGAACTATGGAATTAGTTTGAAAATGAACACGTAAGTATGTAGATGATTTGCCTTGTCTGGCCCTTTGTTTTCAATAAAAAAATCCCATTGATTTTGCTACGAAGATAAGTATTTTGTCTTTTATTGGGTCCTAATGAACATATAGACCTTCAGCCCGTTACTGTTGGAGGGGGGGGACGGGGTCCATACAAAATTGCCCATCACCCTTTAGTTAAAATCTGTAATTTGACGTTTGTAATGTGCATCCGAAATAATCCGAATACCAAGTTGCGTCTAATCCTAATTTAAAAAGACGGAATTCAACAATGCTCTATGGATTTTCTAAAATGACACTTAAAATTCTAAAATGATAAAAGTAAGTTTAAATTTAGACGCCGCTTGTCCGAATTGGACCCATTATCGTTTTACAATTCATACAATAAAACAGGCTTGTAAAAATAATGTAGGGTAATATCGGCATACCAATCGGGTATATCTTATTAGGAATTAAGAAGAGCTTAACTGATAGGTTTATCATTTCACTCTGAAGTGGTATTTATGTGGGTATTTGTTCTCCAGGCCATATAACTATCGGAGAAGATAGTGCGTTCCTAGCTTAGAAATAAATGTTATAGTGACCAATAAATTGCGATTGTAAATGAATTAAAATAAAATAAAAAACCAGGCAAGTGCATGTCGGACCATGCTTAGTGTAGGGTTCCGAAGCCGTTAAGTACTAAATATCCACAAGTAATAACTAATTTTCTATTTAAAGTCAATTGGTGCCGTCTTAGATGATTTTAGTAGGTATAAACACTTTAATCTCAAGAACCAATGAGGTCTACTTCGTCGTGATAGTTTTTCTTTAAAACTCGTTATATGTTCTTTCATTTAAGATTTTTTCAGATTTTTAGTATTTGTAGTTTTGGCTCTAGGAGGGGTGGACACCTAAGCCTAACAAAAATTAGCGCTTAAAAGCTTAATATTTCAAAAACGGATTACTTTATCGAAAAATTGTTTTAACAAACCCGTCATGATTTTAAAGGACCTATCCAAAAACACCCTACACTATAGGGTAGACGAGAAAAAAAACATCCCCACGTTACCTGTAGGGGAGACTAAAAAAATATTTTTTTTTTTAATTTTTTTTACATTTTGTTGTAACACTTTGTTGGCGTGACTAATACGTATAATATTCATGCCAAATTACAGCTTTCTAGTACTAAGAGTCTCTGCGCTAGGCTGCAGACGGACGGACGTACGGACTGACATGGATAAACTATAATTTTTAGGTTTCCTAGTTTGACTACGGATGGATTGCCTCCTTGCTAGTAATTTCACCGGTTGTCTTATCCCCACACCGGAACACAACGACGCGAAAACAGCTGCTTGGCGGTGGTTAATAAATAACTGAACTGAATTATGTTCCGCTAAATGTGTTTTTTCCATATAGTTAGACAAAATGGAGTGGTCACTTATCAAGTTATCAACGTGCCATTATTTATCTTCAAATTTAATTGGTCTTGAATGTTGTCAAACCTTTAATTAATTTAACATAGAAAGGTACAGCGCCTTTGGAATTTATTTAACCTTGGTAATTATTATTAAAACGATGGGTCCTACGTATAAGGGGCCTTACATTACGGGTAGGACCCATTGTTATAATAATATATGACCAAGGATAAATAAATTGAAAGGTGCTGTAGCTTTCATGACAAATTAAAATACATTATTTCGGTTATTACATAACCGAGTTTTTAGGGTAATCCCGGTTTTACCCAGAGAGTCTTGGTATGTACTTAGTTGTAATTCATAGTAATACATTTAAATTACGCCGACAAAGTTTTAAAATAACATTTTGGTTTTTATAGCAAATTGGGTTTTGATACGGAAATTTCCGTAGGAGCCGCGAAATACGATAAAACAAGTGTAACTTTTACGTAAGCCTCTTTTTCACAAACTTGACAATAACAGATGACAATTTGATAAAATGTAAATATCAACAGCACTCAAATTATCATTACTCAGTTAAAAATCGATTGTTATTGAAAACATAAATTGCATACAGGGACATTATTACCACGAAATTGACGCGGTACGTGGTAGTGCCGGGATTTGATATTCATTGCATACAGAAATAGAAAGCAACATCTATCGCGTGAAGTAAAAGCCGTAATGTAGGGCGTGTATTCTCAAAAGGACTACAAGGATAAGTTTATGGATAAAAAACTGCGAAAGCGTATAGGACAGAGCTATATAACTGCTATAGCTCTGTCGTTTACGCTCACCGTAAAATGAACTGCATAGCTATGTTATTATATTATTCAAATTCAAATTATTTCAGACGGTGTCCATATAGTGTTAGTTATAAAAGTCCTATAAAATATTTTAGTGACATAAAAAGTAACTAACCTAACCTAACCTAACCATAACCTTCGGTTACGTAACCCACAAAAGGTGACCTTTTTACCGCTCCTCAGCCACAGCTGACCCCTTAGTCTCGAGGAAATTGGGTCATACACACTCTTAAAAACATAAGTTGTCTCTTGTGGTGCATATAAGTTATGTATTTATATGATAGGTTTAGAGCAGCCCTGACGCCGTTTATGCGGGAATAGTCTTAGCCAGAAAATTAGGCCTTAATAACGTGGACTTCTGGTGCGACCACAGGAAAGACGATAACCTAAATCCGCGTATGATCCATTTGGTATGTACTTTGACGTTAGAATTTAGCTGTTGTTACCGTTCGCGGAATGCAACATGTCTTTTCCAGCTGACAGATCTTAGTATCATAATTTAACGAAGTCTTCCACTAGATGGCAGCACCGACCGAGGCGGTGCCGTGTGGCGAGGCGGCACTCCTGCGCAGGGCGTGCGACGTGTTCGCGCGCAGGTTCGGCCGCGCGCCCACCGCCGCGGCCGCCGCGCCGGGCCGCGTCAACCTCATTGGCGACCACGTGGACTACTGCGAGGGATACGTACTGCCTATGGTAAGTCATCAAAGTCGACATGTCATAAATTAGGGATCCATACTTTTGACCAAATTATCATTTGGCAAACTATATCATTACCCAAAAATTGACCTAGTCCTAAACAGAGCTCTATGGGTACCATCTAGACTATAAACAGCAACAAACAGGGGTTTACCACGGCATGCCTAAGCAATTCAGTTTAGGATGAGCATAAAGGACAGAGCTATAGTAGTTTCATAGCTCTGTCTCTTTCCCTCTCGATAAACTGAATTGTTTAGCCATGTCGTGGTAACCCTGGATATAAAGAAATACACAGTTCCCATAGGAACCGAATCAAAGTACCACTAGATTCGTAGGCTGGGTCACTACCAACAAGGCTAACCGCGTCTTCATATCGACGTTTAACAAAAACAAAAAATAATAATGAAGACACGGTGGCCTAGTTGGGAGTGACCCTGCCTCTGAAGCCAGTGGTCCTGGGTTCAAATCCCGGTAAGGGCAGATATTTGTGTGATGAGCGCGAATATTTGTTCCCGAGTCTTGGATGTTTTCTATGTATTTAAGTATTTATTTCTCTATATAAGTATGTTTATCGTTGTCTAGTACCCATATACAAGCCTAGAGCTTAGTTTGGGACTAGGTCAATTTGTGTGAGATTGTCCCCTGATATTTATTTATTATTATTTATAATAAAGACGAACTCATCAATTCAAAACTCTTCCAGTTAGTATTTAAGCGGAAAAACTTAAAGTTGGTTAGACAAGTCTATAATTTGATCCAGTCTGTCTACACCTCGACATAGGCCTTGGGTTGGAATCGAGGCGAAATATAGCTGTGCTTCGCAGTGGGTATCACGCCGTACCGGGAACTATGAATACCTCAAACGGGAACTAGTGTCAAAAAAGTAGCTATTATAATGAAATTATTAAAATGACAGCCCCTTGAGGTATAAGTTGCTTAGTAATAAAAGGGCTCAAGTCACACAAAATACACTTTTATTTTAAACCTTATCACTTTATTCTTACGTTGGAGTATGGAAGAGACGGATTATGTCCCGTTCCAGTATGATAGGCCTACAGGGCTTTCTATTTTATGCCATACCGTTTGTATAATTTTCCTTGCGAGCAGTCACTCACTCGCCGCTCGAGATCTTAAACGGTATTCTAGACAGCAACATCGGCATCATTGCATCGGCCAGTCGGTACTTAGAAACCAGTGTCATCGCAAGCTTTGTGCAGATTGGCTGAATGAAAATGTATTTACCTAATATTGTTCATATTATTATTTTTACAGTAACTATATCTGCAATTAACATATTTGATTGTAAGTGATAATTGTACAATATAAATAAATAAAGTTTGTGATCCTAATAGTTGTTTGATCTCCTAATGCCCCGGTTCGATAAGGTTAGCTGTCAGAATTCTGTCACAATGACAGCAGGTCGCGTCCTGGTACTCGCTAGAATCCCCGCATCAGAAAGAAAGAAACATATTTATTCAGCACACACATAGCAAAAAAATAAACATCAAAAAAAAAAAAACTAGTACTAAAATAGTTATTTCACCAATTTATAGTGGATTGGATATCGGAGGAAAATATTCAATTAAAAATATCATCAGATATGCGTATGTAGCTCCTAACAGACTGTCTTCTTTTGCCGATGTGTTAAATTACAAATTCAGTTCCTCGTATAGTTCCGAATGACAGAGATGCCAGCCGGTTCCAACATGACCTATAGAATAGAGAGGCTCGTGCGACCTCACTAAGGGTGACAAGTGCTGATTGTCTTGAATCAGGGATGAAGCGAGCAGGAGTATTAGTTACTAGCTTTTGCCCACAACTGTTAAGGACAAAAGTTAAGAAAATTTAACTTTTCCATTTCGTCACGTAAATTCACGTATCTAATGTATGGCTTATTTTCGTGACGAAATGGAAAAGCTAAATTTTCTTAATTTTTGTCCTTAACGATGTACACTTTTTTTGAAAACCGCACAACTCCGTCCGCGTAGAAGTCTGTTATCGCTTTTCCCTCGGGAACTACAATTTTTTGTGATAAAAACTATCAATGTCCTTCCCTGGGACTCAACTATCTCCATACCAAATTTCATCTAAATCGATTGAGCTGTTTGAGCGTCAAGAGGTAGCAGACGGACAGACAGACACACTTTCATATTTTGAATATTAGTATGCATAGTATGGTAACTTCACTTGTAACTTAGCAATGTATTTAAGAAAATCTTGGGAGTCCATTTTACCCAATTTCTAACTGTCATAATAATGCATTTTTAAACTGTTGCTACGTATTTTTTTTAAGTCGCATTACTAGTCATCTAACAAGCAAGTCGTGTTTCAATTCGCTCTCTAATAGTCATCCAAAAATGAACCTTAGAGCTTTCAATAGTCGGATTGACTTGAAATTTTGCATCCTTATGCAATTCCGATTGCAATATAATATGGGTCAACGACAAAGAGGTATTATCACTTTTAAATATATATATTGCCTTTTAATAAGGTCCAAAAAAGGGTTAGAATAGTGCCACTCCATGTCTTCCCGTGGATATCGTAAGAGGCGACTAAGGGAATAAGGGCTTGTAGTATTGTTAGGCGATGGGCTTGCAACCTGTCCTAATACACTAGTAAACTTCTTGGCCTGATTGTGCAAAATGTGGTTATCACTACATAGTATAAAACAAAGTCGCTTTTTCTGTCCCTATATCCCTATGTATGCTTAAATCTTTAAAATTATGCAACGGATTTTGATGCCGTTTTTTTTAATAGATAGAGTTATTGAAGAGGAAGATTTATATGTATAATACTTTAATCCAGAGCGAAGCGAGGGCGGGTTGCTAGTAGAATTATAAACCAGTCTTTTTAGATTAGTTGGTATTTCTGTAGCTCTGCCTACCCTTTCTGGGAATAAAGGCGTGATGCTATGTATGTATCTATTATCGATTTAACAGTGTTAGAATTACATAAGACAATAAAGTGGGTTAGTTTGTTTTTTTAACTTATTATTTTAAGCCAGCTGGCGCGATCGCCATGCCATAACGTTCCTAAGCAAATATTTCTGCAACATTTCCTGTAAATTGCAGTGTTATTCTCCACGCACCGATTTATGCGCAGTTAGCAAATTTCCATTCTAGTAAATTTACATTTTATTTGGTTGAAACATAATATCCCAATGGTGTTGTTACAAAACTTTCCAGCAAATTGAAGTAAACAAGATTGATCAATGTGCTCAGATCCCAGCTGTGATCCTCCGATCCAATAGGGCTTAAGATTGACTTTGATTATGCTTTCATTCATCAAATAAATGTCGTTAAAAATGGTCGCGTCCACACTGACCTACTTTGTCTTATTGCGGAGTAATCAAATTCACCAGCAACGGCCAGCTTTAGGTGGACTGTTTTGGAACTGGCATTTGCGCAACTCTGTCCGCGTAGGACGTGTTTATCGCTATTCTCTCGGGAACTGACCAATTCCTTGGCATAAAAAGTAGCCTAAGTGCTATTCCACACTATAATCTATCTCTGTGCCGATTTTCAATAAGATCTTTTCAGCCGTTCTGGCGTGATTTAGCAACAAACATTCAAACTATGCATTCATAACATTAAAAAGAGTAAGGTAGTAACATATATATAAATAAACACCGTATTTTTTTGCATATGCTTTAGCTGTAAGGGAACATTCTTAAGAGGACAAAATAAAACAAAATGGACGCAAAAAAATCCATACATAATGCAATTACGTTTTTCTCCCCTTAAACATTGTCCGATTGTTTCAATTTTTAAATAATGTTGTACCTAGATATTATGAAAAACTGGTCTATACGTTTTCCTTTCCAAGAAAATATGTATTATAAAGAATAAAAAAAAAACACGGAAACCTCCAGACCATGTTTATTATTATCTACAACATATTCGAAAATCACCCGGAGCTAAATTTGTATGGATTATTTTTGACAGCTACACGATTTAAGCATTGCTTCACATTCCTCTTAAATTTACCATGTTATCTTATTGTTTTTTTACTTAGTTGCGATACTGTAAGTGAAATAAGAGTTATCGTAAAGTTGAACGACTCGATACGTCAAAGGCGAAATGGTTAAACGCAATAGAATAGACGCCCTGTGTGGTTGGGGCGCCCGCGGCCCCGTTGCAAACAGCGGATTGCCAGGAATTTTATGATTAATTAAATTTGTAACAATAATTATTGGAAAATACTTGGAATGTCACTTCAAGTTCACACCAGAGAAAGGATTGATTTATAATGGTTGTTGATCAAGTTAAACTTTTTCCGCGAATTAGGTAATTTGTTAGATGATTTTCACAAAAGCATGTTTTCCTAGTAGCGAATTTTCACATAGCGTTCTGTCATAGTCGTTAATTTTCTTAGTAACTTTTCATGTCGAGATTTTTTTATAGCGTTATTAAATTTTCACGTTTAATTTTATCCAACGAGGAAATGCAGCCAGTATTATGGCCACCATTCCCGGTGGCAGAGGCCAATGGGACATTTGTACATAATAATAACATAGTTATAATTATAATTTAATTTATTATTTGGGTATAGACCAAATAGTTGGACCATAATTAAGTGTAGTTAACCATACAAACAAGTTCCGTTGTGACACGAAATTTATCCCTACAGATGTATGGCTAATTTTCGTCGCAACGGAAAAGTTCCATAGAAAATTTAATTGAGTGAGTTAGCGTGGCCAACTTTTTGGTTCTTACTCATTTACTTATACACTTATATTATACTTACTTACTTATTACTTATATTTGGACGACACGCTAGCTTAGTTGGGAGTGACCCTGCCTCCGAAGCCGGCTGTCCCGGGTTCAAATCCCGGTAAGGGCAGATATTTGTGTGATGAGTACGAGTATTTGTTCCTGAGTCTTGGATGTTTTCTATGTATTTAAGTATATATTTCTCTATATAAGTAAGTTTATCGTTATCTAGTACCCATAGTAGAAGCCTAGAGCTTAGTTTGGGACTAGGTCAATTTGTGTGACATTGTCCTGTGTGTTTCTGTGTTATTATAATTTTTCTGTTTTTTTTTCGTTTTTGTCTTTGAATAAATCAACTTTATCCTCGTTTTATTAACATTTTGTTTGTAACATTGTCAATGCAACCTTGCTGCATTAACAATAAAATAAAATTTAAATTTGGCATTATGTCCTCAAGGGAGAAGCAGGAGACGTACGTTATAATTGCAGGTACTTGATTACGGAATCTTCAATGTGCGAGGCCGATTCGCACTGGACACGTTTTTGAAATTGTATAATTTTGTTTAAATGGACTAATTGTTGTTCTCAGGCTCTGCCGTTCCTCACTGTGATAGTGGGTGCTCTCAACGACTCGGACACGTGTCGCATCGTGTCCGCCATGGAGACAGGGCAGCTGGAAGCCAGCTTCTCGACCCCATCAGCTAGTCCGTTGACACCTGGGGAGCCGGCTTGGGCCAACTATGTGAAGGGCGTCGTAGCTAACTTTCCTGGCAAGTATTGCACATGTTGGAATTTTCAAGTGTATAAGTATACAATTTAGTCTGCTGTTTTTAGGAATATAATAAAGAAACAGTGCAGGAGCATGTCGGACCATGCTCAGAATAGGTTCCGAAGCCTAATAACATTTAATTTTCCGCTGTTTAAAGAGACTCGGGGTTAAACCGCGGACAGACAGTCTTTTTTTTATGTTAAGGAGAAGGCACGCGAGCACTCAGGCCACCTGATGGTACGTTGAATCTGAGACCCATAGACATTTGAATTCTCAAGACTATAATCCTAAGACCTCAAATGCGTTGCCAACCCTGAGGACTAAGATGGAATGCCTTTATGCTAGTAATTTCACCGATTGTCTTATCCCCACTCCGGAACACAGCAATCTCGAAACACACACACTGAGCACTGAACACTTGCTTGGCGGGTGGTTAATGGATAAGATGGTGGTAGCGATCCGGACGGACCCTGCACAGGGTCCTACCACCACTTAAACACATAGCGAAACTAAAAGGGTTCTTTGTTGATTACAGAACCTTAATAAGGATTTTTTTATTATTTTTCCTTGGAACACTGACCTGGATTATAATAAAAAGAAAAAGCAATAAACGTCTTTTACGCGGACGGAATTGAGGGCAGTCGTTATCTTTAATAATTAACATGCAGCGAGTGACAGATCTTGGTGCTCTGTCACTTTTGCCACTCGTTTCCAAACGAATAATCTAGATATACCTAGGTATATATATATATATATATATATACCGGGTGTTGCCTGTACTAGGAGCAATAAATTGAGGGATCGCTTCTACTCTATAAACGTAACAACATTTGTTCTACAACTTTAAAAAAATATTTAATTTAATATTTGGGATATTTTCGAACAAACTAAATAGTATGTTCAATGTACTCCATCCAATAGTCTAGTTGACATCTACTGTCAGCCTAGCAACTTCGTAGTTTTCGCAATACATTACTGGCTTAGAAAATCTAAATTCATTAATATTTAGTTAACAATAAGTTATTTTCAAAAGTTGTAGAATAAATGTTGTTACGTTTGTGGTGTGGAAACGATCCCTCAATTTATTGCTCCTGTTACAGGCAACACTCGGTATATATATCTAGGTATAGACGATAGAAGAGGCAGTATTGAAGTTCATCCTATTCATCATCATCACATAAACTGAAGGACGTCCACTGCACTGGACAAAGGGGTAACCCTTTTATTTATTAATTATATTAAGAGTACGATTACGATTTATTAGCTTACAGCACTGTCAGGCGATGGGCTTGCAACCTGTCACTAATACACTAGTAAACTTCTTAGCCTATGTGTGCAAAATGTGGTTACAGAATTATAAACAATTCTTTTTAGAGTTGTTGGTATTTCTGTAGCTCTGCCTACCCCACTCTGGGAATAAAGGCGTGATGTTATTTATGTATGTATGTATATAAAGAGGTTCTTATCATTAAATTTACTACACAGGATTTCTATAATAAATTTGTTCAGGCAAATGTACATTGTATGATGAGTTTGGAAGATGACAATTCTGGAATATGACGAATCAGGAACGAATCAAAATTTTGCTACTTGAATGTGACGACCTGTGGGCCGAGAACGCTGCCACGGGACTTAGTGTCAAATGACGTCAATCGGGAACTAATGTCAAATATTGTTATGATTTTTTTAAAATAAATGCCACCCGGGGATTAAGTTGCTTACAAATAAAAGGACTCAAGTCACATAAAACACGCTTTTATTTTAAACCTTAGTTCTTTATACGTACACGGGAACTAGTGTCAAATGACGTCAAATGGGAAATAGTGTCAAATATAAGTATGAAATTATTTAAATTACAGCCACCTGGGGTTTAAGTTGCATAGTAATAAAAGGACTCAAGTCACACAAAACACACTTTTATTTTAAACCTTAACTTTTTATGCTTACGTTGGAATATGGAATAGACGAATTAGAGTCCCGACCATAGGGGCACGCTGCCATGAGACAATTTTTGACATAGGTCAAAAATTGTCTCATGGCAGCGTGCTCGGCCCACTGATGAATCTGTTACAACCAGGCTTGGTGCGGGGCTTCGACGCCGCGGTGGTGTCGGACCTGCCCATGGGCGCCGGCCTGTCCAGCAGCGCCTCCGTCGAGGTGGCTACCTTCACCCTCCTCGAGGAACTCGGCGGCTCAAGGGCTGAGTAAGTCTAAGTGCTGTTTCATAGTAACCTCTCGACTTTTCTTTATCCCTGGTAATCTATACTAATATTATAAATGTGAAAGTAACTCTGTCTGTCTTTCAGTCAGTCTGTCTGTCCGTCCACCCGTCCGTCCATCCGTCTGTCCGTTTGATACGCTTTCACGTATAAACTGCTGAACTGATTTTGATAAAATTTGGTATGGAGTTAGTTTGAGTCCCGGGAAGAGCATATAGCACTGTTATTATGAAAAATTGGACGCTTCCTAAGGGAATAGCGATAAACGACTAATATGTAGTTAGTATTATAATATTACAAGAAAAAATGTCGTACGGCAAAGCACTGGTTGTCTTATTCCCGCAGAGGAACACAACAATCTGAATATTGCTGTTTCGCGGTAGGTTAAGGTTAAGGTCATGGTATAAATAGATAAGTAGTTCGTCTGGCCCTTTAGGAGATTCTGACACCTTTAGCTGCGCGGACGCCTAGGGTTGCGGTGTTGCGATTGGTTTAAAACCAAACGAATCGAATCGCTAGTTAGCGAATGCATCTTGGCAAGGGGCACTGGTCTTTAAACCTCCGATGCCTATAGCGACGTGTTTGGGAGGTGAATAGAAAGTTATTTTTTACTACCAACAAATTAACAAAAAGATTTGTAAAAATTAAATAGGTAAAAAGTCTATACAGGTTATTTTTTTATCAGTGCACAAATTTTAACATATGATTTGTATCGTTAATATAATATATTACGACATTAAAAAAAGTTAAAAAAAATATCTCTCTTTTACCTTCTCGTGTCGACACAGTCACACTAGAAATGATGATATGGGTTGTCAAGCTGTAGGTATGCGATACACTGTATTGATATTCGAAATTTGAAATGTCATGTACAGCTTATCAGACAACAAGCCCCTCTCCTACTGATATTCTAAATTTGAAATCTAATTCATTAACTTACTCAACAACACTCCCCTCTCCTCGCACTACTGCATTAGAGGGTCCATGAATATCGTTAAGTTAGTGGAATCATTGAATCGGCAATATCTCTAATATTTTTTAAGCTAGGGTAAAAATAACACAACATGTGTTATTGATTAACAATAGCGAAGCAAATATACAAATTTGTGCACCTATTAAAAAAATTACCCTGTATATTGATGATGCGTACGGGCATGCTCGAAAATTGACTAAACTTACAGAGACCGAGCGAGATTTATTTTGTTTGTGGTGTCTCGCGCCGTGCATGCCGCGCGTTGTGCTTTTTTTTGAGGATGAACTACTGTTTTATTTATACTATAAGGTCAGGTGGGGCAAGTCCGACAAACCATATACTTTTAACCACTTGAGTGCTCGTGCATTTTTTTAAGTAAATGAGGGTTACCTTGCAACTGTGGTTGCACAAGGCACGTGATTGGTCATGAGATATTTTTGGTCGGATGTTCTTGCCCCGCTGGTGCACTTGCCCCACCTGACCTTAATAAGATGGTGGTAGCAGTCAGGTTGACACTGCGCAGGGTCTAAAACCACAAAAAATATAAGTAATAATAACTTTATATATCGGCCATAGTGGTTTATAGTTTAAACAATCCTGCGAGTGGTTTATGAATATAAAGTGGGTATCCGAGGTGGTAACGGAAGGCGTCCACGCAATGATCGATGGCGGCGACGCAGTCGTTAAAAGTACAGCGGAATGTCGTGATGGAGGGGAAACCTTTACTTTGTGGATAAAATACATTTCTATAACAAATAAATAACGGGGATGATTTAACACAAATTGATCTTGTCTCAAACTAAGCTCTAGGCCTGTACCTACTATGGGCAATGATAAAAATCTTGAGGATATAGAGAAAAAAAAACTTATTTATACGTAGAAGTTGATTTTTATCACACAAATATTTGCCCTGTCCGTTAATCTATGAGCCTTACAGTGTCGTTAATCATATAAAAATACACAAAAAATGTTCTTGTCCCAAATTAAGCCCTAGGCTACTTGGGGTACTAGGCAATGATAAACATACTTATATAGAGAAATAATTACTTTACCTATATAGGAAAACTTCTTGGCCTGACTGTGCAAAATGTGATCACAGAATTATAAACAAGTCTTTTTAGAATTGTTGAAATTTCTGTAGCTCTGCCTACCCCACTCGGTGCGCGAGTTCAACTCGTACTTGACCGTTTTTTAATAAGGTACCTGTTTCGAATACTATTGAAACCTCTCTGGTCTTTTAAGACTGGTTTATTCGAATGAAACTATTAAATGTTACAGAGCACGTTTGCTTGGTTAGATAGTATTTGAAGAAGAGGCAGAGACCGGATTGAATGACAAATATATTTAACTTTCAATCCGTTCATCTGCTCAGAAATATGAGCAGCTCTATTAAAAGGTTTCGTTCAGAAACAACATAAATAAATCGATGCTTTTTTTAAATAGTTCAAGTTCCGAATTAGGACCTAAATCTTGCAAAGCGCAGTGGTTTATTTTTTGTTTTTATTACAAAACACAATAGCCTACTTACAATGTTTCTGCTGTGGTTAACCTTCGATCTTGCTTCATTCGTCAGGCGTCCAGATCAAGGAAAAAGGCGGAAAAATCTCGAGGCACGTGGCTATTTACACAGCCGACCTATTCTCACGATGTCAATCAGTGCGTTCATTATATTTAGACTATTTAGGAGGAACTAGAGAAGAACGAACTGGGGGTTTATTATGACCTAGCTATGCAGTTCATTGAACTGCCTATCTATGTCATAATAACCCTCCCTAGAGTGATATTAGTCGCATAACATACTAAATAGTTTAAAAAATATGTGTTGATAAATCATCTAAAATGTATGTACCTTGAAACGAGAGTTATACCAATATGTCTAAGGTACATTTGTAACATTTCATTATAACATGGTTCCTTGACCGTGTCAGTAACGGTTATGAGGACGGTATTTGTCATGTTTCGATGTACTGTGTCGCGATAAATAAATGAATTTAGGTTAGTTTTTAAGTCGGGGGCCTTCTGAAAATCCGCGCCGCGGTTTCACTGCGGAACAATGCTGAGAGGAATCGTGTTCAACGTACTGTCTTTTTTTTTACTTAGTATTAATTAATTAATTTAAAAGAACACAAACTGTCATGAACATATCGTCGATGATACTGCAATAACGCGTAACCAACAATGGCTAATGCCGTGTAACTAACAATGTCAAATTTAAGTTTGGGAAGTCCGACATCAATAATAAATTATAAATAAAATAAATATCAGGGGACAATCTCACACAAATCGACCTAGTCCCAAACTAAGCGTGGCTTGTACTATATGCTTACTAGACAACGATAAACATACTTAAATAGAGAAATACATACTTAAATATCTATAGAAAACATCCAAGACTCAGGAACAAATATTCGAGCTCATCACACAAATATCTGCCCTTACCGGGATTTGAACCCAGGACCGCTGGCTATGGAGGCAGGGTCACTCCCAACTAGGCCAACGTGTCGTCACAAAGAACACAAATAAACACAAAGATATTCAATTTTAATGCTCTCCTGTAAAATTTGCCACAAGCCAGTTACGCGGCATTAGCAATTGTTGGTTACGCAGTATTGCAGTTTCATCGACGATATCGCAGATTTGTAAAAAAACAATAATAAGGTAAAGTGTCATTCTATGGAACTTGCTAACTATGTAAACAAGCCGCCATACTAAAATTGACATTAGATGTCAATTTCAATATATTGTTTGTTTACATAGTTAGCAAGTTCCATAGAATTACAGTATACGTTGACACAGTGTTCATAGAATTATTATTATTTATGATTTTGATTTTCCTCTGTGTGCGTTGAATTCTATTCCATGTGACTCATCCCGAGTGCATGATTTACACTGTCCACATTTAGTGTAACAAGTCCTGCAGGTTTGCCACCCGGTACGATCCCATGGAGCCTATAGTTTGCACCCACCTTTAGAATGCAAATTTCACTTGTTACAATTCTTTCTCCTTACTTGAAACGAATGTGGGATATAATTTATTATTAGACGTCATTCGCGACTCCATTCGCTTAGAAGTTTATTGTTGTTCGGTAAAAAGTACCTACCTTGTAAGTACCCTAAGTAAACCCTTTCGCATTTATACACATACATAACATACATAAAATCACGCCTTTATTCCCTAGCGGGGTAGACAGAACCACAGAAATACTAACAACTCTAAAAAGACTTGTTGATAATTCTGTAACCACATTTTGCACAATCAGGCCAAGAAGTTTACTAGTGTATTAGGGACAGGTTGCAAGCCCATCGCCTAACAATACTACAAGCCCTCATTCCCTTAGTCGCCTCTTACGACATCCACGGGAAGACATGGAGTGGCACTATTCTAACCTGGGAATCACACGGGGGCATTTATAATATTAGTAAAGATCGGGATTGTAATTGGCATGAGACCTGACAGGATGTCTTCGGTTTCGTGGAATATGGGACGGGTGTGGGATGCAGCTGTAGACACGCTAACCCCGTCAAATCTCCACCGGACGGTTCTCTGCCTTTTCGCTGACAAATCTTTGACAATTGCATCGTTTCACTACCTATTCTTCTGCCAACCCGCTTTTTTTCCGTAACTACAAATATTTCAGGATATTTATAAAACTAACCTAACCTAACCTTTAGGGTTCTACACGATGGTCCTGAAATAATTCCAGAATTATTTACAGTTTCGGATAAAAATCACGCCTGTTTCCCAGAGGGGTAGGCAGAGACCACTTCTTTCTTTCTTTAAGCCGTATTATCTTGTAGATAATAAATATTGTTTATTTTTTTTTCGACCGGATAACAAAACATTATTATGTGGAAGGACGGAAGGTCAGACAGGTATTAAAGATAATACGGGCATTGATTTATACACGAAGTAAATAAACATTTTCCGTGGGCGGTACGAGTGATCATTTGGAATGTTGGACGGGTTCTCGTTTTAACAATAAAATCATAATATGTTTATACAAAGCTTCAATGGTTCAATCTCCCGTGTGATTAAACCATCGAGGCAATCCTTTTTTATTTATTTTTAAAGGATTATAAATAAAATAAATAAATAATAAATATCACAGGACAATGTCACACAAATTGACCTAGTCCCAAACTAAGCTCTAGGCTTGTACTATGGGTACTAGACAACGATAAACATACTTAGAGAAATAAATACTTAAATACATAGAAAACATCCAAGACTCAGGAACAAATACTCATGCTCAACACACAAATATCTGCCCTTCCGGGATTTGAACCCGGGACCGCTGGCTTCGGAGGCAGGGTCACTCCCAACGAGGCCAACGTGTCGTCGGCCGTAATTATATTACATTACTCTCGCGTATATTGTTTTACAGGTATTGTAGTAGAATACAGTGAAACCATATTGCCTTTGAAGTCCTATCGTATTGTTTTTAACTTGGCCGCCATTACAGTCAATAAATAAGGGCTATCGTAAAGTTGACAGGGCCTCTATTCTACTGGAGTCATAGTCTGTTATATCTCCCTGTGAAGCTTTTCCGTATTGTCAACGTTTTGATAGCTCTTATTTACTTGACAGTAATGTCGGCCAAGTTAAAAACGATACCAAAAAACGTCAAAGACCAAACCAAAACCAAACCAAACCAAATTAACCAAACCAAACGACCAAACCAAACCAAAACCCAACCAAACCAAACCAAATTAAACCAAACCAAACCAAACCAAGTGTTTAACCAAATTAGATAGACGCCCAGGGCTGGGATTTTACACGGTAATAACGATATCGTATTTGACGTGTTTCCGTATTGTCAACGTTTTCATAACTCTCATGTCATTTACAATAATGGCGACAGTGACATAAACGATTCTAAAACACGTCAAACACGATATCGTTGTAACGCAGTTGAATAGAGGCTCAGTACGAAAACACTTCAACGGCAATATAGTTTTATTTAGTAGAATAAAGGCTTCGTAGGATATGTTCGTATTTATCTTGGTTTTAGACGTCGTATGTTTATTTACTACATCTATCTGTACCTTCGGGTCTATAATGGTCGTGTTTATCGATATGAATAAACATGGACCAAACAGCTGTCATTTTCTGACCAGTATGTAAGCGAGAGTGACAGATGCCTTATCCACCGCAATAAAGGCGTCCATAATAAAGCTACAGGGTGATGAAAAACCTCATTATATTGCGAAAAAGGTATGAATCATCTTCTCCATTGCAACTCACGTAACGGAATAAAACCGGTAGCACCACGTATCAGGTTTCTGGGTGCGTTTCGCTTGATGGATGTAGATTAACGAGGTGTGGGTTATTCTGGTTTCAGATCTACTGGGGATCCGTATTTAGGGTTCCGTAGCCGAAATGACAAAAACTGAACCCGGAATGGAACCGGTCCGTACGTCCGTATGTCACAGGCATTTTACTAAATTACTACAAGTAGATGAATAGATATTAATTAAATTTTGAGTATAAGCCGATATGTTGGTAGTTAAATAACCAAAATATACATACATTTGACGGAAGCTGTTTTTTTTTTAGCATATATTTTGTCAGTTTAAACCAAAAATAAGTTTTTATATTAATTAAGTAAATGTTTTCGGAAATAATCGCTTCTTAGGTTGCATTAAATGTGACTACCCTATACCGTTTAAAAATTTTGTCCAAAAATCAAAAACAACAACTTTCAAAGAAAATTACTTTCAACATGATTGGATATATCGTTTCTGAGTTATTGTCGAAAAACTCCGCTTTTCAACAAGAGAACGTAAGCGCCCTGAAGATACGCTCTTTTGCTGGTGCACTTTTTTAGGGTTCCGTATTCAAACTAGGAACCCATATAGTTTCGCCATATCCGTCCGTCCGTCCGTCCGCAGTCTAGCGCAGAGATTTTTAGTACTAGAAAGTTATAATTTGGTATGAATGTGCATATTAGTCACGCCAACAAAGTGGTGCAATTAAATTTAAATATTATTTTTTTACCTTTTATCGTGGGGATGTATTTTTTTTCCCTCGCCAACCATAAGGTTGGGGGGGGGGTTCGTTGGATAGGTCTTTCAAAAATATTATGTTTGTAAAACAGTTTTCCGATTTAGTAATCCGTTTATGAAATATTAAGATTTAAAGGGGCGCCTGTCGTTTCGCATAACGTTTTTTGTCCTAAAAATGTTTGGCATACTGTTGAATGGCATACTACTCGTTTGTCCTAATAATTTTTGCGCATACTCATTTGACGTCCTAAAGCTAGTTTGTCCTACAGGCGATTAAAGTGTTTATGCCTACTAAAATAATCTAACACGGCAACAATTGACTTTAAATAGAAAAATAGTTATTACTTGTTGATTTGTATGTTTCTAGTACTCAACGGCTTCGGAACCCTACACTGAGCATGGTCCGACATGCTCTTGCCTGGTTTTTGTGTTTGTAGAAACAGCTTCGGAACCCTTCACTGAGCATGCTCTGTCATGCTCTTGTCCGGTTTTACTTAAATTATTATCTATTCTGATTGAATCCCCCATGAAGATCGTGTTCCTGGCTTGTATTCAGTTAGAATTGAAAATTGTTTAGATTGCGACACTGTAATAATAATCGACGGGAGGCAGATAAGGGGATCGAGACGGGTTTGTTTTTTTTTCCTTACTGCAATATCAAATGATTATTTCCATTTCATTAGCATTTACTACAAAGGGTTTGGCAGAAGCGTTTGAAAAAGTGTCCCCAAAGCCTGGAGTTTAAAACTATGACGAAACGATGTTTTATGTAGTGATAACACTGTACAAAGTTTCAAACACCCCTCTAGCACCCCCTAGGGGGCTATACCACAAAATTAACCTAAAACTGGTTTATTTTTTTCTCCAAATCCATGAAACTGATGGATTTAATACTTTAATAGTGGGAAACCTCTTGTATTTTAATATCTAATTATTTTGTGCTAGATACGTAACGTGAACAATATGATAGCAGTAAGGATTTTTTTTTAGTGGTGGTAGGACAGGGTCCCGTTCGGATTGTTACCACCAACTTATCCATTAACCTACCGCCAAGCAACAGTGTTCGCTTTGTTGTGTTCCGATGTGGGGAAAAGACAACCGGTGAAATTAATAGCATAGAGGCATTCCATCTTAGTCTTCGGGGTTGGCAACGCATTTGATGTATTAGGATTGCAGTCTTAAGATTATAGCCTTGAGAATTCAAATGTGTCGTGTGCCTTCTTTTTTACCATATAAAAAAAAACATTTAGAATAAAGCCACTGTCGGCCCGTATTGACAGGCTATGCTGCTTTTATGACACCAATAAACGGTTATATTTATTTATTTAATATTTGTTCTTCCGGTAACCTTCGGGGAGGGAAGATGGCCGATTGAAAGATGTCCGGCTTTTACTTTTGATTTATTATCTTTACTGATTTATTCTATTCTGGACATTGGCGAAATCACTGCGGAATATCGCGGTGGACCGCCATTAATGTAAAAGAAGAAGAAGAAGACACCAATAAACATACTGTGTTTGTGTGTATGGAATAAAAATGTAAAAACAACCTAAGTACCTCTACGTATAAATCTTAAGGGGGCACCGAGCTTTTTGCGCTCATTAACTTTAGGTATTTTATGCACTCTGTGTATGTGTGCGTATAGCACACCAGCAAGGAGCAAGCTGGAGCCATGCGCCGGCCGCGCGTCGCGCCTGACGAGCCGTGCGCCGATCCACTAGGCGCGGAGAGGTTGCTACCAATGTTTACAAAATAAAAAAAACATAATCGATTCCGAATACTTTTATTAAAATATTCACTATAAGAAGTTAAAAAAAAAATTCAGCCTACTTTTTTTTCAAAATTTGTTGTTTACTGTCGGTAGGTAAGGTAGGATTGAATTACTTGTATGAGGTACAGTCACATCACGAGATTGTTGAGCCACTCTAGAACCCTCTCACAGATAGATAGATTATTTTTTAATTAATGTCGTTTGTACAACTAAGGTGTTATTTATAATATTTATTTGGAAATTGTTCGGCTAAAGAGAATAAATCATAAGTAAAAGCCGTACATCTTCCAATCGGCCATCTTCCCTCTCCGAAGATTACCGGGAGAACCCTTTCATAGAAAGTTGACGGTAAATTTTGACGTAAATAATTTCTTTTGCGTGACTTGACGCTGTCATTAGGACAGAGTTCCATGGTGGCTCAACAACCCCGTGATTTAATGTGACTGTATATTGAAATGAAATAAAACCTAATTACCTTTATTGACAATATTCTAAGCACAAAATAAAGTGAACTCAATACCTAATGTAAAGTAATAGAACGGCTAAGTAGGGCAAAAATCCCAGACATCGACCCTTTCTTCAAGTTATTATTTTTAACTGACTTCAAAGAAAAGGAAGTTCTCAGTTTGACCTGTATGTATGTATGTATGTATGTTTGTCCGCGATTATCTCACGTTTGGCTGAACCGATTTTAATGCGGTTTTCAGAAAAGTATTTGTTTCACATAGGAGAAGGTTTTGGTATTTTAACTGTCTTTAAAAAAGGGTCTTAGTTTGACCCGTATGTACGAATGTTTATCCATGATTATTTCCGCAAAAACTTCAATGTCTGATTTTGATCACTATAAAGTATAAAATTAAATTGATGTTTTAAAAAACTAAAAACTTAAAGCCGCTGTATCAATCACATACATATTTAGAAGTTCCTACTTAATGTAAGTATGTATATAATGTAATGAAAAATGTACGCAGGTATCTTTAGAAAAAAATATTAGGACACAAGAAACAACAATAATCAATATCGGATTTTACTTCACGGCATTATTTTGTCTGTGTGAGTAAGCAATGTCATTGTCTATTTCTCGATCCACTGAAAGACAAGAAATTTGGTCCATTGGCATCCTGTAATAAAACAGAACGTTTTGATTTAACTATAATTTATTTATTAACAGAATTGGTTTTTGGATGAAATTTTGTAATCCTCATTCTATAAAAATAATTCGTATTTGGGACTTACAATTCCATTGTGTGGTAAATTTTATAATCGATGTCAACCAATTTATTTAATCTGTAAATTGAAAAAATATAAAGATAATGTGGAAATTCATACTAAATTTATTAAAATGTTTTCCTATACACCTCTTACTATTTTTACGCATACCTCACCGGTTCATTAGGTAACTCTTCGTTTTGTAGCGAAGTGCCAACAACTGGAACATTAACCGTATAAATAAATAAAAAATTGAATAATTTTGCAATTTTACTCATTTGTTGAAATATAGTTGTTAGGTAATGAGTATACTTACGGAGTATTCTCTTTGTCTTCAGATTTCTGGAGATGTCTTGCTCTAGAAATATTGAAACCATCCCAAGAAGTAACAATATTATATAATTAATTATAGTAAAAAAAACCTGGGGTCGTTCTAAGAAGCCTGTTTTGCCTGTAAATGTGTTTTTTAGCTAAACTATTTTTATATCTTGGCAAATATTCACCATAGAAGTGTATTTTTTATATAACTACTAATTGAAAGAACTTCGATTTTGGCCCAAAACATCAAGACTACAACTAAACGATTACAAAGTCTTAATAATACAAATCGATACATCTCGAAAATCAGTCTATGTTGCTACCGATTTATTTTCTCCTCCCTTAGCGTGGCATTTTGACAACTGTCAAATCAGGTTTCTTAGAACGACTCCACTATCAGTAGGTTTACGATTTTAACTTACTTCATTTCTTCACGCAAGCGTTTAGCATTGTGCTTTTGCCAACCCCTTTTCTTCCTTTTTTGGTTGTGTTTGTTCCCCATTTAAAATAAAGTGAATAATCACAAAAATCGCGATAAACGCAACTAAACAACAAGCGACACAGCCTCCACGTCCGACGGCCGAAGCAGGACTAATGCGGACATGGGGGAAACGTGACGGCTCTGGCTAAAATGGACGAAACGCGTGCGGATTTAGGTATTTCCTTCATATTAGTAAAATAAAACACATTTTAAAAATGTAAAGTGTAGACGTTATAGAAGACGTGTAATTTTGTTGTAAATCCAAAACTGATGATCTTCCGTGAAGTAATTACGCCGTACTAAGTGTTTATTTTGTTATGTAGAGGTATCTTTGGATGTTTTTTCTATCGAGGGAAGTACAAGTAATCGTGTTTCTAAAGTGTATGATAAATAGAGTGATTCCTTAAATATCTTACATATGAATTACATAACTAAAGCTTCAGTAAAAACAATGCAGCAGGCGATCAAAGGAACGCATTTTTTTCGTAATTACGTATCGTTGCCTCGGCGCACTCTTAATTTCCAGGCATCTTAATTTTAAAACCGAACCTGTCTGTTTAACCAGGCCAGTGCAGAAGGCGCGGCTGTGCCAGAAGGCCGAGCACGAGTTCCCGGGGATGCCTTGCGGGATCATGGACCAGTACGTCGTCGCCATGGCCAAGAAGGACCACGCCTTGCTCATTGACTGCAGGTAGGCGATTCTTTTTAACCACCTCTTGAACTCACATCTCAGGTCAGTCTTCAGTCTCCACGTCGCATTGAACTTAAATAAATAAATAAAAGGGGACAATCTCACACAAATTGACCTAGTCCCAAACTAAGCTTATACAATTGCCCACACAGCTGAGTGACCAATGAAGATAAACAGAGAGAAACTGTCTTGGTCGTGCACATGAGATTCTTATGTAAAATCTATATTTGTCTCTTTCTACGTTTTCTCACTTCCGTCTTTAATGGGCAGTTAATTATGTGGCTGTTTGTACTATATAAGAATAATAAGAATGATTTATTTGGACACGCATTTATAAAATGACATTTGGCAGTTTGTATTAAACAGTGAAAATTTCAAATATAAAAACAGTAAAAACAATAACTTACAACTAACTATTTACAATGGTGTCCAAAATGGTCTCTACTCAGCTTGTGTCACAAGATATGGTGAGGATGGGAGATGAGTGTGTGTGTGTGTGTGTGCAAGTATGTTTTCTGATTGAGCTAAGATTAAGATATACAAAGGAACAGTGGTATTTTACGCTATAATAAATAGTCCAGTTGGGAAGAGGGAGAGCAAGATAGGGCTACTAGACAACGATAAACATACTTAAATAGAGAAATACATACTTAAACATATAAGAAAACATCAAAGACTCAGGAACAATTATTCGCCCTCATCACACAAATATTTGCCCTTACCGGGATTTGAACCCAGGACCGCTGGCTTTGGAGGCAACGGCTGGACCAATTTTGATGTTTTTTTTTTAACTAGTACAGAGACACACATTTCATACAACAGCGCACAGGGTTATGTTAAAGTGTTGTCAATCCACGGCATCACGCCCCATTACTTAATTTTTCATACATTGGCGCAAATTTGCGAGTCGTCGAGGATTGATGACACTACAATGGACTTCATTACGACAAAATGAGGGTGTTTCTAAAACGCAATACATATTCTACTAGCTTTGCCTGCGACTTCAGCCGCATACATTTCCATTTTCGTTTTTCCCCCGGGAACTTATAAATTAGTACTTAGAACTTATAACTTATAAAGTAGCCTTTGTTTTAATCCAGGCTATAAGCTATCTCAATTCCAGATTTCATCCGAATCCGTCCAGCCGTTGCAGCGTGAAAGAGTAACAAACTAACACACACACAAGAGACTCTTAATGCTAGAAAGCTGTAATTTGGCGGGTATTGTAAGATAGGTCTGCCAAAAATATTACGGGTTTGTAAATTCATTTTTTTGATTAAGGAATCCGTTAATTTTTGTTAAACTCGAGTGTCCCCCCCAGCCTACAGCCAAAACTACAAATACTAAAAATCTGAAAAAAATCTTGTATGAAAGCGCATATAACGAATTTAAAAGGAAAACTATCACGACTAAGTAGTCATCATTAGTTCTTAGGGGATTAAAGTATTTATACCTACAAAATCATCTAAGACGGTACCAAACGACTTTAAATATAACCCTACATTGAGCATGGTCCGACATGCTCTTGCTTGGTTTTTTTAAATAACTTTCAAGTCACCTTGTAGGGCCTGTAGGTACTGGGCCCTTATTCCGTATTGACTTTTCCCCTATTGCATTTGTATCGTTTATAACTCGACCCCCATACCGTCAAGTTATATCTCACATAACGTTGGAACTATGATATCAATAAGCGTAAAGGCAATGTAGACTAAAGTCCGAGATTTATTATAAAAACGATAATAATTGAATATTTCGTTTTTTATTGCAAGAACACAGTGCTTTAGTGCTGCTGATGTAAAAAGCATCTTTGTTCTGCAGAAGAGGGCTATTCGTGCTGTCTACAAGATGGGCCAGAGAGACTCGCTTAGAGATAAGTTTGAAGAAATTAATAAATTGACCATGCACAGTCAATACATTTATGAAAAAATTATGTACTTATGCTCATAAAAACATCGCTAAATTTAGAAAGAACTGTGACATACATAATGTTAATACCAGAAATAAACATAAGCTCGCAGAGCCCTTCACGCGGCTCCATAAAATAAAAAACTCTTTTATGGGTAATTGTATTAGGTTCTATAATAAGCTCCCAAGTAATGTTACTGAACTATCAGTAAATAAATTTAAGAGTTACGTTAATCGTAAACTAATTTCTAAAGCATATTATAGTATTAAAGACTATATAAATGATAACAATGCTTGGGACTGAATTGCTTGTAATAAAATGTTTAGTCATTACGACAAAATAATAATAGGTACGGTTAGATTATGATGCAATCCACATAGAAATAAAACAATAATATACATTTCTTGAGAAACTCAGATTAAGGCAATAAAATTGTTTTTACAAGTAGGTAGTTTGCCTCGGGCGCGGGTTGCCTATGACTTGACGAAGCTTTATAGCTTCACCCTAAAACGGATGTAAAACGTCTCATAAAGTCAGGAAAGGTTGATAAAAAGGAACCCAATGTAATAAGATAAAAAACTTATCGTACTTAACTAGACTTCCGTTTAAACGAAATACATCGTTTTTGGATAAGTTTGCTGCTAGGAAAATATTTTTATGATTAAAGATTTGACTAGGTACGAGATGTGTTCTTTTTTTCAAAATTGCGTTGTTAGATGATAATGAAATATGACTTTAAGTCAAGTTTCAGTTCAATCTTAAAATAATTTGAAAGAAACGTTGTTTTTTAGCTCTTGCTTGACTTTACCTTTAAGATGATGAAATATTAATAAATATCGAGACACGATAAAAGTATTCAAAGTATAAGTAACTACTGTGCAATTAAAGTATGCTGAAATTTGGTATAGCGTAGCGAAGCCTTCTGAACCTAACCTAATAGAATCAGTTTTTAATTGGTCAGACTTGTTCGCGACCTTTAGGCAATGGAACTCTATGAATAAAAACAATTAAAATTTAGAATACTTAAATGCCTTCAATATTTATGAATAAATCGATAAGCCATTGATAGTTATAGATATCAAATTTATAAGTTTATAAGAATAATGGTTAACATTTTGAATTGTTAACGATAGCATTACAAAGTATTTTGTTTTGCTATCCAATATTTAATACTGCTCTAAAAAACACACATAATAAATTTATGGTTAAGAAAGGGGTCCCTCTAAGCTCATTAACCGCTATTTAAACCGACATTTAGGTGTTCATAAAAGTTTGCTTTCGCCATGCCATAAGAAATATATTTTATGCGTTTGGTTGAAGTGTTACCTATACATTTAATATTGGGAAGTGTCCTATTTTCACACATGATCGGAGCCTTGGGTAATTCAATTTCCCGCAGCCTTTTTCCTGCCAGTGAGAATTAAGTTGTATTGATGACTGCTTTTCCATATCTGGAATCCAAATGGTAAATAAACGCGCTTCTTTGAAGTTCGATGTTGATTTCTAACATGATGTTATATATGTTATGTTTCACCGAAATTAACGTTTTTCCTTTTTTAGAGCTCCGAATTCAAACTATGGGTTTTGTACAACTTTGTTAGATATATTGTTGGATAGCTATTAAATAAGTGTAGGTATACAAATAAAAAAAAACAGGGAAATCTCACACGAATTGACTTCATCCCAAACTAAGCTAACCTAACCTAACCTAAGCTTGTAATATATATGAAATTATCTCAGTCAATGAAAGTGACAAGGTACTAAAGTGTGTGAAATAGGGGACAGGTGGCTCTTGATTCACTAAAATTGGTATGAAACTTCTTTAAAAACTATTTCAATGATAATTCTCGGCAGATTGATAACGATAGACGACTTCATCTCCATTATCTAATTTTGACACTATCAGCATTTTATAAATTACGATTACGTTTATCAGTACTTAAACTCGCTGCATCAGAATCAGTAAGTTCATTGTAGGCAGCATCACTGGTACAATGTTTTCACTTTTTGCATTATGCTTCATATATATCCTATCTGGAATTACTTGTGAAACAAGAGTAGCGGTAGCCCATTTGACCACAGAAAGCATATCAGGGAGTATTCTGTTTACGGAGACGGAAACTGGCGTCCACGTCACTGGTAGCATTACGGGGCTGCCGGTGGGCGAGTATGGGTTCCATGTGCATGAGTTAGGAGACACCAGCCACTGCGACAACGTTGGAGCCCACTTCAACCCTGACGCGACTAACCACGGAGGCAGGGAACACGAGGAAAGACATGTTGGGGACCTTGGAAACGTGAAGTTTGAAGGAAACGTGGCAGCGTTATGGCGATAGTGGATTTTGAGGACAGTGTGGTGGCGTTGCGTGGTAGGAACAGTGTCCTGGGACGCGCTCTGGTGCTGCACGCGGGGATGGATGACCTGGGTCTTGGCGGGCATGAGGCGTCTCTGACCACTGGTAACGCTGGTGCGCGCGTTGCCTGTGCGGTCATAGGCATCAAGTCCCCCTCCACCTCTTGGGGTTAGGTTCCACGTTGATCTACTGATGGTGGTTGCTTTCATCTTTGGCAATTTCAAAAACGACTAAGTTACAAGATTTGCAATTGAAGTATGTGCACTAAATATACAGTATACACGAATTTAAGTTTAATTAAATGCATTTTATTAAACTTCTATTGTTTTTTCATGAATCAATTGGTTTTTATTCAAACTCAATAAGTGTGAGGACCATATAGTTAAACCATAGCTAAGCGCAGTTAACCGTACAAACAAAGAAGACGGGAAAAGCTCCGTTGTGCAACGAAATGTATCCTTACAATTGTATGGCTAATTTTCGTCACACAAGTAAAAAGTTTAATAGAAAATTTAATTGTGTGAGCTAGCGTGGGCAACTTTTAGGTCCTTCCTTACCCATAGCCCGTTTATTTATGAATATATTGGCTTTTACTGGGTAAAAACCATACTGCCTTTGACATGTTATCGTTTTGTTAACTTTTGATAGCTCTTATTTACTTGATAGTAATGGCGGCAGAATTAAAAATAATCCCATTGTATAAATAATACCAACGGCGATGGTTGAAGAGTATAATGTTACAGCTTCTCGTAAAATATAAAATAGGTAAATGATTTAAATAAAGGAGCGTGCGCTCGGCGTGAGTTCTCTCGTCGTAGTAGTGGAGGGGCGCGGCCTGGGCCGCTGGCGGCACGCGGGCGGCGCGGGCGGCGCGGGCGGCTTGTCGCGCGGCCCTCTCGTGGCGAAGACTGGCGTTAACATGCTGCCCGCCTTGGAACATCATGTTCCAACAGTGGAACTAGCCTATTGAAGGCTCTCCGCAGCGTCCCGGAACTGGTGAGTACATCGGCGACCCGGGCAACTCCGTCGGTGCCAGGGTACAGGCATGTGACTCGTCCGAGCATCCATCGGTTGGGTGGGAGGCGGTCATCCTTGACAATCACCATTTGGTCAAGGTGTAAGTCTCCATCATCATTGCGCCATTTGTTCCGCTTCTGCAGTTCTGAAATATACTCGGTATAATACCGATTCCAAAAGTGATTTTTTAAACACTCTATTCTTTTGTATCTCGTCAGAGTATTAATACGTGTCTCGGCGTCATCAGCAAGTACCTGGGGAGTGAGCATAATTGTTCGTCCCATTAGAAAATGTGAAGGAGTAAGCGCAATAAGGTCCGAAGGGTCGGAAGAGAGAGGAGTGAGCGGCCTAGAATTCAGTACAGACTCTATCTGCACCAACAATGTCGTCATCTCCTCGTAAGTAAGGTTTGCTAGTCCTAAGACACGTTTCAAGTGAAATTTAATTGATTTTACCGATCCTTCTACTAGACCGTTAAAATGAGGGCTATATGCTGGACTGAATTTAAAGTTAATGTGATTTTCTGCTGCAAAGTTAGACATTTCATCAGAGTTCAAGCTAAGAAATCTGGATAATTCGTTGCAGGCTCCTACAAAGTTTTTTCCGTTATCCGAAAATATGGTCTCCGGTCTACCTCTGCGGGCGACGAATCTATTTAAACAAGCAAGAAAACCGTTAGTACTGAGCTCGGTGACAAGCTCTATGTGAACTGCCCGTATCGCCAGGCACACAAACACACATATGTAAGCCTTAAGAAGCTTGCAACCTCGTCCTTTCCTATCCGCTATCATGATAGGTCCGGCGTAGTCGACGGCTGTATTTTGAAATGGAAAATCAGCATGGAGCCTCTCTTTTGGTAGATTTCCCATTATTGGTTGAATACCTTTATTTGCAAACCTGCAGCAAGTGGTACATTGCCGTGCAGTCTTCCTAACCAAGTTACGTCCACCAACAATCCAAAATTTATGACGTAATGAAGCTAGCATTAGCTGTGGCCCTGCATGAAGTAGCAGTTTATGATAATGTTGAACTAGCAAGCGTGTTATGTGATGATTTGCGTGTATGATAACGGGGTGTTTCGCGTCATATGAGTAATTAGAGTTAGAGAGCCTTCCTCCTACTCTAATAAGGTCATTAGAATCCATAAAAGGGTTAAGTTTTAGTAGCTGATCCTTGGAATTCAACTTATCTTTCTTTTTGAGGGTTGAGTATTGTTTCGTGAACATTTCAAATTGTATTATTTTACATAAGGTTTTTTCAGACTTGCTCAATTCAGATATCTGCAGATGATCAATTTCTTTTTTAGGCTTAGGCTTTGTTAGGCTAGATACCTTTTTATGTGACTTACGGCAGTTACGTACGAATCTGTGAATATAAGCATAAATTCGTTGTAATTTAGAATAATTAGAAAATTTTGTGACATGATTATTTGTTATGTTGCCTAGAAGAAAATTAAAATGTAATTTCGTTTCAGGTAGTTTGTTATATGAAGTTATACTTTCTGGTTGTGTTGGTATCACAATATTAATATGCTGAAGAAAACTGGGGCCCGAGAACCACAAAGGACTATTTTTTAGCTGCTGAGCGTTTAGTCCTCGTGATCCTATGTCGGCAGGATTCAGGTCTGTGGGAACATGGTACCAGGCGGATGAATCTGTAGTGTCTGTAATTTCAGTAACTCTATTAAATACATACTGTTTTAATTTTGATTTTGACATTTTTACCCAACCTAATACAATGGTGGAGTCACACCAGTAATGTTCAGACTGGAATTTTAGTCTCATTGAAGTTTTAACCTTTTTTGCAAGTCGAGTAGCTAGCAATGCCCCTTCTAATTCTAGCCGGGGAATTGTCATGTTCTTTTTAAAGGGTGCAACTCGAGATTTTCCGATAAGTAGGTGTACGTGAACCTCGCCTTCCCTGGATACGCTACGCACATACACACACGCTGAGTAAGCATGTTTTGATGCGTCACTGAATGTGTGTAGTTCTATTGTTATAGGAAAATCACATAACACTCGGCGTGGGATTTGAATGCAATTAAGGTGAGGTAAAGTTTCAAGGAATTTATTGAATGAAATTTGGAGTTCCAGTGGTACTTCATCATCCCATGCACATTTATTTTTCCATATTTTTTGAAGTATAATTTTAGCTTGCAATAAGCATGGGTTGATGAGTCCGAGAGGATCAAAGATCTGAGCGATAGTAGATAGTACTAGACGCTTAGTTGGTTTTTTATGTGTGGGTGAGTCTGATATCGACGATGAAAATGAAAGGTAATCATGTTGACAGTTCCAATTTACACCTAATATTTTTGAATTACTTTCGTTATTTATGATTAATAAAGGATCACCTTTCCTCTCATCGTCGTTATGTATGTCGTGCAGTATGTCTGAGTAATTCGAATTCCATTTTCGCAAATTGAAGTGAGCGCCTTTAAGTTGATGGTTAATGCCTTTACTGATGGTCACTAACACATCCCTATCGTCATGACCTGTCACGAGGTCATCGACATAAAAATCGTGTAAGATTGAAGTACCTATCAATTTATAATTTGTATGACTAATACGCTCATCATGAAGTGATGTGGTTCTGTTCATGCAGTCATGTCCCAACTGAGCAAGACATCTTGTAGCCAGGAACGGCGCTGAGGCAGTTCCGTAGGTAACTGTGTTTAAATAGAAGATTTTAATTTTTTCAGTAGGGTCGTCACGCCATAATATTTGCTGTAATGGCCTTTGATCAGAGTTGATAAGTATCATTCTGTACATTTTTTCTATATCAGCAGTTACTACGTATTTATGCTGTCTGAATCGCAACAATATACTTAAAAGATCGTCTTGGACAGTTGGGCCAATCAGCTGTATATCATTGAGTGATAGTCTCGAGCTGGTAGCCATCGAGGCATCAAAAACAGAGCGAAGTTTAGTTGTTAGACTGTTATCTCGCAGCACACCGTGATGCGGCAAAAAATAAGATATTTCATTATTGTTAAACGTTAAGTTTTCCGACATGTGGCCTAGATTTATATATTCGTTCATGAATTCAATGTACTTATGTTTAAAAATGGAGTTTTGATTAAATTTGCGTTCTAAAGCAAAGAATCTAGCTAGTGCCATATCATATGAATTCCCTAGACACTTAGGAGATTCTTTAAAAGGAATGTTGACCACGAATCTACCGTCAGACTGACGAGTAGTCGTTTCTGTAAATATTTTTTCACATTCCTGCTCGTCCTTAGACGGAACACGCGGGTCGGTAATAGATTCACACTCAAAATAATTGTCTAATTTATGTTGCAGCTCAGTATCAGAAGAGCTGGTGAAATGGCAATGGACTGTATTTTGGCAATTACATGACTGTACTTCTTCGCTTGAACACTGACATGAATGCATATTGCAAGCATGGTTTTTATTATTGAATGATTTTGTGTGTGTGTTCTGAGGCGAGGGTACAGCACCCGAAATTAACCAACCTAACATTGTTTCGGTTAGAGTTGGTTTATTTTTCCCTAAGGGAATATTGTTATTCTTTATTACCTCCCAGAAAAGATCGCTCCCTAATAACATCTGCACCTCAGATGGCATATAAAACGAGGGATCAGCAAGGTGGATGTGGCTAGGGATGTCGAAAGTGGTATAATCGATTTTATGAGTGGGTAATAACTGTGTTATGGCGGGAACAATAAAGCAATTAATATTTTTATTGTATCCGCTTTTTGTAAGTGACGAAATATTCACATTACAACGTTTAGTGATTTGTGAATGTTGGTTATAAAGACCCTGTATTGAGACTTGAGTTTTATGAGCGGGAATATTAAGTTTTGCATATAAACTATCAGTTATAAAACTGGAAGTGCTACCGTTATCAAGTAACGCACGTATTTGATAGATGTTACCAGAACTGTCAGCGACACCTATAATAGCGGTGGACAGCAAGACAGCTGATTGATGTGCACATGACATTGTAACATTTCCTGGTATGGATGTGTGAGTTTCTAATTTAGTTACACTTTCTGACGCGGGTAGAACAATGCATTTAGAAGTCGTCGGCAGACTGCGTGCGCCAGACCTATTATTCTCTTCCATATGTAACAAAGAGTTATATTTTTTATGACAAATGTTACACGGACCTAACGTGCATGCGCTTACGTCATGACCTTTACGCAAACAGTTAAGGCATAATTTCATTTCCTTTGCCTTCTCTAATCTTATCTCTAGTGGGAATGATTTGAACCTATAACACTGATATAATGAATGGTGTCCTTTGCATAAAAGGCACGAGTATTTCGACACAGTGGGTGACGCAATAAATGTTTTTTGGCGATTATGCGTAATGTCACTGTACCTCCGCGGTGGGACACGCGAGTTTTGTGATTGTGGCTGTTTGTATCGCGAGTCGTCCATGGTTTCCAATAGATTAGCGCGATCTTTAATGAAAGTGTATAAATTGTCTAAAGTGGGAATTGTTTTAATTCTGTTGCGTTCTTCTTCCCATTCACGAGCAGTGACGGAATCTAATTTACTGGTAACCATGTGTATGATTAAAATATCCCAGTGTTCAGTAGGTAACTTTAAGGTTTTTAATGCTCTAAGATTTTTGGTAAACGTATCCATCATGTTTCGTAGTAACCTTGCCGATTCTCGAGTCAAAGGTTCAATATTAAATAGCGAGTGAATATGATTATTTATAAGTACTCGATCATTGTGATAGCGATCACAAAGCAATTGCCAAGCTATATCATAATTGTCTGCAGAAAAATCAAGAGATTGAATAATTAAGGCTGCACTATCCTTAAGTGACGCACGCAAATAGTGGAATTTATGAATTTTTTGAATGGTTTCATTATTATGAATAAGTGATGTATAGGTATCACGGAACCCTAACCAATCATGATAGTTTCCGGAAAAGGACGGTAAATGGATAGTTGGTAATTTTAACGTTGGCCCACCTTTAGCGATAGCAGTACCAGAGCCCGTCACCTGAGAAGAGTCGTCGCCCTCAGATGCAGCCCGGGTCCTATTCTGGCTCAGCAACTCCTCTGCCACAGCAACTGCAGTGCAGAAGTCGTCGTCAAAGTTGCCCCGTTCCATCAGTTCCTTTGAATCATCATCTGGAAGTTGGCATAATGATTCTATGTCAGTTTGCACGGTATTAAATTCGTCGTATATAGGTTTTATTAGATCCAAGCGCAACGATAATTGTCTTTTCTGCAAACTGCTTAGTCTTTCGCACGATGAAAGCGTATCTAAAAACTGTTTAAATATAGTAACTTTAGATTTAAGCGTGCCTCTCGATCTTTTAAGCACCCTTATATCCATTTCCAAGATGAAACCTGATGAAATGTGGAAAGAATCAAGAAAGAAATAACATAAAAGTGAAGAAAGAAAAAGGTTGAAGGTACTTAAATTTGAATGCAAGCAGAAAATCACGCAAGCAGATCCAGCGCGCAAGCGCAGCGAACAAAGCGCGGCAAAACCTCGCAACTGTAACGGTCGCGTCGGCGCGGTCGTTGACCTCGTCAGCTGAGCGCGCGAGCGCCCGCCGGCCGGGCCGAGCGTCGAACGTTCTGGAATGTAGATAAGTACGCAAATCTAAAGCAAGCGAAATAAGTATGACAAAATTGTTGGGCAGACAAAGCGATAGAAGAAAACTAGGCAACTGAAAATTAATTAGGAGTTTAAACTGAGTAAGTACATAGGAAAAAATAGCGTGGGAAAATGAAAATAAAACAGAATAAGTGCACCTATCTATATTTAAAGTGAAATACTAGAATAGCAGGCCCCTGTGGCGAGAACCTGTGAAACTAATGAGATCGTAGGCCCCTATGGCGAGAACCTGTAAAAATGATGGGACCTTGGCTCGCGAAAGGAATTTTAGACCCCTAATGGCCGTTAAAGGATCCTAATTTTAAGAATGTTTGGCCTCTATGGCGAGTGCCCTAAATTAATAATTCGATGGATCGGCGCACCTATGGCGGTTGCCGGTATTTAATTTAAATTATGAGATGGCTCCTATGGCGGTGCCCTCAAGAAAAAAAATTACATTTACGGGGGGAAGAGGGACTACGTAGATAATGGAACGAACTCACCAAAACCTCACTCCCCGTGGTATAAATCTCGTTCGTGACACGGTGCAGTCGATGGAGATAATGTTGTAGATTCGAATAATCGTTAGAAAAGTTCCAAGAAGCCGTCCGGTATCTCTCTTCTTAAATCTATCGTCGCTGGGTTCTTTGTTCTCGGTGCACGGCGCGGCTTGCCACGTCGCGTCGTCTTGTCGCTAACGGTAACCTCGACGTGTATTTTTCGTCGACTCTGATGGATCCGGCTCGAAGCATGTATAAATAATACCAACGGCGATGGTTGAAGAGTATAATGTTACAGCTTCTCGTAAAATATAAAATAGGTAAATGATTTAAATAAAGGAGCGTGCGCTCGGCGTGAGTTCTCTCGTCGTAGTAGTGGAGGGGCGCGGCCTGGGCCGCTGGCGGCACGCGGGCGGCGCGGGCGGCGCGGGCGGCTTGTCGCGCGGCCCTCTCGTGGCGAAGACTGGCGTTAACACCCATAACATGTTAAAGATTTAAAGAAGATTTAAAGATTTTTATTGAACATATTAACATACATATTTTAACAATTAAGATCGTAAGCAGCCGCAATAGTATAAACTGTGTCGCAGGCGTCGCAGCTGTTTACGCCCACCTCGGGACATAGAGGAAAATGTTCTACATAATATACAGGTAGTACAATAATGATTATAACTAATATTACATGAGACTAAGATATTTTGTGTAATCGATAGTAAAAACAGGTAGGTAAGTAGTAAGATTTTGCTAGATATTTCATGCGAGTTTTAACAATACAAAAAAAAACATTAGTTACCATTAATAAGTGTCTCAGTCTCATCATAAGAAAGATTTTGTAAATACTTGGTCACTTTTTTCTTACATTCCCAGTATGTAAGTACATTAATGTTTAACAATTCATTCAATTCGGAATTTGTTAAAAGCAAAATGGCTATAACGTGTTGAGTAAAGGTCCTGCGGGCCTATTATGGTCCCCTTTATCGCGGTGGACAAAGCATCTGTCACTTTCTGATCAACATGTAAGTGCGAGAGTGACTGATGCCTTATCCACCATGATAAAGGCGACCATAATACGGTCCCTGTAATGCTAAACGAATTCCATCCGATAATTGTTAGCGATTATCTTTTGATAGACAAGTTTATGAAGTTGACGTAATCCACCGAGATAGTCCCGTGGCACTATCTCGGTCGCTTACGTCATTTCCATCCATTTGTCTATTAAAACATAAACAATAACGATTGTCGAATGCAACTTAGGACTGCCTAAGCGCGACAATTAACATAGTAATCTCGTTAATCATCTAGATAAAACGTTAAAATATAATATTCTAAGTAAGTATCTGTCTGAAACAGTCCAATTTCAGGGTAAAAGTAGGCTATGTGTTATTCCAGACTATAATCTATCTCTGTGTCACATTTCATCGAGATCTATTCAGCAGTTCTGGCGTGATTGAGTAAGAAACATTCAAATTTTGTCATTTAAATTATAGTAAGATAATAATAAAAAAAACTACCAGGGCATCAGTGTTCGCATTGTCATGTTCCGGTGTGGGGATAAGACAACCGGTGAAATTATTAGCATAGAGGCATTCCATCTTAGTCCTCAGGGTTGGCAACGCGTTTGAGGTCTTGGGATTAAAGTCTTGAGAATTCAAATGTCTATGGGTCTCAGATTCCACTTACCATCAGGTGGCCTGAGTGCTCGTGTGCCTTCTCCTTAACATAAAAAAAAGCTGTTGGTGCTCAGAGGGAAGGTCCTGTTCTCCACCTCACGCTTGACTTCATAGGCTGGATGAAGTGTACAATAACGAGGAACAGACCCTCACCTTTGGCCTGCCTTCAACGGTCGGTCATAGTGAAGTCGCAAGACCAAGTGGGAAATGGGCACCTTACGGTCGTTTAAAGTCCAGAAGCACTTTTCCACCCTTAGCCTCTCTGGAACTGTTGCTTAGCAGAGAGGCAGTGAGCTCGCATAATGTGAATGTAATTGTTCGCTAAAACCTAACCTAAATATGCTTCAGATCCTTAGAGTCCACCCAAGTGCCGATAACGAGCGGTGACACCGTAGTCCTGGTGGTCAACTCGAACGTGAAGCACCAGCTGACTGGCACCGAGTACCCGATGCGTCGGGCGCAGTGCCAGGAGGCGGCGGACGCGTTGGGCTTGTCTTCGCTGAGGGGAGCCACCAGAGAGCAGCTGGCTGGTAAGAAACAAGTATTTTGACGACACGGTGGCCTAGTTGGGAGTGACCCTGCTTCCGAAGCCAGCGGTCCTGGGTTCAAATCCCGGTAAGGGCAGATATTTGTGTGATGAGCGCGAATATTCGTTCCTAAGTCTTGGATGTTTTCTATGTATTTAAGTATTTATTTCTCTATGTAAGTATGTTTATCGCTGTCTAGTACCCATAGTACAAGCCTAGAGCTTAGTTTGGGACTAGGTCAATTTGTGTGAGATTATCCCCTGATATTTATTATTATTTATTATTTCTTTGAAATTTTGATTTTAATTTTAGTTTGATTGTTTTATAATGTAATTTATTTTATATAATTTAAACGATGAATGTATGTATATGGATATGCGTGGTCCGAAATAAAGATTAATTTAATTTAATTTTAATTTTAATGCTTAGTGACCTTGTGCAGGGTCCGTCCGGATTGCTACCACCATCTTATCCATTAACCACCCGCCAAGCAACAGTGTTCGCATTGTTGTGTTCCGGTGTGGGGATAAGACAACCGGTGAAATTACTAGCATAGAGGCATTCCGTCTTAGTCCTCAGGGTTGGCAACGCATTTGAGGTCTTGAGAATTCAAATGTCTATGGGTCTCAGATTCCACTTACCATCAGGTGGCCTGAGTGCTCGTATGCCATCTTTTTTAACATAAAAAAAATGCTAGAGGATGATCCTTGTAACATGGACATTCGTAACACTATGAGAGTAAGAGTGGGAATATTTCTGAAAACGGATACAAAATAACGGTCATATTATTATTGATGTTCTAGCTTCACAAACGGCCCATCCGATCAGAGCCGGAGTCCCGCAGGGCTCTGTTCTCTCCCCAATTCTCTTTTCGTTGTTCACAAACGATATACCTAGAGTTCCGCATGTTCATTATGCACTTTTTGCTGATGACACCGCCATTTATACGACTTCTATCCGCCCCTCGGTTCTACACGGTCGCCTCCAGGACGCCATCAAAGAGTTAGGTCGTTGGTTTAGGCTCTGGAGGATCGAAGTGAATTCGGAGAAAAGCGCCGCTGTGCTTTTTTGCCGGAAACTCAGTCTCAGTTGGTTAGGTCCCTCCTACAATTCTATTCGACTCTACGATAGTCCCATTCCGTGGGCTAACGAGGTCAAATATCTAGGGATCACCCTAGATCGTCGATTGCTTTTCCGGCAACACATTAGGCGTGTCCGGAATCGCGCGGCCTTCATTCTAGGCGGTCTCTATCCGTTGTTGAACAAACGCAGTAAGCTGTCGCTTAGAAATAAGATGACAATTTACAAGACGTGCGTTCGCCCCATACTAACTTACGCTAGTGTGGTCTTCGCTCATGCGAACTCGACTGCTCTGTACCAATTCCAGGTGCTGCAGAATCGATTCTTGCGCAGAGCCGCGGGTGCTCCGTGGTTCATGCGCAACTTAGACCTTCACGACGACCTCGGTCTTCCAACCGTGGCCAAGTTTATGAAGGATGCCTCTCGGCGGTTCTTCAATAACGCTCCTCACCATCCTAACCCCTTATTACGCGATGCCGTAAATTACGTCCCGCTCGTGGGCGTATCCTCTCGGAACAGGCATCCCCGACACGTACTGACCGACACCGATGACACTATCACGGCTGCCCTCGCAGCCCGCGAAGATATTTGTCGCCCAACCGTCTCACAGGGCAACACCAGATCCATACACACCACAACGTCTCCGTCCGCGGCGGAGGCGTCGGCGTCCCCCGGCTCACCCTACACGTGGGCGACCCCACTTTGCACCGGTACCGGTACCGGTTAACTCACATAATCGACACCCAGATCGAGTTTCTTGACGCTTCTTCTCAGTCTGGTCTAACGTAAAATTTCCGAAGCGTATTGTAGCATAAAACCAATTCGATTGAAATTCTCCCCTAGCGTCCTAAGTCCGAGGTCGGCCCAATAGGGGCGCCCTTAGGCATGCTAGTGTAAAACCCACTTATAGCGTGGACTCCCATCAGGAGTCCGCCCTCTCTCCGGCGAAGTAGTCAAAGCCATCAGAGGCTATACGTAGGTCCCTCAAAAAAAAAAAAAAGCTTTACAAACGGTTCTATATTGTTTGCCATAATTATTTTTAGTCACAATGTGTTTAAGTCATAAACATCGTAAGTTATAACGTATTGTTTCAAGATGCTGTTTCAATAATATAAAAAATTATGACTATCAATAATTATGTCTACAATGACATTATGAATAACAAAATTATGGGAAACAACGGACTCCCTCCACAAACACAAGATACATTACACTCGACTAGACTCGATTATTGATTTTAGTAGATTAGTTTTTTGTTTAACCGTTTTCTCCAAAAGTTATTATAAATTTACTTCGTTATCTGAAATTCGCTTTTTAGGGTTCCATACTCAAAGTGTGGGTATTGCTAGTGCTAACCCTCTGCTGTCCGTCTGTCTGTCTATCAGTGGACTGTATCACATGAAACGTAATAATCAGAGGCATAGTCAATTAGTCATATTCTTTATTACCTTATGTTGTACAAAAGATGTTTAAAACTATTACATGCTTCAACATAAACCCTGTGAGGGTATTGCAATTTAACTCTATTTAGTTCTAATAGGCTACAAACCGTAATAAATAGACAGTTAAAAAAATACAGACTGGGTATTTCTTTTATTGCTATAAAAACTAACAATGACAACGAACCCAATAATCGCTATTACTCTTATTGATAGACTATTGAAATTTAATTAAAACCAGGCAAGAGCAGCGACGACATAGTCGATATTGTTGACATTGTCTGTCTAGACACATCAGAGTTGAGCTCTTACAAGATCTCTTGTCTCAGCGTAAACATGCGAAGTCTGTGTCAACAAAATTAGCAAAATTGGACAAGAGCATGTTGGACCATGCTCAGTGTAGGGTTCCGAAGCCGTTCAGTACTACAAACATAAAAAATCAAGTAATCACTAATTTTCTATTAAAAGTCAATTGGTGCCGTCGTAGATGATTTTAGTAGGTATAAACACTTTAATCGCCTGTATCTCAAGAACCAATGATGTCTACTTAGTCGTGATAGTTTTCCTTTAAAATTGGTTATATGCTCTTTTATTTAAGATGTTTTCTGATTTTTAGTATTTCTAGTTTTGGCTGTAGGTGGGGGGACACTTGAGTCTAACAAAAATTAGCGCTTTAAAGCTTAATATTTCATAAACGGATTAATTAATTAAAAAACTGTTCACACAAATTCATTATATTTTTGAAAGACCTATCCAATGACACCCAACACTATAGGGTAGACGAGAAAAAAAAAACATCCCCACGTTACATGTAGGGGAGGTACACTAAAAAAAAATATTTTTTTACTTTTTATTGAACCACTTTGTTGACGTGACTAATATGCATATTCATGCCAAATTGCAGCTTTCTAGTACTAATAGTCTTTGCACTAGGCTGCGGACGGACGGACGGACGGACGGACGGACGGACGGACTTAGCGAAACTATAAGGGTTCCTAGTTTAACTACGGAGCCCTAAAAAGTTTCTTATTCTATTGCTTGTATAAGAGCTCCACCATACAAGAATGATACGGAACCCTTTGTGTACTCACACTTGACCAGTTTTCGAATTAAGAATAAATGTGGATTTTAATAAAGGTCGCGCAAAGTAAACTAGCTTGAAGTTTAATTAACGGGCCCAATGCAAAACGTGATTGGACAAACTTTATTTGCGGCATTTTGCGGCTGATATTGGGAAATGGGATAATCAATCATCCCTGAATATCAATTTTCGTTAAACAAATATTTAGTTTGTAGTTTTATATTTAAAATCTGTTTGGTTTTTTTTTTTTTTTTTTTTTTTTTTTTATGTTAAGGAGAAGGCACACGAGCACTCAGGCCACCTGATGGTGAGTGGAATCTGAGACCCATAGACATTTGAATTCTCAAGACTATAATCCCAAGACCTCAAATGTGTTGCCAACCCTGAGGACTAAGATGGAATGCCTCTATGCTAGTAATTTCACCGGTTGTCTTATCCCCACACCGGAACGCAACAATGGTTGGCAATACGTTAAGTTATGACGTTATGAGTATAGTAACTGAAGTTCCTGCAAAAGTGTTTTTATTGTTAAAACATAATCTAGCCATACATTTGTTTGATTGTTGTCTGTATCACGGGCAGTAAGTCATTAACCCATAACGGGCTTAACATTCGTAATGTTAAGTACCAATTTCACCATACGATTTTAACCACTTAACAGACGATTAGAGCGTTAACAGTTGACGAAATATAAGAACTAACATTCGATTAACATTGATTAAATTTAACATCGCATGGTGAAATTTGTACTAAGCCCGCTTAACATATTTTAGGAACACTTTTTCCTATTTTTTGTACTCTATCAAAATCAAAAGAGGTTTGAATCCACAACTTCCTTTAATTTTGCGCGTTTAAGGGTAAGCTTTTAATACTCTCTATAGTAATCCCCTTCACGTCTCTTGATGCACAATGTAATTCCTTTGACAGATCTTAAACTAAGCAACTGCGAAGCGGACGTGCTGAAGCGAGCTGAGCACGTCATAGAGGAGATACGTCGCACTGAAGACTTCGCCAAGTATTTAGAGACGCGAGACTTGGAGCGTGTAAGTGAACTAAGCAGGCCCTAGCTAGCGTTTTTCTTTTCTATCGCTCAAAATGTATGGGATGACAGTCGACCACGTGGCTTACCGATACGCAGGAGAATGTCATCCCATATAATTTGAGCGATAGAAAAGAAAAACGTTAGGAGCCGTTGCATCTTGGCTAGGGCCCCTGAGCCTATAACTAAATGACGATAGCGTTTGCGCTTGTAGAATCGCTAATATGTTCACCGTTAACCGTTAATCAAGTAGTTAAATTCGTTAATCGCTTATCTGTTACTAAAAAAGTTAAACGTTAAACGTTAAGGTTTTTTGGAACATTAAACGTAAGTTAGCGTTAATCCTTTAACACGTAATATAGTTGCGTTAATGATCTACGTATAGAAACGGGTGGTATGGGTTCTGGAAGTTAACAGGTTAGGAACAAAGAATCGGGCAAGAGCATGTCGGACCATGCTCAGTGTAGGGTTCCGAAGCCGTTAAGTACTACAAACATAAAAATCAACAAGGTAATAACTAAATTTCTATTTAAAGTCAATTGGTGCCGTCGTAGATGATTTTAGTAGGTATAAACACTTTAATCGCCTGTATCTCAAGAACCAATGATGTCTACTTAGTCGTGATAGTTTTCCTTTAAAATGGGTTTTTTTTCAGATTTTTAGTATTCATAGTTTTGGCTGTAGGGGGACGACGACGACGACACTCGAGTCTAACAAAAAGTAGCTCTTTAAATCTTAATATTTCATAAACAGAAATATTTTTGAAAGACCTATCCAATGACACCCCACATTATGAGAGGGTAGACGAGAAAAAAAATACATCCCCACGTTACGTTTAGGGGAGGTACCCTAAAAAAAAATTTTTTTTACGTTTTATTGTACTACTTTGTTGGCGTGACTGATATGAATATCATGCCAAATTACAGCTTTCCAGTACAAATAGTCTCTGACCCAGGCTGTGGACGGACGGACGGACGGACATGGTGAAACTATAAGGGTTGCTAGTTTGACTACGGAACCCTAAAAAGGTGTGTAAGTTAGTCTTCCGGCATAATGTAGGTATTCTACATGAACATAAATATGTTGAAGATTTCGTCTAAAAGCGAGGCTGATCGTGTAATTCGTGGCGCGGAAAGATGCATGCGGTATCTTTTTTGGTAAATAGTAGGTACTGCATTAACGATTAACGGACGGACGGACAGTATTTTTTAAAGTTAACTTAATCGTTAATCCGTTACTCGAAATGTTAACTTAATTAATTATTGATTAACGGATTAACGAAACGCATAAAATTGTTAATCCAAATGTACATGTATACACACATACATAACATCACCCCTTCATTCCCAGAGTGGGGTAGGCAGTGCTACAGAAATACCAACCACTCTTGAAAGACTTGTTTATAATTCTATAACCACATTTTGCACAATCAGGCCTTTTTGTTATTATAGCGGCAAAAGAAATACATCGTCTATGAAAATTTCAACTGTCTAGCTGTCTGTCTGTCAGCTGCCTGGTGACAGATAGACAGTCAGACAGACTAGGGTCCCGTTTTAACCCTTTGGGTACGGAACCCTAAAAACAGATAATCTATTTAGGGAGGTTTTCTTCGTATTTGTGAAAAACGTAAAAGTATAACCATTTTTCTAACCCTTCTCTGAGCTAAGGCATTATCGTGGATAAGCCAATTTAAGTTGGCTTTGTGTTATAAATGTCTGCAGCCGTCACAGCCTAAACCATCAGGATGTTTATATATACTCTTTAACAATTTGTTCGTGCTCTCGTGGGCGGATTATTAAGAGGCAAGCTTAAATTGTTCCGTGTGCTAGTAGTTGCTAGGTAAAATTAGGACCAGTTAAGTACCTACTGACTTTGGGCGAACTATCTTTGAGAAACATGCAACCAAAGATGGTAAGTAACTAGTTTAAAACGTAATGGATACATTATGAGAGGTCTTAAAACACTAGTTTGGTTTTATAGGAGCCGAAGACGAGTTTCAAGGCCTAATTATGTATAGTGCATACATTGTCATTATTTTATCTACACACGTTGTAAATAGTCCAAGATGGGTTCTTAAACCGAAGGCAAATGACCTGGCCTCTATTCAAGTGCGTTAAAACGATATCGTGTTTGACACGTTTAAGAATCGTTTATGTCACAGTCGCCATTATTGTAAATGAGATAAGAGCTATCAAAACGTTGACAATACGGAAACAGGTTAAAAACGATATCGTTATAACGCAGTTGAATAGAGGCCCTGGGCTAGGCTTCTACACGGTAATAACGATATCGTATTTGACGTGTTTCCGTATTGTCAACTTTTTCATAACTCTTATGTCATTTACAATAATGGCGACTGTGACATAAACGATTCTAAAACACGTCAAACACGATATCGTTATAATATAACGCAGTTGAATAGAGTCCCCGCATTGCTACTCGTACCATTGCAACCTATAACATCTAGTGTCTTTATATCTACAAAATTTTCAAAAGTCGTACTTAAAATGGGACTAGGATAATGGGGATAGAAACGTTGTCGCATGTTGTAAGGAAAACCAGGTTCGCAATCCTCTTAATATAAGATGGGATACCTTAATAAAAGCAAAGCTTTTGAAAGCTTTCGAATATCGCTAACGTTTGGGTTATGCTGTCTCCCTCGTAGCATGTGTGTGTGTGTACTCGATTACATTCCTCGTGCCAAAAAAAACTTATTGGTCAGTTTGTCGACAATCTTTTCCCTCGAGTGTCCGCTTTAGTTGTAACACGTGCCACAGTATAAATGGTATTTCATCAAACAAAGGTAAGTCACGTGGATCGCATGTTTGCGTGCAACCGTGAGCCACCACAAGCAAACTCAACAGGACGGACCGAGCCGGTTTAGGGGGTCCGCAAAGTTGCCGCGTTAGGTTTCGTGCGTATAAAGTATCGAGCGACGCGCATCGATGCAAAAATATCGTCACGTATATGGATAACTCTACTGCCGTAATACGAACGCGGCTAATTGCATAGTAAATCCTTCTCAGTTTTTTGATAATTTATTGAATGGGCTGCCAACAAATCTAGGCTGAGGAAGAACTTAATATAAAACTATTTATCCTTTCTAGTTTTCAAGCTTGTATTATATTGACAGCATTGTATATATTAGAATTATACTAATATATATTTATAACCCTGTGTGGTTGCCAGGTTAGAATAGTGCCACTCCATGTCTTCCCTTGGATGTCGTAAGAGGCGACTAAGGGAGTAAAGGCTTGTAGTACTGTTAGGCAATGGGCTTGCAACCTGTAACTAATACACTAGTAAACATCCTAGCCTGATTCTGCAAAATGTGGTTACAGAATTATCAACAAGTCTTTTTAGAGTTGTTGGTATTTCTGTAGCTCTGTCTTCCCCTCTCTGGGAATGAAGGCGTAATATTATGTATGCTCAAAATCAGCGTTTAAATACATACACAGCAGTATAAGCATTTTAAATTTAATGTGGTTACCAATAGAGCATGGAATGCTTTGTCTACTACATTGCAGTTAGCTGTCTTCTTTGTTATTACGGCACCGGCTAACGCCCGGTCATAGGTAATCAGCTGGAGATGACCTACTTATCTATTTATACTATGCTCGTGTACAATTATCTAGGTGCACGCGCACTGTCAGTTTTGAAATGAATGATTCAAAGTTTGATTGGTGTAAAAACTTTTCGTATTTCCTACTGCGTTTGTAGCGAGTTGTAAATACTTTGTAATGCGATGAATTATTATGCCATGTAATAAAAAAATGTATATTAACACAGATTTAATAAGATTGACGGCAACCAAGTTAATTATTATCTAACTAGCTACCTGCCTTTGTTTTTCTCCGGTTTATACGAGCTTAAATATAGTTTACTATCTTCAGTGGCGGTAGGACCCTGTGCAGGGTCCGTCCGGATCGCTACCACCATTCCATCCATTAACCACCGCCAATCAACAGTGTTCGCATTGTTGTGTTCCGGTGTGGGGATAAGACAACCGGTGAATTTACTAGCATAGAGGCATTCATTTGACGACGTCCTGTGATATTTATTTATTCCATCTTAGTCCCCAGGGTTGGCTACGCATTTGAGGTCTTAGCATTATAGTCATGAGAATTCAAATGTCTATGGGTCTCAGATTCCACTTAACATCAGGTGGCCTGTGTGCTCGATTGCCTTCCCAATGCCATAAAAAAACACCATCTTTTCCCCTACTCTGAAACATAACAATGTAAAAATACCAACTTGGCGGTAGGTTAAAGAATAAGATGGTGGTAGCGATCCGGACGGACCCTGCACAAGGTCCCATAGAGTTTGCTTATAAAAGGGAACTTTATAAGTAAACTCTTCAATTGAACAATTGGATGAAACTATAATCAAAATAATACAAAGCAATTAGTAATCTACTCTAAAGGACGGAAATTGGTAATGGAACTTGAGATATCGTCGGTGAAACTGCAATACCGCGTAACTAACAAATTCACCACCTGCCAAGCAACAGTGTTCGCATTGTCGTGTTCCGGTGTGGGGACAAGACAACCGGTGAAATTACTAGCATAGAGGCATTCCATCTTAGTCCTCAGGGTTGGCAACGCATTTGAGGTGTTAGGATTATACTCTTGAGAATTCAAATGTCTATGGGTCTCAGATTCCTTTTACCATCAGGTGGCCTGAGTGCTTGTGTGCCTTCTCTTCAACATAAAAAAAAAATGAATAAGTTGCAGAATGTTACTTAACAAGTAAGTCAGTAAAGCACATTTTGCAACTTATTAAATTTGTTAGATACGCGGTATTGTAGTTTAATCGATGACGATAGATATGGTCTCTGTCTGTCTGTCATCGCCCTGATTAAAGGTCCGTTCACACAGACCGGCTCGGAGAAAAAGTAAGAAAGAAAGGCAGATTTTCATCATATTGGAAACAGAGTTTTGAGTCATTGTAACAAGGCTTATTTCTGCGTGAAATAATAGGAGCACCGGCTGCTTGACGTGCTCTTCCACGCTCGTTCCGCGCTCGCGCAGCCGACCGGCTCCGGTCTGTGTGAACAGATCCTAAGGTCGTTTGTCCACAGCACGCCGTCAACGAAACGACAACGATAACGATATTGTTATGGCCGATATCAAAATATCGCGACGGCGATTGTTTGTCCACCGCGACGATATCGGTGGTTAAGGCATCTCGTTATCGGTGTCGTGTCGTTGACGGCGGAGGTGGACAAGTTCAAACGTGTTTTGTATTGTCGGAACATCGGCCCGTCACAATATCGGCCGAGTTCTAGCATTCTAAAATTGTCAGCCAGGATGATGACGGACAGGTCATAGTAAATGTATGTGCCGCTACTTCGGCGCCGTCATCTCGTTATCGTGTCGTTGACGGCGGCGGTGGACAAACGGCCTAAGATGCTAACGCTTCTAAAGCGCCTCTAGACGTTAATTTTTTTTTTATGTTAAGGAGAAGGCACACGAGCACTCAGGCCACCTGAAGGTAAGTGAAATCGGAGACCCATAGACATTTGAATTCTCAAGATTATAATCCCAAGACCTCAAATGCGCTGCCAACCCTGAGGACTAAGATGGAATGCCTCTATGCTAGTAATTTCACCGGTTGTCTTATCCCCACACCGGAACACAACAATGCGAACACTGTTGCTTGGCGGATGGTTAATGGATAAGATGGTGGTAGCGATCCGGACGGACCCTGCACAGGGTCCTACCACCACTAACAATAATTCCAACAATATATTAACTCTCCAGGTGGGTAAACTGCTGTACGAGTCCCACAACTCGCTGAGGGACCTGATGGAGGTGTCCTGCGCTGAGCTGGACCAGCTGGTGTCTATCGCCGGAACTACTCCGGGGGTCGTCGGCGCGCGAATGACCGGCGGCGGCTTCGGAGGCTCCATGGTGGTCATTGTAAGTAATGCTTATCTCTTGTACTCTTTTTCGTGCGGCTATTGGCTAACATATATCATCATCATTATTATCAGCCGAAAGACATCCACTGCTGGACAAAGCCCTTCCCCAATGTTTTCCACAACGACCGGTCCTCTGCTGCTGTCATCCAGCGGTTTCCTGCGACCTTTATCAGATCGTCGGTCCACCTTGTGGAAGGCCTGCCGACACTTCGTCTCCCGGTTCGCGGTCGCCACTCTACAACCTTTCCGCTCCAACGGCCATCGGTTCTACGAGCAATGTCACTTAAGGTTTTCAATCTTGAGCTATGTCAGTTCCTTTAGTTCTCCTGCGGATCTCCTCATCCCTGTTTTGATCTCGCAAGGAGACACCCAGCATAGCTCTTTCCATCGCCCTTTGAGTGACCTTGAGCCTTCTTATGAAGCCCTGCTGACTGCCACTTAAGGTTTGCAATTCGGTGAGCTATATCACTGACTTTGGTTTTCAATACACAATACAGGTGAGAAATTCAAATTGGTTAAAAATCATAATAGTATTAAAAAAAAATATAGAAGTAATAAATAAATCAACATTATGGATTTGAGTTTCAAATATTAAGGGACAATCTCAAACAAATTGGTGTAGGTGAATAGTAGATTGTTCAACAAGGGACTATAACAAGCCATAATGACACGAGATGTTTAGCCACGAGAGCGAGCTTGCGAGTGAGGGCGGCTGTAGTTCGAGTGTCATTATGGTTGTTTAGTCTCGCGTTAAACACTCTACTTTTCATTTTGAATGCGAGGAAAAAAACGACGTTCTAAACAATATTGTTTTTTAACAACGTACGCTCAATACAAGGTCTGAACATCTATTCAAAATACAAATAGGAAAAAAAAGTTCTGCGGTTTTTTGTAAAGTGATGTTTTAAATGCTTGCATATTTAGCCAACAGCTTCAAACTTGGAAACCATTTTAAAAGTAATTGGACCACGCATAATAAAAGAGTTCGGCCTTAATATGATTAAATAGATTCATTTTCGTAATAATTAATCTTGTTTCACGATTAAATTTTTTTTTTAAATATATTTGCACAGTTGTCATTTTGAGGTTATTTCGACACCCAAAAATATGGTCCATACACAATCACTGAAAATGGCGATAATCCTCCATTCACAAACACCGTGATTGGTTGTTTAGGGGTTTCCAAAGTAAATAAAAAAAAACTTGAATCCCTAGAGATTAATAAGGAGCTTTAGTCCCGATTCGCAGAGATTTAAGTAGCATTTTAAGAGCAAGTGAAAAAATATTTACTTGCTGTATGTAATTATAACTCATCTGTATACTCGTAGATCGTTCGACATACTATATTTGGAATTTGACGTAAGCTCCATATTACTTTTGTATACAACTACGTACAACAACGTCTAGGCTTGTACTATAGGGAAATACTCAAATACATAGAAAACATACAAGACTCAGGAACAAATATCCACTCTCAACATACAAATATCTGTCCTCACCGGGAATTGAACCCGAGGGCCATAATAAACAAGGCTAACGTGTAGTCAAAATCATAGGGAAATCCTCACGATGCAATTTTCAATACGCAATAATATTTAATTATAAAACTAAAACCCGACTGCAAAAAAGAAAAATATTGTTCGTAGTCGAAGGCCAAACACGTGTAACAAATGACACAAACATTGCTTACCTATGCCATCTACCATCCGGTAGCGGAACTAATTACTGGACATTTCACAAGCGTAGTACCGCCACTGCCCGCTAGATGGTCCTCGAAGTCTATTATTTTTTTTTTAAAATTCCCAGCCGCCATGTTTAATTTATAATAAAACAAAATAGCCTATAACCATCGCACAAAAAAGACAAATCGATAGACACCTCTTTTGTTAAAATCTGTTCAATAAGGACGGCGCTAGAGTGGAACATACATACATACATACATATATACATACATACATGCATACATACATGCATACATAGAAACATACATAGGATGTCAAAATCATTACCCTTCCTTTGCTTCGCCGTAGTCAAATGGTATGTCATAAACTTTATACGTCAATTTGTGACAGGGAACTATTGATATTTCACTACTTTTACTTTATTAAACCGCAACATAAAAATGCCAACACTGCTTTGGCAGCAGAATGCGATGGTGGTAACGATCCCACCGGACTCTACTAATGGGCACTTTCTCATCACTTTTGTTTGCTAAAATTATAATGCATATAATAAGCTGCAGGAGTATTATAGGCGCGTATTTTGCGATAAAAGTGGATAAAGAACCCGTCACTCTCGCACTTACATGCTTGTCAGAAAGTGATGGATGTTTTATTTACAGCGTTAAAAGGCAAGATGCATAAATGTTTGCATTAACGTCTTAATGGAGCGTCGAATTTTTTAAAAGATAGAACGATCTACCTGTGTAAGCCTTGTAATATTTAGAGAGGTGTCTATACAAACTCACGGTTAAATCATAATTAGAGATATTTTTCAAAGAAATGAGCCAGTAAAAACATCATTATTTTATGTTAAGGAGAAGGCACACGAGCACTCAGGCCACCTGATGGTAAGTGGAATCTGAGACCCATAGACATTTGAGAATTCATTTTTGAGGTGTTAGGATTATGGTCTTGAATTCTCAAGACCTCAAATGCGTTGCCAACCCTGAGGACTAAGATGGAATGCCTCTATGCTAGTTATTTCACCGGCTGTCTTATCCCCAAACCGGAATACATCAATGCGAACACTGCTGTTTGGCGGTAGGTTTTCAAAACAATTACATAACAAGTCAAAAGCAGAATCGTTTTACCGTGAAGAATAGTGTCAGTAAGATGGAACCCTTGAGGTGATGCCATTATAGTATTCCTTTTTTATGGCAATTGGAAGGCACTTGAGCACTCAGGCCATGATTGAAAGTGTAATCCGAGATCCATACACATTTGAATTCTTAAGACTTCAAATACGTTGCCAACCCTGAGCACTAAGATGGAATGCCTCTATGCTAGTAATTTCACCGGTTGTCTCATCCCCACACCGGAACACAACAATGCGAACATGCTTGGCGGGAGTTTAATGGACATGATGGTGGTAGCGATCCGGACGGACCCTGCATAGGGCCCTACCACCACTTCTTTTAGGCGTTTGGTAATTTGTTCCAGACAATTTTTTCAACCATGTTGTAACTAGAATATGTATATATTTACAGGTAAAAAAGAACGCGCTAGAAGATCTTAAGAAGAGAATCCTGAGTCAGTACAAGGGAACCCCGACCTTCTTAGTGGCGGTGCCGAGCGAAGGAGCTAGAGTGTTACGACTTTGATCTTATGACTAATGGGTGGATGACAGATGCAAATTACGTCAAAATCATGTGAGACGATATCGATATCTTTGGTTATAAAATAGGTTATAACATTCCAAGGTGTGTTGCTATGTTTACATTTCTCAACTATTATTATAAGGGAGTTTGTTATTTTACATTTTTTTTACATTTAATTAAGAATGCAAGATGAAAGTGTTTTGTGCAACGAAATATATTTTTTTTAATTTCTTTTTTTATTTAATATATTATCCACATATGTAATTAATAAATAAAAAAATACCAATATTATATGCTCCTTATTTCCCAAAAAAAATGTGCATAAGACTCGTGCGGTGCCTTATCTTGCTATCCCTCTTCTCAACTGGACTATTTATTATAGCGTAAAATACCACTGTTTCTTTGTATATCTAAATATTAGCTCAATCAGAAAACATACTTGCACACACACACACACTGATCTCGTCTCGTCTGGCCCTACTGAAAATCAGCGTCACATTATCACCATATCTTGTTACAAAAGCTGAGTAGTGACCATTTTGGACACCATTGTAAATAGTTAGCTGTAAGTTATTGTTATTACTGTTTTTATATTTGAAATTTTCACTGTTTAATACAAACTGCCATATGTTATTTTATGTAAATGCGTGTCCAAATAAATCATTCTTATTCTTATTTTTACAACGACGGTAAAGACTTTTTAAACTACCCAGTATTTATTATCATAAAGCTTCTTCCAAAAACCGGTTGAAAAACCTGTTAATGCGAACGGAACCTAAATTAAAATGTTTTGCGTCAAGTACATCATAACAGTTTCAAAATTTAACCAGTACCCAAGCCCTGCTTAGCCGGCCCAACCGATTGTCATAAAAACTATCCTGATTAATAAATTTTCGTTTAGTAAGCTCCTAGAAAATCCTCTGAGCAATGAGCGAAAACTTCTACGGGCTCCAAGCACGTACATTTTTACTGGAGATAAACTTTTCATCCAATTAGGGAGCGACCACACCAACGAGTAAAATATGGTGACTTTTTTATGTTAAGGAGAAGGCACATGAGCACTCAGGCCACCTGATGGTAAGTGGAATCTGAGACCCATAGACAATTGAATTCTCAAGCCTATAATCCTAAGACCTCTAATGTGTTGCCAACCCTGAGGACTAAGATGGAATACCTCTATGCTAAGAATGGGTCATACTAATTACATGGCGTCAATTTTGACGGACCGTAATTTACGCATCTAAAGCAGAGTATTTAACCCTTTGAACGCCAACAACGAATAAAGTAGTCATGAGCTGACGTGCTTACAACGCCACTGACAAATATAGTTGTCACAGATTAAAAGAAACGTTATTTCGTATGGATTAAGTTACATTTTGCATAATTTTTAATATATGTTTGGCCCTTTCTTTCCCTAGGCACTACTGCGTGGCACAACTGACCAATGATTTCTATTTCAAAATCAAATTTAATAGAGTCGACGGAGATAGCAGAGCTCCTACTTCTGGGTAGTTTGGCCCTCCGGGCCTGCTGAAGAACTAACATAACCTAAACCTACCTCATATTTATGATACAGATTTTGGTCAGTTGTGCCGTTTAGTTGTGCCATTGGGAAGTCGCTTGTTTGGCGTGTGAGAATCGCGTTTCTATTTGACGTAAGGCGTTGAAATGGTAAATAAGGTATTTTCAAGTGAAAATAAAACACACTTTGCATTTACAAGTTCGTAGATAACACGTTGTTAAGTTGAAAGCAGTATTTTGCATAATTCTTTTCATAGATCGTGATTAACGTCACATCGTGTTACAATCAAAGCAGGGGTCGACACCTCTTTGACTCAGTGATATTATCCACTAGACGATAATAAATACATCAGTCATTATAATATACTAGCTTTTGCCCGCGACTGCGTCTGCGTAATTTTGATTTCCGTTTTTCCATTGGGAACTTTTAATTTTTTTGAGATGAATGCCTTTGTGTTAATCCAGGCTATGAGTTCTGCCCGTGTGGTTGCCGGGTTAGATTAGTGCTTCTCCATATCTTCCCGAGGATGTCGTAAGAGGTGACTAAGGGAATGAGGGCTTGTAGTACTGTTAGGCGATGGGCTTGCAACCTGTCACTAATACACTGGTAAACATCTTAGCCTGTTTGTGCAAAATGTGGTTACAGGATTATCAACAACTCTTTTAGTAGTTGTTCGCACTTCTGTAGCCCTGCCTACCCCACTCTGGGAATGAAGGCGTGAAATTATATATGGATGCCGCAAGAAAGATTAATAAACTAACACACACACACACGCAAAATTTCACATTAATATTGCACGCGACTCTGTCCGCGTGGCAGTCGTTTTTCGCTATTCCCTCAGGAACTGTCCACTTTTTCGGGATAAAGGGCCTATGTACTACATACATACATACATAATGTCACGCCTTTATTCCCAGAGTGGGGTAGGCAGAGCAACAGAATACCAACAACTCTAAACTTGTTGATAATTCTGTAACCACATTTTGCATAGTCAGGCTAAGATGTTTACCAGTGTATTAGTGACAGGTTGCAAGCTCATCGCCTAACAGGACTACGAGCCTTTATTTCCTTAGTCGCCTCTCACGACATCCACGGGAAGACATGAAGTGGCACTATTCTAACCCGGCAACCACACGGGTATCCTATGTACTATTTTAACTTAAATGCACCTGTGTGCTAAATTTCATCCAGATCCATTTAGCCGTTCTAGCGCGATGAAGTAACAAACACAAGGTACGGTGTAGGAAGGTAGGTATTCGAATGTATTTGGGAACTGATTAAATATTCATGAGATGCTATATAGATATCTATTATTTCGGCACCACAATCACCATTGCTGCTTTTAGAATTTCATGTTCAAAATTAGTTTTACTACTAACATTTTTTTCTGATTCCTTTATAAAACTACATCGACATAATTCTTCTCATAATATCTGGTTGACTACTGAATTTACTTTAAGTGTAATATGAAAATTGGAATTTTTAATTCATCGACTCGATAGTCGTTGAATTACAAGTCACTATGACGGTTTAAAAAAGCCACGAAAAATTCCGATTCTGGTAATAATTGTATAGTGTTTTAATTGGTGGTAGGACCTTGTGAAGGGTCCGTCCGGTTCGCTACCACCATCTTATCCATTAACCACCCGCCAAGCAACAGTGTTCGAATTGTTGTGTTCCGGTGTGGGGGTAAGACAACCGGTGAAATTACTAGCATAGAGGCATTCCATCTTAGTCCTCAGGGTTCGCGACGCATTTGAGGTCTTAGGATCAAATCAAATCAAATCATTTATTGCATATCACATTACATAGGTTGATGGAATTGTAAGTAGGTATACATGTGACGCCCTGCAAGGGCACAGCAACGTGAGAGGGTCAGCTTAACAATTATTCTCTTTGTTAACAATAGGTAAGTAATTTCCTGGCGATCTAGAACTATCGGAGTACAAATTAACTATAAATATCTAGTATTGAAATATTCACTTAAGCTGTAGAAAGATTTAATTATTAAGAATGTTTTTAGTTGTTTGTTGAATAGAATTGGTTTTTTAATGCTTTTTATAGAATTCGGGAGGTGATTATATATTTTAATTAACATGTGATGTTACTAGTTTTAATTTGGAAAAGGGCAGTTTAAGTTTATTCAGGTCTCTGTCGTTTCTTTTTTGTACACTTTAGGATTATAGTCCTGAGAATTCAAATGTCTATGGGTCTCGGATTCCACTTACCATCAGGTGGCCTAAGTGCTCGTGTGCCTTCTCCTTAACATAAAAAAGTGAAATAAACCGCAGAAGATACTTATTCCAAAGGTCACCTTTCTGGGAACAAATCAAGAGAACCGTCCAGTGAATTATTCCGGTGCGTCCCTTCATTTGATTGGCTACGCTTGCGGCTACGGCGTAGGCTTCGTAGCTCCCGCTACGCACTTTCGAACTGTAATTAAGAATGGCCGTAACTTCATTGCTTGGTTGTTATTTAATATTGAATCTTATATGAATAAATCTATAGCTACATTTTGAAAAGCATTATTTTGAAACACAATTAAGAAGGTGCAATTAGGATGAGTTAGTTATTCTAATTTGAATTCCATTACGGTTATTGAATATCTAGTTCATTATTTTTCTCATACTGTCTTTGTTTTTATAGACTTACAATAATGTTTGGTAATGGCCTATTTTTTCTTAAAGCCAATATGTAATGGAAAACGTGCCTTGAATAACGACGGTTAATAATCAATAACGCCCCTCTATTAAAGCTGGCCAAGCGAAATTGAATTTAAACCCTTAAATTAAAAAGTCAACTTTTTTCATGGCATTGAGAAGGCAAACGAGCAAACAGACCACTTGCCCCCTATTTCACCATCTTTATAATGACACGTGACAGGCGACAATTCGGGTTACATTGAAAAGTTAACACGCTGATACATCCCTGGGTTTCATATAAGCTGCGCCATGTGCCCTGAAATGTCACCTGTCACCTGTCATTGTCAGGATGGTGAAATAGGGGACTGATGGTAAGTGGAAACTATGACCCATAGACATTCGCATTCACAAGACTGCAATCCTAAGAGTGCAAATGCGTTGCCAACCCTGAGGACTAAGATGGAATGCCTCTATGCTAATTATTTCACCGGTTGTCTTATCCCCACACCGGAACACAACAATACGAATACTGCTGTTTGCCGGTAAATTAATGGATAAGATGGTGGTAGCAATCCGGACGGACCCTGCACAAGGTCCTACCACCCGCAATACCTACAACTGCACAAAACAAGTTTTTATAGGTACACGGTATTGATTATCAATTGTTAATCATATTCAATAAAGCCCCAAAACTGCATTAAAAAGTCTAATAAAAAGGAAGCTTTGAAACCAGATTTTAATTTTTAAATTGTCGTCAACATAGTTAAACAAAGGTTAAATACTTTTAAATCCGCCATGGTATATTTTTTAATCTAAGTACCCAGTGATACTAGCGACGCTATGACGTATCAAATGCTCGTTTGTCAAAATTTAATTACACATTTAGCTTATACGAGGGAATAAATAACAATAAAACCAAAATGTAAAAGAGATGTCATGTGGCTAATTAATGGAATAAATAATTTGAATTTGAATACCCGACTGCCGTATGTTAGGCAAAAGTGAGAGTGCCCGTTAGTGTGCATAGAAATGATTACAGGCGGTCAAAATAATGTTGCCTACGTTAAAATATCACTAATTTATGCACTAAATTGCATTTCACGGAGGATTTGACTAAGTTATAAATCGGATTCAAGATCGGAGTTAATAGTAATAAAAAAAAATAGTTTAGAGGTTAGTTTTGATTGAAGAAACTTTATTCTCGCATTAGAGATCATTAGATATGTCACGTTTTAGACATAATTTCAGCTACATAATAGGTACCCCGTGTGGTTGCCGGGTTAGAATAGTGCCACTCCATATCTTCCCGTGGATGTCGATGGGCTTGCAACCTGTCACTAATATACTAGTAAACTTCTTGGCCTGATTCTGCAAAATGTGGTTACAGAATTATCAACAAGTCTTTTTAGACATGTTTGTATTTCTGTAGCTCTGCCTACCCCACTCAGGGAATAAAGGCGTGTTTTTATGTATGTATCTACATAGATACATACATAAAAACACGCCTTACATAATAGGTGAAAAACTTAAGTAAATGACCTGGGCCTCTATTCAGGTGCGTTAAAACGATATCGTGTTTGACACGTTTAAGAATCGTTTATGTCACAGTCGCCATTATTGTAAATGACATAAGAGTTATGAAAACGTTGACAATACGGAAACAGATCAAATACGATATCGTTAATACCGTGCAGAATCCCAGCCCTGGGCTACAACTCCATCTCCAACAACAACTCCATCGTTTCCACCAAAAAACGCGCGGCGGGGAGCGTTATAGTAAAATGAATAACAACGTTCCTTTTTTAAATACAGCTAATGGCTTACGGTGTTCTATTTTTAAATATAGAAAAATTACAGCTCAATAAAAAAAACTGCTTTCAAATGGCGATCAGAATTTATAACGCTTTACCCATTACATGGACAAATCTGCCAAATATTTTTTTTATGGATTCTTAAATAAGTTTTTAATAGACGAGTGTTTTATTCTTTAGACGACTATTTTATAAAATGTGCAATGAATTAAGTGTTTTTGTAATGATAATGTTTACATAATTATTTTAATTTGTATTATTTCTCAATGTATTTGACGCTACCTGGTATAAATTTTTTACATATTAATTTTAATAAAATAATGGTGGACGATGAGTAATATTTATTTTGTAAAATCATTATATTCTTAGCTACTGATTGAGTGAGTCCATTTTTTATTTTGGAGCATCTCAGAACTTTTTGAGAGAGCTACGTATTCAAGGCAACCGGCCTTCGTCCTTGTCTTCAAAAATACGAGAAAATAGAACAAAATTGCTTATTTATAATTTTTTAAACACAGTACCGAAATTACAATCAAAAAGTAATTGCCTTACAATTACACAATATTTAAAAAGATGACTCTGGTCAGCTTATTTTGTAAGTAATATATGTGTTTATAAAAATGATTTAAAATAAACGACAGCGTCATTACTGGGCTTTACTAAATCGAAACAAAACATCTGGTAACAAATTGTTTTGCTCGAAATTAAAGATGTTTTCAACAGCAAATTACACCCACCTAAATAAGATGAGGCATTAAGGACCCATTAATTTATTTACTCTTCGCGCGAAGCTTTCGCTGCGGCTTTTTAGTACCTCGCGAGCCTCCGACTGGAGCGCACGACGTGGAACTGAAACATCCTGTAACGTTTCCCCGTGGGAACAAAGTTTGAATTTGATTTTTTGAATCGAGAACGTTGTGTACATTGACTAAGTTTTAAAAAGTTTGCAATACTTTACAGCCAGTGTTAGTGAGTGTTGAAAGTCCGTTTTTTAATTCAGGATTAACAAGGTGTTTTATAGTTTATATAGTTATGTGACGTATTTAAAAAAAATAAACGTGCTTCAGGATAATAACTATTAAAAGGTAACTGATTTTTCAGATCATTAGTTTTTTAATTATATTTTTAATAGGAAAATGTTTAAAATTTATCGAAATCTTTTTAGAAAAGTGTACTAGGTCGTTGGAATTTAAAAAAAAGATAATTCATTCATTGATTAAATTAAAATAAATAATGAAAAAAACGAAATTGGCTCACCAGTAAAATGGAAGAGGGGTTTCTTAATAATACAATCGTTTGAGACCGAGCTGCTTTACTTAATTTATTTCTCGTAGATATTTATGCATTTTAATGTAAAAAATATGACAAAAAGAGCGTCAGCAAACGCAGAATAAACCTAAATTTACATTTAGATTAAAAAATGAATAACAAGACAAAGATACAACAAAGGAGAAAACAAAGTGTTATTTTAACTAAATGATGAATATGATTTATTTTTTTTACTGCAAGTTTCGCAGAAATTTACTATAATTAAAACAAGATTTGACCTAAAATATTTAAAACAATCTCATAGTTACTTAACTGCTTACGATTTGGGGATAAGACAGCCGGTGAAATAACTAGCATAGAGGCATTCCATCTTAGTCCTCAGGGTTGGCAACGCATTTGCAGTCTTAAGATCTTCTAAGAGAGTCTTGAGAATGAATGTCTATGGGTCACAGTTTCCGCTTACCACCTGGTGGCCTGTGTGCTCTTTTGCCTTCTCGATGACATAAAAAAAAAGAAACAAAAAAAAAATGCATTGTATGTGTGTAAGGTAAGTATGAAAATCATACTAACCAAACCAGGGGCTACAAATCAAAGAGTGTTTGGTAGCGGGTTCGACAAACGAAAATGGGAAATACTTGGCAATTGGAACACATTTGCTATAGTTACCCTATGCTAAAATTGATAGTTTTTTTTATGATTTTTCCGTTTTTTTTTTAAATATCCACCCATACCACCCATTTTATAAAATGATGTTATAATAATGGTTTTATTTTAAAACAAAACCAAAATTTATAATAATATGGGCACTTACGTGCGACACGACTGAGCTATGACAACCTGTGGAGAATAAAAAAAAAGTTTTGACAAGTATTCAAAAAAAACAATTTTAAGATATTAAAAATCTTCCCTAGCTAAAGTTGTCAATTACATTTAAAAAAATCAAGATGAATTAAGAACGTCCTCTCCAATTACTCAAAGAACGCAGGACCGATTTTTTTTCTAGTTGGTTCTATTTTCAGCACGTCAAGATCTGATGATGGTTTCTTGGAGAAATCGAGGGAACTCTTCAAATATTATAGGAATACATATTAGGGTGTTCCACATTTGTATGGAAAAAACTGAATGTCATAATTTTGGCAGACTTCGCTTTCGCCCTAACTCTTTAATGATGTAAAAAAGGTCAATATCTAATTTCAAGGTGACAAGACAGAATTTAGAAGCTGCACAAATTGAACGCTTATGTGATAGCAGATTTATATGTTTATTATTTATCCAAAAACAGCAAACAATAACTTACTTTCCAGTCAACTTTAATCAAAGACAAAGAATTCTAATGATATCATCACGTTTTACCCACCTGTTGCGATTTCGGTGAATTGCATAATCAAACAAATTGTTCCAAAAAGTTATCGAGGTGTGCAATTTCTAAATACTAACTAATTTTATAAAAAAAACTGGTCTTTTAGACAAAAAATTGCAAAGCGAGAAAACTGAAAAACATACAGGGTATTTTTTTAATAGGTGCACAAATAATATTTGCTTCGCTATTGTAAATCAATGAGTCATCAACACATGTTGTGCTATTTTTCCTTTAGCTTAAAAAAATATTAGAGATATTGCCGATTCAATGATTCCACTAACTTAACGATATTCATGGACAATCTAATGCAGGGGTGCGAGGAGAGGGCAGTGTTGTTAAGTAAGTTAATAAATGAAATTTCAAATTTCGAATATCAATACAATGTATCGCATACCTACAGCTTGACAACCCATATCATCATTTCTAGTGTGACTTTGTGTCCACACGAGAAGGTAAAAGAGAGATAATTTGCAACAAAAAAAAAAAAAAAAGTTTTTTTACCGTCGTAATATATTATATTAACGATACAAAATCATATGTAAAAATTTGTGCTTTGAAAAAATTTACCCTGTATATACCGATTTTAGTATTTTCAGTGACGAGTCTAGCCTTTGCATTTAAGTATCCATCGGTGAAGTGGAACTGATAATGAAGACCACTGATGGCCACCGGAACTCCTGAACGGTAGCTAATTCCAGGGTGGCGATAAGATATCTCGTAAATGTTTAAAAAAAATAAAAAACCGTCTTCAAAAAGCTAGAAATATTTTTTTTAAATGGTAGGCAAGGTCAGTCTATCTGAAGTCGACGTCCTTCAATACTTTTAACCAAAAGCCTAATTCAGTTGGACTGACTTACCATTTTAAAACAAGTTATTTCTTGCTTTTTGAAGACGATTTTTAATTTTTAAAACATTTATTTTAATTCAGAACAGCTTTTCAAACAATTTCTTGTTATCAATTCATCATTAAAACTAAAAGATATTATCCTATAATCAATATAGTTTCAAACTAAGTTTTTTCAGACTCAGACGTGATATACCGGTTATTTTAGTAGAAGTTTTTTTTATTAGGGCAAACAGCGATGACGGAACCCTGAACGGAACGTGCGCGAGATCGTTTCTTATTATTAATGATCAGAAGGCTATTTCAAGCAAAGCAGCCGCTGACCTTTATGGAAATATAAAGAAAACACCTTTTCCATGTTGTAATTTAATTTATATTAACGAAAATGGAAAACCGGAAAAAAGTGTAAATTGAAAATGAGAAACTGTTTTATAAAAATAAATAAATATCAGGGGACAAATTTACACAAATTGAACTAGTCCCAAACTAAGCTCTAGGATGTGTGTGTGTGTGTGTGTTTACCTCTTACTTGCATCGTATTGTATTAGATTAAGCTCCTAAATCCTATACCTTTGATAATTTGTGGTAAACGATGTTGGTGACACATTTACTTACATTATTGTCACACACTTTTTTAGTATAATTTATTAATATGACTGGTGGTTTTCCCAAATAAATGAAAAAATATACATATACTTGAATACATAGAGAACATTAAGCTTACAGATTTATTCATTTATAAACACAAAAACATCCACATCGCATAGAATAAAGTACTTTAGCAGTTACTTTGATAAACACGACCGTGACAGATTATCTAACATTCACCATAGCAACTCTGGAACTAATTTAATTATTCCTAGACGTAAATATAAGTTTGAAGTAACTAGTTTAGAACGCAGCAACAATAACAAAATTAACTAACAAGGGAGATTATAAATGTGAAAGTAACTCGGTTTGTTACGCTTTCACAGATAAACCACAGAACCGATTTAGACGAAATTTGGTATGGAGACAGTTTGAGTCCCGGGGAAGGATATAGGGTATTTTTTAACCTTTTCACTGCACGGTTAGCACATGACGGCGCCCGAGTAACGTCGCACGCAAGATAGCCTCCCAAGGCCCAACGAAAAATTCAGCATGTAGTCACTACGGCCCGTGGTCCTACCAGTAGTACTATTGTTTTATACTCATTCAGACCCAAGTACTTAAAAATCTTTTTTTTTAGTTATTGTGCTTGTGTAATCATAGCGTACCACGGTGTTACCAGTAGGATTTCTAGTAAGTCCTACTGGTAGGACCGTGGTACGCCATGACTGTCGAAGGAGCTCGGTCTAAATGACAAAGTTAGTAAGTACTATGGGTAGGACTTTAGGTGGTTAACACAAATGGCAGTATCTCAAATAAAACTCCTGTAGCAAATGCAACTGCGTACTAACTGGATAGGGTTGAATCTGCTTTAGCTAATGAATTGCAGATACTGCCTTTTGGCTTTTGAGGGAAGAATTCCTCCAGGGATTCCTTAAGAGGATAGACTTCTCGTCATTGCCTAATTAGAACGGTCTGAAAAATATAGCATGGCTAGCACATGACGGCGCGCGAGCTATGTCGCCCGCGAGATAGACTACCTGTCTTTTTCCGACCGTTCTAATTAGACAATGACGGAAAGTCTATCTCGCGCGCGCAATTGGAACTTGGTAACCAATCAGGGCCTCTATTCAGGTGAGTTAAAACGATATCGTGTTTGACACGTTTGAGAATCGTTTATGTCACAGTCGCCATTATTGTAAATGACATAAGAGTTATCAAAACGTTGACAATACGGAAACAGGTCAAAAACGATATCGTTATAACGCAGTTGAATAGAGGCCCTGGTAGGTTTACGTTATGTTAGCTTTGCAACAGGCCCGGAGGGCCGAACCACCCCGAAACAGGAGCCCCGCGGAAGCGGAGCTCCAACGACATTGTCTAATTGATTTGAAATAAGAGTTTTGGAATAAATAGCAACTGGTTACGAACCTCCGGTTACGTACGCGGCTGAAGGCGTTTTAACAGCCCCCAATACAGATAAACATTTGTGGCCTTTTCACAGAATTTATAATTGCGACTCTACAGCGACGACATTGTCGACATTGTCTGTCTATACATATCCGAGTTGAGCTCTTACAAGATCTGTCGTCTCAGCGGTAAACATGCGGAGTCTATGTCAACAAAATTAGCAAAACCGGGCAAGAGCATGTCGGACCATGCTCAGTGTAGGGTTACGAAGCCGTTAAGTACTACACACATAAAAAAACAACAAGTAATATCTAATTTTCTATTTACCTAAAGTCAATTGGTGCCGTCTTGGATGATTTAGTAGTTATAAAAACTTTTAAACGTCTGTATCTCAAGAACCAATGATGTCTACTTAGTCGTGATAGTTTTCCGTTAAAAAATCGTTATATGCTCATTAATTTAAGTTTTTTTTTTAATTTCATATTTGTAGTTTTGACACTTGAGTGTAATAATAATTTACGCTTGAAAGCTTAATATTTCATAAACGCATTACTTAATCGAAAAACTGTTTTCACAAACCCGTAATATTTTTGAAAGACCTATCCAACGACACCCTACACTATAGAGTAGACGAGAAAAAAAACATACATACATTCAGACGTTATGTGTAGGGGAGGCACCCTAACTTTTTTTACATTTTATTGTACCACTTTGTTGACGTGACTAATATGTATATTCATGTCAAATTACAGCTTTCTAGTACTAAGAATCCCCTAGTTTGTCTACGGAACCCTAAAAACGTCCATGAAATGGAACATTAATCTAATTTTATCGTCAGCTTACGAAAGGCACGTAGGTACTGCAAATTACAATCTGTAACAGGCTGTTGCAAATTGTTACCTAAAGTATTCATTTTGTAACATTTTAATTCCCATTGACTTTTTCCCCTGTGTATAACATCAAGGCAGGTCAATGTGAATTAACTAGGATAAGTGAGATAGGTGGGTCATACACACGGTTAAAAACAAAAGTTGTCTTTCCTGTGGTTAAAGTTAAAAGCTTATGTGCATGTAAGTAAGCTATGTTTTTATATGATAGGTCTAAAGCAATCCTGACGCCGTTTATGCGGGAATAGGCTTAGCCAGAATATTTGGTCTTAAAAACGTTAACTTCCGGCGTGTCCTGTGGACAAAAAGACGCTAACCTAAATCTGTGTATGACCCAGGTATGTCATATGAACTTAGAGAGAGAGTGAGAGGTGAGAGAGTTCCGTACTAGGAACTATAGTGAAAACAAAATTACCGAGAACTACCTAATTTAAAATTTGTTTACCGAGAATACTTGTACTTATTATTTTGTATTTGTTTCTTTTAATTCCTCAATGTTTCAGAGATATTTTGTTTATTTTCTTTTATATCTTTTAAAATAAATAACATTTTGCTTATTTCTCGTACCAAGTCCTTTTTTTCAGATTTGACCCAAAAAATACCCCTTCGGTCGCTTACGAAACCAGAGGTTCGTAACCAGTTGCGTTTTATTCCAAAACTCTTATTTTAAATTAATTAGTGAGTGTCGTTGGAGCTCCGCTTCCGCGGAGCTCCTATTTCTGGGTGGGGCTTGCTGCAAAACTAACATAACCTAAACCTACCCTACTGGTTACGATCTATAATTGACTTTTAATTTCAAAGACTAAAAAGACTTTCCAGCATTGAACACGTGTTGACACGCAACTTGGCTAGCCTTTCTATTTTCGGTAACGCAAAGTGACAATGAGTTGGTGAACGATTGCGTTTGTATTCGATTGCAACTTGTTTAGTGCTAGTGTCTTCCTAAGCAAATAAATAGTATCTCAGATTCAATTTACGAAGTAAATTCAATCCTCTCCTTTTAGTAATAAGGTTGTTATTGCTACAGGAGTTTTATTTGAGATACTGCTATTTGGCTTATATCTCTTAAAGAGCTTATTACATTCTTCCTGAATGAGATGGAGATATCTCCATACGTATCTAACATATTGCGGCGTCCCTCTTGTTAGTGACTAATTTAGGAAAGTGTAAGCTCTTAAGAGGATTGTGAAGCGATGCCTAAATCGCGTCGCTGTCAAAAATAATCCATACAAATTTAGCTCCGGGTGATAACGTTTCTCACCCCCTAAATCTAATGCGATTTCCACTATTTTTGAAGATGTTGTGGATATTATGGAAAACTAGGTCTGTACGTTTTGGCTTTTGTTTTTTTTTTTTTTTTATTTTGTTTCCAATAAATATTTTCTTAAAAAAGAAAACGTACAGACATATTTTTTCAAAAAAATAGGACGACATTTAAGGGGATAAAAACGTTATCGCATTTTGTTTGGAACTTATTTGCTTCACAGTCCTCTAAGTCTGATTTACATGAAATTTAGCTAAGCACCGGGCCGGTTAAAGTAGCATTCTTTAAAACTTCATCCAAATCAGTTGGGCGAGGAAAAACATATGCAAAATATTATATAAACAAAAATGTGAAAAAAAAATGGAGGCCATGTGTGCCTGTTACCTATTCCATGCTATAAAAAAGCTATGGTGCCATAGATAGATAAGCAGCCACACATATACACACACACACACACACACACACACACATGGACATGTACACATATACACAGATATTAATTTTAAACTTTTACGTCGGAGATAAAAAACTAAATGACGTTAATGGTCCCAATAAAATGCATATACATACATAACATCACGCCTTCATTCCCATTATAGTGGGGTAGGCAGAGCTACAGAAATACCAACAACTCTAAAGAAACTTGTTGATAATTCTGTAACCACATTTTGCACAAGTAGGCTAAGATTTACCAGTGTATTAGTGACAGGTTGCAAGCCCATCGCCTTACAGTATTACAAGCCCTTATTCCCTTAGTCGCCTCTTACGACATCTACGGGAAGACATGGAGTGGCACTATTCTAACCCGGCAACCACACGGTTAAAAGTCCCAATAAAAAGCACATAAATATAATAATTTCCATCGTCATCCATCTTGCTCGTTTGTGTGACACGCAATAAATCCTGCTTAGCTTATTTGACTGAAGCACCTATTTAACCTGGGTCAGGAACAGCGTACTGCCCTGCTAAGATAAATGGCAGTATTTCAGACAAAACTCTTATAGGAAATGCAACCTTATTACTAACTGAATAGGATTGAATCTGCTTTAGCTATTGAATTGCAGAAACTGCCTATTGGCTTATGAGGGCAGCGTAGATAGGTATTCTGTAAACGGCTTTATACTAATAAATTTGAATGATTTAACTTGCAAACCGCCCTCGGTTCACTTTGGTTTAATATTCATAGCTTCTGAACTCTACAGGATACGAAAATAGAACATTACAAAAATTCCAGTTAAATCTGTTCTTGCCCCTAAAACTTTAATTTAAATTCAGCGACTCGTTTTTGACTCTATTCGGACACACTTTCAGACGTGTGCATTAGACATCATTTTATAGTCCATTCGCTTAGATAGTGTCGCTACATCCGCACGCACTTGTGGTTATTGTAATAAAATTCGAATTTAATTCGATGTAAACTGGCAAATTCACTTGCAGGTACGCCGCTCGCATGCTTTGTTTACGCGGCGGCATCCTTTGTCAAAAGGCGGTACGTGCCAAGGCGGCGACACTATCTAAGCAAATCGACTATAATTTGAATGCAGAATTTAAATCAATCATAACTAAGTTATTTTATTTTACTGGGTAGTTCGGTAAGTATATTTCGATGTAGAATGATGTCTGTTTTACGATATAAACTTACAATACAATACAATACAAAACACTTTATTATCTACCAAACAAAAAAACATTACAGATAAATAGCACAATTTAAAAGAACCGGGTAAACAACAGGCGGTCTTATCGCTGATTAGCGATCTCTTCTAGGCAACCTTAGAAGGGATAAGGTGTCCAACTAAAAAAAAATACACAGTAGGTGGAGCAGACTAATTGCAACAAAAATATACGCTTACCAAACTAGTAAATAGATAATCAAATACATACTAATCCCAGAAGAAGAAGAAGAAGAGGGAAGAAGAAGAAGAGAAGAAGAAGAAGAGAAAGAAGAAAGAAGATATCCCTTAAAGGGATAAGTTCGCCTTTGTACGTTCTTATTCTGTGAATATTGTATTTGAATTTCTGTTTTTAGTACAATAAAGTGTTTACACATACATGCATACAAATAAATGCATTATTATGACTTATATAAATAAATAGATAATAATAAATAAATACATAAATAAAAAAGTCAATACATCCACATCAGGGAAAGAAAAAAGAAACAGCGACACGACAATAATGCATAGTGAAACATAGTGAGAGAAATGGACTGAAATATAATTATGACTGCGACAAAAAGTGCTCATGGAGAAGTTGTTTAAAGATAGGTAACGATTTACGAAGGGAGTTCCACAGACAGATAGCCCGAAATAGTATTTATCACATCACCGGCGTCCGTAATGTTGCAGCACTGTGCCAAGCTAAAAATACTAGCCAATTACAAAGCGTAGTTTTTTTTATGCCCTGGATACAGCAGCAACTTTAAGTAGATTTTTGACAGATGACGCGATGCTGCCACGTTCCAAAACGCCATACATTGCCAATTTTGTACCGCATCGAGTCTCCTTAAACAAGGGCACATATTATTTAGATACGAAGTTCTATTTTCAATTTTTTTTCGGTTGTCTAGAGCGTATCAAAATAGTTATTTCGGTTGTTTCGGAAGTAACGTAGACTATTCAACGATGAAAAGAATGATGTTACAGTATTCTCTATGAAATCTTAATACACAGATTTTAATCGACGAGTACAAAAAGTACTTAATTGCTTGTTGTATGGTCCGCATACAGGGACCGCATTATGGTCGCGTTTATTGCGATGGAAAAGCACCCGTCACTCTCGTACACTCTCTTGTCAGAATTTGACGGATGTCTTATATTACGCGACAAACATGGCCATAATAAATCGCTCGATGTAACAATAATTCTAATAATAATAATATCACGGGAAAATCTCACACGAATTGACCTCCAAACTAAGCGCTAGGCTTGTACTATGGGTACTAGACAACGATAAACATACTAAGGTATATAGAGAAATACATACTTAAATACATAGAAAACCCTTCATTCCCAGAGTGTGTTCTACAGAAATACCATTAAGTCTAAAAAGACTTCTTGATAACTCTGTAACCACAGTCACACATATAGTCAGTTTTGTATGGGATATAATGTAATTCAAAAAAAAAAAAACAAAATAACACTTTTGTATTTATAATAGTAGAAAATCTAGTGTTGGTAGGACCCTGTGCAGGGTCCGTTCGGATAGCTACCACCATCTTATCTATTGACCACCCGCCAACCAACAGTGTTCGCATTGTTGTGTTCTGGTATAGGGATAAGACAACCGGTGAAATTACTACCATAGAGGCATTGCATCTTAGTCCTCAGGGTTGGCAACGCATTTGAGGTCTGAGGATTATAATAGTCTTGAGAATTCAAACATCTATGGGTTTCAGATTCCACTTACCATCAGGTGGCCTGAGTGCTCGTGTGCCTTCTCCTTATCATAAAAAAAAAACAAAAGAACTTAATACTGTCAACTACCAGTTAACTCTTAGAAGTGTTATCGATTATTTATGATCACTAATGGCAGTATTATATTATACAAATTGAAACCCTTGAGACAACTTATCTGAGTAACTTGCGAAAAACTTCTTTGACTTCGGAATTAAGTATAAAGTTTTCTTAGACTTTCTTGAAACTCTAATAAAATGTAATGAATACTTATTGTTTTACTTTTCAAACAAATCAATTCGTCAATCCAAATTTTACGGAACAAAAGTAATTTGCGACAAATTGTCTAGGAAGTAATCGTAACAATCAAGCCTCAGTAATTGGGATCTGAGAAACATCTGATTTTAACTTATAGACGGAAACACATCGACTCTTTAGGATCTCATGTGCATTCCCTATTAATTTTACACAACAGCTCGAATTTGGCATTTTCTTCACGATATTATTCCTTCACCATAGAATCCTCGGACGATGAAGTTGGGAAAAACTTATAGATGACGGCGGAGGTTCAAACTCAATACCTTACAATGACAAGTCAACTCCCTAAGCCCCCACCACCATCGCTATACTAATGATGAATGGCCGTTACGACGCTCCTCTAAAAAAAGATTGAATGGTCCCAAATGAGAAACATAAACCTTTACAATCCCAAGGCTGCAAATTTGTCGCCAACCTGAGGATGTGAGGCCCACCATACTGCTAACAGCTAATCTTTGCTAGTGGAAATTTGAATCTAACAACAAAGAGATAAAGTTCAATTACAGTTACACTTAAATGCCATTTTTGGTTCTATGCCTTTTCGCCAACAAATCTTTAACAAATGCATCGTTTCGCAACCTATTCATTTGCCAACCCGCTTTTATTGTGGAACCATAAATATTTTACGTTTTTTATAAATTTAACCTAACCTAACCTACAAGGTTCTTACACAATGGTCCTGAAATAAATCCAGATACCTATCTATACAATTTCGGAATAAACGTGGCTTGTCAAATGACAATGTTTGTGAAATGAGTCATTTGTGATTCATTGGTTATAAAATGATAAGATCCCTCCATTTTTACAAACATACATACCTAACATCACGCCTTCCTTCCCAGAGTGGGGTAGGCAAAGCTACAGAAATACCAGCAACTTTAAAAAGACATGATTATAATTCTGCAGCCACATTTTGCAAAATCTAAGATGTTTACCGGTGTATTAGTGACAGGTAGCAAGCCTATCGCCTAGCAGTACTACGAGCCCTTATTCCCATAGTCACCTCTTACGACACCCACGGGAAGACATGGAGTGGAACTATTCTAACCCGGCAACCGCACGGACATAAATAAAATCCGGGCAAAAGCATGTCGGACCATGCTCAGTGTAGGGTTCCGAACCCGTTGAGTACTACGAACATAAAAATCAACAAGTAACAACTAATTTTCTATTTAACGTAAATAAAAGTCCTGCGTAGTAAGGCAGGAAAACGTATCAAAACTTACAATAAACACAAGAGCAAATAAATAAAATAATAATATTAATACCTACCCGTGACTGTGCAACAATACATGAAATAAAATAAAAAAAGTTTCCATACGTTCTCAGTAATTTGGTTATCAAACCAAACTACTATTAAAGTAGCACAAGGACGTGGAATGGGCTCCCTTACCTACATTGTATGCCCTTGCGCAGTTCTAACATTGTACCAGGAATTGCATCATGTATAATTCAAACTTTGAACCGCGAACTTAGGTTTCAATGTTCCTGGTACATCGTCCTCGAATGAACATTAAATATAGATAAGTCTAGTACTGAGGTCAAGTTACTACTCGACAATAGATCTATAAAAATATATAGGTAATAAAATACCACACAACATAAAAAAATCAAAAATCGTATAATGGTTTTATTAACAAACTAAATAAATAAATATCATGAGACAATGTCACACAAATTGACCTAGTCCCAAACTAAGCTCTATGCTTATACTATTGGTACTAGACTACGATAAACGTACTTAAATAGAGAAATAAATACTTAAATACATAGGAAACATCTAAGACTCAGGAACAAATTTTCGCGCTCATCACACAAATACCTGCCCTTACCAGGATTTGAACCCGGGACCTTAGAGGCAGGGTCACTCCCAAGTAGGCCAACACAGCCGTCAGCTAAAAAAAAAACTCTTGCAAAAAATGCTACTACTCTACAGGGTAATTTTTTAATAGGTGCACAAATTTTAATATTTGCTTCGCTATTGTTAATCAATAACACATGTTGTGTTATATTTACTCTAGCTTAAAAAATATTAGAGATATTGCCGATTCAATGATTGCATTAACTTAACGATATTCATGGACCGTCTAATGCAGGGGTGCGAGGAGAGGGGGGTGTTGTTAAGTAAGTTAATAAATGAAATTTCAAATTTAGAATATCAATACAGTGTATCGCCAGCTTGAGAACCCACGTCATCATTTCTAGTGTGACTTTGTATCCACACGAGAAGGTAAAAAAAAGATAATTTGCAACAAAAAAATATTATTTTTGAACTCGTTTTACTGTCATAAAATAATTATATTAACGATACAAAATCATATGTTAAAATTTGTGCAGTGATAAAAAAATTACCCTGTATAACAGAGTTCAAGGATGATAAAATTAAAAAATCTCACTATTTTCAGTTTTAAAATTAAGCAATATCGTTTTTACCATGTGGAATCTCAACCTGCATTACTACCAGTGCTATCTGTAACACATCTATGGGTGCTAAGCCAAGTTTCGTATTGTTTAAATTTTATTTTCTTCATCTTCTTCTTTTTATATTAATGGCGGTCCACCGCAATATTCCGCAGAAATTTCGCCAATGTCAAGTGAGAAGAGTAAAACAGTGAACAAAATAAATCAAAATCAAAAGCCGGACATCTTTCAATCGGCCATCTTCCCTCCGCGAAGGTTACCGGCAAACCAAATTTCCTTTTCAATTCATACTAGAATTGGCGCCTATTTAGTTCGTGTTGATTTTGGAAGATGTTCCAAATTCGAAACTCTTAACGTTATCATGTTTGATATCGGTACACCCACCGCCATGACCACACCACCAAAGATAGCAAAATTGATCTTTGTAAGGTAACAACACCAATGTTCGACACTTTTAGCTGACATGCACCAATAATCGACAGAAGCTTTTAAATCTAAGATCATAGGGTTATAAATTGATTGTTGCAAAACAAATGAATAACTCTTATCTTCTTTGAATAAGAGTCAGTGTCGAACATTGGTCCTTTGTCGAATACTGGTGTCTTTACCTAATGCTGGGCTGGGATTCTACACGGTAATAACGATATCGCTTTTGAAGTGTTTCCGTATTGCCAAGTTATGATAACTCTTGTTTCATTTACAATAATGGAGACCGAGTCATAAATGATTCTAAATCACGTCAAACGCGATATCGCGATTACGCAGTAGAATAGAGGCCCTCGTCAGTGCCAACGGGTTCAGAATGCATTATCTACAGGATTTATGATACGTGCGTAGATAAAAATTACAACGGAACTACGTTTGTACTGAAATGTGAGTGGTCGCGAGCGTTAGACTTTCACAGACTCATTTGCGTACGTCCTTCAAGCAAGATTCCGTGGTGCCCAAACCACGTCATCAGCATTCGAGACACATCCAATAACAATGAATTGAAATTGCGAATATAAGACGGCAGAAGCGGAACTATAGATGCTCCGCCTACGTTTTTAGGGTTCTGTGCCCAAAAGGAAACATTACATTACATTATTGACGACACGCTAGCCTAGTTGGTAGTGACCCTGCCTTCGAAGCTAGGGGTCCTGGGTTCAAATCCCACTAAGGGCTGATATTTGTATGATGAGCACGAGTATTTGTTCCTGAGTCTTGGATATTTTCTATGTGTTTAAGTATAGTATATATTAAAAAAAAAGTAAAATAATACAAAAAAGGCTTTTTAAGGTGTTTTTTTTTTGTCCAATCAGAAAACAGTAATACAATCAAGCCTAAAGTTGACGAGCTTGTAGATAAGAAACCTCCCTGTAAGTACCAAAACGTTACTCGTGCCTATAATTGATTATGCCGATGAGTGCATCACCAACGTCAACCAGGACTCCCTCAATCGTTTAGACCGTATCCTAAATAATGGCATACGTTTCATTTTTGGACTTCGTAAATATGATCATATTTCTTTTTTCCGCCATCAACTCAATTGGCTTCCCATTCGTCAACGTAGGTCCTTTAGGATTTTGTGCACTCTCTTCTTTATTTTGTTCGAGCCCTCTGTTCCAGGTTATCTAAAATGTAAATTTAATTTCGATGCCCCACGTCCTGGGTGTGAATTACGTTCCTCCCGCTGCCTAAAACTCTAAATTCCTCTTTACCGTACTGGGTTTATGTCCGATTCTTTCGCCCTTCAGGCAATTCGTCTCTGGAATGCGCTACCGTTTGAAATACGACAAGCGTCCAGTAAGTTTGTTCATATTTAAACGTAAGCTTCGCCAACATCTCCTCAAGCAATAACTTAAGTAAGTGTCATCATCTTCATCACACACTGTTTTCATTGCATGCATTTAAGTATTGTTTATGTATTATATAAACTTTTATATTATTTATGTATTATATTTTTTAAATGTTAAGTAGCTATTTAGATTTAATTTAGTTTTTAACACTGTTCATTTCTCTAATTGCACCGGTTTTTTTTTTCTCTGTTGAACATGTGGTTGACTGGTAGAGAATGCCTTTAGGCATTAAGTCCGCCATTTGTACTTTTTACATTTATTTGTATTGTGCAAACAAGATTAAATAAATAATAAATAAATAATAAACCTACTAAAAACTGACCAAATGTGAATTGAGCGGTACGGAACCCTTGGTGCGCGAATCCGACTCGCACTTTGCTGTTTTTTTGGTCTTGCTTTGACTTTCCGAGGCCGTACTATGAACTGTGAAAACCTGCCAAGTTCCAGGCAGTAAAAGGGACAGACTTAAGTAGTCACATAACTCTGTCCCTTTCATTGCCTAGATTTTTTTTAACTGTGTACAATACGAAACTGGGGGGTTATCATGACATAACAATGCAGTTCCGTTTACGCTCAGAGACAAGGATAGAGCTATATAATTGTCATAGCTCTGTCCTTTTATCTGAACGTAAACAGAACTGCATTGTTATGTCATGATAACCCCCCTGTTCTACACGTTGTGGTTCTAACTGAAGACCAACACGCGTATCTATTTAATATAAACTTACTTACATAACAATTTTTTTTTTTATGTTAAGGAGAAGGCACACGAGCACTCAGGCCACCTGATGGTAAGTGGAATCTGAGACCCATAGACATTTGAATGCGTTGCTCAAATGCGTTGCCAACCCTGAGGACTAAGATGGAATGCCTCTATGCTAGTAATTTCACCGGTTGTCTTATCCCCACACCGGAACACAACAATGCGAACACTGTTGCTTGGCGGGTGGTTAATGGATAAGATGGTGGTAGCGATCCGGACGGACCCTGCACAGGGTCCTACCACCACTAAATCGAATTCATTAAATCGAAGGCACAGTAAGGCAAGAAGATGAACAACATATGAGTCAATGCTTAGATGAGCTTTGTTAAATTAATTACTTACCTACATGAGCTAGTTTTCGAAATCAAAGTATCTAAAGCATTATCTACTCTATTGATAGCAACATTCAATTTAAACTCTTCGGTACAAGCCACAGGGCTATCTTCAATGAAAGTATATACGAGTATAACGAATTTAAAAGAAAAACTATCACAACTTAGTAGACATCATTGGTTCTTGAGATACAGGCTATTAAAGTGTTGGTACCTACTAAAATCATCTAAGACGGCACCAAATAACTTTAAATAGAAAATTTGTTATTACTTCTTGTTTTTTTTTTATGTTTGGAGTACTTAACGGCTTCGGAACCCTACACTGAGCATGGTTGGTTGCTTGCTTGGTTTTAAACGTTTTCGAATTGCATCCTGCCTAAGCGATACAAAAGCGCTAATATCGAATACGTACGAGTTAAGCTTCCAAGTATGAGACTTTGCTCTAGGTGGAACAGAATATTAAACTTTGTTACGAGATAACTTTGTCAAGAATTAGTCGTCCTCGAGTTAGCGACTTACTATCGCTGTTACCTAAACGACCGCTATAGCTATAGTAATTCAATACACTGTATAATCTTCTTCTTGATAGAAAGTTACTTACCTCATGGCTGATGGTCATGACCATCATCACTCTCCCTCTCTATTTATGTAAGTACTCGCCAACCACTCCGGTCCTCCGTCAACTGCTTGACTTTCTGGTACGACCCAACCTTAATCCTTTCTTTTATCTGCTCAAAGTAATTTCTTCTTGGTCTTCCTCTGCCTCTCTTTCCTTCCATTATGTTTTTAAGGAAAAGGTCGTGTCGTAGCAGGTGTCCTATCATTGTTCCTCTTCTATTTTCTATTGTTGCTAGTAAATTCCTACCTTCTTTTATTATATCAGCACTCGGTCATTAGATATTTGTTCTGTCCAACTTATGACCTCGATTCTTCTCCAACACCACATTTCAAAAGCCTCCAAACTCTCTCTATCTCTTTGTATCAGTGTCCACGTTTCACTGGCGTATAACTAACGTACAGTGGCTTTATTACATAGAGCACTCCAGGTTGCTCTTTGTTGAGCCTGATGGAGTTCTTTCTGGGTATTGCAGTTCAGGGCTTCCAGTGATGGATCAGTCCAGTGGGTTGGTGCCCTACCTCTATATCTTGATCCTTCCACGCGGCCAACAGTACACGTTTCTCGAGGTTGTTGGGCTCCCGATGCGCCACGTGGCCCAAGAGCTCCAAGGCATATTTCCTGTGTAATAGAGGAGGCAATGACCTGGCTAGGGTTGCGGGAAGCCGATGGATGCGAGTTGCACAAAACCAGCCGCCATGAAGATCCTTGGAGAAACATTTTGTTTTTATGCTAAACGTTTAAATGCTTTTCGAACGTAGTTAAATGAAATTATGCTATCTAAATGCTTTTATGAAAATTAAACGGCACCCAGTTTGTTCTGTTCAGTCCCTTGTATGACTGTGTTCAAACATTACCATTACTAAAATTAATTCCATTATCTACAGTCCTGCGTTTGATTTAGTCAGTGTGAGTCGAAATGGCCAAAGACGTAAACAAATTAGTACCCTTGGACATTTAATTATCTGTGACCAAATTAGTACAAGTCAAAGACGGTAGAATTGTCTAAGTTTTTTAACGTACAGTTAAAACACACACTCTTAAAAACAATAGTTGTCCCTCCTGTGGTCAAAAGTTAAGAGCTTGTGTGCATATAAGTTATAATTTTATATGATGGGTCTAAAGCAGTCCTGGCGCGGGTGTTGTTGCGGGAATTGGCTTAGCCAGAAAATTAGGCCTTAAAAACGTTAACTTTCGATGTGTCCACAGGAAAGACGGTAACCTAAATCTGTGTATGACCCTTATGCATTTTATTGTTATGCATTGTTATTGTTATAAAATGAGTTTATTATGCGGATCGAAATTATGCCACTCGTTTTTCCGAAATTAAATCATTAAATTCATTAAAAATAAATAATGATCACTATTCTGTCAACCGTAAACCGTTCAAACTGCTGCCCTCTACACCATACAAACATCAATTTCATTTAAAACCCTAAAGTGAAATAAATAACCAAGCCTATATAAATAACCAATTCCACTTGAAGGTATATTGGTTACTTCGTTTATTTACTTGTGCTTACGCTGAGGTCATTAGGTTAAAAAATCGGTCATGAGCCTTTATTGCTTTTATTGTAAAGGATGGGTTAGTGGAACTTGTATCCCGAGGGAGATTTAGATCATTTCGATCGAGCAAATACTATTACGCGGGCCGGTATATTGCTTGTGTCACCTTAAGTAAGTTACATGTTACAATGTCACTGTCACCTATCGTTGTCACGAACGTTTTATAAGCGCCAGGTGAATTTTACAAGTTATTTTTCTCTTGATAGCTAACTATTAACGGCACCAGTACTCGATAAAGGACCAATGTTCAAAACTTGATTTTTATCCAAAGAAGGTAAGAGTCATTCATTTGTTTTGCATTACTGCGTATGCGCGGAAAGTAAGGGATTGCCTGACGAGGTGGTTAGCAGGCCGAGCAATAGCGAGGCCTGCTAAAATACGAGTCAGGCAAATATCATTTCCGCTGAGGTACATATAATGCATAATGAGAGCTTAGTTTGGGACTAGGTCAATCTGTGTGAGATTGTCCTCTGATATTTATTTATTATATTTATAATTAGAGGTATTTGTAATTAAAATATCGACGCGTTGAGAGATAATCTCCTTTTGAAAAGTAAAAGACAGTATTGAGTTACAATGACTCGCCGCCCGCCGCCGCACTGCGCCGCCGTCCCAGCGCCGCCACTTTTTATTAAATTAGGTGGGATTTTTTTCATACTCAATTTAATTTTGATCATTTTAAAATAAAATATGAACATGCACGGAAAGTGTTTTCGTATGATTTTTTTGCTCCTAGGAGTAAAATGAGGCACTTTCCGTCCTTGAGTTTCAATCGGAAAACGGTTCCTTCAGAGCAAGTTTGAGAAAAAGCTTTTGTCGATTAGTTCATATTTAGGGTTCCGTAGTCACTACAGATCCTTTTTTTTTTTTTTTTTTTTTTTTTGATGACGAAGTGGAAATGCATTTACGCATCCCCCCGATGGCCTAAGGATGACCGTGCAATGGGGGGTATAACGGACTCTCACCTAAGCGAACTACCGTTTAAAACCACTCCGGCGTAACCCTCCTGGCTGGTTAACGGAGACGCCGCGGTACCGCCAAAGCATTGCCCGCTGGGCGCCTCCCAGCCCGCTCCGAAGAGCACACCGCCAAAGGAGGAGACGACTGCGTACGCACACAGCGATCTCCCCAAGCTGGGGGAGCCGTGCAATGTGGGCCCTTCACCCACGTGGCTCCCCATGAAGTTCAGGCGATCAGCAAAAGCTGGGTTCGCCTTCCCTTCACAGCCTGCATGGAGTGTAGGGTGTTTTCCGGCAGGCTATTCCCCCCAGTCGCAGTGACCGGGGTAAGTCCACGTTCCTTCAAACACCCACACTACACCTGTCTCAGGTCTAAAATGTCCTCTGAAAACAGAGGTCACTAGACCCGAGACTCACGTCTGGGCGAACCAGGGTCGCTTTCCGGGAACGGGATACGGGGACACCAACCCGAGCTCCGTCCCTTCAAACTCCCCTTCGTCGCCCCCCTCATGTGCGCTCTTTTGGGGAGTATTTGGTTCCCCGGGCCCGCGCTGGCCCTGGAAAGTGGATATCCCGCCACTGGTTCGGTGGAAAAGGGGGGAAGGATGGGAGCTGGGAAGGAATGGGAAATCGGGAAGGTGGGAATGGGATAGGGACGTGCCGCTCTTAGTCTGGCCCCTCACCCCGAGCCTTTCCGGTATGGGTAGCCCTGTCCGGTATAGACACGGGGATCATAGAGACACGCAAGCCCCCCCACCACGGCAAGGTGGCAGCACAATCGGGGGGGAGTCACTACAGATCCTGCAAATGCATATGGTTAGACACCCAACACTTCATAAGGTTTCCATAAACCTTGACGCAAACAGAAGGATGGTATTAACGTGTGTATCTTTGTTTTTATTCTTTTTGAGATTATCTTTTTTTTGGCATAATATTCATTGTTCGAAATACACTTCGTATAACATGTATGGCAGAAATACTTTTGGTCGGATGATGATTTTGCATTAATATATAATTAGCATTAACTATCACTACTTGTATTATACATTTTGCAGTATATTATTTATGAGAAGAGTAGGTACTTCTGCCGCCTTTTGTTAAACATAATAAATTGTATGTATCATGTTCATGACATTTATAAATCCAATAGCATAATATGGTATGTTTTTTTTCTGCTAGAAAAGTTGGTTAGCTTAGGTTAGGAAACTGGAACCCCACCAGAAACGACACTGTGCCTGAAAAGAAGGTAAGGTTAGATTAGAACTGCGACACCAACAGAAACGAAACTGTGCTAGGAAAGTAGGTTAGGTTTGGTAAAAGCTTTAAACCTTAACATTATGCTTTACAAATATGTGACAAACATATCATATTTTATACCTTAGCTAATTCGGACGCGGTGTTTTTGAAAAATAAAGTGTTTTCTTAGGTAGCTTTAGTGATAATTGATTGGGCTGCTTAAGAGATATAAACTGTGAAAGTAGCGGTCAATTTAGACTAAATTATAAAGTATTATGGTAATGTTTTACGGACCGTAGAAGTTTAAGCGATTAAAGTTGATCAAACAAAACCCTTTTGGGGATATATATTATAAGTGACCCTTCGAAAATATTTAAAAGCAATTTGTAACGTTAAAATGTTTGGAAAGCTTTTGTATAGTCGACGTCATAAATATGTTTACACTTTAGTACCTTGTCACTTTCATTCACTGAGACAATTACATATATTATATCTGAAAGTGAAAAAAAGTGTAAACATATTTATGACGTCGACTGTACACTACTTTCCTGTTTATGACATTATTTAAAAATAGTTTTACTTACAACAATTTATATTTACCTGCCGCAACCTCGTCTTTATTCGTCTAAAACTTGTAGACTTAGTTCGCTGTCTTTTTTTTCTTCAAAATGCACATTAAAACTCTAAAAACATTTTAGGGTAACTAGGAACCCTTATAGTTTCGCCATGTCCGTCCGTCCGTCCATCCGTCTGTCCGCAGCCTAGTAATTTTAACCCGGTTACGCGTATCAGAGGCCCCAGACAATATGCATAACGCTAACGTAAACGATTTTAGAAAACTGACAAAATGTATGGAATAGGGAAGATGCATCATTTGTTTTCTTACGCTATCTGATCTGCTATGAAAGAGAAGGATAACTGTATACGAAAGATATAAAGCGTTAAAACGTCAAAGTTCAGACCCCCTGCACACTACACAAAATCGACGACAGGAATGACGTCACAGCTGTTTTTCCATGTTGTTCCAAGAAATTTGAATTTATTTCATTCATTTTATTTGGGGGAGATATTTGTGTGATGATCACGAGTATTTATTCCTGAGTCTTGGATGTTTCCTATGTATTTAAGTATATATTTATATAAATGAGTAAGTTTATCGTTGTCTGGTACCCATAGTTACAAGCTTAGAGCTTAGTTTGGGACTAGGTCAATTTGTGTGAGATTGTCCTGTGATTTATTTATTTATTTATTTCAGATTTTGCTTTATTTAAAATATTACGTAAATAAAATGAGGATGCGAAAAAAATAATCTAAACCTTAAAAGAAGTTTATAAATTTTAACAAGTTTGATTCTATATTAAATCTTAATAAGGTCAAAACTTAGTGTATGGCGTTTTATATGGTTTTTTTACATTTTCTCCTAAATCGTATCAATAAAACTCAATTTAGTTTTTCATCTATTGATACACTCAGGAGCACAAAAAACGGGTCTCTTTCTATGGAAGTTCTGCACTAAGTGAGCCATTTTCATTGCTTTATACAGTTTAGACTATATAACCACTCGACGCGACGTACTATCCTACCTACATCAACTCTCGATAAAGATGTCACTGATTGAAATAGGCAGAGCTAATTAACCTAATGTTCTTAACAGGACATAATATAGAGTGGTTACAACCTGGAAAAATATTAATTTAATTTTATGGAAATGAGTTACGGGTCCTATTACCACAAAGTAACATAAAATATCCCGTACTGTAAGTATACTTACAAATTATAAATATATGTATAAATATCACAAAGGACTCGAATTAATAAGGAGTCAGTAAAAGTGGCTATTAAAGTTATTCCTGCAAATGGTTCCGGAACATTTTGAATTTAAAAAGCTCGACATGTCAAGAGAAAATATTTATTTGCGTCATGATATTACGTTCATACATCTACACCAAACATTTACACGTGTTTTGGGAGATGTGACCTTTACTTTTGTCAAATCCAATTTGTTTTATTTGGTGACCGTATCGAAATTTTCAAAATAAAAAAAAAACGTAGTCAGTCGGATTGTATGAGTAAATGTCAGGTGCATTAAATTGAAAATAAGTTATATTTTGAAATTGGCGTGTGTTATCAAAAATCAATACATTTCTCTTCGCTAAAATGAAGTGGTGATATAAGAGTAATGTTGATCTTATTTTATGTATCGCTATTCAAAGTATGGTGACAGCTACTAGTACAGCGACGAGCACTCATACATTTAACTTACTCAAACTTTTATCACCAATGTTACAATATTTTATTTAATCACTAATATACATACATACATACATAACATCACGCCTTCATTCCCAGAGTGGGGTAGGCAGAGCTACAGAAATACCAACAACTCTAAAAAGACATGTTAATAATTCTGTAACCACATTTTGCACAAGTAAGCTGAGATGTTTACTAGTGTATTAGTGTCAGGTTGCAAGCCCATCGCCTAACAGTACTACAAGCCCTTATTCCCTTAGTCGCCTCTTACGACATCCACGGGAAGACATGGAGTGGCACTATTCTAACCCGGCTGCCACACGGGGCACACTAATGTAACAAAAACACGAAATTTCATTGAGATCGTCAACATAAAATATTACATCACATTATAATTAAATACTAAATTTTGAAGTTACAAAGTTTTACTTCTTCAAAACTTCTTACCAACACCAACTCAATTACTTGGCAAAATAACTTTATAACGAAAATTTACATAGTGATTATGCCTTGACCTAACGGAATTAGGAAATTTTGTAATGTCGACTCGAATACCTGACTAAGCCTCTGAATTTATGGTAGGATTTGAATGAGATACGAACGTAATTCACAATTTAGAAGGTACCTAATAAATTTGTTTGCTTGGTATAAAGTTATAATCCAGGGTAATTGGCAAAAGCCAAGGAACCAATAAGTCTTCCATTCAGCCATTAAATACAATCAAAATAAAGAAACAAATATCACGGGACCATCTCACACAAATTAACCTAGTCCCAAGAGATCTAAACTTGTACTATGGATACTAGACATTAGACAACGATAAACGTACTTATGTAGGTAGTTACATAGAAAACATACAATAAGACGGAACACTACCTTTGTATTTTGGGAACATGAAGATGTTGAGCACTTTATTTTTAGGGTTCCGTAGTCAAAATATTGATATAAAGCATTGCAAATACCTCACTTGATTAATGCAAGTTCAATTGACACAGACTTTAGCTAGTCGTAACTTATTATCAAAAAAAAAAGTTCAAGCCAATTTCTAAAAATTAAAAATCGACCTCAATATAACAAGCAAATATTTATTGAATGAATAGGTAATTTTCCTGGTAACCGGCCGAGTACTTTACTACTTGAAGCCCAGTTTTGGTGTTGTGTGGCAGGTTTTTCAGTCACTTTTCTCGCTCGTCGGGCGTTTCTATGTTAGTGATATGACTCATAGGGTTAGAGAGAACTATAAGGATGTATAGGCAAGGAACTGAGAATTTCCAAATCTAAGAAATATTTCTTATCAGATGTGTTCTGAGGTATTTAAGCTATAATCGTGGTAGTAGAAATATTTAAACACTGCGTTTATGGCCCAGAAGAGTCTGGGCCATAAACGCAGTGTTTAAATATTTCTACTATGTCTCCAGAACACGGGTTGAAATAGGGCGAGTAGCAGGAAACTCATCCTACGCGTACGAAGCCACGGGCGCAACTTGAATATTGGAAGAGATATGAATTAGTCCGTGTGGTTGCCGAGCCCGTGTGGTTGCCGAGCCCGTGTGGTTGCCGGGTTAGAATAGTGCCACTCCATGTCTTCCCGTGGATGTCGTAAGTGGCGACTCAGGGAATAAGGGCTTGTAGTATTGTTAGGCGATGGGCTTGCAACCTGTCACTATTACACTAGTAAACTTCTTGGCCTGATTGTGCAAAATGTGGTTACAGAATTATCAACAAGTCTTTTTAGAGTTGTTGGTATTTCTGTAGCTCTGCCTACCCCACTCTGAGAATGAAGGCGTGATGTTATGTATGTATGTATGTATATGAATTACAAAACAATTTTTTTTGCAAACATAACAACACGCCTTCATTTCCAGAGTGGGGTGGGCAGAGCTACAGAATACCAACAATTCTAAATTTGTTGATAATTCTATAACCACATTTTGCACAAACAGGCTATGATGTGTACCAGTGTAGTATTGACAGGTTGTAAGCCCATCGCCTAACAGTACTACAAGCCTTTATTCCCTTAGCGCCTCTTACGACATCCACGGGAAGACATGGGGTGGCACTATTCTAACCCGGCAACCACACGGCACGGGTTTTTTTTATAATTACTTTCAAATAAGTATCCTTTATAAAGGTACATGCTTTGATGTACAGTCAGCAGCAGAAGTAGCTACGCAACCGAAGAGCTTAATATAATCTGCACTCGACTCTATTGTCAAGAGAATAGGTCGTGTCTAGATCAATTGATGCTGACTGTGCCGTAATATCAAGATTTAAATGTAGGTTCGCTAATGACGATCCATCAAAGGCATTTTCGTCGTTACGGACGGTTAACTCTATAATAAAACATTACAACATCTCTTTCTGAAACGTGATTTATGAGCCGACGTTAGCATAAATTGATTGAAATATTATTAATATACTGCGCTACCTGAACAATTTCACATTGAATAAAGACATTTTTATTACATCGAGATGTCAAATCAGCACATGAGCCACCTGATATGGAATGTATTCTTTGAAACTTCAAGAAATTGTAAACCCAGGTTATTATAAACAAAAGTAAAAAGCCGAGCTCCTTCTCAGTAGTCTCTTCCAGTTTAATCTTTGGGTTAAAAAGCTTTTTCAAAAAAAGTACCTATACTTAAGGACAAAAATTAACAACGGTACGTTTACGTCATGAAAATTTGTCAAATACTTATGTACTGCCCTCATATAAGCCAACAGGCGGTATTTCAAATTAAATAAGCCTAGCAGATTCAAACCTAACCTGTTAGTAATATGGTTGAATTTGCTACAGGATTATTGTATGAGATGCCAATATTTCTCTTAAAGCAGTAATAGTAAATTTTCGTGACGTAATGGAAAAATTACCGTTATTAATTTTTTTCCTTAACTACAACGTGTTACAAAATAATCCGTAAAAAAGAAATTACCTAAGTAGTGTCAACCCTAGTATACTGTATTCCTAAGATACTGAACTGACGTTATAAGGGTTGACACTATTTTTGTAATTTCTTTTTTACGGATTATTTTGTAACACGTTGTATAGGTACTTTTTTTTATAAAATCGGTCTAAAGATAAATATTACCTAAACGATAAACAAACTGGCAGGAGCTGTAGGTACGAGAAGAACTTATTTATCTTACAAATAAGGATTTTCAAATACTTGGAAAGCTCTCATTAAAATTGTAATTGCGATACTTAAACGTTATTTAGGGCCTCTATTCAGGTGCGTTAAAACGATACCCTGTTTGACACGTTTAAGAATCGTTTATGTCACAGTCGCCATTATTGTAAATGACAAGAGTTATGAAAACGTTGACAATACGGAAACAGGTCAAATACGATATCGTTATAACGCAGTTGAATAGAGGCCCTGCTCTGCTGAGCTAATTAGCAGCATGTTAAATAAAACTCCTGTAACAATCACAACTTTATTACTGGGATAAAGGATTGAATTTACTTTGGCAATTGAATCTGAGATACTGTTTATTGGCTAAGGCATAACTAAAAAGTTTCATACCTATCAATTAAAACAAAATATCAATAACGATTTATTACTGTTATCTTTGGAATATCCTTATACTCATGTTTGCTAAAAAAGTACTAAATGCATTTTTTTTTCATCTGCGACCTTCCATGGTATATAATATAACAATATTGTCCACGATATCGACCCCACGCTCTCGAGATTTGGCACATGGCCAAATCTTTGTCGCTTTTCTCTGCGATGTATTTTAGATATAAAAATTAAAAAGAAATCACCTTCGTTTTTCGGTCGGTTAAAAGACATGAGGTTTTTGTAATAAAATAGAATAAAATTCATACTGTCTACCTTTTTCCCGTCACTTCCGCAAGATTTGATATGCCACTGGAGTGAGCAATTTTCCAGATTCAAGGATATGTGGGTTGTGTCCGATCCCTCATTTTTCACATTTCTGTTCGCGCCATCAATTCCCTGCTTCGTTTCAACGTGATATAATAATACATATAGCGTGAATCTTTTTTAAAAAAAGTTAATTTTATATACGAAGTAAATAATGAAGATTTGCTAAAATTAAAACTTGGTTGCTGTTGAAAAATATCAATACTTGTTTTTTTCTCAAAGCAAAATGCATAGGATTGTTAGAGGTATAGGTTTTTTTATGTTAAGGAGAAGGCACACGAGCACTCAGGCCACCTGAAGGTAAGTAGAATCTGAGACCTATTGACATTATTCTCAACTACAATCCTAAGACCTCAAATGCGTTGCCAACCCTGAGGATTAAGATGGATTGCCTCTATGCTAGTAATTTCACCGGTTGTCATATCCCCACACCAGAACACAATAATGCGAACACTGTTGCTTGGCGGTAGGTTAATGGATAAGATGGTGGTAGCAGTCCGGACGGTGCACAGGGTCCTACCACCACTAAACACCTCGAACAGTCCGAATACTGATGATGTTGGTTTTACGGAACGAAATAATGTAGTGATCTTAATAATCTAATAATATTTATGCCGCAACGACAATATTCAAACGTAAAATAATGCTAGGTAACAATACTCCGCAATACGAAACCATGTCAAGCCGTTTTAAGCCTACATTTAGCAAGACACAAAGAAACCCTTTTAAGTCGGTAACAATACTCAAAGAAACCGTTTTTAGCCATTTAATAAATATACCGAAACATTCAATAAATACACCAAAACTACCTTTCTTCTTTTTTCTTCTACATATCACCTTTGAAGGATTTCCGTATTGTCAACGTTTTGATAACTCTTAAAATGTCGTATACAATAATGGCGGCCGAGTCATAAACGATTCTTACATAACGTCACGCCTTCATTCCCAGAGTATCAGAGCTATAGAAATAACCACATTTTGCACAATCAGGCTTAGATGTTTACCAGTGTATTAGTGACAGGTTGCAAGCTCATCGGCTAACAGTACTAAGTACAAGCCTTTATTCCCTTAGTCGCCTTTTACGATATCCACGGGAAGACATGGAGTGGCACTATTCTAACCCGGCAACCACACGGATTGTTGCTAAACGATTCTTAAACATTTACAAAACGATAATACTTTATGTAAAAGTACAAATAAAACGATAAATAAAACTGTATAATATTCATATTTTTTATAAACATACATATTTTTTACATACATAAATAAACACAATAATATGCGTACCTATATCTAGTATCTTTCTAATATATAAAATTCTCGTGTCACGGTGTACGTTATTGAACTCCTCTGAAACGGCTGGACCGATTTTAATAAAATTTTGTGTGTATATCGGGTAGGTCTGAGAATCGGCCAACATCTATTTTTCATACTCCTAAGTGCAAAAAAAAATATTGCAGCGGGCGAAGCCGCTCGCGGGTCGCTAGTCTAATATATAAAATTCTCGTGTCACAGTGTTAGTTACCATACTCCTCCGAAATGGCTTGACCGATTTTAATGAAATTTTATATGCATATTCAGTAGGTCTGAGAATCGGCTACTATCTATTATTCATACCCCTAAGTGACATGAAAGAAAAAAAATTGCAGCGGGCGAAGCCGCTAGCGGGTCGCTAGTTTTCCTATAAAAATAACACTAAAGACTAAAGCGTACTCGTATTCCATGATATGGGTCAAGCCGTCAATTCATATATTCTACGCAACATCCTGTTCCATCAAATGTTTACGAAGAATTTGCTAGAAAGAAAGCTGATGTGATCTTAGATAATTAAGACCACTCGAGTCTTTAGATACCCGTCAGTTGTGTTCATTGTGATTACATAATCTTAAGAGACAATTGTTTTCACATCGAGATTTGGTAGATGAGATAGATGGGTCAATTTACAGTAGAGCAAAAAGCGTATAAGACCACATGCTGTTAGGCAAATTATTTATAGACCAAAAAGTGAGTCAGACAACATGCTGTAAGGCAAATTCCCCATAGGAAAATATACGATCAAACATAAAGCACACGTGACAAAACACGATCGTGGCAAAAGGGAAAAAATCTTACCGATGAAAAATGCGTTCGAGGCACCCATCTACCAAATCCACATCGACACCCCAAATAATTCTAAGCTTTGTTTTAGTTACGCAATTTTCTCGTACCCCAATATCAATTTGCTGTCGCCGAGACTAAATTACATTATTTCTTTGCAGATCTCAAATGATGTTGGAGCGGTTATGAATTAAAAATGGCCACCGAAATTTGCATCATGTTTCTACTATTCACAACGGCCCAGTGCACATACAAACCAGATAACGAAATAAACGAGACATTTACAAATGAAAGCACAGAGTACAATGCTACAGAATATGAAACGAAAGAAAAATACACACTGCAAACGAAGAGTACCTGTGAAAATTTAAATTTATCACATGGGGATGATCGTGTTACGCAATCGAAGCTCAGTTCGGTGTACTTGAATAACATTTACACGGGAATGACGAGTTTGTTGAGCGTTTCTGGGAAAATAGAAGTGAATGGCGTGAGTTTGTATGACTTGGTGAACAGCGAGTGTGGGGGTACGAAGATATGTCCCAGCTTCAGCCCCAGCTGGGCATCGGACAAGACAATAACGATCGGATTCTTGGGCGCTTACGGATGGAGTCAGGTGGGTAGTATTTTGTAAATTTAGTCTCATGCACTAGCATCTTTTGAGCGTTGACGTCCTACCAGCGCCAGCGCAACGTCGATGCAACGTCAGTAGCGTCTATTGAGCGTCAGCGGTCACCAGCGTAACACCAGCTCCTATTCAACCGCACGCCGATAAATCGGTAAAACAAAATCTTGACAATCTTTTCTTTTATGGTACCGTACATACTCCACAATATGTAAAATGGGGATGGGTTTTTTTCTTGTCTACCTTTTGGTGTAGGGTGTCGTTGAATAGGTATTTCCAAAATATTGCGGGTTCGTGAAACAATTTTTCGGTTAAGGCATCTGTTTGTGAAATATTAGGTTTTTAAGTGCAAATAGTAAAAATCTGAAAAATATCTTATGTAAAACGCATATAACGAATTTAGAAGGAAAACTATCACGACTAAATAGAATTGACTGGTTCTGATGGTATGAGTATGTATGTATGTAAGTACTTGTCCTTTTTGAGATAGTTTTTTTGTGTTTTTCCTCACGGAATCAGAACTCTGTTCTGAGCATTTTCAGACCAACATTATCTTGCCCGGTTTTAAAAATAATTTCTGTTTTTATCTAAGGTATGAATTTTTGAACAAACTCGTCAATATTTTTATTTTTAGAGACTGCAATCTAGTTCAATTTACCCTAATGCGATCAGCTGATTAAGCCACGGTCACTGTGGGTTAATCAACGAGAATCTCTATCTATATATGTCTATATCTGATATAGAAGGCTTCTATTACTAACTGTCAGATGGACGTTTTTCATAAAAAGTGTACATCGTTAAGGACAAAGTTAAGAAAATTTAATCTTTTTCCATTTCGTCACGAAAATTAGCCATACATCTATACGTTAATTATCGTGACGAAATGGAAAAAGTTAAATTTTCTTAATTTTGTCTTTAACGATGTACACTTTTTTCGGAAAACGCCCAAATATTGCACCAACTAAATCACTGAACCTAAAGACTCAGTCTTATCTATTTTAAATTAAACTTAGCGTTATTTTGAATTATGATATCAACTTTTGGAATAACAAATTATATCTATTTTTAGCCAAGGGAGGCAAGGTGTAAGATAGAGTTCTTTACCAGTATCATTAAAACCTTAATAACTCGATAGGAAAATGAAAACTAGATTCTAGGCCGGTACCTACAGGCAGGGCTCACTTTTCCCTTAAATGATCTGCCCTTACCGGGATTTGAACCCGGGACCGCTGGCTTCGGAGGCAGGGTCCATTCCCAACTAGACCAACATGTCGTCAAAAAAAAAACTGCTGATTTGAACGATATATGTAACTCAATATCACAAAAAATTTCGCTTATCCCATTTCGCCTTTCAAGCGTCGATATGTATGTAACTATGTTTTTCTACTTGCATTTTACGCAGTAAACAATGTTTTTACAAAATTTAAATTAGTGTAAATCATTATTATAAACAAAACGAACTTTTTAATAAGCATATCCAGTATCCAATCAAGCTTGTGCCGACAAAATAAATTAAAGTGAAGTGATTTATCATTTCACTCCATCCTCCATTGAACCTGAGCCTGTCTACCAACTATTTTTGCCCGATGCGTACAGATTAAGCGCCCATCGACCCCATATAGAGTCAACTTTGTGCGAAAGTCACGAAGTTGGGCTTTGCTGAAGGTGAAATGGCTCGATCATTTTCGTATTTCATTCATGAATATTCTCGATCGCTGTTCCGTGCCAATTTATAACGTTAAGGCGAAGGCATACGAGCGCTCAGGCATCTGATGTTAAGTGGAATCTGAGACCCATAGACATTTTGAATTCTCAAGACTATAATCCTAAGACCCCAAATGGGTTGCCAACCCTGAGGACTAAGATGGAATGCCTCTATGCTAGTAATTTCACCGGTTGTCTTATCCCCACACTGGAACACAACAATGCGAACATTTGCTTGGCGGGTGGTTAATGGATAAGATGGTGGTAGCGATCCGGACGGATTCTGCACAGGGTCCTACCACCACTTACCTTTTGGGCGTAATGGAAACAATTGGTTATGTCAATTTAATAACTACATTCTTGTTTATGATTTTCATACAGTTTTCTTTACCAGTTAGTTACTTTTAGAAATAATGAAAATTGTTTATTCCCGATTCGAGAGCGGGCCTTAATGGTCATGTTTATCGATGTAGATAAACGTGGATAGAACATCTGTCACTTTCTGACCAATATGTAAGTGCGAGAGTGACTGATGCCTTATCCACCGCGATAAAGGTGACCATAATACGGGCCCAGAAGCTGAACGTATGGCCTAATTTCGACAAATGATCTATCTATTTATGCACGTGTTTTTTTTGTTATAAGTATAATTACCGTTCATTAGTACAAGTGGTCTGTGATTAGTACCCATTGTACAAGTCTAGAGCTTATTTTAAAACTAGGTAAATTTGTGTGAGACTGGCTCCTGATATTTATATTAAAAACTAGTTGTTTCCCGCGTCTTCGTCCGCGTGGAAGTGTTTTATCGCTATTCCCCCAGGAACCGTCCAGTTTTTCGGGATATAAAATACCCTATCTCCATATAATTTTTTTTCTAAATCGGTTCAGCGGTTTATCCGTGAAAGCATAACAAACAGACAGACAGACATACAGAGTTACTTTCATATTTATAATATTGTTATGGAATTAAAATAAAAGCCTTTTGCCCGTGTGGTTTCCGGGTTAGAATAGTGCCACTCCATGTCTTCCCGTGGATGTCGTAAGAGGCGACTAAGGGAATAATGGCTTGTAATTAGGGCTTGTTAGGCGATGGGCTTGCAACCTGTAACTAATACACTAGTAAACATCTCAGCCTAATTATTGTGCAAAATGTGGTTACAGAATTATTTACATGTCTTTAGAGTTGTTGGTATTTCTGTAGCTCTGCCTACCCCACTCAGGGAATACAGGCGTGTATGTATGTATGTATGTAAACTCTTTATTGCACGAAAATATAAATATTACAATTATAACACTAAATTAATGTACAAAGGCGAACTTATCCCTAAATGGGATCTCTTCCAGCTAACCCTGAAGCAAATGAGTAAGGACAATGCATGGGGTTGGACACATACAAGTTTGCACAAAAAGTAAAAAGAAATGATAATACTTATAAATAAATAAATAAATTTTAAACAAATTAGCAAGTACACAAACTAATATATAAACGTACATGTATAATACATATATATATATATATATACCTACATAAATATATAAATAACAACTCTAGTCATTCTAGGAACCTCTCACTCATTCAGTCACAAAGTACGTAAGTAAGTAAGTGGCGTGATGTTATGTATGTATGTAAAATAAAAGCAAAATGTCTTATTTAACTGTATGGGTATTTAAATAAACGTCAGTATCAATCCATGGAGCTCGGCATGGGTAAGCTGTTTTCAGAGTTAGCATAACATGGACATACCTTGTCATTCAATGGTAGATGTGGTGTAATTTAATAACTAATTAAATTATTTCATTTAGGCTGCCTCTCCGCTACGATTTTTACGTCGACATCAATACAAATGAATTTTGTACCAAGTTTTTTTAGCAAACCGAATATTGAAAATATAGAAAAACTGACCTGTAGTTATTTATAACAACAACAAAGAAAATTTCGATTAACAATAAAATAGTAACTACTGGTTTTGTACATAGGCACTGCATTGTTATTTTAGTTTTATTATAATTAATAAAGTTTTATTTTCGTTAAATATTATTTTTAAGGTTCGCGGATATTCGCATATTTTTGCATATTCGCATTCGCATTCGCAAAAATTCCTGCGAATGTATTACGAATATATAACAAAAAAATAGGCTTATAGTTGGTTAATAAAACAAAATCAATTCATTTCTTACGTTTTTGTAATGTAAGAAAAAGTAACAAAATCTTGTAATCACATTATTAGACTTATGTTTATCATTTGGTGTCATTATATTTATTTAACTTTGGGCAATGAAGCTTAACAATTAAACGGAACGCACTTCGTTTGAACGGGACTGCCACCAAGGTCACCTAGCCATAGATAAAATTAAATGGCGCCAAATTTTTACAAAAAACTGAATATTCGCATCCACGAATGTCCAAAATATGACATTCGTTACATCACTAGTATGTATATCTACACTTGACATTAATAAAGTGAAAATGGCTCACCCTGCCGAGCTCTGGTTATAACCTTTGAAGATTTTGTATACATGTTCAATTAATGTTTCTCGTTAAGGTCAGGCAATGAACGGGTGCAAACAAAGCCGAAGGGGCCGAGTAATGGCATTAATTTGGTGTCGGGCGAGTGAACCTGTTCGCAGAGCAACCTCTTTTCATTTAGTCTACGAGGCTATGGAACGAGGTGACTTCGAATGGAAACAGCCAACTCATTGTCGATTGTTTTTTCTATTAATTACGCGAGTCGTTTGGGGAATGTTTAAAATTGGCTCTTTGCGTTAGCTAACTAAAACACTTATATTTAATTTGCAGGTTTCATAATTTATCGGTCAAGGTAAAAAGATGAAAAGGATTTTAAAATTGTTACTAGGGCCCAAATTCTACTCCTAAATCTTCTCCTTTTCGTAACGTGGAATCCGCCATTTGTGGCGTTTTAGTCGCAATGGAGCGACACCCGGGGACACATAGTGGTTTTTGCGTACGAATGTATTATCGAAACGCTAAATCACTTGTGACTGGTCAACGTTTGTATCGTGCGGAATATCGCAAACCAGGAACCCATTCACCGATTAAAACCTTTGAAAGAGTAACCTCTCAATAGAATACCCCACTAAAAAAATAACCTCTTGGAACGAAATATATGACTAAGTTATTTGTTAAACTAACCATTCACTATAAGGGAAACCTTAACAGCTAAAGCACAGATAACCCTTATAAATAGCGCTTTAGAAAGCATATCGAACGGCTTTTCTAAGTAAAAGACTTATAAAACCCATTCGAAACGCCTTGAATGGGATAGCGGGTTTTAAAAGCAAATCAAACGGCTTTTACTAAGTAAAACCCTTATAATAACCCCGAAACCCCTTGGATAGCGGGCAGGTCCCAGTCTCAAACGCAATGCACTCAGTGACGATACCATTGAGCACAGATGTTAAAAAATACAGGTGCGACGGTAAAAAATCAAAACTGTGGTGGCCCTCGTTCAGTCCGCGACCAGCCCCCTATTTCAACATTCAGACAATGACAGGTGACTGGTGACATTTCAGTGTAGCTGGCATAGCTTATATGAAACCCAGTGATGTATATAACGTGGTTGCACTTTGCAATGTATACCGAATTGTCAAGATGGTGAAATGAGCAGGAAACGATCGTAGAAGCGGAGGCGTCAGTTCATTAAAGTCCGTGTTTATCCATCCGAAGGCGAAGCCATGCAAAAAATCGTCTGTGCATTCGATTTTTAAGAAAGATGTGCATTTAAAATCCTATAAAAATAAAATTGTCACCAACCTTCTTTCCAGATCAGAAGAGTGTCAGCAGCGCAACCACCATTTGGATAACATTATCTTTTCTAAATAATTTAAATTTTTTTATTTTGTGTTCCAATATTTAACAAAAAATACTATATAAATAATCTTTTCTAAATATTTTGTTATTTTGTATTCCAATAATGAACAATAAAAACAACACTCTTTCTGGACACCTGGTATATCCTTCTGCGACTGACGTAACGTCTATCAGGCACCGCCAAAAAAAAAAACTCTTGATAGCGTGAAATAGGTCTGTATCGCTCAGCAACCTCTCCTAAAGACTCGGGGCATTATAAACTAACCTATGTTAAAAACTCCAGATTTTTTTACCTTGTTCAAGTTAATGTATTTTTTTTATTTAGAAGCTCATATACATGCTTATTATAAATTCCACATGAAAATTAAATAATCATGCTGTACACTTAATAAACAATACTTATCATTGATCCATTAGTATTTTTTTTATGTTTAAATATATAAAAATTAATCCCTATTGCTCTTGGTCGGCGGTATCACGCGTGAGCGGCTGGACCGATTTCGCTAATTATTTTTTTGTTGTGTTTGTTATTGTCAGGGGAAGGTTCTTATACTTAAAGGAAAAAAACTACTGGGAAATCTGAAAGCGGGGTAAAGCCGCTGGCGGGTCACTATCGCTAGTACACTATAAAAAAAACTTATTTAAAAATTGATTGATTAAACATTTTTTATGAGTGTATTTAGTCACAAAAGTTAAATGCAAAATAAACAGCAGCATCTACCTACTTATCAAACAATCAGCTCTTAGGGCCACTACTTATTATTTTTTACTTTTTAGAGGTTTTTACAGATTATTTATTTAGTCGGGGTTTTTTTAAATTTCTAATTTAATTTTATATTCACGCTTTTTAAACTTCTCCATCTGAGTGTCTGTTTGTGGCATTGTAGCTCCCAAACGGATAAACGGATTTAAACGCAAGTTTTTTTGAAATAAAGCTGTATTAATCAGGATGGTTTTTATGAAAACTTCATGAAAATTGGTTGGGCCGTTTAAGAGATATCAGCTCTGAAAGTAGGTGTCGCCGTAATTTCGGGGACTTTTTACCCTCTAAAAGCTCAATATCTCAAAAACGGCTGAATCGATTTTGATGAAACATGTCTTAAAACCACTGCTAAAAAACTTGCTTTCATTTAAAAAAAACCGCGTTCAAATCAGTTCATCTATTAAAGAGCTACGGTGCCACAGACAGACACACACACACTTACACGACAAACTTATAAATAACACCCCTTTAAAAAGTGACGGGGCCATCCGAAATTCGAATAACGGATTTCAAAGTAGAGAGTAAGTACAGGTGCTCCGGTCTTAACATACGACTTTCGCTTCCTTTACATTCATACGTTAGAAAAGTAATATGTAATACAAATTACTCTTCTACGAAGTAATAAACTTTTCCTATTGAGATACTCAAAGATGACAATAAAATCCTTCTGTAATGATAAATGTCAGGCTATGACGTATAAACTGGAAACGAAATAACGCAATAAATAACGATTAACCTTTGACGAAAGGCTATATTCATGGGAGACAGAATTATAGCCAAGATTTTCCAGCAGTCAATTAAATGCTTCCTTATTCCGTCACCAAAATATTAACGTAGGACGTACGAGCCCCAATGCAAAAGAGTTTGGCTACTATTTAAAATTGAAAGTAACTTTTTTTCAAAGTCAAATCTACTCGTAGTTAGTAATTTTAATAGCATGGAAGCAAGAAATAAAAAAAAAGTATTGTAAAATTAATCAAGTTTATTTCCTACATAATACAAATTAAAATTATTTCTGTATTTAAATTAAAAAAATACAATTTTTCTATCAACGACAACGCATAACAATTCGGCTATCGATCTTGAGTATGCAAAATAGTTCGCCTACCACTTAGTTGTCTCGCCTTTACTCTTAAGAACAGCCTTGATTCTCAATGTCATCGTGTCTACCAACTCTTCACACTCTTTTGGGGTTATAGACTCCTAGACAGCGACTATTTTCTCTTTTAAATCACTTTTTGACCTCGATGGAAACTTCCACCACAATGTTTCAATGGGTGACAAATCTGGACTATTCGACGGCCACTCCATAGTGGGGATTCCTTTAGACTCGAGCCAAGTCTTCGTGGTTTTCGCAGTATGGCAAGAAGCCCCGTCCTGTTGAAAAGTGTAGACATTTTCATATTTCAAGCTTGGAATAGATGGAATTAAACTTGTTTTCAAAATGTCCTGGTATTTCACTGCATTAACCGTCCCTTCTACAAAATGCAGGCGGCCTACCCCTTGTGCCGACATGCAACCCCATATCATCACAGACCCAGGAAACTTCACTTTTCTCTTAATGCAGTCTTTGATGAATGCTTCGTCTTTCTTTCGAATGATTTTTTTCCGTTCGTCGCCAACAGTTACTTCGAATTTTGATTCATCACTCCATATTATTTGACGCCATTGCTCACTATTGCTCAGTAGTCCAGTTTGAGTGCTCGCGAGCGAATTTCAGCCTCTTCTTTTTCTGTAACTCCGTTAGTAAAGGTTTTTCCTTGGCCGTGTAAAAACCATATCCCATTCTTTTGAGAACCCTTTTGCAGGTATCCACTGAAACGTCTTTCTGGATCATATCACGCCATTTTACGGTAAGTTCCCCCGCACGAGCACGGCGGTTTTGTTTGATAATTTTCTTTAAAACACGGTTTTCAGCGGCACTCGTCATACGCGGTCGACCCGACTTCTTCAAAAACGAAATTGTGCCGTGTTTCTTGCGATGCTCAATGATTGACTGGACAGTAGATCTTGGCAGTAATAAATCTCTGGCGATTTGGTTGGTAGATTTTCCACTCTCACTACTGGAAATTATAATTTTCCTGACTTCTTCTGTGACTGGTTTTCCGCGGCCCATATTGCTCTAATTAATAACTTATAAATCTTATAATAATGAAAAATACTTGGGGTGTGTGGGGTAGCCAAATGGCAAAAAACGGAACCCTTATAGATTCGTCATGTCTGTCTGTCTGTCCGTCCGTATGTCACAGTCACTTTTTCCGAAACTATAAGAACTACACTGTTGAAACTTGGTAAGTAGATGTATTCTGTGAACCGCATTAAGATTTTCACACAAAAATAGAATAATAACCATAAATTTTGGGGGTTCCCCATACTTAGAACTGAAACTCAAATTTTTTTTTTCATCAAACCCATACGTGTGGGCTATCTATGGATAGGTCTTCAAAAATGATATTGAGGTTACTAACATCATTGTTTTCTAAACTGAACAGTTTGCCCGAAAGACACTTCCAAAGTGTTGAAATGTGTCGTCGTCCCCCCCCCCTGTAACTTCTAAAATAAGAGAATGATAGAACTAAAAAAAATATATGATGTACATTACCATGCAAACTTCCACCGAAAATTGAAATTGTTTTAAACGAGATCTAGTAAGTAGTTTTTTTTAATACGTTATAAAAACATTGATCAAAGCTACAACGAACTTTTATATTATGTTACTTGCTGCTACGGAACTCTTCATGGGCGAGTCCGACTCGCACTTTGCCGCTTTTTTTGTTTACATGTCGCTAATACGCAGTGAATCTACTAGCACTTCGGACAAGATCATCATTGCGGAGAAGAGAAAATACAATAATACGCAAAAGTAACTTACATTACAAGGTAATAAATAATAGCCCGTGTGGTTGCCGGGTTAGAATAGTACCACCCCATGTCTTCCCGTGGATGTCGTAAGAGGCGACTCAGGGAATAAGGGCTTGTAGTATTGTTAGGCGATGGGCTTGCAACCTGTCACTAATACACTAGTAAACTTCTTGGCCTGATTGTGCAAAATGTGGTTACAGAATTATCAACCTGCTGTTTAGAGTTGTTGGTATTTCTGTAGCTCTGCCTACCCCACTCTGGGAGTGAAGGCGTGACGTTATGTATGTATGTATGTATGTAATAAATAACTATTTATTACTAACACAAACATCTGATTACAAAATTAAATGTATGATCAAAAAAAATAAATGAAAAATTAATACCAGCAGGTCTCCCTACGTCGCGTCGGTTCAATTGTCGAAACGTACGAGTATTTGGCATACCGCACTCGTGCTTACCATAAAAGTTTAACGACAAAATGTTGACATTGCAGAAAGCGTACTTAATTGCCAATTACTCGTACTCGTACCCAATAACCCAATAAGTAATTGTTTGTTCGAGTTTTAAACAGAATAGGTACTACGTAAGTACCTATTGGAGCAAGGCAGATTTTTTCGTTTTGTGAAAATTGAAAACATTTTGATTTTTTGCTTTCTATTTTAAATACGTTTATCCTGTAATAATTAAATGATTTTTTAGGGTTCTGTAGTCAAACTAAGAACCCTTATAGTTTCGCCATGTCCGTCCGTCCGTCTGCAGCCTAGCGCAGACTCTTAGTACTTTATATTATTTATTGTTATTTATCAAAACAATACCATTCTGACGGGTCACACAAATCCGGCTTAAATCATGAACGGGGTGGGGTATACAAGATTTCTGTGACTAGATAGATAGATAGATAAAACGTTTATTTGCGTACTAAAAATCACACACACAATTGACAAAGGTAATTAAAAACAACACAAAGTTGCCAAAAGAATATGTGCGTTGCAGCAGTGCAAAATTGAAATGGTTCAGCGTATAGCTTTGCTATGACTAGATTAGGTACTATCAGGACTCTAATACTAGGGCGATTTTGAAATGTATTAGCAAGATAATTTTAAATTTTCAGTGTGTATAGTATAAACAAATAATAATAAACAAATTCAAGGGACCGATACAAAAAACGCGTTTTTTTTCGGCCTAGCAATTTTATTGTTTGTTGGCACGCAACTCTTTGTGCGTAAGTCCGACTCGCACTTGGCCGGCTTTTTTTTATTTGAATTTTAGAGTAATAGAAACCACTTTTTTTTTCAGAGTTATGCGTGATCATGTTTCTAACCAATAAACGTCCTCATAAATCTCCTCATTTATCAATTTAACGGGGCCTGTTTTAATCCCAAACGACATCGCGCAATTACCAGGAAATTACAACCAATCACGAAGATTAATCCAACTCCATTTATAAAGCCGCAATCACATGAAGTTGTAACGCGTCTTGTCATGACGTAAACGTGTTCACTAATGAGTTGTTTTTAAATTTAAATTATTTATTGGATATCACATTACATTATAATCTACGAGTATATATAAAAATGAATCCCTATTTCCCTTGGTCACGGCATCACGTATAAACAGCTGGACCGATTTCACTATTTTTTTTTGTGTTCGTTATCGTCAGGAGAAGGTTCCCATGAAAAAAGAATGTTAAATTCACCGGGAAAGGCAAAAATTTAGTCAGATCATGTCATTCTGCCCGCGGCACGCTCGGATACACGTCCAAATTACGCGAGCAACGAACGCTGAAGCGCCTTTGAGCAGGGTCAAAAGACCGACTCTCGGCGGCTCGCCGCGCGCTGCTCGCGCACAGCGCTTGAGCGCGTACGAATTTGAGCAAAATAGGTGAGCCGTGCGTGCCTTAACCCAAAGCAGCTCTAATTCGTATCCACCTAAACAAGCACATACACAAACTTTCGCATTTATAACATTATAGGCAGTAGGATGAAATTTTCACTAAAACAATTTGTTTTTGGCACGTCTCGCCTCACGACACGCCCCGACACGTCCGCGTCTTACGGACCGTGTGTTCCCAGCGTAGCTAACTAATGTTCACGGTAGTGAGACAAGTAATTACATCTCCAGTGCTAACTAGCGTGTAAAATGTTAGCAGCTAATTAAAGTTATGAGTGTGAGTGTCATGTAGACGGGTACGTAGCGTTGTTTGGCAGTTCAATAGTTGTTTTTTTTAAAGTTTATTCTTTATTGAGTACCATGGTGTGATTTAGTCATTTAAGCTTAACGATAAATAATTAGATACGTACTTTGAAGATACAAGTTTTAAGATAGTTGTTGCAATTCAGGTGTCTCTAACCCGTACTTGCATATATTTCTAAATGTAGCTTCAGTTATAGATATCTAAGCAAAGTATAGTTTTGGTCATTTATTATTATACGTTGAATATAGGAAACTATACGTCTATATTTAAGTGTTAACTAGTATAGGCTATTAAGCTAATGTACCGAGTTGTAATGTTTCTAAATAAATAAGAAGGTTATCACTTTTATGCTAGTCTCTTTTTACTTGTTGTACTCATTTTTTTTATAGTCCGGGAGCCGGCCGTTTAAAGTCCTACCTTATCGAATTACCGGAAAAAGCTGGCAGACTAACATCTGGGTAAAGAGTTTGGTCTGATCATTAGAAGTTGATATCATTTGGTAACTCGATGAGGTAAAATACGGATGTCAAATGTCCCCTAAATTTAGTCTGCCAGCGGGGCCCGCCAACGTCCGAGGCAGACCAACAGTTTTAAGTTTTACTAATCCGTCTTTATCTCAACAGATTAGTTTCATTCCGTAACTACATGAGATATTGTGGTAGGTACGCCAAAAAATCATTACATAAAATGTTTGCAAAAAAGTGTCAGGTTGCGCCTCTGCAGACCATGTTATTTTAGGACCACCAATGGTCCTCTTTTTCTATAAAAAGCTTTTTCCGGTAACTCGATAACATATGACTTCGAGTGGCCGGCTCTCCATCTATTAGGTACTTTATCAAATACAAACATTAAAACCATATGTATAGCTGAAAAACTTAAGTAAATGACCAGGGCCTCTATTCAACTGCGTTATAACGATATCGTTTTTGACCTGTTTCCGTATTGTCAACGTTTTGATGACTCTTATGTCATTTACAATAATGGCGACTGTGACATAATGTCAAGCACGATATCGTTTTAACGCACCAGGGCCTCTATTCAGGTGCGTCAAAACGATATCGTGTTTGACACGTTTAAGAATCGTTTATGTCACAGTCGCCATTATTGTAAATGACAAAGAGTTATGAAAACGTTTGGCAATACGGAAACATGTCAAATACGATATCTTACCGTGTAGAATCTCGGCCCAGGGCCTTTATTCAACTGCGTTATAACGATATCGTTTTTGACCTGTTTCCGTATTGTCAACGTTTTGATAACTCTTATGTCATTTACAATAATGACGACTGTGACATAAACGATTCTTAAACGTGTCAAACACGATATCGTTTTAACGCACCTGAATAGAGGCGTAGGGCCTCTATTCAACTGCGTTATAACGATATCGTTTTTGACCTGTTTCCGTATTGTCAACGTTTTGATAACTCTTATGTCATTTACAATAATGACGACTGTGACATAAACGATTCTTAAACGTGTCAAACACGATATCGTTTTAACGCACCTGAATAGAGGCGTAGGGCCTCTATTCAACTGCGTTATAACGATATCGTTTTTGACCTGTTTCCGTATTGTCAACGTTTTGATAACTCTTATGTCATTTACAATAATGACGACTGTGACATAAACGATTCTTAAACGTGTCAAACACGATATCGTTTTAATGCACCTGAATAGAGGCCCAGGTCCTTCACTTAAGTTTTTGACCAATAGTTCGCTAGATATTAGAAACAGAACAACGTCACATCTCGACAGTTTTGATTGGTGGCTTAACAAAGCCACGCTGGTTGGGTTCGTTAACATAACATTTTAATTAAGTATACTACTGCCGTCCTAATTCTAAAGGACGCATGTCAGTTCTATGATAACTAGTGATCGGCCGGACGGAGCGAAACTTTAACAGAACTTGTAAAGCTGTCATAAAAGAGAGCATACTCGTACAACCAAAAAAAAATACGAATATTATTGGCAGATTAGGGTAAGAACCAAAAAGTTGGCCACGCTAACTCACTCAATTCAATTTTCTATGATTTTTTTCCGTTGTGACACAAAAATTAGCCATAGGGTGATCGAACCAGTAATGGACAAGGTCCAATGATTAACACTTGACTCTTATAGACAGTAAAGGTTATTAATTTGTTTTGCAACAATAAATTTATAACCCTATGGTCTTTGAATTAAGAGTAAAGTGTCCATTATTGGTGCCTGTCAGCTTAAAGTGTCCAACACTGGTGCGATCACCCTATATTGGTAAGGATAATTTTCGTGTCACAACGGATCTTTTTTCACTTTTGTTGTTTGTATGGTTAACTACGCTTAACTATGGTCCAAATATTTGGTCCTTACCTATTAGTGTTCAACTTAACTGTATATCAGAGTCTCTGATTTGGTATAAGAAAATTAATATTTAATCATTATTTACGTAGGTTAGGTTGGGTTAGATTTGTGACCACCAAAAAAGGCGAGAAATGCTTTTCGAGGAAATGAAAGTTCTGTGTAAGGACACAGAATAGATAATAGTATAAGTGTAAGGATACGTATGAGGCTTGTAGTACTGTCAGACCATGGACTTGCAACCTGTCACTAATACACTGGGAAACATCTTAGCCTGACTGTGCAAAATGTAGTTACAGAATTATCAACAAGTTTAGAGTTGTGGGTATTCTGTTGCTCTGTCTACTCCACTCTGGGAATGAAGGCCTGACGTTATGTATGAAAGGATACGTTTGCTATCGTATTTCGATAAAATAAAGATACACCTGTTTCATACATTTTAAGAAACGGGCGATAATAGATTTCAACTCGTGCCTCACACATTTTAGCTATGCAGTTAATTTTACTTTGAGCGTAAAGGACAGAGCTATTTAACTGCCAAATTTCTGTCCTTTACGCTCGCCGTAAAAGTAAAAATAATAAATAAGAATTGTCTTGAAATGCAGATTATGACTATATTATGCCAAGCAAAGTACAGTCGGCAGCAAAAACTTGTCTTACAAATGTTTTTTTTTTGGTTAGGTTAGTTTTATTGCCGCTTCTCAACAAAAGGACGTGAGTGCCAAGATACGCTCTTTTACTAGATCACTTTTTGCGTTTGTAATAGCGCCTTCGGAACCCTACACTGAGCATGGCGTGACATGCTCTTGCCCGGTTTTTTAATCCATCTCATTGTTAAATGTATTATTATCCCTTAAGGATAACCCCACGACACAATAAACAATAACATATTATTACTCATTTGATCCAACCCACGTCCAGCAGGGATACGAAGGTAAACACATTTCAACGCGAAAATCCCTAGGATTATACAATTCTCGTATCTTTTATTGAGGTCCCTACATACAAACATAAATCACGCCTGTTTCCCAGAGGGGTAGGCAGAGACCACTTCTTTCCACCTGCTACGATCCTGACAAAGCTCTTTCGCTTCTTCCACATTCATACATTGAGTCATGCATGCACGTCGGTTTCGGGTACTTAAGATTCGGCCCTTTGCCAGTATTTCCCCGATCCCTTGCCTTAGAATATTTATGGACAGCTTGGCACAATTGTATCTTTGAAGATTAATAAAACCACACCTTTATTAAAAATGCAATTTCTTAATTTTTATTTTCATACATAACATCACGCCTTCATTGACGACACGCTAGCCTAGTTGGGAGTGACCCTGCCTTCGAAGCTAGAGGTCCTGGGTTCAAATCCCGGTAAGGGCAGATATTTGTGTGATGAGCACGAGTATTTGTTCCTGAGTCTTGGATGTTTTCTATGTATTTAAGTATGTATTTCTCTATATAAGTAAGTTTATCGTTGTCTAGTACCCATAGTACAAGCCTAGAGCTTAGTTTGGGACTAGGTCAATTTGTGTGACATTGTCCCGTGATTATTTATTTTATTTATTTATTTCATTCCCAGAGTGGGGTAGGCAGAGCTACAGAAATACTACCAACTCTAAACTAGTTTATAATTCTGTAACCATATATTGCATAATCAAGCCAAGAAGTTTACTAGTGTATTAGTGACAGGTTGCAAGCCCATCGCCTAACAGTACTACAAGCCCTTATTCCGTCAATTTTATTTTTTTATTTTTAATATACTCATTCTTACCATACATCCCTCTGTTACATGGCTTGTGCATTAGACTAATAATACTTTTTCTCGTTGTCCTTTGAAATAGGTATTTCTTAATAATATAACACTACTCACGAGCAGAAATAACGAGTTTATATTGTACTGAAATTTTACAAGTTAACCCTTATTTTTGATCGCTAGTCAAAGTTTGGTTAAGTAGTAGAAAACTTCATTCTGCTAAAAGCTACCAAAAATTTCATAAGCAATCAAACTTTGCCACTTAATAATTATTTGATTTGCCCAAGAGCTAAAAATAAGTGGAATAGTGAGTTAAGCCAGAACACAAATGAAACTTTACGAGTTTTATGACCGCGGGGGTGAAATTATATTTTGGATGATACCTAGTGTGGAAAGTTTCACTATTACATGCGTCTAATGTTCAAAGTTAAAAATGTTTCTTTTGCTTTATTACTTATCTTAAGGGCGACATGTTTGTTCGGCCGCTAAGAAGTCCATCCTGTTTTGCTAGGCAAGTTGCATTCGACAATCGTTAGCGATTACGTTCCGATTGATAAATGTATGGAATTGACGTAAGCCACCGAGATAGTAACGTGACACTTACGTCAATTCCATATATTTTTCAATCGAAACATAATCGCTAGCGAGTGTCGAATACACCTTGTCAGCCCCACTGAGATATTGCACAACCATGAAGTTTCCAGTTCAGTTTCCCGCGACTTCATCCTCGTAGAAGTTGTTTATCGCTATTCCCTTAGGCAACGTCCTTATTTTTCGGGATAAAAATACCCTATGTCCTTCCTCAGGATTCAAACTATCATTAAACTAAATTTTATCTAAATCAGTTCAGCGGTTTATCCGTGAAAGCGTAACAAACATACAGACAGAGTTACTTTCACATTACTTATAATTCATAAACCTTCCTCTTGAATCACTCTATCTATTAAAAAAACCGCATCAAAATCCGTTGCTTAGTTTTGAAGATCTAAGCATACATACGGACACACAGACAGTGGGAAGCCACTTTGATTTTATACTATGTAGTGATTAATAAGTATAGAAGATAGAAGCGGTAAAACTATACCGTTATTTCTTCACACGTAAAGAATACTTTTAGCAATGTTTTGCTACTATCAGCAGTGTCAACTTTATCAATAATTAGAAACTTTCATGGTTGTGCAGTGTCAGGATTAAATGGGTGGATCTACTTTTTGTTGTTGGTATTCTGTACCGTAGCTCGAGAGACGACAGTGACAGAGTTTCTTAGAAAAATTGTTTAATATACTACACTACTTAAAATGCTTGAAAGAATACCCGCAAAAATGGGCTTTTTATTGCCACAAAAACGCATGTTTGGTGCATTTAAATAGTTTAAAATCATGTATTTAAAGAATAACCTAAGAGATGTCACCATGGCAAAGATTAACAACACCAAAAGTTGATGATCATTTAGTACCTTCTCACTTTCACTACTTTGTATCACAATTGTCGCAGAACTGTTACGTTAGTGCGATAAAAACCTGAAATAATCATCTACTTTTGCTGTTGACATTGGTATGATGATTCTATCTATGCCCACTCCTTAGTTAACTAAGTTGTAGAAATGGAACAGTCATCAGCAGAAATAGCAACTCAACCGAAGAGCTCAAAATGATCTGCACTCGACTCTATTGTCAAGAGAATACGTCGTGTCTCGATCATTTTGAGCATGTAATTCTGCTTAGCTACTTTTGATACTGACTGCACCTTACTACCGTAGAATCTAAGTTATGTTTGTTTAAAGAAAACAGAGGGAACGGTTTCACATTGTAGCGCACTAATAAACTTGGTTTTTGGCGGGACTACCGTAACCTTGAGGTACTTTGGCCCTAGGGGTGAAATGAATATGAAAATGAAAATTAAATTCGGTAACATTGCCCACCCTTAAAACTATAATTATTTTTGTGGTAATCATTAAATTGGTTTATACTTGTATAACCGTAATATAAGTTACTTAGTCCGGATGAAAGATCAGCTGGAGCAAGCTCACCAACGGGGAAAGTGCACCAACGGGGCAAGTTCGACAAACCATTTACTTTTTGGCCAGTTTAGTGCTCGTGGATTTAATTGAATAAATAAATATAAAAGAAAGGATAAAGTACCCCGAGGTATAGAAGGTTCGTTATTAAAAGTAAAGCAAAGCAATATGGTTTCCCCAGTAGAATAGAGCCCTGTACTAGTTAGGCTGTTTAAATAGTACAAAGGCAAGGCAAGGTCTATGTACAGGTTGGTCTTGGATCTTAAAACACTGGACACCCTGTGTACAGTGGGCCATGTATCTGGGGGACGATTTTAGAAGCTTACCGACGAAAAATGACTAATTTTGAAATCAATTTGTGCAGCGATAAAATCACTAGCGGGCCCATCTTTTGGATTTCATACGAGTATCATTACGACTTTATCATATCAAATCCAAAAGCTAGGCCCGCTCGTAGATTAAATCGCTGCACAAATTGATTTTAAACTTAGTCATTTTTCGTCAGTGAGCCTCAAATATTGCTCCCCAGGTCGGATATTTCCATCATCATCATCATCATCATCATATCAGTCGAAAGACGTCCACTGCTGGACATAGGCCTCCCCCAAGGCTCTCCACTTAGACCGGTCTTGTGCCTTCCGCATCCATCGCGATCCCGCGATCCTTACGAGGTCGTCGCTCCATCTTGTTGGAGGCCTACCAACAGCTCGTCTCCCGGTCCGTGGACGCCATTCGAGAACTTTCTACGAATGAAATAAAAATGTGTGTTTCATAAACATTGTTAGCAATATGGGTTAGTAAGAATTTCGTGTTAGTAAATAAGTGAATCGAGTAAGTAGTGTAAGAAAGATCGGTGAAAAACGTTTTTGTCGACATTTGTATGGCGACATTTGTACGGTTATTTTGTCCATACAAATGTCGAATGTGGCATACAAATGTCGGTTAAAATCTAAATCTAAATAAAATCGAAATATATCATTTCCATGTCCAATAATATCACCTTTTATATTAAGTTTAATAATTGTAATTTTTGTGAGCTATCGTATAAAATAAAATACTTAAGTATAAGCAGGGCTCGGATTTTTCATCTTACCGTGCGATGAAAAATGCGAGCCCTGCTTATAAGCGAAGGTTTTCATATTTGATTATAAGTAACTAGTGACCCACTCCGTGTTTCCTGTGAATTACGGCACACGGGAGAGACTATACATATAAATGATATAGGTACTTAATCCACCCCCAAGTATCAAGCTAAAGGTTAATGAAAACCGCATCAAAATCGGCAAGTACTTTTCGAGTTTATCCCAGACTGACAGACATACGCGGCTGAGGAGTTTGTTTTAAACATAACACTAACGGTATATTATCATCATTTGCTAAAAAACCTTTCACAAACTTATAATTTTGCAAAAGGTTTTTTACCGAAACTTTTTTTTAAAACTAACCTAACTTAACCTAAACTAAATCCAAAAATATTTACAGTTTCGGAAAAAAGAGCGTTTTGCAAAATGATGTATGTGAAATGAATCAGTTTATGAAATGTTGTTTAGCAAGTGATTGGATACCAACACTGATACATGAACTGCGTGTTCATTGCGAATAATGCATGGGTTGATGCAATATTTTATGAGAATGGTGTAATTTATAACTTGCATCAACGTGCAAAATCTGAAATAAAAAACTAATACATTTTAATGGTATTCATGCCAGTAGATAAGACTTTTCGACATTTGTATGGCAGTATCGACATTTTTATGGCACTATATCGACATTTGTATGGCGTTATCGACATTTGTATGCCACCGTTTTTTTTGCGTCAAAATCTAGCTAACTATAAGAAGCGGAGTGGTGCCAGATACACCATATTTTTTCTTGTTAAGAACCTCACCTGATGACGTCGCTAAGAACCAAATAAAATAAAATAAAAATAATGCCATACAAATGTCGAAAAAAGACACTCTGCAAAAATTGACCCATACACTTCGACCCCTTTAGGATCCTTTGTGAAAAACCCTCTTACACATTCAGCTGTTCAACTGTGCATTTTTCCTCAAGATGTTTTTCCTTCACCGTAACTTAAGTTAGAATTAATCATTGATACATGATGACAGCGGGGGTTCGAACTCAGTACCTGTGTCCTTATGATCACGAGTCGACCGCCTAAGCCACTAGGCCACTGACCGACGCTCTCGTTATTTACTAAATTAAAAATACTAAGGACCTGTTTCGGTGACGAGTTTTATCTGTGATCTAAAGTTGGCTCTCTCCTTGTCTTTCAAGTGTAAGAAAACGAAAGGGCTAAATTTTTCTGTCAAATATGGTAGCTCATCACTTCATCCAATATATCATTTCATCGAATTTCATTTCACGCTTTTTCCTGCTGAGACCATAATGTTTACAGAGTATCTTAAACATTAATTACGTAGGTTAGGTTAGGGTAGATGTTTAAGATACCCTGAAAACATTATGGTTTCAGCAGAAAAAAGCGTTCGATGAAATGGTACATTCAATGAAACGTGTTTCGATGAAATGATCGACACCCGTCACATATGCTTTACTTGTCGATTATGAAACTAGCGGTAACTTATATGCGTTACTGTGACAAGCTACTAAAATGGACAGCTACTGCCTAATTCAGATGGAGATACAGTCAAAGACTTAAATTTGTGACCCACCTTAAGTCCAAAGACAGTCCATCTGACATACAAAGAAACGTTAGTCTTTTTATCGTTAAATTTTTTCTTATTCTCGCTGATGATTGTGTCGCTACCCCTTTATATTTAAGTTAGTTTGTAAGTCAGGGTCCCTCTGAAAACCGGCGGCGGCGGCTTGCTGCGGCACAATGCTGAGTAGGGGCCCTTTTCAACGCCATGTTTAATGTGTTATCCTAGTTGTCATTTGTTTTAAGTGTATTTTTTGTGAGCGTTGATGTTTTTTTTTCTATTCTATTATATTCTATTCAACAGCCATAAGGTTGAGTTTTCTAAGCCACAAATGACTTGGCATCTCTAAGGACATTGACAACGTCAGTTTTTTTTTGAAATGGGTCCTAAATTTACGCTCGTGACCGTACTATTGTATGTTCTGTGGTGACAGTAACATCCGAAATCTTCACTGTATTCCGAGAGAGCGGGGCGCGGTTAGTGTTTGTCAAATACTCGAACATTGTTTGAGTAAACTAAATGAAACTGCTCCGCTTTCTCGTGCTTTGACAATCAATATGTTGTGTGTCCTATGTGTGTACTCGTATATTTTGAACTTTAATATTTGTCTATCGTTTGCTCCATATTTTTTTTCTAAGGATAACTGAAAGAGATACTTTAAGGGGATAAGTTCGCCTTTGTGCTATTTTTATTTCTACATACATAACATCACGCCTTCATTCCCAAAGCGGGGTAGGCAGAGCTGCAGAATAACCAACAACTCTAAAAAAAAACTTGACACATTGTGCACAATCAGGCTAAGATGTTTCCTAGTGTATTAGTGAGAGGTTGCAAGCCCATCAACGGCGGATCCAGGGGGGGGTCATGGGGGTCATGACCCCCCCCCCCCCCCCCGAGCTGGTTCCAGGACTTAGGTGGACCATTTTTACTTGTATCTGTTGTTATCAAAATTAAATTATAAGTTCTTGACCACGACTATGTGACCCCCTCCTGGCGCCAAAGCTGGATCCGCCCTTGAAGCCCATCGCCTACCACTATAGGCCCTTTTTTTAAGACATCCACGGAAAGACATGGAGTGTGTCAGTTGCAGAACGAATCTATCGCATATAACATGACATAATAAAAAAAAAGTAAACTGCGAGTTTGCAGCTAACCTAAATAAAAACCTTCTTGACCCATTGGTCAAGTATGTATGTGGGCTAAAAAGCGAAATTACCCGATCGCGGCTATTTGCAAAGGATGGATTGAGGTACGACAGAGCAGTCACTTATATTATCTTTGAAAGCAGCTTAACGTGACGCTGTCGCTGTGAAATGCTTCACAGAAGGCCTTAAGGAAGGGTAAACAGGTTCAATTTCACTAAATCTTCAAAATGTGGAGACGGAAGGCTATCAGGCTAGTGATCGAATATATAAAGATTGTGTGCTAAACAGCAACACATCAATAAACAAAGTTGTATCGCACAGCTTGCATGTGTGCGTGCTTTGACCGTACGCGCCGCGAGCACACAAGCAAACTTAACAGGACGGACCGAGCGGGTTTGCTTGCGTGCGTATTACAGGAAACGGCTGTGTTGTGCAAATGTTGCTACACAAAGAAACTTCGGTGGAAAAAAAAAGATTGATTGTCACTGATGATTGTGTCGTTACCCCTTTTTTGTTTTTGTCATAGATATATTTAAGTTCGTTTTTAAGTCAGGCTCTCTCTGAAAGCCCAGCGCCGCGGCTTGCTGCGGTACAATGCTGTGTCACCACTCTTCGGCGCCATGTTTATTGATTAGATAAGATTAGATTATTTATGGCTCAATGTAATGTTACAGCATGTCAAATTATTATAAATTACATTGATGTCGTCAGAATTACAAATAAAAATATGTAACTAAAACAATAAAATACAAGTGATGACATGATAATAGTAAAACAAGTATCGTCCCTTAGCTTACAACACCGCTCAAGTCGAAAATGGCGGTTTTTACATTTGAAATTAAATTTTTAGAATTTAGAATTTGTTAAAATAAAGTAAATTGTCAAAATAAGTATAAATAATTATTTCTTAACCGCTAACTAGAGTATGTATTAAGTTATGACAGGAATAATCCCGAGATTTTTTAAAATAGACAGTTTTTTACGTCTCCTGTAAAGTTGGTAAAAATGACTTAGGCGGTGTTGTAAGCTAAGGGACGGTATGTAGTTTTCTCCGTAAGGATCGTCATAAAAAAAAAGAATACACGACCCAAGTAAAATAACAATAAAAATAACCAAGTACAACGTCGAATAGAAAAATAAAAAACGATGCAAAATCACAAACCTAAGTCTACATGTCAAGAGCCATACTCATTTACTGGGCTGGGATTCTACACGGTAATTACGATATCGTATTTGACCTGTTTCCGTATTGTCAACGTTTTCATAACTCTTATGTCATTTACAATAATGGCGACTGTGACATAATAGTTATTTATGTGGCTGGTGCATAATGAGAGGCATTAAAGCACGAGTGTGGTTTTATGAAACGAGCCGAAGGCGAGTTTCATAATAAGATCACACGAGTGTTTTAATGCCTAATTATGCGTACAGTCGCATACATAACTTTATCTACATACATATCGTAAATTTTCTACAATATGTACAATCCGGCAAACATTTTCAAGTAACTTTATTTTCTGGTCTACGCACTATTCGAGAGTTCGAAACAAATGAGTGCGGTGCGGTGCAGGTGGGGGGCGGGCGCGCGGGTGCTGCAGGTTTGCTGGATTGTTCTAAGAAGATGTTCGAAATTTGAACGTGATTAAAGTTTCGGCTACCTGCACTTTAATTTAAACATTATGATGCAACCACAGATACATGTTTAGTAATGTATGTCATTTGCTTATCGTTTCTGAACATATTATAGGGAAGTTATACCATGGATGTAGATAAACGATTCTAAAACACGTCAAACACGATATCGTTATAACGCAGTTGAATAGAGGCCCTGATATAATATAACTAGTGGTTGTCATTTGGTTTTAAATGTGTTACAGCGCTGTAAGCGTTGAACAAATTATATGTGTTATATTTTATTAAGTATCGAGCGACGCGCATCGAAGCTACCCAATAGGAAATCTATTTTACAAACTTTTTAATAACTTGCAATGTATGTATGTAAATGTTTGGGTCAAATCTTGCAAGAAAGATTTGAACCACTTACGTGGGACCGATTGAAGTAAGATTTGGTGTACCAACGTACAGTAACACCACAAATATAAGTTACGCCGGTAATCTTCGTCCACGTAGAAAGGTACTCACTAATGCCGAAGATAAACGAACGTAAAAATCTATTCAATACCAACCTTGTCGTGTTACGCGTAAGGTAGAATATGAAATGACGATTAGCGCTTGTGCATCTCAGCTTGTGTACGAATGACAACTGATGCGACGCTAAATAAAATGGCGGTCGACGGCGTCGCTGCAATGGCTGCCGAATATTTGACCAATAGCCGTCGAAGTTTTACCCGCGCAAACGTACTGCCTTATAAAAATGCTTTCTGCGCAGGTACATCGTTGTAACTTATATTTGTGGTACTACTGTAACTTCGGTGACAGTATAATAATATGGCACTATCGAGCTGATCTGATGATAGAGTCGGAAGGTGGTGACAGGATCTCCGCTTAACTTAACGTAGATCTTTGGCATTTGCCATGTGGGGCTCTATTGCCGGTTGAGCGTCGTAGGCCTTAGTTGCGTGATCACGTCTTCTACGGAGTCGTCGAGTCGATGAGATGAGATGAATGATACAACACGTTCGAATAACAAACTTAGATATTTATTTAAGTATTTAAGAAATACAGGCGGGAGAACAATTACAGTTGTCTTAGTCTGTAGTGTTACGTCAGTAAGTTCTGTAAATAAACCACAGAGAAATATCTATATCTATCATAGACATGACATAAGATGCGACAGTGTTGCCACAGATCCACCGAGTTTGAACTCATTAGGTTGGTTTTGATAGGTAGCAAATGCAATAAAAGTACAGTCGGCAACAAAATTTTGTCCCAAAAAGGGTTTTTTTTACTAGAAACTTATTTCTATTACTAAAGTAAGTTCGTATCTTTATTCAAATCTTCTGGTTTACCGCAGACGATCCTGGGCGCGTTGCCGGTGGCGGTGGCGGCGGTGAACCGCGAGCGCAGCCTGCTGCCCGGGCTGCAACTGCGCTTCGTGGCCGCGGACATCGGCCGCTCGCGCCGACTCATGCCAATGGACAAGGACAGCCTATCGTTGAGGTACGTGTGGAAAGGAGGGTAATGTTTTTGAGGGTTACCTTCGTTTCGTCAATAAGTTTTTGGTCTAATGTTTCATTTCCCAAATTTTCATGTGCCAACCCGCTTTGTTTTCTGTAATCGTAAATATTTCAAGATTTTATAAAAGCTAACCTAACCTAACCTATAGGGTTTGGCAAATGAAAAATTTGGGAAATGATACCTCCAATTGACCAAAAATATTTTGGCCAAATGGCATTCTCCATGTTTGTTACGCTGTCACCGTTAAATCTATTAAGTGATTTTGATGTAATTACAACGTCTTTGTGGAAAAAGTTGTAGAGAAAAGTTACAGTTTTAATGTCGGCAAGGACGGCCGTATCCGCACTGTATTTTAGTACTGTAACGTATTGTTCGAAATGCTGCACCAATGTGTCAAAGGTCGTAAAGTTGAATCAACGTGTTGTAGTTTGGCAGAGTTTGAAAAATTGTGGGCGCCGATTGTTAAATTGGCAACATTACCCAATTTTTACCCTAAAAGTTATGCTTAACCTTTTTTTAATAAGTGGTTTGGTCATTTGGAAAGAATGGATGAAAGAAGATTGACGAAAGAGATATATCAGAATCAAATCGGAGAATTTCTGCATAAGGGCCGAATCTTAAGTACCCGAAACCGACGTGCATGCCTGACTCGATGTACGAATGAGGAAGAAGCGAAAGAGATTTGTCAGGATCGTAGCTTACCCCTTTGGGAAATAGATTGTACGAAATAATATTAAAACTACATTATGTAACCGACTATTCACAATTATTTAAATACTGTAATCTACTTTCTGTACAAAAAGTATATGAAACTAGCTGTGATAATTGAAGAATACTCGTATATGTTACAAAACTCAAAGTTAAAAAAGATGTATCAGATTAAGAAAGTTATCATCCCGAAGCCAGTTCCAGTTTACCTAAATATAACAACATATTTGGTGCTCGAAAACACTCATACTTATTGCCTAAAATAATAAATCAAACACCTTTACATGTACAAAACTTATTTGTAAAAGGTTGTAAATTAAGAAAAATCTTGTAGAAGCACTTTTTAAAATGTAAAAATTTAACCTATATTCTGTAAATCAAGTTTTAAAACTACCGACTCAAAATACTTACATACTTTTTATTTTTTCTATCAATTAGATCAGTTGTTAAGAACTCCCCATCGGCACACAAACTTCTTTAAGGTTTTGCCTAGATGGGCATTGTAATAATGTAATCATGTATTTTCTGTTCTTATTAATAATTAAAAAAAAAAATCGCCAACGTAATACGACGTGTCTCAGTCGCCACACAGGCTTTAACTAATGAAGCTATGAAGTTTGACGGCATTTGCTGAGGTTTAGCATCACTGCCACGTTATCCGATGACGTAATTACTAACTACTTAATCAATTAATCACCGTAATTCTGCTAAACCCTTTATCCACGAAAATATTCGCATGACGAATACAAGCCAATCCCAGCTAACTTGATATGGAATCTCGTTATGAAGTTATCCAATACTACATTCAATACAAAGACAACCTTGCATTCATGACCTTCGTCTAAAGTTCTAGCCGTTTTGCATTACGGCTTCAAAAATTAGCGACGTCTTCGTGAAACGTCGTGGTATTTTCACCAAACTTGGATCAAACTGGGAAACTTTATATCAAAAAGTTAAGCATACCTAAAGATAATTATTATTGTAAACTTAATACAGCTTTATCATAAAATCTTTAGAGGGGAAATAAATACATAAATATTTTACTATAACATCAATCAAGCCAGACTGGCTGAACGGATCTAGATGAAATTTGGCACTGATATAGATTATAGTCTGGATTCGGACATAGGCTACTTTTTATCCCGAAAAATTGGACGGTTCCTGAGCAATAAACGAGTTTTACGTGGACTCGTCGCGAGACAAAGCTATAATAATAAGAAGTTCTAAAACATAATAGGTTACGATATTTTTATGAGTTGTTTTGCGTTCTAAATGTTTGGATACGTAAACTTTTGAGGATTGTTATAAATCAAACCACTATGTAACGGCTTTTAAAAAAAAACCTAAAACGTGTACGATTTAAGAAATAACCTGTTACTTTTATAATTATTCACCTTTATTTTTTTGTAGGTTAGGCTTTTCACAATAAAAATGGAAATACAAAAGTAAAATAAAAATACTCATCATTTTTTTTTAAATTATAAACCTAACCTACGTGTGCCGCTGGCACCGGGGCAGGGCTCAAGCTACCGGTGGATAGGGCTGCAGAGCCAGGAACCTCCTCACAATACGAGCCGTGTCGAGGAGTACCTACTGCTTTCTGTATCTGGCCCTTGATCAAGCCACCTAGCGAGAGTCTCTTAAGGTATTGGTCGAGACTCTTCACTATTCGACCGATTACCGAAAATACTATAGAGACAATGATCTTTGAGTCAACATCCCGCATCATCCTGGATCTTTATTACGACTATTATGTGATCCATTACGTATTCTGAACTTTATGTATGATTAAGATACGACCCTTTCAGAGATTGTGGTAAAACAAAGTTATGATAAAAAACCGCGAAGCTTGTCGGACCATGCTCAGTGTAGGGTTCCGAAGCCGTTAAGTACTACAAACATAAAAATCAACAAGTAATAACTAATTTTCTATTTAAAGCCAATTGGTGCCGTCTTAGATGATTTTAGTAGGTAATAGTATAAACACTTTAGTCGCCTGTATCACAAGAGCCAAATGATGTCTACTTAGTCGTGATAGTTTTCCTTTTAAATTAGTTTTATTTGCAGTTTTGGTTGTAGGGAAGGGGACGGGGGACGGGGGGGCGCTTAACTCTAAGAAAAATTAGCGCTTTAAAGCTATATTTCCTAAACAGATCCCTTGATCAAAAAATTGTTTTTCAAAGACCCTATCCAACGACACCCTACTTACACTTAGGGTTAGACGAGAAAAAAACAATACAGCCCCACGTTTTGTATAGGGGAGACGTACGGTAAAAAAAAAATACCACTTTATTAGCGTGACTAATTATATTCATGCTAAATTACAGCTTTCTAGTACTAAGTGTCTGCGCTAGGCTGCGGACGGACGGACATGGCGAAACTATAAGGGTTCCTAGTTTGACTACGGAACCCTAAAAAGTGTAAAGGCGGCTAGGGGATAAAAAAGTCGCAATAACTTTTTCGATAACAACGTAACTTTTAAACAAGTACAATAAAGTGATGAACTGTAAGGACGAAAAAGTTTCTGAGTTGATCTATTGTTGGGGCGATACAGTTAAAATAAGAACCCGTATTTATATTATACGCGGTGGAAAAAACTAACGCCACATACTGCAACTACCTTAAATATTGGAAATAGCGAATTCTACGCAAAAAAATGAAATATTATGACAAAACAATAAAGTCGTGTTTTCACGGTCTTTATTTAGTTGAAAAGTGTATGGGTATAAATGATCGGGTCACTAGTAGAGTGACTAGATCGAAACATTACCACATCGCAAAATGACCACATCTCAAAATGACTGAGCCGCAAAATGACCACTTTGCTTTTTTCATTTTATGCCTGTCTTAGCAAAGTCGACGCAGCCCCGCATGGCGGGGCTGCTATTCTTGGGAAATTTGCCCTTCGGGCATTTGAAGTTACCTAACGAACCTAACCTACCTAGTAACGCAAACGAAGTGGTCATTTTGCGACTCAGTCATTTTGAGAAGTAGGCTACAAGCGATGTGGTCATTTTGCGACTCGGACGTTTTGAGAAGTAGGCTACAAGCGATGTGGTCATTTTACGACTCAGACATTTTGAGATGTGGGCTACAAGCGATGGGGTCATTTTGCGAGTCGGTAATTTTGCGACCGAGTCATTCTACTAGTGACCTAAATGATCCCTATCAATGACCCTTTCGATCTGCATTATAAAACACGACATTACTGTTTTGTCATATTTGTAAAAAAACCGTGTGGTTACCGGGTTAGAATAGTGCCACTCTATGTATTTCTGTGGATGTCGTAAGCGGCGACTAAGATTATAAAGGCTTGTAGTACTGTTAGGCGATGGGCTTGCAACCTGTCACTAATAATACACACATCCTAAGCCTGTTGGTGCAAAATATTGTTACAGAATTATCAACAAGTTTTTAGAGTTGTTGGTAATTCTGTAGCGCTGCCTACCCCACTCTGGGAATGAAGGCGTGATGTTATGTATGTGTATAAATAACATTATTATCGAGGCGGCGGCTCTCCAAAAAGCGAAAAACTCATCTTTAAAGACTACCGTAGCGTGGCGAACACCATGGAGAAATAGAAATAGAAAAACAGATAAATAGACAGACAGACAGACAAAGTTACTCTTGGATTTATAACATAAATAAATAAATATCAGGGGACAATCTCACACAAATTGACCTGGTCCTAAACTAAGCTCTAGACTTGTACTATGGGTACTAGACAACGATAAATATACTTATATACTAATAGGGTCATGATCCGGAATGGCCAAAAGTGAATAAGATGGTCATAATGAACAACCTTTCCGATGCTCGAACAGCCTCCCCGAAATCGCCAAAAAAAAAAACAGCTGTTCCATACATTAACGGTGAATTAATTGAGAGTTAATGTATGGAACAGCTGGTTTTTTTTGGCGATTTCATGGTGGGTCCCATCGGAAAAGTTGTTCAGTATGACCATCTTATTCACTTTTGGCCATTCCTGATCATGACTTCAAAATCAATACATACTTAATACATAGAAAACTTGAGTAGCAACAAATTTTCGCGCTTATCACACAAATATCTGCCCTTACCGGGATTTGAACCCAGGACCTTTGGCTTCGGAGGCCAACTAGGCCAACGTGTCTGTCCGTCGTATAAGTCGATAGTATTCCGCGATCTGTATCTCAGTAACCGTAAAGGCTATGTGTGTGTTCTTTGGAGATATTCAAGTTGATCATATCTCGAGACTTAAATGTAATACACGACTAGAAACCCAACCCTTGATAGTTTTATTTTTCAAACATGACACCTTTTCGCATGTTTTTGGTTGAATCTTCGAAACCCTACGATCTTTTACGACGATTCTTGATTAAATAATCGAATATTTACAACTTTTTAAACCTGGTATCCATTGATTTAAATAAATGTTGCAGTTTTAAATTAAATAGCAACTCTTTTAATTTACGTTGTTTTTATGTCACGTTCTTCGCGTGGAAGCAAATAAAGCCATCCCTTTTCATTCTTGTGTGGGCGTGGCAGCATATGTGGCTTCTTAATTACGTAACAAATGCCGATTAATAGTTCTAGTATACATAAAAGCTCTATTTTGGTTTTAGATACGCAACCAAATTTCCAATACGTCTGTTATAGTGCTTCCTACCACACTCGACACGATGCATTAGGCACTCAAGAGATAAATCGTGATTCTATAGCGGTTTCCGAAATGGAATCGATTAGTGATACATGCAAAGGAGACAGTTTTGTAATGGCATTTAAAGATAAAGATAATGATCGTTTATTTGTATAGCACAGGTACAGGCACGACTTATGCAATTGGCTTTACGCTATAAAAGTACCTTTTTTACCTGCTAGATGTTTAATTTCGAAAAATCATTCCTTAATGTTAAAAATATACCGTAGAACTAAAGTTACCGTAATACTGACACAGCTCTGCATGTTGTATAACATTTTAACGCATTCAATTGGTACTCGCATTTTAATATAACATGAATCGTATTCCCGAAATCGTAAATATTTAATGTTATTAACATTGATTTTATTAAGTTCCCATTTTCATAAACCTGACAATAATAGGTGAAAGGTGACAATTCGATGTACATTGCAAAGTTAACAAAGATTTCATCAATAGGTACTAGGGATTCATATAAACTGCGCCAGTTGTACTTAAATGTCACCTGTCCTGTGAACTAGGGGCAGGAGGTAAGTATTCGATACGTGTAAAACTATTACATAAAACTATAACTTGCCGTATAAACAATACTTGGTCCTGTAATACAGGGCGTCTTAGCTCAGGGCCCAAAGCCGTTGTTTCGTGGAAATAATATGTTTTTAGGAATTCAAAAAATAAACGAAAATATAATTAAATAGGCAGATAAAAACTCTGTATAATAGTGACCCTTTTATAGCTGATATTATTATCTTTTAAATGACTCTCTAGATTTTTATTAAACTTATCTAGTAAAAATCCCAGTAAAACTAGCTTTATATTTCCAATGAACTTAATCAAAATCGATTCATCAGTTTAGGAGCTACGATAACACAGACACAGATACATGAAGTTAGATAAAAAGTGATTTATTCTTAAACATAAGTAAAACTTGTTACAAATAAAGAAATACTGGTATCACTAATGTTTTGCAAGGTAGCGTACGAAAATCAATAAAATAAAATGCATGTATGACATGTATGCTTACAAACAAACATTAAATCACTGTTTCCTCGAGGGGTAGGCAGAGACCACTTCTTTCTACCTGCTACGATCCTGACAAATCTCTTTCGCTTCTTCCACATTCATACATCGAGTAATGCATGCACGTTTGTTTTGGGTACTGAGTATTTATCCGATTTGAGTAAAAAAAAGTACGTCTAGGGCGGCCCCGGTTTTTGACGTAATTATAATCGATATGAAACGATTGATGATTTTGCCCCATGTAGTTTCCGGGTTAGAATAGTGCCACTCCATGTCTTCCCGTGGATGTCGTAAGAGGCGATTAAGGGAATAAAGGCTTGTAGTACTGTTAGGCGATGGGCTTGCAACCTGTCACTAATATACACTAGTAAACATCTCAGCCTACTTGTGCAAAATGTGGTTACAGAATTATTAACATGTCTTTTTAGAGTTGTTGGTATTTCTGTAGCTCTGCCTATCCCACTCTGGGAATGAAGGCGTGATGTTATATATGTATGTATGAAACGAGTATTTTTAAGTATTGACTTATCATCATTTAGTTAGCCCTACCTACTACAAATCCTTATAAATGTTACCCCAGTGAGTCGGTGCGGGCTGAAAATCAGCGCTGTGAGCAATCACAGCTGCACGCTGAGCCCGAGCCATTTGCCTTTGTGTTTGTATAGTTTAATGTTTTTTTTTTTTTGTTAAGCAAACAAAACATTAAGAACCTGTATGTCAGGTTCTTGATGTTTTGTTTTGTTAATGAAGTCCTTTTTTTATCTGTTTTGTGTATGTATATCTGTTTTCTGTTTTTTAAGACAATAAATCATTTTTATTTTTATTTTTTTCTTATTGTACTTCCCTCCTGAACCAATAAATAGTATCACAGATTCACCTACCCTACCACTCACTTTTGCACTGTGTATCTCTTTCATCAATCGTTTTTCATCCATCTCTTCCAAATGTCCGAATCATCGAAGCATGCCCTTTTCAATCTTAGTCACTACATATTCTTTGAGTCCACACTTCTCTCTGATCTCTGATGACACAAACAAAACGTTAATATTATTTACATTTACATAGATACGCACGTTAAAACAACATTACACCCCCTCAGTTTGCATAGATGGAGCTTTTCAACGCTATGTCAAGTAAAATGGCGTCACTCAAACGTCTATGACACCTTAAAAACCAAAGCAAATATCAACCTTACATCTTAAACGTTTGGGTCTATTTTGGTCTGGCAACCATGGAAATATCCGGGCGTTAAACCAGTCGTGCGGATATACCCGTCAACGGCGTTGAAAAGGTCAAGAAGTGTAAATGAAATAAAATAATAAAATGAATACCAGTTTCTAGCTTTTGTCAAGTGTCAGTTAAATTTAGAACATGGCCTCTATTCTACAGAGTATTAAAACGTGTTTTTATCTTGGCAGCCACTACTGTCAAGTTAGTAAGAGCGATCAAAACGTCGTCAATAGGGAAACATGTCAAAGGCAACATGATTTTACGCCTGTAGAAAAAAGTCCAAGTAATAAGACACAAGACATTTATGAAGTATAACATCTTGTTAATTTCCTGTGAAGTATTAAGACCCACCCGCAAGTTACAGGCAGTAAAAGAAATAGCGCTGTAGTAATTGCATGTCGTCGGTGAAACTCCAATACCGCGTAAGTAATAAATTCAATAAGTTGCAAAATGTGCCTTACTGGCTTAATTATTAAGGAGAATTTTGCTACTTATTCAGTTTGTTAGTTAGGTGTTATTGCAGTTTAACCGACGATATCTCCAACTCGTTCACTGACTGGCATCGGAGGCAACTTCATAACCATCTCAGTTCTCTGTAAATGGAAAATATGTAACTGTCAGATGTCCGGAGTCCTTTTAGTTTGGTGAAATACATTATATGCAGTTGCATTTGCCATGAAGAATTTCAATATGGTCTAATGCAATTTCCTTTGAACGCTGCTTGACTTTCATAACATCTTTTACGTTTATTACATAGGATAGGGCCTGGGGTGTCCGTTATACATCGCACCTTCGGTAGAACAAGGGCACAATGTACAATGTGACTACAGGGGAAATTGTACCCTTGTCCGGTAAAACAAAGACACAATGTACAATGTTACTAAAGGGGAAATTGTGCCCTTATTATGTGCAAATCACAAAATATTGACGTAACTGTCATATTATCATAAATTAGCATAACAGACTTGGCTTAACATACATGAGCATAATATTTGGCTCGCATAATAGTTGATATAATACCACCTTCAACCCACGAAGTTCGCTCACGTAGAATCAGTTTATTTATTTCACGAATAATTACAATATAAGTTTGCAATACGTGTCAAAATTAAAAGTATCGTTAGCATGATTGTCGAAACGAATATATAAAATTTACAATTTAATAATTCATATTAGATGACACGCTGGTCTAGTTGGATGTGACCCTGCCTCCGAAGCCAGCGGTCCTGGGTTCAAATCCTGGTAAGGGCAGATATTTGTGTGATGTGATGAGCGCGAATATTATTATTTTTTTCCTGAGTCTTCGATGTTTTTTTTATTTATTTATTTATTTAATCTTTATTGCACAAAAACAAGTACAAATGGCGGACCTAATGCCTAATGGCATTTTCTTCCAGTCGACCAAATAACAGTCTACGGAAAAAGAAGACAGATAAAACTAGAAACATAACATAATTATCCTATCCATTGCTTATACTTAAATAATACAAAACATATATACGTCATATACTTGTACATGTAATACTCATACTAATATATTACTTATATAATACATAAATATAAAGAATTAATATACCTATACAAACAAAAGCGGAGAATGAAACGTGATGAGACTGATGAGATATGTAAGCTAAATGTCTTGTTCAAGAAAATGCTTCCGGAACATTCCCTTGAACGAAAGCTATCGTAATATCAGGGGACAATGTCACACAAATTGACCTAGTCCCAAACTAAGCTCTAGGCTTGTACAATTTATGGGTACTAGACTACGATAAACTTACTTAGTTAGAGAAATAAATACTTAAATACATAGAAAACATCCAAGACTCAGGAACAAATACTCGTGCTCATCACACAAATATCTGCCCTTACCGGGCATGGTAACTAACACTGTGACACGAGAATTTTATATATTAGATTTAATCGTATCATCACTTCAGAAGAAATAATTCAATTAAAAGTAAATATTTAAGGGTGGCTCCTATACAACTAACGTAATTTTTATGCCTTTTTAGGGTTCCGTATTCAAACTAGGAACCCTTACAGTTTCGCCTTGCCCATCCGTCCGTCCGTCCGTCCGCAGCTAGCCTAGCCTTGTATATTCATGCCAAATTAGTCACGCTAACAAAGTGGTAAAATAAAATCTTGAATAAAAAAAATGTTTTTAGTGTACCTCCCCTACACGTAACGTGGGGATGTATTTTTCTCGTCTACCCCATAGTATGGGTTGTAGTTGGATAGGTCTTTCAAAAATATTACGGGTTTTTAACAGCAATTTTTCGTTTAAGAGATCTGTTAATGAAATATTAAGCTTTAAAGCGCTATTTTTTGTTAGAGCCAAGTGCTCCCTACAGCCAAAACTACAATTACTAATAATCTGAAAAAAAACTTAAATAAAAGCGCATAATAATATAACGAATATAAAAGGAAAACTATCACGTCTAAGTAGACATCATTGGTTCTTGAGATACAGGCGATTGAAGTGTCTATACCTACCAAAATCACCTAAGACGGCACCAAATGACTTTAAATGGAAAGTTAGTGAATACTTGTTGATTTTTATTAATTTAATAATATAGTGTCTAATGTTGTAAAGATAATAGTACGGAACCCTTCATGCGAGAATCCGACTCCGACCGGTTTTTCCTTTCTTGCTTTACCTGAAAAGGGCCATAAATATTATAAAATCTGAATGTGCACAGTATCACTCAGGTAATATCGATTATTAGGTAATAAAGGCCAGATGGAAGACAATCATCTCGCCTACACTAGCCATCTAGACGGCTAGGGTAAACAAAAACATTCACGGACCCATACAAACCCACACTAACATCACTAACCCATTAGGGATAAGGGATATTATGTAAATAGGTTACCTATCCTACTAATATTATAAACGCGAAAGTTTGTATGATGTTTGTTACTCTTTCACGCAAAAACTACTGGACGGATTTTGATGAAATTTGGAATGCAAACAGCCTATACCTTGGATTAACACAAAAGCTACCTTTTATATCGCTATTCCCTCGGGAACTGATTTATACGCGTACAAAGTCGAGGGCGGAAGCTAGTTATTCAATAGAAACACCTTTCAACGATTACATATGGATTATAAATAATATTGCAACATACATAAATCACATATATAAAATCACGCGTGTATTCTGTTACTACATTTTGCACAATCAGGCCAAGATGTTTACCAGTGTACCTATTAGTGACAGGTTGCAAGCCCATCGCCTAACAGTACCTACTACAAGCCTTTATTCCCTTAGTCGCCTCTTACGACATCCACGGGAAGACATGGATTGGCACTATTCTAACCCGACAACCACACGGTGAATATTGCAAGTGTACAAATATTGCTTATGCAGCATATATAATTTCGGACAGTGTATGCATGCATACACAATAAATAAATGAATTTTTTTTTTTTTTAAGTTAATTATTCTGATTTATGTTAACTTACGTATGAAATAGGTTTCCAGGATGTTAAACTATAGTTGCTGGTTGTTCATGAAAAACTACTACTTACCTACTAGCCTACTTAGCGAAATATAACAACAAACAGTGGGTCTAGACTAGTTGCATTCGTCGTCGACGTCGACTTCAAAAGCGATATCGTTTTTACAGCGTAGAATCTCGATTCTACACGGTAATAACGATATCGTCTTTCACGTGTTTCCGTATTGCCAACGTTTTGATAACTCTTATGTCATTTATAATAATGGCGACCGAGTCATAAACGATTCTAAAATACGTCAAACGCGATATCGTTATAACGCAGTAGAATATTAGGCCAAGATTTCCATCCATCTTAGTCATCAGGGTTGGCAACGCATTTGCGATCATAGGATTGCAGTGTTAAGATTGTAGTCTTGACAATGCTCGTTGCTCGTTCGAGTGTGCTCGATGAGGACTGTGCTTATTTGCAATCTCAATACTAGAAAAAAAGTCTATGAGTCACTGATCCCACTTACCATCAGGCCTGTGTGTGTGTTTGTCTACTTAACACGAAGCGAAGAAAAATCTCCAAGCCTGTTCTATCGTCCTCAACTGACATCTCCACTTACAATGTTCTAAATATGGCATAAAAACCCCTTTTTTGCTTTATTAGAGTTTACATTGCCAGTTTAGTTAATTGAAAGACACAGACAGTCAAACATGGTGAACCAAACTGAATCGCAAAACTGAATCTCAAAATAATCTAAGTATAGGGTATTTTTCCACATAAAAAAGTAAATCTCGTGAGGGCTCACCGCTGAAAAGGTCCTTTTCATTTGACCGTCCATACATCGTAATTATCGTTCTACGCTAGAACCAAGACCTCTATATGGAGTCAATTTAATATAAAAATCCCGGAGCACTGGCATTAAACGTTTTTACCAATTTATCTTCTTTGGGATTAAATGCCAGATATTATGGAGCCACTAATGACAGATAAAATTAAGGATAAACCAAAGAGACGTTTAAATAAAAAAAAGAAACATCTTGGCGTTTTTAGGAAAATAGGCGTTACATTGCTTTGAAGTTACCTAGGTTAATATTACAGGAATAAAAAAAGAGATTTACTGACTCAGGCTTGTATTAAACTGGGTAAAAACGATATGAAACGCCATTGACATGTTACCGTATTGTTGACGTTTTGATAGATTATTAACGTGCCCCATACGTCAAAGGCAATAATGGTTTAAGGCTGCGTTGCCACCAGAGTTGTGCGAGGTAGCGGAGCGGTGTGCGAGGAAAAAATCCACCAATAGAATACCTAGCCTCGCTCAGCGCAGCTCTCCTATTGGTGGATTTGGGCCTAGGTCAGTAAATCTTTTTTTTTTTAACATTTAACATTAATCTAGGTAACTTGAAAGCTTTATAAAGCCCAACTTCCTAAAAATTACGAAATGTCTTCTAGCAACAGATTTACGCTTCGAACTTATTTTTTTCTAAAAATTAAAAAGTCTTTTTATATGTTAATATGCATGGTAAATCAAAAAATTAACCTGGTATAAACACATCTCTTTTAGTAACTAGCGAAGTTTTACCCACAGGACACAACGATCAGTGAGTCTCAAACTCGACAAAGGCGAGGTTATCTTAGGGAAACTAGGATACGCATTAATTATCTAGCTCTTCGCTTAAATGTCAACCCAGTTCAACACATTCGGGTCAGGAGGTCATCAGGGTATCAGGCAAGAGGACGAATTCAATCAAAGCGGATATTAGTGGAGTGCTAAACCAGTTTAATTGGAAACTTGCCTCTTCCCAGAATGTTTGTGCACTGGGTCGTTTGTGTTCAGAGTGGACTCTTGGGTGACTTATTTATTGGCATCCTTCCCACGAATAGGTTTCACGATGCGAGCATTTTTTAATGAAAGCGTTCGCATCTTACTGTATTTTACTTTAAGTAAGATAAACTATTTAGAGTTGCTGGTATTTCTGTAGCTCTGCCTACACCACTCTGGGAATGAAGGCGTGGTGTTATGTATGTATGTATGAGATAAACTTGTGTATAAGCATCGGTTTCTCGGAAACGGCTTCAATTTAAATGACAATAAATACATACATTCATAGCATCACTCCTTCACTCCCAGAGAGGGGTAGGCAGAGCTACAGAAATAGCAACAACTCTAAATAGTTTATCTTACTTAAAGTAAAATACAGTAAAATGCGAACGCTTTCATTAAAAAATGCTCGCATCGTGAAACCTATTCGTGGGAAGGATGCCAATAAATAAGTCACCCAAGAGTCCACTCTGAACACAAACGACCCAGTGCACAAACATTCTTCAAACAATAATGAAAATACTAGAATAATAAAATCATATCTTGTTTCTTGACCAGGATAAATATTCAGTCAGATATTATATAAACTTCCGTTTTGTCCGCAGGGTGATGACCCAGATGCGAGACCTGGGCGTGGTGGCGTTCTTCGGCCCCGACGGGACCTGTCACACGGAAGCCAAGCTGGCTGCTGCCTGGAATCTGCCACTCATATCACACGTGAGTAGATAGGGGGGGGGGGACACTTGACTCCAACAAACATTTGCGCTTTAAAGCTTAATATTTCATAAACGGATTACTTAATCGAAAAACTGTTTCCCAAACTACCCCGCAATATTTTTGAAAGACCTATCCAACGACACCTTACGCTATGTGGTAGACAAGAAGAAAAAATACATCCCCACGTTACATGTAGGGTAGTACACTTGAAAAAAAAACACATTTTATTGTACCACTATGTTGATGTGACTAATATGCATATTCATGCCAAAATACAGAATTCTAGTACTAAGAGTCTGTGCGGACGGACGGACAAACTACGGAACCCTAAAAATCAGTTAAAAAAACACTCACAGATTTAAAATATAAAAAGATTTTGAACATGTGCAAATTATTAGTCGTTTCAAAGTAGGTAGCTATTTGTGTGTGAAAACTAATGCTAGAAAATGTCGGGTTCTTCCCTTACAGTCGTGTGCCCGAAATCGGTTTTTACAATAGAAATGGTTTTTTTAATTATCATAGTTAGGTTAGGTCAGGTTAGTTTTTAACTCACCTAATATAACCTAATCTACACAATACATGTTTATTAAATTCTGCAAACTCAGCCTAAAAGGATGTTCTAATATAAGAAAGGATACAGTCATTAGGTATGTGAAATTATTTTAATTGCTTTTCAAGGGGATCCCCAATAAATATGACATACATACATACAACGGCAAAGTTAAGTTAGTCCCTCAATACAATTTTACATTCTTTTAAGTTCGAACGGAACCATCGGTAAATTCACTCATTTGACCGGCTTTTTTAAACGTTTACTCACGTTTATATGTACATGCAAACAGCATCTCTGTTAAATGACCACCACGAGTCTTATTGTAAGGTGACAAGTTTCACAAATGGTCAGTTAACTGTGTTGCTGATGGTACTAGGTCAATTTGTGTAAGATTGTCCCCTGATATATTTATTTATTTATGCCGTCGTTTTTTTTGTGTATCTCTTGTATCGGGAGCTCTAGTACCTACATGTACCGCTTTCGTCGACATCGACGAAATCACGAAGGTTTTTGTTTATGATAAGTGGAATCTGATACCCCAGAGTATAATCCTAAGACATGAAATGAGTTGCCAACTCTGAGGACTAAGATGGAATGCCTCTATGCTAGTAATTTCTTCGGTTGTCTTATCCCCACACCGGAACACAACAATGCGAACAACGCTGCTGGGCATTAGGTTAATGGATAAGATGGTGGTAGCGATCCGGATGGACTCTGCCCAGAGTCCTAACATCACTAAAACTACCAAGATGATCGTAATCTTGGTAGTTGATATGGCAATGAGTGAAGTATTTTTTTAATTAAATGCTCTTTTTGCTTGTTAGTACCTATTTCGTCATTAACCATGCAGACACTGTTGCTTGGCGGGTGTTTTATAGATAAGATGGTGATAGCGATCCGGACGGACCCTGCACGGGGTTGAAAATTAGACTGATTTCGTTCGCTTTCGTTCCGTGTACTATTTATGTGAGACGGATAAAAATAAAGTTATGTAGACTCAGCCTTAGCCAACGGTGTTGAGCACCCGTGCATTCACATAAAAGTCAAACTTTTAAAGGTGCTTTTATATCTTTTATTATAGAAAGTTGTACATATACTAGTAAATCTTAGCCTGTTTGTGAAAATGTGGTTACAGAATTATAAGGGAGTCTTTTTAGTGTTGTAGGTTTATTTGGCTCTGCCTACCCTACTCTGGGAATGAAGGCGTGATGTTATGGACAAACCGTACTTTTTAGCCCAAAAAATGGGACAGTTCCTGAGCGAATAGCGATAAATAAATTCTATGTGATCGGAGTTGTGGGAAAGAGCTAGTTACCTATAAATGCTGAATTGAATTTTAATAAAGGACTGAAAACTGCAATATGGATTACAGTAGCAGCCAAAGTTCACAGTTTTTTTTAAATGTTTCTCATAATGTTTCTTTTACTAACGATCGTGACTCCGAAATATTCAAATTCATAATGTAAATAACCGTAAATGTCTCTCACACTAATATTCACTCGCATATATTTTCTAAACATAACAGTGGGGCTAGACGAGTTGCATTCGACAAACGTTAGCAATTATGTTTCGATACACAAATGTATAGAATTGACGTAAGCCACCGTGATTGTCACGTGGTACTATCTCGGTGGCTTACGTCAATTCCACACATTATTCAATCGAAACATTAACGCTAACGATTGTCGAATGCAACTCGTCTAGTCCCACTGTAACCTACACTATTGTAGTTGTTCATAAACTTGGACATCATAAATATACTTTAGTGCAGTGCAGTGAACAGGGTAGGTCAGAAGCAGGGCTCGAAACCGGTTTAAAAAATACCGGTTTATTTCTATCTTTTTATTTTAACCTTAATTAACCGGTTTAATCCACGAGCGGTGAGTCGAGAATCCAAAAGTTTTGTACTAAATAAAAACACTAAGCAAAGCTTGTTTACGGTGCATGACGTGCGTCTGGTTAACCGTTTTCTTAGCTCGAAACCGGTTAATTCGAAAAGAACTATATAAATATTCGAAAAGAACTATATATCCCCTGTGTGGTTGCCGGGTTAGAATAGTGCCACTCCATGTCTTCCCGTGGATGTCGTCAGAGGCGACTAAGGGAATAAGGGCTTGTAGTAGTACTGTTAGGCGATGGGCTTGCAACCTGTCACTAATACACTAGTAAACCTCTTAGCCTGTTAGTGCAAAATGTGGTTACAGAAATATCAGTAAGTCTTTAGAGTTGTTGGTATTTCTGTAGCTCTGCCTACCCCACTATGGGAATGAAGGCGTGATGTTATATATATATATAACTATATAAAAGTTTCTCATAAAACCGATTTATGTGAATGGAACCAAAATGAAAAGGTTTTGCGTCAAGTGCATAACGGTTTGAAAATTTTACCGGCATCCAAGCCCCGGTTAAAAGAGAAAATTTCGGGATAGCCATTTTATGTGAGCCAACATAATTATGAACCCATTACAGTAAAGTCCAGTTACACTTACAAAAGATTTCCTGGAAATCAATGCCTACAGGAAAATTGGGAGACGAAATCTTATTTTACTCTAGCCAACGGAAGCTAACAGCGTTATTTAGTCGTTATTCATTTTCACGATAAAGCAATAAAGAACTTCCCCACGCCGATAATTACTCGATAATCATATTATGAAGACAGGGAAAACTCCACGAAAGTTTGTGGGCGTGAATGTGTTCATTCATTATACTTAGATTTAAATTGACGTCGCACGGATGCGTCAATTTGAGGTCTAATTCAGAAGGAGCTCTACATTTTAGTAATTTGTCGCAGCTATTAATATATTTAATTCAAAGCGCTTTAATACGTTAGTGCGACAAAGTACCAAAGTGTATGGCTACTTCTGAGTTTAACTATACCAAGTAGTTGCGTTAATTGAAAAAGGTGCTCGGTGTTTTTTCCAAAACACATTGACATACCAACCAACAGACACCGGGTTCAATACAGAATTCACTTAGGCACGTAAATCTTATTTCTTTTATTTTTTAAGATAATGAGAAGGCACATGAACTGTCAGGCCACCTGATGGTAAGTGGAATCTGAGACCCATAGACATTTGAATTCTCAGGACTATAATCTTAAAACTGCAGTTTACCCTAAGACCTCAAATCGTTGCCAATCCTGAAGACTAAGATGGATGAACTAGTAATTTCACCGGTTGTCTTATCCTCACACCGGTTAACCAGTTAGGTTAAATCTAGGTTAACAGGTTAATTGTTAAAATTGACAGTTCTTAATGAATCTGACATTCTTGGATATTTAACCTAGGGTTAAATTTACGTGTAAGCGCGTCTTAGAGAGGAGCGGGTCCTAGGGCAACCTATACAAACTAAGGCACTTGTCAGAGTCATTGTTCAACTAAAACATTTGAATTTAAATCGTATCTCATAACCGCAAGGCTTAATTTTACTTAATTAAAATATGATCCCATTTTGAAGTGAGGTCTTATTCGCTTGGCGTTTTGTTCTATATTCCGGGTATTTATTGATCAAAGCCAAAACATGTTAACTCGAATTTGATTTTGCAACCAAGCGTATAACGTAACTTCGCCGATGTATAATTTCCAGCAATCTCTCATCAATGGGTTTTGGCCAATCGATTCACGATTGGCCAAAACCCAATTTGCGTCTTTTGTTTTATATAATTGTTTATTCGGCCGCTGTGTTAAGAGGCCGTATACGAAATTTTCCCGGTTTTGCTTCTTTTCGTGATTTTACAGTTCAAATACTGCTTTTCTATTAGTTTTAATGCACATCATGAAGTATCATTTATAATGCGAGATTTAGGTTGTTTTAAAACAATACATATTGCTAATTTTTTTATTCATATATTTAAAGTTTTTTTAATTTTAGTAACGAGAGGTTTAATTAGCCGAAGTCTAAAACATTTCTTTGCCCATTTTCTATAACATTTTACTTAGCTATGTTTTTTTACACTAAACAAATATATAAACGTGGTAAAAAGTTATTTATACATTTTTTAGACGACTTTTACAAGAATGCTTTGCAATTTTTTCATACCTTTTAGACGTCAAAACGATTCGTGACTAACGATGTTCTAAACCTTACAGCAAAATTCACAAAACAGTCTCCGGTTTCAAGTCGATTAATCAAAAAAAAAAACCAAATTATCTTTCGTGTTACGCATTAAAATTAGTAGAAATAAATAATTTCCACGATAAAATCTCGTCTGTAAAATCACGTAAATCAGCGAAATCGGCAAATTTTCGTATACGGCCTCTTAATTTCCATCACAATGAATACTGGCATTTTATATCATTGAATATCGTATGATTATACTGTAAGGGCTGAGATTCTGCACGGTAAAAACGACTTTGACGTGTTTCCGTATTGTTTACGTTTTGGTAACTCTTATTTACTGGAAAAAAAATTAAGACACGTTGGCCTAGGTGGGAGTGACCCGGCCTCTGAACCAAGACCTAGGAATAAATACTCGTGCTCATCACACAAATATCAGCCCTTACCGGGATTTAAACCCGGGACCGCTGGCTTCGGAGGCAGTGTCACTCCCAACTAAACCAACGTGTCGTCATTTATTATTCAGTAAATAAGAGTTCTCAATTTCATGTTTTCTATGTATTTAAGTATGTATTTCTCTTTATGTTTATCGTTGTCTAGTACCCATAGTCCAAGCCTAGAGCTTAGTTTGGGACTAGGTCAATTTGTGTGACATTGTCCCGTGATATTTTATTTATTTATTTAGTACTTGACAGTAATGGCCGCCGAGTTAAAAACATACTAAAACACGTCGTTCCTAAAAAGCAAGGCTTTCACACGGTTTATTTGACAAAAACTACAAATGCAATTCCTGCTCTCGCTAATTCATCTATACCTATGATGACGGTGCAAGACAACATTAAATAAAGTTTCGATACGTTCTCCTACAGAAACGAAACGAAAAAGTTTTCATGATTTTATGACTAAACTAATACGTAATTTAGGTTTCTGGTTTCAATTCTTCTCTTATCTCGTGCCTCACCTCGTCATTGAAAAATCAATTTAACATTCATCGACTTCAACGGTTGTTACTAAATAACAATGTAAAATCAGCTCGAGCAGCGCGGTCTCGCCAATTATAAAATACACCCCTGGGGTTTCCAATAGTGGCACATTTATACACAAATGCACTTGTATCTTATTTAAATAAATAAATTTAACACATGCATACATAACGTCACGCCTTTATTCCCAGAGTGGGGTAGGCAGAGCAACAGAACACCAACAACTCTAAACCTGTTGATAATTCTGTAACCACATTTTGCATTCAGGCTAAGATGTTTACTAGAGTATTAGTGACAGGTTGCAAGCCCATCGCCTAACAGTACTACAAGCCTTTATTCCCTTAGTCGCCTCTCACGACATCCACGGGAAGACATGGAGTGGCACTATTCTAACCCGGCAACCACACGGAAAAATAAATAAAAAAAAACGGCAAATAAATGCAAGTTGTTAACGAAACCACTTTGTTGCAGAAATGCGCCGGCGCTCGCAGCTCGAAGCGCGACGCGGGCGCAGGGCTCGGCGTCACGTTCGCGAGGACGCTGCCGCCCGCCTTCAAGGTCAGCAAGTCCGTCATTGCGCTGCTCAAGGCCTTCAAGTGGGACAAGTTCGCCATCGTGGCCGGCGACGCCCTGAGCGCATCTGCTCAACAAATGGATGCTATTAAAGTAAGTTTGTGTATTAAATTTCTTCTTTTTATTAATGGCGGTCTGCTGCAATTCCGCCTGTAGCAAAGATGGAAGCCTATGTCCAGACTTGGACCATCCAATAAGCAATTGTTATTGAATTTAGTAAAAAGCATGTTAGATAAACATCGTGGAATGTGTGTATGTGTGTGTGAAAAATCCTATATTTAAACTGTATCATGTACTTACTTTAAATATTGAAATAAATCGCTTTTTTACTATCGCATATCCGCAGTCATTTCGCCAATGGCAAGTCAGTGAGTGAGTAAAGATAATTAAATGGGTGGATGGGTATCTTGCCTTCTCGAAGAATACCTTCCCCGGTATATAGTTTTTGCGTGTATAAGTTATTATAGAGATCGTCTAATTTATAACTTTTTAAAATATCGCTTAAACGGCAGTTTTATTGAAAAATCCGTGCCCCAATTTTCACATTTTCTCGGAGGTTAAAACTTAAAAGTAATCACGAAATGTCTACGTTAAGAAGATTGTGAATCGATGCTTAAATCGCGTAGCTGTAAAATAATCCAAACCAATTCAGCTCCGGGCGACAACGTTTCTCACCCCCCAAATCTAACCCGATTTTCATGATTTTTTAAAATATTGTAGTTTTCATGAAAAACTGGGTTTGTTAGTTTTCATTACTGTTTTTTTTATATTTTTCTTTCCTGTAAATATTTTCTTGGAAAGGAAAACGTACAGACCTAGCTTTTCATGATATCTACAACATATTTAAAAATCGCAGAAATCGGACAAGTATAAGGGGAGAAATCCGTTATCAATTCTTTTGCTTCACAGTCATCGTAAGAAAAAAAAAAGTAAAAAGTTTAGTTTAGTATTATAAAGTTTGCTACAACAGGGAAAAGGATTAGAAACTTCTGTAATCTAGACTTTTCAACATTTTTTGTCTTTGTTTTGTGCATTCATCTGAGAAAAGTTTCATTTTGCAATTCTATTTTAATTAAATTTTCCAAATGAATTTTAATCTCTTGTGGCTGTCATTAGAAAAAAACAAATAAATTGGATTTAAAAAGCAATTAATGCATGTATTTGAATTTTTTTTTCGAGTTCAGGAGAATTTGAATTGTGTTTATAAAACAAAATATATGATCGTTTGAAACTAATGACATTGCTAGCTTTATGACGCGAGTATATCCTCATTTTTTTTGTTTACCTACTGCACTGGGCTCAAGCTCCGTCATTTCTAATTGACACCAAAATAATATTCAATGGGTTTGTCTTGAGAACGTGACAAACAGACATTTTATAATAAGGACTGGTAAACATCTTAGCCTGATCGTGCAAAATGTGGTTACAGACTAATCAACAAGTCTTTTTAGAGTTGTTGGTATTTCTGTAGTTCTGCCCACCCAACTCTGGGCGAATGAAGGCGTGATGTTATGTAAATAAGATACCTAGGCATTTTTTGATTTTTTTTTACATTATATGTATCTCTAAAACACCTCTTAAAAATCGTTATGCACAGTCGCCATCAAATTAACTGTACTCTTCATATCAGAGCATACAAGGTGTTCAAAATTATCTGAATAATGCAACGTTTTGTCAATAAAGATATTTGTGAGCCCATGTTATGGTGTATGGACACTGAGTATGGTCCGACATGCTCTTGCCGGGTTATTTATATGATAGATAACTTTGTTTGTGGCTCAGTTTTTCGAACACAAAGTGTCATCTTTCATATTTAAATTAATCAATCTCAAAATTATGATTGAAATGCATTATGTTTTGATTTAAGTTACGCAATAAATTTCAATAAAAATGAATTTTAGTTGGCAGCTTTTTTAAATTCAACATAGAAGTGCTTTCCGAGTAGAAAGCACCTTCAGAAATAATCCCCATAAAATGCGTAGACCAGTAAAACAAAGCTTTTTTATTGAAAATAAACAACTCCCAACTTTGTCGTAAAAAACCTTTTAACGTTATGTTCTGATGTTATTATAACTTGGTACCGCCTAAGGGTGAATCGAAAGCCACGAGTTTAATACATATTTATTGTACTAGGGCTTACTAGTTTAACTCATGATTTATTTATGTTGTTCTTCAGCGTATGCCTACGAAATTAAGTAACACAATTGTGGCCCAACACATCTTAAAGGACCAAGCGCAATGGGCAAACATATCAAAGGAAAGATTGTGGGTTGACACATTATTGCGAAACAGCGTCCATTTATGAAATTTAATTTCGCTGATTTACGTAATTTTACAGTTGAAATACTAGTACAAATTTTAATGCGCAACACGAAAGATAATTTATATTTTCAGCGAATGTATGATCTACTTCTTTGTTTTTATTATTTAATTTTTAATCGACCTGAAACCGGCAACTGTTTTGTGAATTTTGCTGTGAGAGGTTTAGAATATCTCATATTCATGAATCGTTTTAACGTCTAAAAGGTATGAAAAAATTACAATGTACTGCTGTAAAAGTCGTCTGAAAAATTATTAATAACTTTTCACATCCTTGGTTTTTATTTTTTGTGTAAAAAAAATATTATCCTAATAAAATTTTATCGAAAATGGGCAATAATTTGTTTTTGATTTCGGCTACTTTAAACTCTCGTTCATAAAATATAAACCTTAAAAAAATATACAAAAAATGATAAAAAAGTTGCAAAATATAATGTTTTAAAACAAACTAAATCTCGCATAAATCGTAACTCAATTATTTGATCATAACTGAAATGAGATTTCATGTTGTGCATTAAAACTTATCGAAGCATCAGATCTGTACAATCACGAAAAAAAGCAAATCCCGGAAAATTTCGTAAACGGCCTCGTAAGCGGCTACCAAATTGCCTATTGTCCTAGACACTGTATTGAGCTACCAGAGCTACGCAAGTCAGCTAAGCGCTGCACTACGAAAAATTGGCCAATAGGATAACTCCATTGTGATAGGTTAGAAAAATGAAGCGGTCCTATTGGTGGATATTTTCTTATGCACAGCTTAGCATAGCAACTACTACCTAACACGTGGCAATACTAACTAACACGTAGATTTAGAGAAAGTAACCATAAACAATTAGTAAAATTTTAGTTTCTTTTTTTTTTTTTTTAGGAAAACAAACAGCTACATCAATAAAGCATACTAAAGCGTTTAACAATAATATGTCAGTAAAAGTGTGACCAACATCGTTTACCACAAATTAACAAAGGTAGATTTAGGAGCGTATTGAGCGTTTACGATGTTTAATTTTATACAATACGATGCATGTAAGAGGAAAACGCACACACACAGACACACACAAACACACACACACACACACACACACATACACACACAAAAAATACACATTCACACGCACACAATAACAGTTGAGTAGGAATATAATTAATTGAAATGCTATGATTTAAAATACAAAATTAGGTTTGCTTTTTCTGTCTTTCTGCGAGTGTCACCAAAATACATTTTCTATATGAATTAGCACTGCAAGCATATATGTCTATGTTATTAAAAAAGTTATTATAATTGTCTACAAGTCTTCGTAAAGGAGCGCGCCGTAGTTATCGATATAGTGAATTGAAACTACTCTCAATTTAGTTACTGTGACATGTTACTAAAATTTACAACTACTATTCTGAGTTAGGACTGTATAAGTACAAGAAACCGACGTTACTTTTTAATAAACGATACAGCGGTTTTATCTCACGAAAGCGGGTGGGCTATACTTGTGTGTGTGAGGCACGTGCACGTTGTCTCTGAGTTCGTAGCAGTAGTTAAGCGCTGCCGTAGTGTGCGTGTGACATACGCGTTACGACATTTATGATATGTGTACTTAAGTATACCTAGTTTGATAAATCTTAACAGTGGTTTTATCTCACGAAAGCGGGTGGGCTATACTTGTGTGTGTGAGGCACGTGCACGTTGTCTCTGAGTTCGTAGCAGTCGTTAAGCGCTGCCGTAGTGTGCGTGTGACATACGCGCTACGACATTTATGATATATGTACTTAAGTATACCTAGTTTGATCAATCTTAACAGTGGTTTTATCTCACGAAAGCGGTTAGGCTATACTTGTGTGTGTGAGGCACGTGCACGTTGTTTCTAAGTTCGTAGCAGTCGTTAAGCGCTGCCGTAGTGTGCGTGTCTATACGCGTTACGACATTTTTTATGTGTGTACTTAAGTATACCTAGTTTGATCAATCTTAACAGTGGTTTTATCTCACGAAAGCAGGTGGGCTATACTTGTGTGTGTGAGGTACGTGCACGTTGTCTCTGAGTTCGTAGCTGTCGTTAAGCGTTGCCGTAGTGTGCGTGTCTATACGCGTTACAACATTTTTGATTTGTGTACTTACTTAAGCATTCCTAGTTTGACCAATCTTACTCAAAACGTAGTAGCGTAGCTTGAACTTATTCCTGACTAAAATGAGGAGCTGATTTAAAGACAAAGGTAGCGTGCGGACAGGCTATGGTAATTGGCGAACGAGGGTTCAAAAAATAAAATAATTAGTAATAAATAAATAATAAAGTTTAAATGTTTATTCTACTTATAGATAAAAACATGAAGTATACAATAAAAAATATTGCACTAACGTCTGAACGTATTTAGGTATTATTAATGAGCCGGACACGCAAAATTTTGCATTTTTGAGAATGGCCGTGTAAAAGTCGTCTAAAAAATTATTTATAACTTTTCACAACCTCTGTTTTTATTTTTTGTGTAAAAAAATAATTATCCTTATAAAATTTCATCGAAAATGGGCAATAAATTGTTTTTGTTTTCGGCTACTTTAAACTCTCGTTCATAAAATATAAACCTTAACAAAATATACAAAAAATTATAAAAACGTTGCAAAATATAATGTTTTAAAACAAACTAAATCTCGCATAGGCACGTGCACGTTGTTTCTGAGTTCGTAGCTGTCATTAAGCGTTGCCGTAGTGTGCGTGTCTATACGCGTTATGAAATTTTTGATGTGTGTACTTAAGCATCCCTAGTTTGACCAATCTTACGCAAAACGTAATCCCTGAAATCTACAGGAGTCGACTCTATGATTTCTTGTTTGTACCAGGAGTTGGCGAAATACAACGGCATGACCGTGACGGCGGAGCATCACTTCCCTGACTACATACCGCTGAACATCTCCAACATGGAGAAAATTGTGGAGCAGACCTACGACAAGACCAGAGGTAAGAGAAACCTGTTACACTCGTACTCTTTAGGGTGAAGCGAAATCCAAAATTATTGAATATAATATGGAACCCCACTAAAAGGATGTATATTTTTTTATTATTTAAGGGAATAAAAATAAATCGGTATATACTTTAAGCCCTCTACTTTTTAATAATTATATACAAATATTAAAAAAATAGAATTTATCCTTATGTTTTTTAAAGCTATTTTTTTCATTGATTAACATCATTTTTTAACACATATGCCTTCCTTTCCTTATTTTTGTTTTTTAACGTCATGTTTTTATGACACGGCAAAACCACGTAAATTGGGTTATTATGGAATAGGCCGTTTACAACTGTGCGTACAACTGTGAAAACTATTGTAAGGGCCTGTTTCACAATCGATAAGTAAAATTATCTGTCAAATAAAGATAGCCCTCTCTTTGTCTATTTTCAAGTGTAAGAAAGGGAAAGGGCTAAATTTATTTGACAGATATGCGTTACTTGACGATTGTGAAACAGGCGGTTAATGTGATAAGATAATAAAAATAAATACTTACTGGTTAAAGTAAATAATATATATTTACCGAAGACACGTGTAAACATAACCTAAAAAGGGCGAAAGGTGCTTATTTAAACATGAAAGTAACCTTTTTTTTTAAGTAAAATGTAATTTTCGTAATCAATAACATCCTTACTCTAGCACAAGAATGTCTAAAAATGATTTTTTTTTTATACTGTAGCATTTTCCTTGTTTTGCATGAAATTGCTGTTTAATATGTAAATTTTAAAATTATATTATTCCATAAATATTGAAAAAGGCACTAAATTTGTGAGAATTTCTTAAATAAAAATAAAATGTATAAGTATTTGTGAAGTAGTGTTAAATAATTGATGAAATTTTGCCTTAACATATTTCTTTGGAGGCTAAAAGTACCTAGTGTTTATTTTGAGACTTGATATCTACATGACAAACTTCAAATTTTGTACTCGGGGGTGATTCTCTCAACACAGCGCTGCGTCGACCTCAAAGATGAAGTTTTATCCGGCAAGTTTAAGAAGTCCCGTCGGAGCCTACAAAACACATTTTAGCGCGTGCATTCTTAATTAGGCAGCTTTATACGACACTGAACTTGACTCACCTGCCTGCTGCCTAATTGAGAAGGCACGCGCTAAAATGTGTTTTGTACGCTCCGTGTAACTTTTAACAGCAAGTATAGACACTTGATGGAAACCTGCCTCGACGCCTAAAGCGAGTTGCGCGCCCGATTAGGGTGGAATCACATCTATCGGCACCAAATCGCAAGCTACTTTGTAGGAAGATGCGTACGCATCTATTCTCCTTTCGCATACGTACGCATCTGGTGCTAATAAATGTGATTCCACCCTTAGACGTTGAAATTCGCCATTCTCCTAAATACGCGTACGCTAAAATGCGGCCGTGTGGGAACGCGTACGTACGAGTACATGATAAGACTTGTTCCAAAAACCTATTCCAGTAAATACGTCTCAGCTCTAGTCACTACCTACTTGGCAAAACGCATCGTCGACCGGAATGGAAGACTTCTTTTTAAGCCGACTTAAATAGGTACCCGAACTCAAACTCATTCGGCCATGGCGACCGATGAGCAGAGGGTCGAACCAAGTTCTTTGCAACCTCACGTTATTGCCCAAGCTTTTCCGGTTATTAGGGTTCCGTAGTCAAACTAGGAACCCATATAGTTTCGCCATGTCCGTCCGTCCGTCCGCAGCCTAGCGCAGAGACTTTCAGTACTAGAAAGCTATAATTTGGCATGAATATGCATATTAATCACGCCAATAAAGTTTTAGTATAATAAAATGTAAAAAAGTGTCCCCCCCCCTACAGCCAAAACTACATATACTAAAAATCAGGAAAAAATCTTAAATGAAAGAACATACTTATAACGAATTTTAAAAGGAAAACTATCACGACTAAGTAGACATTGGTTCTTGAGATACAGGCGATTAAAGTGTTTATACCTACTAAAATTATTTAAGTCTGCACCGATTGACTTAAAATAGAAAATTAGTTATTATTTGTTATTTTTTTTTGTAGTACTTAACAGCTTCGGAGCCCTACACTGAGCATGGTCCAACATGCTCTTGTCCGGTTTTTAAAACTCATGTTTTTAAAGGTCTAGCTATGATAAAACATGTGCCATTAGAATATGTATATTTTTCCAATGAACAACTATCTGAAACCAATTCTATCCTAAGGTTAGAATAGCAAATAACTAATTACCGTTAATTGCAAATCGTAAACAACAGTTGTTATTAATACGAGATAAATTCTTACGTAATAATCATGAATTCTACCTATACTTAATCTTTTTTCGCTACGCGGTGCGTTGCTGCTTTGGCGGTAAACCATTTAATTTTATAATTACGTGCCGTTTGAATATGCTAAAGTTTTAATGGGAATTTCCAAGTCAGAAGTATACTGAAACCCGTCATCCATGTAGTAAGTCTCCTTAAATTAGTCGGATAAATAGGGAAAATGAACATGCATGAAAAACAGAACTGAGTTGTTTTAAGAGAAAATGTAAAAAAACATATATATGTAATACACGTTTTAACCCATTTATGAAAATTTTATACAGGGTGGGAACGAATAACCCGCCAAATTTAAACCATCGATTCTAGAACCTATTTGGAGTATATAATGTGGTGTAACATGAAGTCCAATAAAGCATGTTTTTTTTTTAAATCAATTCCATAGTTAATTTAATTTTAACTTTGTTACCTACACCTAAATCATTATTCAAAAATTAACCATTTTTTTTAATCATTATTGTATTTTGTTTTATATTTTTTATTTTGTATGTGCTTTATTTTATTATTATTAATATTTGTCACGAATAAATGCTTGAATTTGTTTTTTTTTTATTTACTAAGAAACTGATTAAATTAATTTATGTTGTACGTTAATGATATTGCTACTAACAACATGAATCTTTCTAGTAAATCATGCTTTAAATTAAAAAATGATCAATTAATTAAATTAAGTATGGAATTGTGTTTTAATAATAAAAATCTCGGAAATTATGCTTTATTGGACTTCATATTATAACACATTATACTCTAAATAGGCTCTAGAATCTTTAGGCTCTAAAATTTGGCGGGTTACTCGTTCCCACCCTGTATAGACGACACGCTGGCCTAGTTGGGAGTGACCCTGCCCTCGAAGCCAGCAGTAGAAATCCCGGTAAGGGCAGATACTTGTGTGATGAGCGTGAATATTTGTTCCTGAGTCTCGGATGTTTTCTATATATTTAATTATTTATTTCTCTATCTAAGTATGTTTATCGTTGTCTAGTACTCATAGTACAAGCCTAGAGCTTAGTTTGGGACTAGCTCAATTTGTGTGACGTTGAAAATTCAAACTTCGTTAATGGTTTAGATTATTTTTTCCGCATCCTTATTTTATTTACGTAATATTTTAATTCAGTGATATTGATATTGGGTTAAACAATGCAAAAAATAATGGGTAAAAATGTACGGAATGTGGTATCCACCCCAATAGACATAACTTATAATATATCAATGGAATGTAGAGCAAAGATTTTCAAGGCGCATATTATTATTAACTAGCGACCCGCCTTCGCTTCGCTCCGGATTAAAGTATTATACATATAAACCTTCCTCTTCAATCACTCTCTCTATTAAAAAAAAACCGCATCAAAATCCGTTGGATAGTTTTAAAGATTTAAGCATACAAAGGGATATAGGGACAGAAAAAGCGACTTTGTTTTATACTATGTAGTGATGACTAGCGTTTTCTTTATATAACATTTTTAACGTCATTGTTGTGTAAGCGACATTAATACCGTCAGACCTTTTCTGTTTGTTAACACGAGCAGAAACTGGAAACCAATGGCCATTCAGCGGGGCGGGCTAAGTAATAAAACTTTATATACCAATAATTTTATTTTCTTTATCTATTGATCTTTTTATTTATTTCGATAAAAATCTAAATGGTATCAGGCTCTATTCTACTCGTTAAATCCACATTGCTTTTGACATGTTATAGTATTGTCAACGTTATGATATAACATACCAAATCCTTTAGAGTTGTACTTATTTGGCTATTCGCTGTCATCAATTATCGCATCGTTCAAAGTTTACTGGAAGAGATCCCTTAAAGGGATAAGTTTGAATGACATACTTTTTATCCTCGTTAAATACTGTTCCTGTGGGGTGGTAAGATATATTTCACACATACATACTTACAAAACATCACGCCTTCATTCCCAGAGTGGGGTAGGCAGAGCTACAGAAATACCTACAACCCCAAAAATACTTGTTTATAGTTCTGTAACCACATTTTGCACAATCAGGCCAAGAAGTTTACTAGTGTAGGTATTAGTGACAGGTCGCAAGCCCATCGCCTAACAGTACTACAAGCCCTTATTCCCTTAGTTGCCTCTTACGATATCCACGGGAAGACATGGAGTGGCACTATTCTAATCCGGCAACCGCACGGGATGATCTCACATAAATTTCCTCTCCACAGTGTACGTGTTCCTCGGCGAGCATATAGCGCTCGTGGACTTCGTGAAGGTGTTGCAGCGCCGCGGCCTGCTGCAGACCGGGGACTACGCCGTCGTGGCAGTGGACGACGATATCTACGACCCCCGGACTCCCGCCATCGTCCACGCTGGTAAAATACCTTCGGGGCAGAGCGATCAGCTGGTAGCAATCAGGGTCTATGGCCCTGCTTATGCCAATAAAAGAGGAGTAACCGGGTCATACACACTCTTAAAAACAAAAGTTGTCTCTCCTGTGGTCAATACTTAAAAGCTTGTGTGCATATAAGTTATGTTTTGTCCTGACAGCGTTTTTGCGGGAATGGGCTTAGGTGGTTGGCTTTCGGTGTGTCCACAGGAAAGACAGTAACCTAAATCTGTGTATGACCCAACTGTGGAGTAACTAAGCCATCTTTTGTGAAGCTACACAACTGTTAGGGTGCCGTTCCACCAGAGATGTGCTATGCAGGTAGGCTGCGAGGATGTGGAAGCTTCCAGTTTCCACCAGTGCTATAATATGCTATGTGGAATGAATATGAGTCGTGGATATCAAACGCATCCATAGCAACGTCATATAGCACACTCTGGTGGACAGGTACCCTTAATCCACGTTTATTAATAAGGGCATAAGAGCCTTAACCCTAAGGGCCATATTAATATACTGATCGGTCCTAGACTAGATGCAAAAAGTGTCTCTGGGGATCTCTAATAAAATTTGTCCTAAGGCCTCGTTTGTGCGAATTATCATTTGTCAATCGAATTGGACTATGACATTATGATAAATTTTTTATACTTTGAATTGTACATAATTTTAATACCATTTTGTACCTAAGTAAAATTTCATACGCCAAATGCACACCATAGTAATATAATATTTACATAATAATATAATATATGTTAGCTCGTACCATCGCTCACACTGTTAACTGTCCATCGGTAGACCTTATGCCTTTGTAATAAGATCGAGCGATGTTTTGTTAAGAGTGTTGCTGTTGTACACGCGAGGTCACCGTTGCGTTAGTAGCGTTATGGAGCCCTAATTGTTTAGAGTAAACTTTTAAGGGAAAAAAATACATAATTAAGTACTAAACAAATAATAACGAAAAATTGCACAAACAGCCAGCATTGAAAAATCTTAGTGCTAGACTTTTAGTACTAGAAAGCTGTAATTTGGCATGAATATGCATATTAGTCACGCCACAAAGTGGTACAATAAAAAGTAAAAAATATTTTTTTAGTGTGCCTACCTTACACGTAACGTAGGGAGGTATTTTTTTTTTTCGATACCACCCGATTTCCACCCTATAGTGTAGGGTGTCATTGGATAGGTCTTTCAAAAATATTACGGGTTTGCTGAAACAGTTTTTTGATTAAGTAATCGGTTTATGAAATATTAAGATTTAAAGTGCTAAAATACTAAAAATCAGAAAAAAATCTTATGTGAAAGAGCATATAACGAGTTTTAAAGGAAAACTATCACGACTAAGTAGACATCATTGATTCTTCAGATACAGGCGATTAAAAAGTTTATACCTACAAAAATATTCTAAAACGGCACGAATTTACTTTAAATAGAAAATTTGTTATTACTTCTTGTTTTTAGGGTTCCGTAGTCAAACTAGGAACTCTTATAGTTTCGCCATGTCGGTCCGTCCGTCCGCCCGTCCGTCCGTCCGTCCGTCCGTCCGTCCGTCCGTCCGTCCGCAGCCTAGTGCAAAGACTGTTAGTACTAGAAAGCTGCAATTTGGCATGAATATGCATAGGTTAGTCACGCCAACAAAGTGGTACAATAAATGTAAAAAAAAAATGTTTAGGGTGCCTCCCTTACACGTAACGTGGGGAGGTATTTTTTTTCTCGTCTACCTTACCTATAGTGTGGGGTGTCATTGGATAGGTCTTTCAAAAATATTAAAGTTAAGCTTTAAAACGCTATTTTTTGTAAGACTCAAGTGCCCCCCCTCCTACATCCAAAACTTTATACCTACTAAAATCATCTAAAACGGCACCAATTGACTTTAAATAGAAAATTTGTTATTACTTGTTGTTTTTTGTTTGTAGTACTTAACAGCTTCGGAACCCTACACTGAGCATGGTCCGACATGCTCTTGCTCGGTTTTTAAATCAACAGAACGTCATAAAATCATGAATGCATTATTATTGCACCAGGAAACTACCGGAAATTATAGGTGGGAATTTTAATTAAAGTCTAACTTTCGAAGTTCGAGTCTAGAATTCGTTTAGCTCTGAGTATCTCGGGGACATTCCAATATCTCCGGTTAAGAGCTATTCAATTACTCCGAAGATTGATTTATTTGTGTGCCAAATAAATACCAATTTATTTAGCTTTTTATGCTTGAGTCAAATCCTCACTCTAATGCAAAATGTTTCACTTGTATATTTGAGTTGACTCCACACATAAAATCAAAAGAAAAACGAAGGGGCAAAATGGATGTTAAAAAAATCCGCAATTTTTTTTCCATGATTCCCTGCGAAAAATACTCGTTTTGTACAACACGGCAGATGTGTTTATCTTACCCAAAATTACCTTTTTAAAGTCAACTCTACTCGAATGTTGTACAGTCAGTGGTCCAGATTAATTTCCATATTAGCTTGAAAGTCTCTTGGGTTCCACAGAAAAAAGTTAGCAACCGACAAATCGGGTGATCTGGGTGGCCAGGAAACTTGCCCATTTTATAAGATTTATTGTCTTTTTCTACATCACGTTTACGGAGGGCACCTGACTAGGTTCTCCAAGTATCCATTTATTTACTTATTCCCGTGATTTTGTAGAAGTGGTTTACCTCTCGGGACCTGTCAGAATTTCCGAGATAAAAAGCACTCTTTACCTGTACCACATCTCACGTCGATCGGTTGAGATGTTGAATCGTGAAGACGAAACAAACAAACACACTTACACATTTTTGATATTAGTAAGGATTTTATTGAGCGTGAATGGTCCTAATTCCTACGAGTATTAGGTAATTTCACAACTCGTTACCCTTTTTAATGTTGTCAGTATTTTAGCGCTGTGTAGCTTGTGGCTCAATCGTATATTTACACTAGATATACTTTCTAGGATGTACCTATTTAGTTTTAATTAGTACTCTTTCACGACCATTTTTGTTCCACAGCAGCGTGTGTAAAAATCATATTGTTACAAAGTGGTCGACTTTGAATATCGCTTTTTTGCAGCAATATTTGATTGCGACCGCTTAACTACATGAAAGTAGGTACCTACTTTTTTTAATCACTTACATCATTTTATTGACAATAGGATCCTTAGGTTTCTTCATTAATTTAAATTTCACAAAAAAATTGGCTCTAATTCTAGGCAATGTGTTACAACAAGGTTTGACGACACGTTGGCCAAGTTGGTAGTTACCCTGCCTCCGAAGCCAGTTTAAAATCCCAGTAAGGGCCGATATTTGTGTGATGAGCACGAGTATTTGTTCCTGAGTCTTGGATGTTTTCTATGTATTTAAGTATTTATTTCTCTATCTAAGTATATTTATCGTTGTCTAGTACCCATAGTACAAGCCTAGAGTACTACTAAAATTACTGACTGTTGAGTTTCTTGTGGCGCTTTTTCTCAGCAGTAGTCTTTGGAAGCGCTGGTAGAATTCTGACGTATAAAAGTGCCCTTGCGGCCTCCTTACTGAATACACAACATTTATCACCTTTTTTATCTTTATCATCTGACAAGCTTAGTACAGTCAAGGTCATAAATATGTATACATTTTAGTACCTTATCTATTTAACGTCATGTTTGAACTGCCATATGAAATTGACACAGCGGTTAAAGTGACAAGGTACTAAAGTGTATACATATTTATGACCTTGACTGTACGAGGAGTGATCCATAAGTTTTGATAATCGGTATGAACCATCCCCATATTGATATTATTTTAATGAAAGTATACCATGGCATTAATCAACCTTTAATTAGAGAAAAATATATACATTATTCATTTGTTTTTCTGTGATAGCTAGACAAAAGACATATGTATGAACAATTTTATAAGTCGGCAAAAAAAGAGTGAGTTTTGTAATTATTTGGAGCGGTGTGTTACTGAAAATGAAACCTTGGTTTATTAGGATTAAGGATAAATAAGTTAACTTTGTCACCAAAATTTTGGCTGGGTTTTTCAGGATTTTTGAGGCCTACAAATAATATCTGTGACATTAGCTTTTACTAATGGAGCTCAAATAATCTACGAGAGTTATCAAACATTATTATTTTAAAGTATTGTAAAAATATTATAAATAAGCTATAGAAGAAAACACTAATTTGCGGCAGGAATTGTGCTTCAGAGCTTTGTGCTGCGTCGATCTTAAAGATGAAATTTTATCCGGCAAGTTTAAGAAGTCCCGTCGGAGCGTACAAAACACATTTTAGCGCGTGCCTTCTCAATTAGGAAGCGTTATATAACACTGAACTGACTCACCTACCTGCTGCCCAATTAAGGCTGCGTTTCCACCAGAGATGTGCGAGGTAGCTAAGCGGCGCGAGGCTGTGTAACGAGGAGGTGTAACGGTGTGAATGTTTCCACCAGAGATGTGCGAGGTAGCTAAGCGGCGCGAGGCTGTGTAACGAGGAGGTGTAACGGTGTGAATGTTTCCATCAAAGATGTGCGAGGCAGCTGAGCGGCGCGAGGCTGTGTAACGAGGAGGTGTAACGGTGTGAATGTTTCCATCAAAGATGTGCGAGGCAGCTGACCGGCGCGAGGCTGTGTAACGAGGAGGTGACAGAGGCTCCCCGCTCGCCCGGAATCCTCGCTACGCATCCTCGCACCGCTCAGCTACCTCGCACATCTTAGCCAGACACATTCCTCGCACACATCTTTCCCTTCGTTTGTATGTACAAAAACCTCGCTCCTCTGAGCTGTTTCCACCAGAGCTAAGCTAAGCGAGGATAGGTAAATGAAGCGTTTCTATTGGTTAATGACAAACACATCCCTCGCAACGCATCCTCGCACATCTCTGGTGGCACGCGCTAAAATGTGTTTTGTACGCTCCGACGGGACTTCTTAAACTTGCCAGATAAAACTTCACCTTTAAGATCGACGCAGCGCTGTGTTGAGAGAATCACCACCAAGGTCCCGCTTCCCTATTACGTAACCCTTACTTTCGACTCCTACATCTCATTCAGTAATGTTAAAAACCAACTATATAATAATCAAGAGTTGATAATGACTTAGTGAAGGTGCAAAATTTGTAAAAAAAATATAAAATAACACAATTAAATGACGTCATTAAGTTTTTGCAAACACAGAAAGTGTGCTTATTCCAATTAAAGTATAACGATTTACTTATCTCCCATTTTTTATACTAATTATCAAAACTTATGGATTATCCCTCGTATACATACGTCCTTAGTGTCAAACGAAATCTTATCAAGAGAATTTCGTAAGCAATGAAAGTTGAAACATGAGTTGAATGAATTCTATCAATTTCAATCGTTCCACAATGCGTTCGACAAACGACGCCCACTGCCTTACGAACTGGGGCCCTAGCCAAGATGCAAACGCTCCTAACTTTTTTCTTTTCTATCACTCAAAATGTATGGGATGACAGTCGACCACGTGCTTTATCGGAACGCACGAGAATGTCATCCACTACATTTTGAGCGATAGAAAAGAAAAACGTTAGGAGCGTTTGCATCTTGGCTAGAGCCTCTGGATTATCGGGTGGCAATGGATTTTTTAAGATTCTGAAGTTCCGCCGTCTGGAGTTTCCTTTGTAAAATCTTTGCTAACAAACATCACAGCTAAACAGTTTATTTAAAAAAAGTGCAGGAGCATGACGGACCATGCGCAGGGTAGGGTTCCAAAGCCGTTACAACAAACACAAAAATATATCTCGAAAAATAAGTATGATCAAATTTTCTATTTAAAGTTAGTTAGTGCTCTCTTAGATGTTTTTTAATAGGTATAAACACTTTAGTAAATCCTGTATCTCGGGCAGTGATGGGCAAAATATAATCGACTAACGATTAACGATTAATTAATCTTAGTCGTAAAAGTTTCGATTAATTTAGTCACGATTAAATTAATCGCCGATTAAATAACAGCGACTAAACTGTTACTCAATTAATTAATTAGTTTAATTTTCTCTCGATTAATATTAGGAATAAATCGTTCCTTTTGTAAGTCTAACTTTGGAGTGACGTTGACAGAGTGCTACAGCTTAACAGCTTACCCTCTGTATAACATCATTTACAAAATATTTAACTTTTGTACCGTGCGTGTTCCAATTTTGAATCGAGATTTTAATCGTGAAATTTAGTCGATTGAACTGACGATTAATTAATCGTTATTCGTGTACTCCGTCGATTAATTTATTCGCGATTAAACTAATCGTGATTAATTTTGTGACGAGATTGTTTAATCGATTAATTAGTTGATTAAAAAGTTAATCGGTTAATGTCTATCTCTGATATCTCAGGATCTAATCAAGCCAAGTAAAAGATACATCTCTTTAAAAGTAATACGGGCGGACGGACGCGGCGTATGCACATTGACATTTTGAACACGGAAGCTTAATAATAAAACGGCAAACCAAACAAAATAGACGTCTTGCGTCTTTTGTTTGTTTATGACAACATAAAACAACCCTAATAACCGTAAACGACGTCCTAATGTCAATATTATTGTTTACTATCCTTCCAGTTACAACGTAATACGGAGACGGAAAAACTAGTAAAACTGACAGGATAACGTTAAGTTAATTTTGAACCGCTTGTTGCAGATCATCTGGGGCAGAATAGCAGTGATATCACAGCCTTCAGAGCCGTATTGAAGCTTACGCCTTCGTTCCCAACGAACCCTAATTATACGTAAGTATAATAGATAAAATCAAGCGATGTTATGGTGCCCTTAAGTTAAGAGTTGATAATTCTTACACAGAACAACAGATTTTCATCAATCCTGTCTAAGAAATCAAGAAAACTATAAGTTACTTCTATTTAAAAAAAAAAACTTTAAATCGGTGCAGCCGGGAGAGTGTTCTTCCCAACATCGATTTACACCACGTTCAATAATAATTCTCCAAACGCAAATGTAAGTTGGTAATTGCAAACATACATCGGGAGAGCAGGATTAGCAATAATCAACTTTGCACGGGCCGGTATAGGGAAAACTAGGTAGAAAATATTTTAGGTATGTACACACGAAGACACTGTTAATTGACCACCCCTAGACTTTAATACGTTGCGATAAGGTTTATGTTCGTTTGTAAATGTACAGTTAACAGTGTCTTCGACTGTACAAGCATGAATAATCCCAGTAATATTATAACTATGCGAACGTTTGTGTGTAAGTTTGCTACTCAAACGCTGCAATCGCTGGGAGGATTTGAATGAAAATTCAGCTAGAAAATTCGAAGTGAGATCGTCAGAATAAGTACAATCGAAATTTACGCGGACGAAGTCGCGGACAGAAGCGAGTATTTAAATTGAAGAACTAGCTTATGCCCTACGATTTCGACCGCGTGGATTTCAACTGTCGTTATTCCCCAGGGAACTTTTAAGTCAATCTTATCTTGCGTGTAGAGTTGCGTCAACTTTTCTACGTGGAATAGGAGCATACAGCGGAGTATTGTTGACTTTGTCGAACGATTTTTATACAGTCAAGGATTTTTATAAAACAGGTCACTTAGTACAAAATTTCCATAGAAAGTGACCCGTTTTCATTATTACTGAGTGTATTATTTGAGTATACCCTACGTGTTTAGATCAATTAATGTACTATTTGCTTATTAAATATTATATAGGGTGTATATTATGATATTTGATCACTAAGCATTTACATATCATGGCTACTGATCATTATGTTTCAAGAAATTGTGCGTTTTGTTATGGATTTATTCTGTATATAATTTGATTATTACACTGATCAAAATTATGCCATTCGTGTTAAGCAACATGAAAATTAAGGTAGATCGTTATATTTGTCTCGCTTTAACCTATTAAAACGTATTGTCAATAAAGCAATACGGCTAGCAAGCAGTCATGTCAATGTTTAACGCAGTTAAAGATCTGACAGCCGAAAAAAGGGTGGACGCCTGCGGGGATGCACTGAAGCGGCCATATTTGTCTCCACAGCTGAGGGGTTATAATATGTGCGAGTATACATTTGAATTGTGCTGTTTTCAATGTTTTCATCACACTTGCTCGGAAAGGGTTATATAACACGCAGGCGTTTAGGGCAGTTATAGCCGACTTAGCTCCCGCGGGACTAATAGATTTTCATAACTCCCTAGGGAGTTATGAGTTTAGTTTTAAAATATAGAATCCACTTATACATCATTTCAGACCAAGGAGGTGTAAAATCAGCCAAGATTTATTTCCTATATTCAAAACTTGGCTACAAAACCGATTTTACTGTTTAATTAAACTTACGGCACATTTGTCTGCATTATATTTCTATTTTAGCATTATTTCAGAGACATTCGCAATCATTTTATTAAATTTCATTTTGAAAATTTGTACAATCTGGCAGAATGGCCTGTATTTGTCAAGTTTAAAAAAAAAGCAATTCTAAGCATTATCTGTGGAAGACTAAAAAAAAGTTGTCAAACTCTTTTAGCTTAGCGAATCGATTTCGTTTAATTTTGTTTTTTTTTCTATTTGTTTTTTATTTCCTCGCTAATGTGATGAAAATCATTGTGTGTATCATGGGCAGTAAGGAGATTGCAAACTCGAGTCATTAAAAGCCAGTCTAACAGTCTCTCGTTAGCAATCCTCTTCTTACCGCCCTTGATGCACAATGTACTATTTTTAATGGGGTATAACAAAGTGTTATCTCCCGATAATTTTGCTATACGCTACAGGCTCATATATATACTTAATATTTGAACAACGACCTCTACAATTAAGATGCTGCCCTCGTCGACGTATTCAGCCATTCACACCGAGGCGAGGGCTTCCAAATCCTCTCATACATAGGGTGTTACGTCGCATTACGGAACAGAGGGCCTGTGTTCGCGCGAGATAGAGGGCTTGGCCCCCGACGTGTTTGGAGAACAATTAGTAATAACACATCCCCTATATTTTGATGGGTAAGATTCTAGGTTTGGGTTGTTATTTTCTGTTGAAAATGTTGCGCGCGCTTCTTGAATATATTCCGTAAGCTAGGCAGTAGGCGCTGTGTACACATTTTCTTTGTGTTTACTACTTATAGAAAAGAATTCGATCTAAACAACTTCAGTCGTTTCTTATTATTTCCAATATAGTTTTTATCCGCAAAGACTAAGGTAAGCACTATTCAACGTAGAAGTATTTATTTTTTTAATTTTTGAATTCTTATTGTTTTTTTTTGGTTTGTGTTGAATAAATACTTTCTATTATATTCTATTCTATAAATATATATACGATCCCAAGACGCCTCAAATATTTACATTACACGCCCCTATGCAACTTACATTAAGGCCCATGTTAATAAATAAATATCACGGGACAATGTCACACAAATTAACCTAGTCCCAAACTAAGCTCTAGGCTTGTACTATAGGCACTAGACAACGATAAACATACTTAGATAGATAAATAAATACTTAAATACATAGAAATCATCTAAGACTCAGGAACAAATACTCGTGCTCATCACACAAATATCTGCCCTTACCGGGATTTGAATCCAGGACCGCCGGCTTTGGAGGCAGGGTCACTGCCAACTAGGCCAACGTGTCGTCAAACATGTATACATATGTATATTTGACGCGATGACTGTGCAGAAATTAATGCTTGTATCTATTTAAGAGGTCACATGTACATGCTAAAGTCGGTAGTATTTACTTTACTCTAACACAAAATGGCGCTTAATATTTCATAAGCGGATTAAATAATCGAAAAAATAAAAAACAGTTGAAGAGCTATTCAACGACACCCCACACTAGACGTTAGACGAGACGAGGGGTAGAGGAGAAAAAAGGAGATTTTTATTTTACGTTTTGATTTTACCACGTTGTTATCGTGACTAATATGTATATTCATGCCAAATTGCAGCTTTCTAGTGCTAAGAGTCTCTGAGCTAGAATGCGGACGGACACGGCAAAACTATTAAGGTGTTAAGGGTTCCTAGTTTGACTACGGAACCCTTAAAAAAAAGAGGATACGTACAGACCTTTTCATAATCTCTAAAATATAATATTTGTACGGATTATTTATTTTTATGATTAGGTATTTTTTATTTAAATATTTGAATTTGACGTAGCAATCCAATCCATATCACGTTCTTGGCGCGGAAGCACATAAAGGCATCCCTTTTTTCTTTTGTTTTAGGTTATAATAATATGTGACCTCTTAAGAAATAATGACGTTCCAAAATCATAATTTAGCTGTAATACCAACAGACATATACAAATAAAAAAGGCAAGTGAAGCAACCCCGTGGTCCTTGCCTTGATCTATACTGCACTTCTAAGCCAATAAACAGTATCTCAAATTCAATTGCCAAAGTAAATTCAATCCTGTTCTATTAGTATTAAGGTTGTGATTGCTACAGGAGTTTTATTTGAGATGCTGCTATGTTAGGGGTTTTGCAGAAATAGCCTCGTCGCCAATAATCGTCGTTTTGTCCTCAGGGATCTGTGCCAAATGATTCGGGAACACTCGGCTGCTCCTCCGTTCTGCGTGCCCAACTATCATAAGTTGTTCGAGGATGCTTCGGTAAGTTAATTTTTAACAGGCTTCAAAAGAGGATGGAAGAATGGAAGGATTCAGCTGGAGCGTCGGTGGCCTAGTGGCTTAGGGGGTTGACTCGTGATCGTAAGGTACCGAGATCGAACCCCACACCATGTGCCAATGAGTTTTTCTAATTTTAGTACATTACCCGATGCTCTTACGGTGAAGGGAAAACATCGTGAGGAACTGCACATTCGTGTGTAAGGGGATAATTGCACAAAAGATCCTGAAGGGGTCGAAGTGTATCCAAAAGGGCCTATCTGTAAGATAAGAAGATAAGGGTTCGGCTGTGTGTTTTTTTCGGTGAGCCATCATTTCATCAAATTTGATTTCATGGATTGTATCATTTCATTGAACGCTATTTTCAGTTGAAACCATGACGTTTACTAAACCTAAGTTAAACATGTGAATACCAAAAACTTTTGCTCATGCGGAAATTGCCTTTCAATAAAATAATAGGTAAACCTTTTTCATGTATGTTCACTGATTCCTCTGTCAATATTGTAACACAGCGTACCCTTAAAACTTAACTCCGGGTTTTTTATAAAAAAATACTTACTATTCGTACCGTGTGGGTGCTGAGTTAGAATAATACCACTCTATGTCTTCCCGTGGATGTCGTAAGAGGAGACTAACTAAGGGAGTAGTTAAAGGCTTGTAATACTGTTAGGCGATGGACTTGCAACCTGTCACTAATACACTAGTAAACTTCTTGGCCATTATAAACAAGTGTTTGTAGAGTTGTTGGTATTTCTGTAGCTCTGCCTACCCCACTCTGGGAATGAAGGCATGATGATATGTATTACATGTATGTATGTACTCTTCTTCTTCTTTTAATTTAAGAGCCCTGCTCTTGTAGATGGAGTAATTTCTAATCTTCTCTTTTCTCTGCCAGTCCCTTCACCTCTCTATACGACACGACATGCACATTCTCCTTAATTTGGTCCATGTAGCTTCTCCTCGGTCTTCCTCTGCCTCTTTCCTTCAATCTTTCCCTCTATAATGTGTTTGATAAGCATGTCATGCCGCAATAAATGGCCAATCATCCCTCCTCTTCTGTTCTCCACACTCTCCAATATCCTTCTCTTCTCCTTTACCCTCGCCAATACTTCTTGATTTGATACCATTTCCGTCTAACTAATGCCTTCCGTCATTCTCCAGCACCACATCTCAAACGCCTCTAGCATCTCTTTTTCCCTCTGTATTAGGGTCCACGCCTCGCTTCCATATAGCAATACTCCATATATACGATTTTATGAAATGTTTACGGGGGGGGGGGGTCTATATGTACTATACGTATAAATATCGATTAATAAAATTGAAAATAGAATGCATTCAGTGTGCCCTTAAAGTGTGAAAATATTGATGTTCCGTTCGAGATGATACAGGTTGTTCGAGAAAAATCCCACGTGCTCGTAACAGTCGTTAACCTCGGAGCCCTAATTATACGCCGTTGTTGCTATCGTGAAATGAGAAACGTGTTCGATAGATACCAAAATGATAGAAAGACACGTGTAAGAAGCTATTACAACTACAAGAGAGCCGTGACCCATGTTGGTCGTTTTTTTAATTATTATTTTATTTTAAGGAGAAGGCACACAAGCACTCAGGCCATCTGATGGTGAGTGGAATCTGAGACCCATAGACATTTGAATTCTCAAGACTATGATCCTAAGACCTCAAATGCGTTGCCAACCGTGAGGACTAAGATGGATTGCCTCTATGCTTGTAATTTCACTGGTTGTCTTATCCCCACACCGGAACACAACAATGCGAACACTGTTGCTTGGCGTGTGGTTATTGGATAAGATGGTCGAAGCGATCCGGACGGACCCTGCACAGGGTCCTACCATCACTAATAACCTATGTACCTAATAATAAATAAAGAATTAAAAAACAATGTCTAAATAAAATATTATATTAAGATGAAATTTTAATGGAAAAAAAGGAAGAGGTCCGGATCACTACCACTACCTTATCCATTAATCTAGTACTTACCACTAAGTGACAGCGTGTTCGCATTGTTGTGTTCCGGTGTGGGGATAAGACAACCGGTGAAATTACTAGCATAGAGGCATAGCATGTTAGTTCTCAGGATTGGCAACGCATTTGAGGTCTTAGGATTACAGTCTTAAGATTATAGTCTTGAGAATTTAAATGTCCATGGGTCTCGGATTTCACTTACCATCTGGTGGTCTGAGTGCTCGTGTGCCTTCTCCTTAATATAAAAATAAAACGTTATTTTTACAACTAATTTTGCTTATTTTTATATAATTTTTGAGCATTATTATAAGCACGTCCCTTACTAGATAACCTATATTAATAATATGTAGATAATGTAGTAGACTGTACTTGACCTATATTTATAGTTACTCGTAGGTCATAATAAACAAACGAATAAAAATAAACGATGATTGTATATAGGTTAGCCATTAGATTGTGTGCCAATAGAAACGGACATTTTATTACAGATTAAATATTAAATTCAACAGTACTTTCTCCAATTGACTGATATAAACGTTATGAAATATTAGATATACCTACTGGCCAATAATACCTATTTTCAATCCATACACAACTTTGTGAATGATTTGAAATTATAGTACGACATTTCTAACAAGTAACTCGAAGGACGCAATTTATTTTCTACGTAGGTATACTTACCGAGGAGTAATGTTCACCGTATCATAAATAAAAATACAAGTGGAATATCGAGAAAAACAAACTCAAACCTCGATAAATTCTAAAACTTAATGAAGTAACTGTTTGCTCATCAGTTTATTTTTCCATAAATCTATTTAGTTAGTTATTTCTTTCCACGTTGAACAAAATCAATAGTGGTTGGTCGTTTGTTAAAATTCATCAGCCTGTATTTTTACAAGATTTTTATTTAACATGTCGGTTCGTATTTACTTTAAAGTCTACTTTTGCGTTTAGAAAATAAATTGGACTTTCTTTATATTACCGAGGTACTATTTGCTTGTTAAAGATGCTTGGGGATTGTTGAGAAAGTGTATTTGCTCTCAATTCGTTTCTGATAGGAAATAGTTATTTTTGTACAACAAGAGAGCAAAGTTGTTTTTTGCTTTTTACAAATTTAGCTCCCCTAAATCTAATAAGATTTCCACGATTTTTGAATATGTTGTACATATTATGAAAAACACGGTCTGTGCGTTTCCGCTTTTGAGTTTTTTTTCTTATCGATAAATATTTTCTTGGAAAGGAAAACGTATAGACCTAGTTTTTCGTAATATCTACAACATATTCAATAATCGTAAAAATCGGCCAACGTTTAGGGAGAGAAAACTTTATCGCATTTTGTATGGATTTTGTTTGCTTCACAGAGTCCTGTTTATCACAGTCTACTTGCCATCAAATCTCCGGTCTCTATTCACTAGTTTCACAATAGGCTAGTTGACTCTGTTTTAAAGTAGGTCTGAAGTTATTAATTATTGTCCGATTAGATGAAAAAAAATATTCCCATATTTTTTTAGGACCTACAAAACCGCAAAACTAAATTTTAAAAGTTTAGTTTTCGTTAACAGGCGAAAACGCTTACAGCCATATTAGTCTATAGATTATCTGTGCTGTGACGTCATACGGGCCGAAAACAAACATTTGACATTTGACGAGAGCATTTGACATATAGATAAACAATTTATCATTTTCGAAACCTCGATACTTTTATTAATAAAAACCATGACTGCCACCAGTTTACATGGAAAATATAGTAATTAACGTTATTGTATATTCCGAGAATGAAAGAACACATCAATTACGACCCCAGGGAAATTATGGATTAGAATCCCCAGTGAAATAAATATGCGAAATACATGGCTAAAACTTGCTAAAAAGGATCCTGACTTTATCGACTAAAACAATTTTTGTTTTTTTGCGAAGATCACTTTGATGTTAGTATTTACTTAATAAGTTATTCAGTTTCTGCAGAAACTTTTATCTTCAATAATAATAAGCTCGGCAGAGCAGCAATCTGGATTCAAGGCAAAAAAAATACCGACCATCAATGTGTCGATTCTTGGTAAGTTTGTGCTATCTGCATTCACGAATCCAACATCCATGATTGCTCTTATCAATAAAACTAGAAAGCAGTAACAATAATACACAGATTAGGTTTTTACTAATGTTAAAACGACTACGATCATAATCATAACACAACCTCAGAGTCCATGAGTCATAAATGTCAATGTCATTTCACAGCACAGAATACTTACAGAATATACCATTGCGAATTTCACTTGTATAAGAACCGACATGAAGTATGCTTAGAGTCCTATGACGTCACAACAAGTCCGACAGCGTTTTCAGAGTTCAAAATAAAAAATAAAAATGAACAATTTTTAAATAAAAAATACGTAGCCATCTTACACTTTTAATATCTGAAATCGATAAATATTGGTTTCTTAAGTCTAATACTACAGAAAATATTAATTTATTAAGCCAAATTTAATATGAGGCAAGTAGCCTATAGAATACTATAGGCTACTTGCCTCATATTGAATTGAATACAATTCAAGGGTAATAATGGTCTGACAACTTAATTTTTCTACTCGCGTAGTACAATGTGCTGCTAACGATACCGCTATCGGTAATCCAATGAGGTGCCTTGTGTGATCGGAACGTTGACATTTCATTGTGAAACGTTTCACAAAGTTCTTTTTCGCATTGCAAATGGCGTGAATTATTGTTTAAAAAAAAAAAGTTCACCTTATATTATCAACAGGTGCTATTCTATGTTATTTATTCAATTATTGTTAAATCGACTTTATAGATTAATTATAATATGTATACACAAACAATTATTAAATAATTAATACTTACATAACGGACATAAGTGAATTTAAGAGTTATTATAAAAAATAGTAGTTCAACATTTTTTAATTTGGCTGAATGACCTAAAGTTCCCGGGTCTTTTCTAAGGTGTACTGTAGTAAAAAAAAACAAACGTTTCAAAATAGCTGGAATTTGTTTTGTTTTGCTTTTGCACGAAGTTCTTGAAAGTTAAAAGAAAGAAGAGAGTTAATCACTTTTCATGTGTGAGAATGTGTGACTTTGGCGAATTAAGTGATGCGGAAATGTTGACGCCGCCAGAAATAAAACAGGCGGCAATGGAAGTGAGCAGTAATTTGCTACCTTTAAAATCGAAAAAGGTCCTATATATTGGTATATTGTACATGTTTTATTTTACGATTCCGCCCATTATACCTGGGCAGAAAATTTTGTGCTACTTGTAGGTACATATCCCTTTGAGCTCATAGAAAAAGTAATGTATGCAACTATTCATAATCAGCCATTGAGACACTCATGCGTATCTATTATGACATTCGGCTTCGCCTCATGTCATAAACTCGCACTCGTGTCTCAATGGCCCTTATTATGATATAGTTGCATAAACTACTATTATAGATTACCTGTTAAACTGATGTCGTAAGGTTATTATTGTGAAATCATTATGACACTGCGTAGTTTATTGGTGAAGGTGGATACAGATTATTAATTGCTTAAGGGAGCTTAACGGTGCGTTAATTACGGTCTGTCAAAATTGACGTCATGTAGTTGGGCGGTTTTCAAAAAAAGTGTATACGATTTACGTACAAGGTGTACACGATTAACGTATCTAAATGAACGACTTATTAAATTTGAAAACCACCCTGTTACTAAGACACATTCTTTTGTTTAGGTACTCCAGGTCACGGAATTTGACGTTAATTAATGTTGTTGCATACATGTCAAATTATCATAAATGTGTAATATTTTACACATTACTTCTATTTTTATATATTTATTTGTTTGATTTTAGAAATATTCTAGTAAAAACGTAGAGACCACGTTTGTAAAAATACCTACAACATATTCAAAAATCGGACTAGGTTTAAACGTTATCAGTGTTATCACATTTCGTATGAAAGTTTTTAGTTTCACTATCCTCTTTAGTATTTCTCCAACTAATAAATCTGCCATGCTAACATAAAATGCAGTATCTCAGACAAAACTTCTGTAGCAATTGCAACCTTATTCGTAACGGTATAGGATTGAATCTGCTTTGGCCATTAAATCTGAGATACTGCATTTATGCTTAGGAGGGCAGAAATACACTGGTAAACTTCTTGGCCTGATTGTGCAAAATGTGGTTACAGAATTATCAACAAGCTGTTTTAGAGTTGTTGGTGTTTCTGTAGCTTTGCCTACCGCACTCTGGGAATGAAGGCGTGATGTTATGTATGTATGTATTACAAATATCTCAGCATTTTTATGAAACGAATCTAACCTATTTACCTATTTAGTGGTGGTAGGACCCTGTGCAGGGTCCGCCCGGATCGCTACCACCATCTTATCCATTAACCACCCACCAAATAACAGTGTTCGCGTTATTGTGTTCCGGTGTGGGGATAAGCCAACCAACAAAAAGTGATATTACTAGCATAGAGGTATTCCATCTTAGTCCTCAGGATTGGCGACACATTTGAGGTCTTAGGATTAAAGTCTTTAGAATTCAAATGTCTATGGGTCTCAGATTCCACTTACCATCCGGTGGCCTGAGTGCTCGTGTGCCTTCTCCGTTAACATTTTTTTTTTTTTTTTATGATAAGGCGAAGGCACCCGAGCACTCAGGCCACCTGATGGTAAGTGGAATCTGAGACCCATAGACATTTGAATTCTCAAGACTATAATCCTAAGACCTCAAATGCGTTGCCAACCCTGAGGACTAAGATGGAATGCCTCTATGCTAGTAATTTCACCGGTTGTCTTATCCCCACACCGGAACACAGCAATGCGAACACAGTTGCTTGGCGGGTGGTTAATGGATAAGATGGTGGTAGCGATCCGGACGGACCCTGCACAGGGTCCTACCACCACTAAAAAAAAAACCTAACTTATTATTTACAGTTGAAAAATTGCGGGTTGTGAAGTTTGAAACATTGGTTATGAAATGACAGGATCCCATGTAACATATGTTTACGTGACAATTGTCAAAATTAAACCCGTTATTCTCACACTAGTTGTTTACTTCTCACCACAAAACGTTCACTTATCCCACATGTAATTCCAAACTCAACCCTTAGCTCAGACATAGGTAGGATGACATTGGACATTCGTCAGAGGCCACCTTCGTTTCGGGACAAGGTAATTCGTACAATATATTGTTACGTGATATTCCCTGAATTTGCGGCCAGTCGAGCAGATTATTCGGAGAGCAATATCTACCTTCCAACCCTCAGAGCATAGAGTACTAGAGAGAGGACAAGCCGCCGGCGGCCGCGTCGCAGTCGTTAGCTCAATGTGCACACTGCCGCTAGTTCACCCTCCGTTTAACTAGGAACGTCGGTATACAAGTGTGTGACACAAAGACTATATTAATGATAACAATGCTTGGGACTGAATTGCTTGTAATAAAATGTTTAGTCCTTACGACAAAAGGTTGCGAACGTCGAAAAAAAAAAGACATCAGACAGAGTTTCTTACAGGTTCTTCTCTGATCGGTCGCGATTTGAACCTGCAGTCAATTTAGGCTAAGTCGCTACTATGACGTTTCAAAAGAGTTTATTATTTGTAAACCTACTTGAATAAAGATTATTCTGATTCTGATTCTGTGTGCTTTAGATGTGTGCGTGCTTTGTCATGTCAATTACTTGTGTTTGTGTGGGTTAGTGGACTTGCGACAGCGTTCTCAATACAAATCGGCCGGCGTGCCAGATCTCTTTATTTTCATACATCTGTGTTTCAAACAATACGTACATCAGATAACCTAATATTGCTAGTTCTGTATTTTCCCGGCAGACAACAACGAAGAGGGTCGGGTGTCATTGTGTCGCCTGTAATTATTACGTACAAGTGTGATTCTCACGTATCTAAGCTAGCATTATAGTATAAGAACTTACAAATTAAAATCGAAAAAAAAGCTCCTCTTTTCCCAAAAAAAAATTGGACCCAACTGGACTATTATAGCGTAAAATTACACTGTTCCTTCGCATATCTAAATCTTACACACAAACACACATACACACACATCTCGTCGCCTGGTCTTACTCAAAATGAGCGTCACATTTTTACCCTATCTTGTGACACAAGCTGAGTAGAGACCATTTTGGACACCATTGTAAATAGTTAGTTGTAAGTTATTGTTGTTTTTATATTCGAACTTTTCACTGTTTAATACAAACTGCCATATGTCATTTTATGTAAATGCGGGTCCAAATAAACCATTCTAATTCTTACTCTTACTAATTATCTGAAATAACAGGGAACAAGCATGTTCTTTAATCTAACGCTCTCTGGGAAGTGCTATGAAAGAGAAGAATAACTGTATTCGCGAATTGTCGTGTTGTTTTTTCATAAGATATGAAGCTTTAAAAAGTCATAGTTCAGACCCCCTGCAAAACCACTATACAAAATCGACGACAGGAATGACGTCACAGCTTCCATGTTTAAAATAAATATGTTCCGTAAAAAGAAACATGTTGATTTCAGAAATTACTACTCGTATGTTTAAACCAATATCATTTAATAAAAATATTACGTTAATTAAATGAGGGTGCCAAAAAAAACAATAAACCTTAAAAGGAGTTTTAAAATTTGAACAGGTTTTGATTCTATATAAAATCTTAATAAACGGGTCTAAACTTAGTGTATTGTCTTTATATATAACTTTTTTTCACCTACATCGTATCCATGATACTCAATTCTGTTTTTCATGCATAAAAAACAACAAGTATTTAATAACTAATTTTCTATTTAATGTCAATTGGTGCCGTCTTAGATAATTTTAGAAGGTATAAACACTTAAATCGCCTGTATCTCAAGAACCAATGATGTCTACTTAGTTGTAATAGTGTCCCTTTAAAGTTCGCTATATTATGTTCTTTCATTAAAGATTTTTTAGGGTGGGGGGGACACTAGACTCTAACAAAAATTTGCGCTTTAATCCTTAATATTTGATAAACGAATCACTTAATCAATAAAATTAGTTCGACAACGACAACGACACCCCACACTATGGGGTAGACGAGAAAAAAAAATGACCCTACCCTACCCTACAAAAAATTTACCCTATTTTCGAGATTTTATTTTACCACTTTGTTGGCGTGGCTACTATGTATATTCATGCCAAATTACAGCATTCTAGTACTAAGAGTCTCTGAGCTAGGCTGCGGACGGATGGCCATGGCGATACTATAAGCGTTCCTAGTTTGACAACAGAACCCTAAAAATGAGCTATCCCTGCGAAATAACACCTTATTTTTTGCTCTTAGGTCCCAATCGAGGCTGCTCATCTCTTCGATGCTGTGATCTTGTGGGCCAGGGCTGCCACCGCGGCGATGCGCGCCGGCCAGCCCGCGACCGACGGGGCAACCCTAATGACGCTCCTACGTCCCACAACATACAGATCGGTACAGGGATTTGACGTAAGTACAACTGTCGCAATATCATTATTATCATTAACGTGGTAACGGGGCGTTTTCCAAAAAAAGTGTACAAGGACAAAAGTTAAGAAAATTTAACTTTTTCCATTTCGTCACGAAAATTAGCCATACGTTAGTTTTCGTGACGAAATGGAAAAGTTAAATTTTCTTAACTTTTGTCTTTAACGATGTACACTTGGAACACGCCCAACGGACAATACTTATTTTAGTAACATTGTACTATTTTTTAAAAGCTCATTTTCTGTCACTTCTGTAATTTCTCTGTGATTTCCTTTACTTTTTCAACGTTTTTTATTTCTTCTATCTCATACTTCGTTTGTTATCATTGTTTGGCTGTTTTGTAGTATACAACGTGTTACAAAATAATCTGTAAAAAAGAAATTACGAACGTAGTGTCAACCCTAATGTAAGGTGCTAACAAATTAGTCACGGATATTTTTACAGCTGATAGTACTCGGTTCTCGGAGTACATTTAAGTATGAAACATCATAGGTTTTCTAGTTTTTTTTTAAGAGCTTAACTTAATTAACGCATTCACTTAACTGTTACAAATAATTGTCGCACAATCAACTTCAAATATTTAGAAAAGTGCTGGAATTCTACACGTTAATAGCGATATAGTCTTTGACGTGTTTCCGCATTATCAACGTTTTGGTAACTCTTATTTCATATACAATAACGGCGACTGTGACATAAACGATTCTAAAACACGTCAACCGCGATATCGTTATTACGCAGTATAATAGAGGCCCTGTTCGCTTCGCCTTTTATATTCTCAATCACCGAATGTTCCAGAATACCTTCTCGAATGACTGATGAACTTGGACCCGCCGAGAACGTTCTAGAGAGTTCGTTCCTGGAAGGTTTTACACATTGGGGCCTTGAATTACAATAGCGACGGCCTTGGCCTTGAACTTGATTGATTTCGTTTACAATCGCGACGTGTTTGGCTCACGGGTGTCATTTCTCGTCTACCTATCTAAGCTAACTTACTCGTAAAATTACTATGTCCAAAAGCGAGCACCTAAGGTAAGGACTCAGGAGGATAAGCAAATAGATAGATCAGATGTCAAACCTTGGCGAGGCCTATATCCAGAATTGGACGTCTTTCGTCTGAAATGATAAATAAATATCAGGGGACAATCTCACACAAATTGACCTAGTCCCAAACTAAGCTCTATATAGGCTTGTACTATGGATACTAGACAACGATAAACATACTTATATAAATAAATACATACTTAAATACATAGAAAACATCCAAGACTCAGGAACAAATATTCGCACTCATCAAACAAATAATATCTGCCCTTACCGGGATTTGAACCCAGGACCGCTAGCTTCGGAGGCAGGGTCACTCCCAACTAGGCCACCGTGTCGTCAATGATGATGTTGATGACTGATATAACTCAGGCCCTTTATATTTCTGGAAATTAGTAGGTACAGTCGCAGTTGGTGAAAAAAGAGGCGTAATCTAAATATACACCTGCTTGGCTCACGAGGTGACCATGTAAAGATAACTGGACGATTAAGTCGGTAAGTTTTAGTGGTGGTAGGACCCTGTGCAGGGTCCGTCTGGATCGTGTCCACCATCTTATCCATTAGCCAACCGCCAAGCAACAGTGTTCGCATTGTTGTGTTCCGGTGTGTGAATAAGACAGCCGGTGAAATTACTAGCATAGAGGCATTCCATCGAAGTCTTCAGGGTTGGCAACGCATTTGAGGTCTTAGGAATATAGTCTTGAGAATTCAAATGTCTATGGGTCTCAGATTCCACTTACCATCAGGTGGCCTGAGTGCTCGGGTGCCTTCTCCTTAACATAAAAAAAAAAAAAAAAAAAAAAAAAAAAAAAAAAAAAAATCAAACATTCTTATATTGGTACCATCATCTTTTAAGTATTATCTAATGCCTGCACTTCACTCGGCCGTATTGCATACGTTTGTCAAATATTCTACGCATGCGCAAATACACAATCATGATCGTCTACACATGGAACCAAATACCAAACTCCAAATGATTTGACATCCAGAGAGCAGTTTGAGTGCCAACAATATGGACGTCGCACTTGCAAGCGGGCTTTATATATTTGAATGCAAATTGCTACGTGTAGACGCCTTATTGGCGTATTTGCCTATTTGGTGTCCTATGATGTGCGACGAAAAACCGACAAGCGCGCGGATACGATGTTTGCTATTGGTCGTTTTGACAAATAAGGCAAATATTCGGCATATAAACCGTCTACATATAGCGGTAATTTGTCAAATATTACAAATTTTTAATTTACAACTTTAAAGTAGGTAACATAGTGGTCACGCATGTTCCCGCCATTTGTATGGAAAAAGTGTATTTACCGCTGTGTTACCAACTTTTCCTGATAAAATATCAATAAATTTAAAGTGTTTTGTTTTGAACTATTAAATTTAGTTGTTCCAGTTTCAATATAAGTCAAATTTACGTGAAAAAAATGTCTAAAAATGCCTTTAATTTCACCAATGATTATTATGCGCTAAAAAGTAGAATGACCCAAATACGCGAACACGAATAGCCACGTGAAGTGCCGGCATAACAAGAGAGAGTAATCACTGGGTGATAAATTAAAGATGAATAAACATGGCCCATATTAAGACAATTGTCAACCTGAAAATTTTCCTCTAACAAGCTATTTTAGAACTCCTTAATTCTGATCACATCGAACGTCTTTATTCTAAGAGTCAACTGTAAATTTTGTATAAATATTATGAGAAACTTCACCTTTAAATTATTATAAGCGTGGGAAAAAGAGACTGGTTAAAGGTTAGAGGATGTCACTCATAATTAAAGTTTTGGACACTTTAAGAATTTCTCCTTTGACGCTTTGACCTTGACCTTTCAAAATTAAATTTTATGCGAATAATATCGATGACTAAAATACACGCAACTCTATTGATAATAATAACATGTAAGTACATGTGCCGGTCGTCACGTTTCATAATGATATCATCAATGCATGTTTTGATGAGACTCGTTTTAGTTTATTCAGTAAGTAGGCCGCACGGGCACTTTTACACGTCAAAACTCTACTAGCGCTTCAAAGAGACCACTGCTGAGAAGAAGCGCCACAAGAAACTCAACAGTCACACATTCTTTTTTTTTAAATAATCGCTTATGACAATGACAGAACTTAACCTAGCATTATATAAATCAATTAATAAAATTTACAAATATATTAAAATATATATCATGCGTAGTTAAGCAGGAAAAAGTGTTGAAACTTCTAATAAACAAGACCAAATAAATAAAATAATAATAATAAATTAAATAAAATTTCGATACGTTCTCCTACAGAAACCGTGAACCCTAGACCAGATAGCTACTAAGCTGTTACGTTAGGTATCTTAGGCCAAGAATTTTTGTCTGTTAGATAATCCTCGAGCCTATCTACTCGTAGCATTCGACATTAATGACTTTTTCAAGTAATTTTTAAGTGCTGAAAATGGTAACTTTAAAACTAACTTATACTTAACTGACTGACAAAGGGTTCTCACTCTCTCCCTATCATCGTTGCTCCCCGGGTAAATACATACTTAATGATTTTTAAGAGCTATCCAATAATACCTCACTAAAGTTCAATGTCATAATGTAAAAAAAAAATATTTTCAAGTTTTTATTTAACAACTTTGTCAGCGTTACTTAAATGTATAACTATGCCAAATTATAACTTTAAACTAAGTAACTAAGAATTTTTAAGATTACCCAAGGACAGACGGACAGACATATGGCGAAACTATAGGGATTCCTTGATGACTAACGTTCTGTAAAAAGATGTGGTAAACACATAAACATCGTTTATAATAGTAGATTGTGTCACAAGGGAGCAAAATTACATATTTACGGCATGGGCGTATATGGAATCCAGGGGGGTGATTCTCTCAACACAGCGCTGCGTCGATCTTCTAGGTGAAGTTTCATCCGGCAAGTTTAAGTAGTCCCTTCGGCGCGTACAATTCACATTTTAGCAAGTATCTTCTCATTTAGGCAGCTTTATACGACACTGAACTCGACTCCCTAATTGAGAAGGCACGCGCTAATATGACGTTTTGTACGCTCCGAAGGGACTTCTTAAACTTGCCGGATAAAACTTCACCTATAAGATCGACGCTGCGCTGTGTTGAGAGAATCACCACCCTGAGCGTAGTGAGAGATTCAAGTGCCCAAGGAGGACATAATTTTGCTACCGTGTTACGTATACTTTTCACATCACTTATGAGGAAAATAAAAGATCTGATTGATGAAAAAATAATTATTTACACTCTCTAAAAGTGCTGAAATTATAATATTTAACAAAAAAAATTGTGGTACGGTCAACGATTTTAATTGTTATATGCCACTAAGAAACCCTGTCATAATGACAGCGATAATCATCAATGTTAGCGTTCTTTCACGTGGTTTGACGCTGTCATTATGATAGGGTTCCATAGTGACAACGACTAAAGTCCTTGACTAACCCTGTGACGGTATCAGATGTCACTAGCATACCTATACAATAACCTTAAAACGCCAAATTCACAAAACTGTATTAAGATCAATCATATTGTTTATAAAATACCCGCTGCATCCATACTATTTTCACATTTCATTGCGTTTATACTGGCAACAAAATGTTCTTGAACAGAAAAGTGCCACTTTAGTTTCTTCCAGCGGGGATGAAAAGTCCCCTTTACAAATAGGTGATGTGTATAAGTCACGTGCATAGTGCCTCGGCTACAGGCACGCGTAGATTGTTTTTCCGCCACCATCCGCAAACACTACGCTTCTATAGCGCAGCTGGTGTGGAACAGCTGCAATGGCCTCCTGGTGGTCCTGGCTGGACGGCCCCTTTATGAAGCACTGGATGCGTGCACGCACCGGGTGCATCTGTTCACGAGGCACTACTAGGCTAAATTATTTAATTTGATTTATTTTTTGTTATTGTGTCATAATGTAATGATTAATTTGATGTTGAAACATTGAACTAACCATAGTTGTTAAGTTGATTTTAAATGTGTTTACTTACTTAGTGATGGTATTGTCCGATTAAAGAATTATATAGAGAAAAGATTTGTATGTATGTGTGTATTTAACGAAGAAACTCAAAAACTACTGGGCCGATTTTAAACATTCTTTCACCATTTTAATGCTACATTATTCCAGATTAATAGGTATGTTTTGTTTTCTACGCGGACGGAGTCGCGTTCAACAGCTAGTAATTAATAATAGTAGATAGATAGTTCATCAATCCATATGATTTCATTGATGAACCAAATTTAAATATTTCCATCCTTTTAAAATAGTCCTACTCTAATCGGTGGTTATCCGTGGGAGTATACTTCTATAGTGTTCCCCATCACTTTACTAGATTAAAGTTGTCTAAAGGGCCTCTGCGTGTTGGCTTCGGCTCCATGTACGCCTTCCAAAGGTTCCATAGTCCCGTGTCCGTTGGTAAAGACATATTAATAATAATATCAAAAGACGAGATTCATAACTCGACTTCTAATCTTACCACTCTATGAAAACTCCGAATCCTCATAATCTCTGTTCTCCAGGTGTACATGGACAGCGCTGGCGACGCGGAGGGCAACTACACTGTGATCGGCCTGGTAGAGGACTCTTCAGCTCCTGGGGGTTGGCGCGCGCAGCCCGTGGCCACCTTCCGATACGCCAACTCCTCGGATATGCTACCGGTTGGTGACTTCAACTTTAGTGCCTACAGGCCCCTATAGCTTAGACTAAAGCAAAATGGAAAGACATGTTGTCGCCGTACAAAACACTAAAATTGATTGATTGATTGGTTGATTGATTTTATACACTAAAATAATGAGTGACACGACACCTACATTCGCAAACACCACACACACATACAGCTGTAAAAGAATGGCATATACATGCATTAAGGAGCAATAGAGATTGATGGCTAACATCGTAGCGTAAGTGAGACGGCAATATATCTCGCAATAACGACGCGAAAGATGACAGGACGCGTACATGCGTTTTACTCGCGTAAACTTTATATTACGCTATCTCGCTCAAACCTGTGTTGACTAATCGGTGGCGGCCGGACAACTGACTCGGATTAGGTGCTGAGCGCCTATATTGAGGCGCTCAAGAGGCGCCCGCCTGCCTGATATATTTTTTTCCTGTTATTGTTTTCATCTAAATCCTATAATACATTAATATTATTATCTGGGGGCCAAATGCGTACGAATGCCATTTTCGAAGAGTGATGAAATGTATGTTGGTATAAGCGGCTGACACGATATATCGTCAGCTTACGAGCATGCCAATCTTATATATACATTTAGTCAGTTTTAGATAAACGTTAAACCCTCTTAAACAAATCGACCTTGACCCAAACTAAGCTCGAGGCTTGTACTGTTGGAACAAGACAACGATAAATAGAACTATGTAGAAAACATTCATACATATATATTTAGATTCATTGAAAACACCAAAAGGAATCGGGAATCGAACTAGGAACCGCTAGCTTCGTACGCAGGGTTGACAGTACGTATGGGTTCCATACATTTTTCAATCGAAACATAATCTCTAGATTGTCTAATGCATTTCGTCTAGCCCCAAAGTATACACCGATGGAAATTCTACTTTTGAATTTTGACGTAAGTTCGATATTACTCCTGTACAGTCAAGGTCATAAATATGTATACACTTTAGTACCTTGTCACTTTAATCGCTGTGAAAATTTCATATGGCAGTTGAAACATGACGTTAAATAGACAAGGTACTAAAGTGTATACATATTTATAACCTTGACTGTACATAACTACATACAATAGGTCCTTTACATAAGTTTGTCACTTTTACTAAGTTTATTCTTTTCTATCACTCAAAATGTATTGACATTCTCGTGAGTTACGGTAAACCACGCGGTCAACTGTCCTCCCGCACATTTTTAGCGATAGAAATGAAAAACTTTAGGAGTGTCCACATCTTGGCAAATTAAGTATTTACCTATTTATGAATGAATGAATGAATGAATGAATGAATAGGTTATTTATCAAAAATGGGTGTAGGTACAACATGGTCTTAAGGTATAACATAGGCTCTCCACAATTTGCCAATACACTGGCGTACAAATTTTCATCATATAGATTACATTGTCTAGAATAATTTAGTATAAATTTCATAGGAAACACACATTTAAATTTGCTCATTTAGGAACTCATTAATGATATAAAAAGATTTCTCAGTCAGCCATGCCATCGTCATTTTCTTAAATATCATTAAATTCTTACTTTTAAAAATATCAGGTAGCTTATTAAATATATACCGTAACAAACATCGCGTAGGTTTTTGGAAGTCAATGCTAATTTTGCAGCTGGTTTATGTAGTTTGTACATATATTGTAGCCTAACTTTTCGAGGACGCAGTTGTTGTGTCTCGATAAACTGATTTTTATATTTATGTACAAATGTGCATACCTCGAATATGTATAGGCAAGGAGCTGTGAGGATATTACATCGAATGAAGTAGGGCCGGCATGACTCTGTTCGACCAATTCTGAAGATTGCTCTGATGCAGCGTCCCTGAGCAATAAATACTTGACCCAATCCTTTTGACGGTCGGTGACCACTTCCGGATTTGACCACTTCTGCATTTAACCACTTCTGGATATGACCACTTCTGGATTTGACCACTTCTGGATTTGACCACTTCTAGATTTGACCACTTCTGGATTGGATCAATGTCAAATGATGTCAAACACTATTATACGATTTTTATCATCTCTACAGATTCCATCCTACAGATTCTCAGTTCTACAGATTTCCAATTCTACAGACTCCCAACTCGACATACTCATAACCCGATAATGTACTCAACGTACAAAAATAAAGTAGGTAGGTTAGGTTAGTTTTTGTATCAGGCCCGTAGGGCCAAAATAACCCAGAAATAGGAGCTTCGCGGAGCTCCGTCGACCCTATGGCAGACAGTAATCTGTAGGATTGGGAATCCGTAGAATTGGTATTCTGTAGAGCTGAGAATCTGTAGAATTGGGAATCTGTAGAGTTGGTAAAAATCGTTTAAAATTAAGTTTGACATCATTTGACATTTGATCCAATCCAGAAGTGGTCGAATCCAGAAGTGGTCAAATCCAGAAGTGGTCATATCCAGCAGTGGCCAAATCCAGAAGTAGTCAAATCCAGAAGTGGTCAAATCCAGAAGAGGTCAAATCCAGAAGAGGTCAAATCCAGAAGAGCTCTAATTCAGAAGTTGTTAAATCCAGTAGTGGTCATTACTCCTTTGCAGCTTGTGTGGCGACGGTCCGACTAATTCGCCTCAATCAATGTATGTTAGAAAAAACAATTGAAGACCGTTGGGTGGAAGAATTACATAACTCAAGTAACACCCATTATAAAACAAATGCCGCTAGGTGAACTGAAATAAGTTGAGTCTATTAGAACACGTTTGAAGGACTGTTTACTTAGTTCTACAGCTTTGTTCTTTCATCTGATAAAGTGCTCTTTGATGGAAAAAACTTCAAGGAAAAAGATTTTAAGGTACGGCAGCAAATTTATTTATTTAGTGTTTTTAGTTTACTCAAATCTTTACTGAATCCCGCTATTTCTTATTCGAAAAAACTCGTTTATTTTTTCAATTGCTTTGCGCTTTTTTGGGACGCCGTTACTCAAAACATGGTCTAAAACTTGTGGAATAACTAACGAGATATACGATATTCGTTTTCGTAATTGGCTTTGAACTTTTAACTCACCGGTGTACATCATACCTAGTAGTCATAGCAAAATATCGGCCCCACGCTATTTAACGTTCCTTTCCGTTCCGTTTTACCACTAACGAGTGAGAGTATTTTTTCTACAACCTGCTACTTAAAATTCTTCCGTTAACTTCGATTTTCGACAGAGACAAGTATAAACAAAAAATATCTCTGGACAGTGTCACATAAATTGACGATTTATTCCTGATTCGTCATATTCCAAATAGGTCATCTTCCAAACTCGTACCATGTACAACCTGCACAAATTTATTATAGAAATTCTCTATGGTAAGTGTTATGATTATACCATTATTTGCCAATTCTTTTGGACTCCGCCTTAAGTAAATTATTATCTAATAGCCGTAGAACAAAGTATAACTACTAAGTATCTAAGTAATACTTATTATTCCTGTAAGCACGTGTTCGTGATTTAATTTGACTATACAATGAAGAGTTTGGAAGATGACGAATCTGGAATATGACGAGTTAGGAATATGACGAGTTAGGAAATTGTCGGAAGATGACCAATTTGGAATATGACGAATCAGGAACAAATCAAATTGACCTAGTCCCAAACTAAGCTTTAGGCTTGTTCTATCATAGAATAAGAACAAAAGGCATAGAAGTAGCGATAAAATAAAAAGCAACGTACCTATAGATACGTGATATGCATGGTTTTATTGGGATTCAGTGTGAATAAGAGTGTTCTATAAGCTAAAATATCATGGTCGTACACTATTGCTGTCGCACACTGTTGCATATAATTATATAATCTACGACCATGATGTCAGGTTGGAGTCTTTGGAGACCAGGTTACACGAGTTGACAACCCCTTAGAGTGTACGGCTAGTTTTGCAAGAATTGTACTCTTTTTTTTAACTTATTGAACATTCATATTGAAATTTTAGGGACAGGTATAGATTTGACGCTTTCGTTTTAAGGCTCCTTCTATGCCCCTAGATCTTATTTTATTTGTACTATGGGTAGTATAGACAACGATTCTCGAAAGACCAGGAACAAATACTCGTGCTAATCACACCATAAATATCTGCCCTCACCGGGATTTGAACCCGGGGCCGCTAGCTTCAAAGGCAGGGTGACCAAATAGGGCCGTGTCGTCAAATCGTAGTTTGAAATAAATAATGAAAGAATTTATCCATAACGATTACGCAAAGCCAAAAAAAAATTATTAAAAAATGACGACTAAGTACTAATTGTTGCGAAAACGGTCCCATCTCAGCGTGTGCTGGCTGTGAAGCCAACGCTGGTCTTCCATCGGGAGCGAAAGCAAGCAAAGTGACGCAGACATTATGGTACAACTACCAAATAATATTCAAATTCGACAAAAAACAGACAGTTCCCAGCAGCCCATTTCACCATTCTGACAATGATAAGTGACAGGTAACAATTTGGCATGCATTGCAGAATTGACTAGTACACTGAAATGTCAACTGTCACTTATCATTGTCAGGATGGTGAACATGACGGGTGACAGGTGTAATTGCAATGTACATGGTGCAGCTTATATGAATCCCACTAATGTGAAAGCTTGTTAACTTTTCGATGTATAGCGAATCGTAACCTGTCACCTATTATGGTAATTATGGTGAAATAGGGGGCTGGGCGCTCTCTGTTGTATAAAATCTATGAAATTGTATGTATCCTGGACATTCTTTTTTTCCGTGCTCACCAACCCAGTACGTTTCATCTTACCCTGTTGACTACAACGCAATTTACTTTACTAGGAACTTGTGGGCAGCAGTAATATAGCTTGGCTGAATGGCAACCCCCCCGCCGCCGAGCCCCCCTGCGGCTTCGATGGCGCCAAGTGTTCCTTGCCCCACGACCCTGGGGTGCTGTCGGCCATCGCTGCAGTGGCTGCAGCAGCAATTCTCGCCGCTGCATTGCTCTTCAGGCATTACAGATACGAGCAGAAGCTGGCCAGTGTTCTTTGGAGGATTGAAGCCAAGGATCTGACTTTCATACTGGCTTGCCATGATGGAGATAAGGTACGTGTTGAGTTCAAAAAACCGACTCGCGCATGAAAGGTTCCGCCCCATTATCTATACAACCACGGCGTCTGTATTAAAATCGAGCAAAAAATCGCAAAAAAATCACGTTTGTTGTAAGGGAGCACAGAACTATCTCGAGATAGAAGGAAAGAGTGTATGTACCTCGCGTGCAGAAACGACGATTAAAAAATCGTCGTTGCTCGCCGCGATACTCAGTCCACTCTCGACCGCATTCCACGTGTGCCTTTCAAGTGTAAAAACAAAATGGCCCCTTCCCGGATAATAAACTGTTCAAACACCACCAAAAAACTCGGAGCAGTAAATGAATGAATATTTTCCTCCGATATTCGTTTATACAATATTTATTAATTTCATTATTAACCGTTACAACAATTATTAACCAAAACTCAAATGTTCTAACGCACTCGCAGAGTCCTAGGTTCTGACAGAATAACAGCGTTGTGACTTGTGATTGCTCCGCAGTCGCAGCACGAGCCGAGTCAAACCCTGTTCATCCACACATTGCTGGCTCCTTTTACCTACAAATCCACTATAAATTGGTGAAATAACTATTTTAGTACTAGTTTTTTTTTGATGTTTATTTTTTGCTATGTATGTGCTGAATAAATATGTTTCTTTCTTTCTTTCTTTCTTTATTTCTAAATCAAAATATTTACTTTCATCGGTAAATACTCTTTACCCTAAAATATCTGTAATTATTTATCTTATCAAACAATTTATTTCGTTGCTCAATGCAAATGTCATATTATAAACAGTAGCGGGCGACTCTGTGTATAATGCTACTTTTCCACTGCGGCTTTAATTTGACGCGCCAGACTAGGCATGCATCGAAAACCAGCGACGAAAATATGCAATCAAGACTGTACAGCACTTGTCGAGACGCGTTCAAGGTTGATTTTTCATTGTCCGTCAAAAGTAACGTAATAGTGTTGTACCCTGCGATTTTCAATGCCGATTTCTTAGTAGTTTAAAATCGATTTTAAAAACAGTCAAAGTGATAATTATTTTTATACCTACTTTTATGTAGCCGTGCTATATGATATAGTACGTAGTGAAAAAACCATACGTTTTCACGAAGATACCTTATCTTTACTGGCCCATCAAAGTACCGGCGAATAATCAGTACAGCTAATCCGACTATAGATGTAGTTTTATAAACGGAGATACGGTACGCGCTAATGAACATATTATGTGGACCCACCGATACTCGAGGCGGGCAAGGCGGAGTCGAGAAACAGTCGAAGTCTAAATATTTACTTATTGCATATCACATTACACAAAACAACAGATGGAAATAATACAGAGGTATACATGTGACGCTCTGTAAAGGCACAGCGAAATAGCCGAGGCAATGTCATTTAAATGTTGATTTGAATGTTGTTATATTAAAAAAAGATTAAACCTTATTATGAAAACGCGCCCCATCATTCACTTTACGCAGTTAGCATAAAACATTATATAATACCTACAGATAAATAAATACTTCATGAGACAATCTTACATAGCTTGACCTAGTCCAAAATAAGTTCTAGTCTTTTACTATGGGTACTAGACAACGATGAACTTACTTATATGGATACTTAAATACATAAAAAGTATCCAAGACTCAGAAATAAATCGTCACGCTCATCACCCAAACATTTGTTCATACCGGAAATCGAACCCGAGACCGCTAGCTTTGTAGGCAGGCTAACGCGCCACCAACGTATTATTCACTAGCTCCCGCCCGCGACTTCGATCGCGTATAAATCAGTTCCCGAGGGAATAGCAATATGAAAGGTAGCCTATATGTTAATCCTAGATATTATCTGTTTTTATTCCAAATTTCACCTAAATCCGTCGAGTAGTTTTTGCGTGAAAGAGTAACAGACATCCATACTTACAAACTTTCGCGTTTATAATATTAGTAGGATAATACAATCACGAAAGGTTTTAAGTAACAAAATGTAGGTGACCTCGTATCTACTTTTGTAATGTGTGTGTACTCTTGGTTGTTTCTTCAGACATCCTAGACGCGGTTTGACACTTGTGTACCAACACCTCGACGCCGCCTCTACACTTACGTGTGTTTGCTTCGCCTCTTAAGCCGGTACTAACGAGCTTTTGCTTAATGTATAACCAATACTGAAACTGTTTGTGTGCGTGTGTGTATGTTACGATATAGCCGATATAGTATTATTTTAGATTGTTCAATATTTCCTAATGTTCCCCCAGATCAAAAAATTGATAATAATTTGTAGGTACATAACGATTTTTAAGAGCTTTCCGATGATGAGTCACAATCGAAAATAATATTTACCTTTGTTTTACTTGGATTTTTTTTACAACTTTGTCGGCGTAATTTAAATGTATAACTATGCCAAAATACAGCTTTGTAGTACCAAGAGTCTCTCAGCTAAGCCGCGGACATACGGGCAGACGGACACTGACCGACAGACGGACATGGCTATGGTCACTAACTGACTGACCGGCAGTCAACACAAAGCCTAAACTATTGAACCTTGAGTGACCTGAAAATTAAACGTTAAACAATACTTAGAGACTCAGGTGCTGGAAAGGATTTATCGAAAATCAACCCCCAAAGGGGAGAAATAGGGGGGGTAGCGGGAAACAAACCCTACGCATACACGAGCATCCTCTAGTCAATGATAAAATTGCATGCTGATAAAAGATATAAAAGTAGGACTTTTACACGTCAAAATTCTACTTACGCTTCAGAGAGACCACTGCTGAGAAGAAGCGCCACAAGAAACTCAACGGTCTGTCATTTTTTAAATATTGCTTATGACAATGATCATACGTAGTTAAGCAGAAAAAAGTGTCGAAACTTCTAATAAACACAAGAGCAAATAAATAAAATAATAATAATATTTATATCAACCCATGACGATGCTAAACTACATAACATCATGCCTTCATTCCCAGAGTGGGGTAGACAGAGCTACAGAAATACCAACAACTCTAAAAGACTTGTTGAAAATTCTGAACCACATTTTGCACAGACAGGCTAATATGTGGACCAGTGTATTAGTGACAGGGTTCAAGCTCATCGCCTAACAGTACTACAAGCCTTTATTCCCTTAGTCGCCTCTTACGACATCCACGGCAAGACATGGAGCGGCACTATTCTAACCCGAAAACCACACGAGACGAGATGCTTAACTAAATGAAGTAAAAAATTAAATAAAGTTTCGATACGTTCTCCTACAGAAACCGTGTCCCCTAGACTAGATAGGTACTAAGCTTTTACGTTAGATATCTTAGGCTAAGCATTTTTGTCTGTTAAATAATCCTCGACCCTATAGTAAGCTTTAGACATTAACGACGTTATCAAGTAATTTTTAAGAGCTGAAAATGGTAACTTTAAAACTGCGTCGGGTAATTTATTATAGAAAAAAATTCATTGACCTACAAATGATTTATATACTTTGCGGACACGAAATTTTCTAATGGCAAATTAGAAAATCTAGTTGATCTTCGAGAAAATGTTGCACATTTCTTCACGCTCCACTGAGCCGTAATTGAGTCGAGTCTCGCTCGCACCACGGTCAAATACCTTGATTTATTGCATTTACTCTTTGAAATCATACCTCGGAGATATATTTAGAACTATATTACGAGTATGTGAATATTCTATTTTGCAATGCATGAAGAAGCCTAGGGCGATGTGAGCGAGGAATAGTAATATTTATACTACGCAGATTTAAATACTGTGAGGCACGTTTCATGGTTTCTTAATACAAAACAAATCGTCATTGAAAATTTACTGGCATCTTTAAAAATAGGAACATTTTCTTTGCCCATTTCAGTCCGTTAACTTACACCCAATTGAAATTATAAACGTTCATTAGCACTAAGTGCATTATGTGCTTTTGCCCCATGACAAGGGAATAATATAATAATAATAATATAATATAATAAAAAAAAAAAAGCTTAAAAAAAAAAAACTGGAATAAAAGCTTTTAGTACTGTTAGCCGATGGGCTTGCAAGCTGTCACTAATACATGCTAATACACTGGTAAACATGCTTGACTGTGTAAAATGTGGTAAAAAAATACCAAGAATTTTTAGAGTTGTTGGTATTTCTGTAGCTCTGCCTACCCCACTCTGGAATTGAAGGCGTGATGTGATGGATGGATGGCATTAGCACTAATGTCCTTTTTCGCAAAGATAGACAATGATGTTATAAATAGACTTAGGGCGACATTAATGCTGGTAAGATCCACATTGCTACCACCATCAAATTTTTTGCAGTGTTAACATTGTTGTGGTCAGTTGTCTTAACTGGTGAAATTACTAGCATAGATTAATTCCATCTTGGTTCTCTGGGTTGGCATCGTTTGCAGTCTTGAGATTGTGGTCTTGAGAATTAAAATGTCAATGGGTCTCAGATCCCACTTACCATCAGGTGGCTCTGTGTGCTCGTGCCTTATCCATGTTTTTTTTTGAGAACAACGTAATTTACAAAGTTCGTTTTTCGAAATATTTTTATATCAGATTTTTTTTAATTTCGGTATTTACGAGTATATATACGGTAGTAAAGCTAAGTCGGATTTATAATCGATTTTAAAATAAAGTCGTCAGTCAAAAAAAGGCGTTTAAATTTGCAAATTCAGGAATTCGATCAATTCGAAATGACGACTATTTAAAATTATGTAAGATTGTACAGTCGCCATCAAATATATCTGTACTCTTCAGGGTGCTCAAAAATATCTGAATATGCACTCTAACGCCTTGTCAATATATTTTTGTTCAGATATTAATGAGCACCTTGTTCACTCCTATATATCTGATGGGAACTGTAACTACAACTGAGCATTAATTACGAGTATAATTTATCGTTCTCAAAAAATGACACTAGGCAAATGTAATGGAAGTCCCTTATGCATGTAATAAGACTAAAAATACTCGTACTCTGAAATGAAAACGGCTTTAGCGGAAATTGCGCTGAGTGAAGATATTCTGTTAAAATATTAATATTCTTATCCTTCCAATTTAAGGCGACAGATAGGGCAACGTTTTTCCATACTAACTTTGTGCAGGATTTTTTGCAATGCTGATGTTGATTTAGTTTTTATTGTCAGAAAGGTGACCTAATCGAAACCTAAAGTATTCAATCTTAGCTGTTGATTAAAATTCGATAAGCGTTTAAAATTAATGAGCTCTGATCCCGATTTAGTCGAGAGTTTTACTCACTTACTTTAAATTAGTGACGAAGTAGTGAAAAATTACGTGCTGTTTTTTAGATGTTGAACAACAAAAAATCTACAAGAATGCTAATTTATTCGGGATGGTCCTTAGGGCGTTAAAGAGATAGCTCTAGAAGTAGTGATGGCTATTATATTAGAGGTTTTTGTGTAATACTAGTTTTTGCCCGCGACTTCGTTCACATTGATTACGATTATTATTATTCCCTCGGGAACTTTTATGTGACACAATACATTAAATCATGCCTGTTTCCCAAAGGGGTAGGCAGAAACCACTTCTTTCCACCTGCTACGATCCTGACAAATCTCTTTCGCTTCTTCCAAATTCATACAGTTTTTTCAACGTCAAAGCTTGTGACGTTGAAAAAACCGTGTGGCATTAAAGCTCTTCGACTAGTAGCAGAAATTGGTTTATTTATTTTCTCAGTAAATAATGAACAAGAACTGAAGTGTTTGCTCTCGAGACATGTTTTAGAAAGTTTCTGATGTCAATTAGAGGATGGGTATTTGGCTTAAACGAATGCATAAATACAAAAATTCCAGATCTCTTTGATATTTATATTGTTTAATACAACGTACTTCTGTATCGCATTTAAATATATGTAATTTAAAAAGAAAATAACAATGATAAAATAACACATAGTAGGGTATTTACGATTCAGGTTTTGAACCGTGCCGATCCCAAAACCAAATAGCTACCATATCCAAAGTCAAAAGATCCCATCTGCAATTATAGGCCTACGTAAACTTAGAGATGTACCGTTTTTAGGATTCCGTACCCAAAGGGTAAAAACGGGACCCTATTACTAAGTCTCCGCTGTCCGTTTGTCTGTCACCAGGCTGTATCTCATGAACCGTGACAGCTAGACAGTTGAAATTTTCACAGATGATGTATTTCTGTTGCTGCACTAAAACAGCTTAAATTAAATATTTAAGGGGGCTCCCCGTGATTTTTTTTATCAATATTAATAACGGGGACAGGTAGACGCTTGAAATATTCACAGAATATTTATTTGTATATTCGCTTAAAAAATTAATAATTATCATAAAATATAATAAAATAAGGAAAGCTTTCATACAAAAAAACGTGCTTTTTGGCGTTATCGAAATATAGTCCATTCGCTTAGATAGTGTCGTCGCCTTGGCACGTGCCGTCTTTTGTTAAAGGATGCCGCCGCGTAAACCAAGAATGCGAGTGGCGTACCCGTAAGTGAATTTGGCGGTTTTCACCAAATTATATTCGTATTTTATTACAATAACCACAAGTGCGTGCGGGTGTAGCGACACTATCTAAGGGAATGGACCATACAGACTCCGTGGTTGTTTAGAAAATGGTACGGAACCCTTCGTGCGCGAGTCCGACTCGTACTTGGCCGGTTTTTCTATTACACAAGTCCATTATTGAAGTGAACCCTTGTTTACAGACGCAAGTGCCCCAGGACTCGGAGGCCCGTCGAGCTCATACCACCATCGCACTGTACAGGGGGAACATCGTAGCTGTGAAGAGGCTGCAAAAGAAGAGTATCGATGTCACTAGAGCTATCAAGAAGGAGTTAAAACAGGTAGGTCATTATTGACTTTATGTATTTGTGTATTCACATTTAAACAAAATAGAAATACCTTAAGCATTTCTAGTAGTTTCGTTTACGTTGTAAATGAACTAGTTTACACCGCCTGCTATGTCTTTGTGCCTTAGTTATGTCGCTATCCAAGGTTGTCTAGAAGAGATCGCTATTAAGCGGTAAGACTACCTGTTCTACCTGTAACGAGGTTGTTTCAACCTCCTTTTTGCGTTCCTGACCACTTTTGCATTTCGTTTAAATTCTATCCAAATTGTTCATGATCCATTTGATGCGATCGACAAATTCATTCTTTAGAAAATTTCGATAAGCATCAGACACGGTTCCCGTGTCTTGGTGTCTCATCTTATTTTTTTTTTATTATTTTTTACTTATCGTTCTGCAAATCTTTATATTACCAAAAGTATTAAACACATAATTAATATAGAAAGCGATTTATTTAATACCAACTACAATATCCTGAGTAATAGCATGAGTGTCCGAGATACTTACCATTATACCGTCAGACACCTATAACGTAAATGTACTTTTACGTGTTCTGTTTTTTTTTGTGTTCAATAAAGAGTATTTTGGTATTTTATTGTATTTCCCCCGTGTGGTTGCCGGGTTATAATAGTAATCTGCCATTTCATGTCTTCCCATGGTTTATTTGGTATTATTATGGTTGTAGAATAAGTAATTATTTGATTCCACAAATATTTAATGAACTACCGAGCGAACTCATTAATGATTTAGACGGAATAAAGCCAAATGTATTTAAGTCTAAATTAAAAAAGTTTTATATGTCAAACTAAATTTAAATTAACTAGTGCGTAGATTAAAAATGTGAGCGTTATTGATTAAATTAATTCCAGGAGTAAGTGCCGACAAACTGCTCTGTAGTTTGGCACGATTATAGAATAAGAAAACATGTAATGCTTAAAGTAAATAAATATATTTCAATTTCAATTTTTGTAAGAGGCGACTAAGGGAATAAAGGCTTGTAGTACTGTTAGGCGATGGCCTTGCACCCTTTCACTAATACACTAGTAACCTTCTCGACCTAATTGTGCAAAATGTAAATGCAGAATTATCAACAAGTATTTTTAGAGTTGTTGGTATTTTTGCAGCTCTGCCTATTCCAGAATCAGGAATGAAGGGGTGATGCTACGAGTATGTTTGTATGTCTGTAGAAATATTTGTGTTTGTAGTTTAGTTTGAGTCCTAAAGGAATTAGTTTACACCGACTGCCCTTTATTTGTGTCCTTAGTTATGTCTCTATCCAAGGTTGTCTGGAAGAGATTCCTATTAAACGTTAAGACCGCCTGTTATATAAATAAATAACAAAAAAAATATAGCAAGCCAAAGCCAAAAGAGTGTTGGCGTTTGCTATTGTCAATTACACCTTTAAACCCTTGCAAGATCAAAGTAATGTCTTAATAATGTACATACATATGTGACATCACGCCTGCATTCCCAGAGTGGGGTAGGCAAAGCTACAGAATTACCAACAACTCTAAAAAACTTGATGATAATTCTGTTTACCAGTATATATTAGTGACAGGTTGCAAGTCCAACGCCTAAATTTATTCCCTTAGCCGCCAATTACATCCACGGGACGACGCGTTTAATTTAAATATTCTTCAACTTTATTTGTGATTAAGTAGGTACAAATTTGTGCCGAAACGTTTTAACAGTTCGAATTTCACATTTTATGTCTAAAGGTTAATTCGTTTTAATTTGTGAATTTCATAATGCTTTTCTCCAAGCAAACTCAGGCCAGTTTCCTTTCGAATTAATTAGAAATATCTCGTTAATAACGTAATCTCGGATTTTATCCGTCAGTATTCGATGAGGAATAAAACGCAAATTAAATTAAAGATAAATCACGGCTAAACCATTTAATACCATCTATACTTATAAATATTATAAATGTGAAAATAACACTAGCTGTCTGTCTGTCTGTTCATTACACTTACACGGTTAAACCGCTGAACTGAAAAGCGTTTAACGAACTCTACGCAGATGGAGTCGCAGGAAACAGCTCGTAGTTTCCTTAACAACTTATTTGTTATTCTGATGAACAGTTACCAGGGAGCCATTGAGTAGGGCAGATTAAGGCTCTCTGATAACTCTTCATCGGAATAAAAATTGAGTTGAGAGGCCGCATACGAAATTTCGCTGAATTACGTGATTTTACAGTTGAAACACTTTACTTCTACAAATTTTAATGCGCAACACGAAAGATAATTTCTATTTTCAACAAATGTGTCAGCTACTTTTATTGTTTTTAACCAACTTCAAGTTATACTTTTTATAGTATGTTTTTTATGATTTAATTTTGACTAATCGACCTGAAACCGGCGACTGTTTTGTGAATCTTGCTGTAAGAGGTTTAGAACATCGCATATTCACGGATCGTTTTGACGTCTTAAAGGTTTGAAAAAATTACAGGCTGTTACTGTAAAAGTCGTCTAAAAAATTGTTGAATCACTTTTTACCACCTTAATATATTATTTAGTGTAAAAAAAAGGAAAATTTTATAGAAAATGAGAAAAAAAATGTTTTTGATTTTGGTTACTTGAAACTCGCGTTCATAAAATTAAAACAACAGTAATATCCTTAATTTCTTACTCAATCCATTACCTTAAATAACAACAAAAAAAGAAAAAAAAAAAAAAATATTAATGTTTTAAAACAACCTTAATCTCGCATTATAATACTTGATAAAATAGAAAAGTAGCTCAATCATTCGTAACTCATTTATTCGATCACAACTGAAATGATTTTTCTGAAATGATATTTCATGATTTGCAGTTACATAACTGCAAAATCACGAAAAGAAGCAAAACTGGCAAAATTTCGTATACGGCCTCTTAAGGTAAATCTCCTAACAGCCAACACTGATTCGCAGGTTCGAGCTCGCACAAATGATCACCCACTCGTATTAGGACTTCGGACGTAGTTTCGTTTGGATATAATTATGACGTATTGCTCCCGTTTTACCATTATTTGAGTAATACGATTTTTAGGGTTCCATAGTCAAACTAGGAACCCTTATAGTTTCGCCATGTCCGTCCGTCCGCAGCCTAGCGCAGAGAATCTTAGTACTAGATAGCTGTAATTTGGCATGAATATGCATATTAGTCACGCCAACAAAGTGGTACAATAAAATAAAATAAAAAATGATTCAGGGTAGGTACTTCCCTTACACGTAACGTGGGGATGTGTTTTTTTTTCTCATCTACCCTATAGCGTGGGGTGTCATTGGATGGGTCTTTAAAAAATATTACGGGTTTATAAAAACAGTTTTTTGATCAAGTAATCCGTTTATGAAATATTAAGCTTTAAAACGCTAATTTTTGTTAGATTCAAGTGCCCCCTCCCGTAGGGCAGGGGGGCACTTGAATTGGGGCCGAGCCAAAATTACGAAAACTAAAAATCAGAAAAAATAAATAAATGAAAGAGCATATAACGAATTTCAAGGGAAACTTAACACGACTAAGAAGACATCATTGGTTCTTGAGATACAGGCGATTAAAGTGTTTATACCTACTAAAATCAACTAAGCAAACACCAATTGACTTTAAATAGAAAATTAGTGATTACTTGTTGATTTTTATGTTTGTAGTACTTAACGGCTTCGGAACCCTACACTGAGCATGGCCCGACATGCTCTTGCCCAGTTTTTAAACAGCTTTAGGCGTTGGATGTCGAAAACCAGTCGGTATCGTTCGGCCGGTAAATATTTTAAGAGAAAATACGTTTTTCCAATATCGTTGAATAATCGTAAGTACCTAACAGAGCGCATCAAATTAAAAGTGGCGTTCCAACAGCTTTCGAATGTGAATAGATTTGGAAAATTCATGTGATAAAATAAAAATTAAAACAATAACGACCTTTGTCGATCTTGAAGCTGAATTTTATTTGTTATGTAACCTTGAAAGAGAGGTGTTTTATTAACTTAAGAGGGTGGACGAATATAACATTGTTTGGTAATTTTATTAAGGTGGCTTCAGCCATGTTTGTTAAAAATTCATTCTGTTTAGGAGTCAGGTTTTACCGCTTTATAATAAACTAACAATTGCTCGTGACGCCGCCCGTGTAAAAAGATAAAACGAACTTAGGTACCCTATGTTATTATCAGAGGGCGGAATATCGCATGGCAAAAATTGAAATGTCATTGGGATAGAACATTTTGCTTTATCGACTTTTCCAATTATCGATATTGTGTAATCACAAATCTCTTTGTTATTTTAGTTTTGCTTAAATAACAAAGAGATTTAGGAGAGTTTTACGATTTAATTTGTAAATATTACGTTATTTTTGTCCAAAACACATGTCTTTATTAACGGTAAATAACAAATGAAAATAATGCTAAATCTGAGACGTAGAACTATACAATAATAATGAAAACTACACCTAAATTTACCAAAAACTATATTAATCTAAAAGACCGCTGCTAGAGGGCATTGTTAATATTGGAAAATTATTTTGCTAAGTATAATAATGTATCGATAGGAGGTGTATTTCTATTTGGTAAAAGATCTTGTGCTACGTGAACCAGAACTACTTGTCGATAGTCGATAAAATACTTCGTTCTATCCCTATGAAATATCAATTTTTGCCATGAGAAATTCCGCCCTTTGGTTATTATACAGGGTGTTTGGCAGTCGGGTGTAGGGGTTTTGAGGGATGATAGTTAGGGTCATTCTGAATATTTTTGACCACATTTACTATTATGCTAAGTGTCACGGTTTTTGAGATATTGTCATATTTATTTATTTTTTGAAAAATCACTCTGTTTGCCAGTTTTTTTTTATTTAACACCCTGTATAGCTTGTATTGAGTTAATTTTTAGGGTTTTGCCATTGCTACACCTTGGTTCTTCAAAATCAATTCAAACAATTACCTTCTACTGCTACAATTATTAATAAAACCTATTTAAACATGACGATAAAGTTTTTTTTAGATAATTTTACAACTTTGCATGTCTACAAAAAAAAAGTAACAGCGATTTACGCGTAAAAAATACTTAATAAACTTCTTTGATTTACGGGCTTTCTAAGCATGTGCCATTTAAAACCAGAAAACTAAAAAGAAATAAAAAAAAGGTTTTTCTAAAAAAAGAGACCTCACTTCCATACGTTGTTTAGTGTAGTGACTGGATAGTTGGAGTATTTTGAATTTGAATTTAGAATGTTCTTGTAAATTAGTCGCTCAATCCTCGTGAGAAAAAATCAAATTTTAAATAAGGAACGTTCTAGTTCAGCTTATTTTTCAATTAGTCTGTTTTCGAATTTTGCTTTAAAGACACGTTTGTTTCGCTTCAAATGTAGTATAGTGAATTCAATTACAGATATTTAAGTTTTCAAGTTCAGTTCCTTAAATTTTAACGATTTCACAATGACTTCGTTTTCCAATCACGAGTACGCAGACATAATTTTATGTACGGGCTTGCTCACGGAGACGCAACAAGGGCTCGTAATTTATACCAGGAACGTTTTCCCTCTCGAAGACTTCCAAACGCACAAGTTTTTAGGAATACCTTTATAAAACTTCGGGAAACTGGTAATGTAGCCTCAAGACGTCCTGGTCTCCACTATCCTGAACATTATGTTGTTGATGTCGACGAAGAAATATTAGCACAATTCAGTGACGATCCCACGACGAGTATCAGGAAAGTTGCAAGACAATTGAATTTAACTGAGTGGAAAGTGTGGGCAGTTGTTAATGGTGATGGCAGGCACCCGTTCCATTACACACCTGTTCAAGGTTTAGACGAAGGAGATCTGATTCGTCGTTTAGCATTTTGTCTTTTTCTATTAAATTCAGGCATTGAAGAGTCGTCTTTTCTTAAAAGAATACTTTGGACTGATGAATCTAAGTTTGATAGAGATGGTATTACAAATTTTCACAATCTCCACTATCGGGAGAAAAAAAATCAGAATCCACACATGAAAAAGCAAATTTCATCTCAAAGGCGTTTTAGTGTCAATGTCTGGGCGGGCGTCATTGGAAATACTTTTGTTGGGCCACACTATCTGCCAAATAATTTAAACGGACACGCGTATTTATCATTTTTAAACAACGATTTACCAGTAAGTATTACTTGAAGATATGCCTCTGAACATAAGAGGCGATATGATATACCAAAACGACGGATGTCCCGCACATTACGCAAGATCTGTGCGTGATTATTTTGATGGTAATTTTCCAAATAGGTGGATAGGTAGAAATGGCCCAATATTGTGGCCCGCTCGCAGTCCTGACTTAACTCCAGTTGATTTTTTTGTCTGGGGTAGGCTAAAAGACTTAGTTTACGATGAGGAAATTATGGACATAACACATTTAAGACGCAAAATTGAAGCAGGATGTCTCATAATGAAAAATGAAATGAAAGTTGGAGTGACGACCACCGAGGTACGAAGGCGTGCTCGTGCTTGTGTCAGGAACAGTGGAGGACATTTTGAACACTTAAAACGTAATTAAGTAGTTAACAACATCATCTTACTAATTTTTTTTTAATTATCTTACTGTTTTGTACATGAAATAAACGCTATCTATCTGTTTAACTATCTTAGTAGGTTACTTAGTTACTCGTCGTTTATAAGTTCGTAATTATTCAGTTTAGTGACTTTTAAAAATCTGACAAAAGTTGAACGTGTTTTTAATACTAACACAATTTGTTTGTTGATCAATAATTCCCTTCTATCAAAAATTAAAGAGATGCACTAATCAAAAAGCAAGAAAACACTAATCTTTGTAGTTGTATAGCCAGGTACCATCGTAGTCGTACACAATTGCACTGTATGGAAGTGAGGTCTCTTTTTTTGGAAATACCTTATTTTTTTTATTTATTTTTAGTTTTCTGGTTTTAAATGGCACATGCTTAGAAAGCCCGTAAATCAAAGAAGTTTATTAAGTATTTTTTACGCGTAAATCGCTGTTACTTTTTTTTTTGTAGACATGCAAAGTTGTAAAATTATCTAAAAAAAACTTTATCGTCATGTTTAAATAGGTTTTATTAATAATTGTAGCAGTAGAAGGTAATTGTTTGAATTGATTTTGAAGAACCAAGGTGTAGCAATGGCAAAACACTAAAAATTAACTCAATACAAGCTATACAGGGTGTTAAACAAAAAAAAACTGGCAAACAGAGTGATTTTTCAAAAAATAAATAAATATGACAATATCTCAAAAACCGTGACACTTAGCATAATAGTAAATGTGGTCAAAAATGTTCAAAATGACCCTAACTATCATCTCTTAAAACCCCTACACCCGACTGCCAAACACCCTGTATACTCTGTGATAATGTTGCATTCTACTGGTAAAACATTTTTTTAAACCGGGACAGTAATTTTTGAGTTTATTCGTTACAAACATACACAAAAACAAACCTTTCCTCTTTATAATATAACTGTAGACTAGCAACTCGCTTTGCTTCGGTTTGAACACATAACAAATACTATACAGGGTGACTTCAAGTTGGTAATACAAAACACTTGATTGTGGCTTAGTTAATGCCACACAGTATAATACATTGTACCCATACATACATATACTCATACCCCTTTGTTAAAATTAACTGTATTTAATTAATGCTAATTTTCGAACAAAACAAATAATTAAAGTCCCAAAGTGTGGTTACACTACATTTACAATACAATCTTATTTTCTTTGATAAGTAACAATTACTAATCAAAACACGTTTTCTTCATAAATTGCGACAGGTGACGGATAACCAAAGAGGAAAGTGTTCATTTGAAATTCTTTAAACTTCTTTGTTAATTATTATGGTAGGATAACCATGTTAAGCCAACAAAAATGGGATAATTTAAAAAAAAAAAAACTTCTGATTATTTTAAAAGTATGAGACTTAATTGAGCGGCTAAGTTTAGGGGAAATGTGTGTAAAAACATTGATTTTGTATTACCAATTTTAAGTCACCCTGTATATATGTCCATTCATAAAAATATGGTGAAAAAAGGTTTTATGACTACCGGCTGGGCCGTTAAAGTGATACCACCTAAAAAAATAGAGGTCACCATTAAATTGGAGGATTTTATCTATTGAATAGTTGTTATAAGCCAGTCATACAGATGTAATACTAAATTTTTTTTATTTTTTTTAATTTGCCTCGGAAGAAGTAGCAATTTGTGGATTCGTACACTAGGGTCTCAGCTATGTTTCGGTCCTCTATATGACTTGTCAACAATGTACAGTCTAAGACACTGTTAACTGTACATTTACAAACGAATATAAACCTTATCGCAACGTATTAAAGTCTAGGGGTGGTCAGCTAACAGTGTCTTCGTGTGTACTATTTGCAACCAAAAAAATTGTGCTACCTGCGCAATACGTTAAAAACTGCAACATTTTTGGACTAAGTATGTTTTCTTCATGAGATCCACCATACTACCAATGAGGAGAATTTTGTAAATGGGAATTTGAATCTCCCAGCAAGAAAATAAAGTTCAACTACCTTTACTCTTAAATGCCATTTTCAAATTTGAAATGAATAAAAATATGCTTTACGATCATTAAAATACAGTTTAAACTAAAATGCCTTGCACTTCGTATTTTTTTATTTTTTTTTATGTTAAGGAGAAGGCTCACGAGCACTCAGGCCACCTGATGGTAAGTGGAATCTGAGACCCATAGACATTTGAATTCTCAAGACTATAATCCTGAGACCTCAAATGCGTTGCCAACCCTGAGGACTAAGATGGAATGCCTCTATGCTAGTAATTTCACCAGTTGTCTTATCCCCACACCGGAACACAACAATGCGAACACAGTTGCATGGCGGGTGGTTAATGAATAAGATGGTGGTAGCGATCCGGACGGACCCTGAACAGGTTCCTACCACCACTAAAACTACCACACACACACACTATTGCAAACTGACCTCTTCCTGATAGATCCGAGAACTTCGCCACGATAACATCAACGCGTTCGTCGGTGTTTGCGTCGAGGCTGGTTCCACGTGCATCGTCTCCGCATACTGCTCCCGCGGCTCCCTGGCCAGGGTCCTAGCAGACCGGGACCTCCACCTGGACGACATGTTTGTGGCCAGCCTGGTGGCTGACCTGCTGAGGGGTCTGACTTACCTCCACGACTCGGCCCTGGTCTCCCATGGCAACCTGACTTCGAGTAACTGCTTGGTCGACAGCCGCTGGGTGCTGCAGATTGCTGATTATGGACTGCATAATTTGAAATGTAAGTGCTTTTGATTAAATACGGTATATGTGTTTTTTAGGGTTCCGTACATCCGAATGAAAAAACGGAATCCTTATAGAACTACTCGTATGTCTGGCAGTCCGTCTGTCACAGCCAATTTGCTTTGGATCTACTGGGCCGATTCAGTTGAATTTTTGTATACATGTGAATATCTAACGTAAATTAATGAATTTTAAATATGGTGGTTATTTTAATTGGGTAAATAAAAATAAAACAAAAACTTGTACAAACTGTACCATGTGACATTTCAAAAATTGCTTTTTATACGGATTACAAATATATTAAATAAAAAAAATCTGTTAATAGCTATTTAAGAAAATAGTTGAATTTTGACCATTCCCGTCCCCCTTGTCTTCGAAACAGAAAGACGGGTAATATAAGTTTAAAGTATGTATGTGTGTGTTTGTGTATCTGTCTGTCTGTGGCATTGTAGCTCCCAAACGGATGGACTATTGGGAGTTTTACCTTGGAAAATGTATTCAAATTAAAATACGACCAAGTACGACCCTAGTAAAGCTTAGACGAACCTAACGACACCTTGTTATTCAGTAATTTCATCGGTTTAGCCTCTACAAGGGAACAGAACTATAAACACTTACACTGTCACATACATACTTACATACAGGTCCAAACCCCCTCTTTCTTTGGTAAAAAGACAGTTTCGGAAATTCAACTTTTAGATCCGGTTAAAAGGACCAAGGGTTTTTTTTAACCGGTATTAAAAGGAAACGTAATGGATCCGCAAATTGAATTAAGAAATAAAATGAGCAGCAGAAGCCGTGTGTAAGTAATTTTCCTGAAACATCAAATGCAAATGAGGATTGTGCGCATAAATATCACGTTCTTACCTCCGAATAAAATGGTCCGTCATTTTTACTTTACCAACAAATATTTTTCGTCGCTCTTTTCTTTTTCAACCTTAAACAGTTCTTTTATGCTAAATGAAATCACCTGAGAAATAATGGAGTTACTCATTTGGCGCGCATTTATCTTGAGTGTATTTGTTTTGGAGTTTTTTTTTTATGTTAAGTAGAAGGCACACGAGCGCTCAGGCTACCTGATGGTAAGTGGAATCTGAGATCCATAGACATTTGAATTCTCAAGACTATAATCCTAAGACCTCAAATGCGTCGCCAACCCTTAGGACTAAGATGAATGCCTCTATGCTAGTAATTTCACCGGTTGTCTTATCCCCTCGCCGGAACACAACAATGCGAACACTGTTGCTTAGCGGGAGGTTAATGGATAATTTAAAACAAAACCCGGCTAGCATGTCGGATCATGCTCAGTGTAGGATTACTACAAACAAGAAACTATCTTGTAAAACAAAGTAAGTATGAACGAATTTTCTATTTAAAGTTATTTGGTGCTATCTTAGATGATTTTTAGTAGGCTTTGGAACCTTAAACTGAGCGTGGACCCACATTATTATTGCCCGGTTTTCAAATAGATAGTAAAACTTGATTGGTTCTTACCTAGATTGCATCATCTTATTTATTTATTGAAAGGTATATTTACACAGCATCACAGAATTACGAGTACACTAATGCACTGTGAAACTAATATAAAATAAAAACTAGACTAGAGGTATAACCCTAAATACCTCATAGAAGAACACTAAAAGTCCTGTCATCCATCTTCTCGCAAAACTTTAAGCACCCCTGACACACGGCCAGCCATCGCCACGCAAAAACATCCCATTCCGGTGCTGACACCAGGAGCGCATTAAGCAGTGTTAGGACACGAAGAAACGGCGAATTCCGGTGCGAAACAGTACGTGCAACAGGCACGCCAAACAGGGAACGCGTACGGGCTCTAAGGGCAATGCGGGAACTTGAGGAACACGCAGTCTCACAAGCTGCTCCACCAGTTCCAAACAATCGGACTCTCCGCGCAGAACGCGACACACAAAAGTCAGCAACCCACAATTGCGCTTTACTCTAGTGAATTAAATCCCAAAATTCCAAGTAGGAACTTTGTGGGATATAAGTAAGGGTAATAATTATACATTTTGCGATACAGCATTCTTAGAAAGGTTTTTGGACCTTCTCTAAAAGTAAGCTGTAGGTTGACTGCCAAACAATCGCAGACGCTTCCAGTTTGCTTCGCACCAAGTCGGTATAGAGCACTTTTATAGTACCAGGATCATGGAACGATCTGACATTACGAACAACAAAGCCCAGTCTACGAAAACATTCGACAGCCAGGGTCTATATGACCATGGAATGTTAGACGAGTTTCAAACACCACGTCCAGGCCCTTAACCAAGCCGACCCTGTTAATAGGCTCCGTCCCTACCAAGTATTGGTAATGTAAGGGAACACTAGCCCGACTGAAGTATATCTTATCTGTTAAGCGTGGGGATATAACGAATTTAAAAAGAACTATACGAACTACTAACTATTACGACTATCCTCGGATTCTTAATTAGATTCCATCATATTTACCAAGAAATGTCAGTGTCACAATAACATCTGTCATGTCAGTATGACGGTCCAGATTCCACCAACCCTTTCTTAATAATAAAAAACATAATTATCTTACAGTAGGTGAAAAACTTAACGTAATCTGTCTTCGTGATGGTGTAAAGAATTAATAAGGAACTTACGTTGCCGGTAATTTTTGAAGAGGGAAGATGGCCGAACGCCGAATGAAGTGACAAATGGGTGTCATGGCAGCTACCAATCCACCATGTCGAACAAAGGGGCGTTCTCCCATCCTCTAGTAAGAATGCTACAGTCAGGATAGCGTAATACGCTTTAGAAACCAACACGACTAGGTTTGTTTTTTTTTTACAATTTACGTATTCAAGGAATAATAATATACCCATATTTTCAAACGATAATATTATTGGATACCAAATGTTATCGAGGCTTGAAGTTTTACCATTGCAATATGAACATTTCTAACACAAAATAGCTTTGCTTAAATATTTATTTATTATACAACTGGTTTTTATATAGGCATGTTTATTAAAAAAAACATTTAAGTAAATGTTATTCTAAAAATTAATAACTTACGTGCATCCTTTCGCCAAAAGTAAATTTACTAATGTTGGAATGTTTCATTTCAATGACATCACTGTGGTAGATTTGATGGAATCTAATTAAGAATCCGAGTTTAAGTAGACATCATTGGTTCTAGAAATACAGGCGATTAAAGTGTTCATAGTTCAAAGTGTACATGGCACTGAATGATTTTAAATACAAAATGAGTTATTACTTGTTGATTTTTATGTTTGTAGTACTTAACGGCTTCGGAACCCTACACTGGGCATGGAAAAAAAACGAGTTAATTTTCTTATTTCTAACTTTACACTAGTTTTTTTGTGTATTGTTCAAATCTTTTAATATTTAAAACTTCAAACTCTAGAGTTCTAGAACCACCCTCGGAATTCCGATATTGGAGATCGTTCCGATATTGCATGTCCCTTGAGACCTACTTATACCTCGTTTTGCTCCTAGATGGATGTACAGACGCCGAGGACGCTTTGCGGATGGAGCGCCGAATGCTGTGGAAGGCGCCGGAGTTGCTCCGAGACCCCAACCCCCCCTCCCGAGGCTCCCAGAAGGGGGACGTCTACTCCTTCGGCATCATCCTATACGAGATTCTAGGCAGGAATGGACCGTGGGGCGACACAAATTTAACTAATGCTGGTAAGAATTTAATTATTGCCCGTACGTGGTTTTTAGGGTTCCGTGCTCGGGTACCCGATAAATATGCGTCCTTCCGTCTGTCCATCATAACTTTAAAGAGCTTGAACTGTAATAGATAGCGGGTTGTTTTCAGAATACGTGTTATTACGTCGGATTAATACCTAAAAATTACTTTTTACGAAAGTGAAGTCATAAAATGTTTTAAAAAACTAAAAGCCGTCCTCAAAATGCCAAAAAATACTTATTTTTAAATGATGGTTTTTAAAACTTTTATTTTATGTCATACCTTTTAGTGTTCTTAATAATACTGTTATGTCGTCCACGTATATTTTTTCCTATAATATGTATTTAAGGAATTCCCTCGATTTCTCCAAGATGCCATCATAAGATCATCAGATCTTGACGTGCGTGAAATGGAACCAACAAGAGAATAATACCCAATTAAACAAAAAAACCATACTTGTTCAGCGGTCTTTGTGTAATCGACGTAAAAAAAACCCGATTAATTGAGAACCTCCTCTTTTTTGAAGACTGTTCAATAAGGATTCCCATACAAAAACTTTTCTATTAAATGTTTTATTTTGACTTTTCAAAACATACCTACAAACTCTAAAGAAAAACAACAAACACTTACTTAAAATGGTCAATTACAAGTCGGGCTCGCGCTGAATTCAAATCGAATTCAAATCGGAATATATTAATACCTACTGTTCGGCGGTACGGAACCCTCGTTGCGCATTTCCGTTACGTAGCCAATGTAACTTCATTTTAAACCAGCAGTTGTAGAGAGGGGGTAGGGGGGGGGAGGCAGCGTTTGCTTCCCCTTTGATATTCGATGACAATACGAAAGTCAACATAAATGTACAGGGGGGTTATTATGAGCTAGCTTTGCAGTTCATTTAACGGTGAGCGTATAGGACAGATCTATGGCAGTTATATAGCTCTGTGTTTTTCACTGAGCGTAAACAGAATTGTTAGGCTAGACAAGTTGCATTCTACAATCGTTAGCGATTAGGTTTCGATGGACAAACGTATGGAATTGACGTAAGCCACCGAGATAGTCACTTCGTGGGTATGGAATTGACCTCAATTCCATATATGTTTTAATCGAAACATAATCTCTAACGATTGTCGAGTAAAACTTGTTTAGTTCGACTGCATAGTTATGTCATATTAACCCCACAGGTCTATCTATGGTCAGGTAATGTCTGTGTGTGCTTCACGAAATAGTAATATACAGGTTGATTTAATAAGTAATAATCGTGTTTTAGACAATCTTGTCATATAAAAAAACCTAAAAGATTTTGTCAACAAAAAAAAATACCTATAGAAGAATTCATGAAGGAGAATTTAAAATAACTGAAGTATTAAACTAATACCTACTAATCATACGTTATTTTTATAATAGTTTTAAGTGATAAGATAATGACATTATAAAATAATGTTAATAGATTGTTAAAAGTGATGTTTAACTGTTATGAATATTACAGATATTCTATTTGTGTTAGAATTAACAAATCATTACAATACCATTACTGGGTTGTACTTAGGAATAAGTATCTTTAAATGAATAACCGCCCAAATACAGTGTAAAAAAATATTAGTCATTTTAACAAACTAATGGTGAAAATTGAATTATAGCGTGAACTGGTACAACATGCTTCTTAGCATTCGATTCACAGTCAGTAATTTAATTCGTTGTCGCAATACGCAGTAAAAATACTGCCTTACCGTAAAAAGTTCTAGTTGTATACAAAAAAAGAGAAGGCCCCTGTATAAGAACGGTACCCACACAGTAACAAGTGACATTACTTACGTTTAATCCATTCGTGCCAGCTCTTGTGAATTGCTCTGTACATAGTGCTAAATAGGGACTCGGAAAGATTTTACCAATGTACAAAATATGTAAAAAAAAAAATATGCACATTTTCTCGGTGACAATTCGTTACAAGCAAACAACTTTTTGCATGTAAGTGTATATTAAAGAGGATTGTGAAGTGATACTTGAATCGCGTAGCTGTCAATAAGGATCCATAACAATTTAGCTCCGGGCGATATCGTTTCTCACCCCCCTAAATCTAATCCAATTTCCACGATTTTCAAATATTTTGTAGTTTTCATGAAAAACTAGGTTTGTACGTTTCCGTTTTTTTTTTTGCTTCTTTCCAATATTTTTTTTTTGGGAATAAAATCTCATAATAATATCTACAGCATATTCAAAAATCGTAATAGTCGGACAACGTTTAAGGGGAGAAAAACATTTTGTATGGAATTTGTTTGTTTTTCGTCAAATTTCAAATAAAGAACGTTGATCGGTCAATACAGATGTGTTACGACTGTATGCAAGATGGGCTTAACTTCAGTTTATTACCAACCTATAACGCTAAGTCCTCTATAGAAGGTTAGAGATCATGCTGGTAATATTCAACAGTGAATAACCTCCTTCTAGTTTCACGCAGTCTGGTAATAACGTAGTTAGTTCCAGCATCTGCTAGCCGGTTAATTTAGAAGTTTTTTCACCTTTTTATGATGAGTCACGTGAACTTTGTGTGCTTTGATTTTAATTAACTTCAGAGGAACGTGAAGTATTCAGCTGATGCTCGCATATTTCAACAAAAGAGTTATGTTTCATGTTGTGCTTGTTTTTTGTTTTTATTTCTATATTTCACCCGTAGTAGAGTAGGGACTTCCTTCAGACATTAAATTTATCGATAACTGTTTCAAATACTTATTTCAAAGTGACATCATAAGTGTGAAGTGAGTTTCATAGTATACATACATACATAACATCATGCCTTCATTCCCAGAGTGGGGTAGGCAGTGCTACAGAAATACCAACAACTCTAAAAAGACTTCTCGATAATGCTGTAACCACATTTAGCACAATAAAGCCAAGTAGTTTACTAGTGTATTAGTGACAGGTTGCAAGCCCATCGCCTAACAGTACTACAAGCCCTTATTCGCTTAGTCGCCTCTTACGACATCCACGGGAAGACAAGGAGTGGCACTATTCTAACCCGGCAACCACACGGTACGTATAGTAAGTATTTTTTTTATAAAAAACCGGGGTTAACTTTTAAGGGTACTGCGCTGTGTTACAATATTGTATATAGGTATTAAGTTCATCGGATAAAGTAGAAATCACCTAAAATGTTGCTCGATGTGTTTAGTAATTCATGGGAATACTTTTTAGGAATTTTAAAATTCAAATAAACATTAATTATTATGAATATTTATTTATTATTTACGTGTTTCTTACACTAAAACGTCTTTAAATGCTATTAAATTGATTTCCATGCAAACTGAAACCAACAACCAGTGCCTTGCATCAATGACCTACATATTTTGGTAAATTGTACGACATTGTAAAAATAGTGGTATTTATGTAGCAAGTTCATACCTGTCATAAGAAAGTACAATTTTACGATAAATTAATATCGTTCGGAACTCCCTAGGACAATTTTATTCGTGCAACAAAAACTTTGTAAATGACTTATTGTCTGTGGTTGTAACACATCTGTATAGACCGTTCGACATTCGATATTTGAAATTTGACGTAAGCTCCATATTACTTTTGTACTCAACTATATACAATAGGGTCCTTTACATAAGTTTTTCACCTATATTAGACACGTGTTTGCAAGCGTCGATGTAAGAATACAGGGTGTTAAAGAACTTAAAATAAGTATTAGAGCATTATGGAGGATTAAAGTTTTAACTTTACAATAAGTTTATTACATTATTATCTACATTGCTCGTAGAGCCAATGGATGTTGGAGCAGAAAGGTTCTAGAGTGGCGACCGCGAGCCAGGAGACGAAGGGTCGGCAGGCCTTCATAAGGTGGACCAACGATTTGATAAAAGAAACCGCTGGATAACAGCAGCAGAGGACCAGTCGTTTTGGAAAACCTTGAGGAAGACCTTTGTCCAGCAGTGGACGTCTTCCGGCTGATAATGATGATAGTGATGATGAATAAGTTTCATCGTATGCTATTCTACGAAAAATATTATATATATACTCCGTGCTGTTTCTGTCATGTCTTCTTTTTTTTCGGGTCTTCTGAGTAGTGAATAAATGTTGTTCTCTCTTTACTAACTACATACTATAAAACTAAGTCGCTTTCCGCAGTCTGTCTGTCCTTATGCTTAGATCTTTAAAACTACGCATGCGGTATATATATATATAAGGGGACAATCTCACACAAATTGGCCTAGTCCCAAAATAAGCTCTAGGCTTGTACTTTGGGTACTAGACAACGATAAACATACTTAACATATTTAAATATAATATAGAAAACATCCAAGACTTAGAAACTAATATTCGCGCTCATCACACAAATATCTGCCCTTACCGAGTTTTAAACCCAGGACCGCTGGTTTCGGAGGCAGGGTCACTCCCAACTAGGCTAACAACATGGTTAACATCTTAGCCTATTTCTTATGTATTTTCTTCTCCAACAGAAATAATTGGTCGAGTCCGGCAGCCTATCGACGGGGTGCTGTTCAGGCCGCCGATGAGCGGTCTCGCGGCCAGACCCTCGGTGCTGGCGGTGCTTAACGCCTGCTGGAGCGAGCGACCTGACCGCCGACCGGACTTGCGGCTGGTCCGGCTCCGTCTCAAGGACATGCATGCTGGCATGTAAGTACGAATACTTATTATCTACGGTAACATTTTTTTTTATGTTAAGGAGAGAGTTCAACGGTTATCTTATCCCCACACCGGAACACATCAATACCAACACTGTTGCTTGGCGGGTGGTTAATGGATAAGATGGTGGTAGCGATCCGGACGGATCCTGCACAGGGTCCTACCATCACTAAAAACTAATCACTTCATCGAATTTCACTTCATCATTTCTTCCCGATCATTTCATCGAACGCAATTTTCTGCTGAAACCATAATGTTTTCAGGGTATCTTGAACATTGATTACGTAGGTGAGGTTATGTTATATGTTTAAGATACCCTGAAATTTTTAGTTTTAAGTTAGTTTTAATCAGGGTTTCTCTGAAAACGAGCGCCGCGGCTTACCGCGACACAATAATGAGAGAGGCTCTTATTAGGGTTCCGTAGTCAAACTAGGAACCCTTATAATTTCGCCATGTCCGTCCGTCCGTCTGTCCGCAGCCTAGCGCAGAGATTTAGTACTAGAAAGCTGTAATTTGGCATGAATATACATATTAGTCACGCCAACAAAGTGGTACAACAAAATGTATTTCTTTTTATTTTGTGTACTTACCTCCTTTACACGTAACGTGGGGATGTATTTTTTTTCTCGTCTACCCCATAGTCTGAGTATCGTTGGATAGGTCTTTCAAAAATATTGTGGGTAGGTAAAACAATTTTTCGATCAAGGGATCCGTTTATGAAATATTAAGCTTTAAAGCGCATATTTTTCTTAGAGTCAAGTGTCCCCCCACCCCGTAATACAGAATCAGAATCAGAATAATCTTTATTCAAGTAGGTTTACAAATAATAAACTCTTTTGAAACGTCATAGTAGCGACTTAGCCTAAATTGACTGCAGGTTCAAATCGCGACCGATCAGAGAAGAACCTGTAAGAAACTCTGTCGGATGTCTTTTTTTTTCGACGTTCGCAACCTTTTGTCGTAAGGACTAAACATTTTATTACAAGCAATTCAGTCCCAAGCATTGTTATCATTAATATAGTCTTTAATACTATAATATGCTTTAGAAATTAGTTTACGCTTAACGTAACTCTTAAATTTATTTACTGATAGTTCAGTAACATTACTTGGGAGCTTATTATAGAACCTAATACAATTACCCATAAAAGAGTTTTTTATTTTATGGAGCCGCGTGAAGGGCACTGCAAGCTTATATTTATTTCTGGTATTAACATTATGTATGTCACAGTTCTTTCTAAATTTAGCGATGTTTTTATGAACATACATAATGTTTTCATAAATGTATTGACTGTGCATGGTCAATATGTTAATTTCTTTAAACTTATCTCTAAGCGAGTCTCTCTGGCCCATCTTGTAGACAGCACGAATAGCCCTCTTCTGCAGAACAAAGATGCTATTTACATCAGCAGCACTACCCCACAGTAAAATACCATATGACATAATACTATGGAAGTAACTAAAATAAACTAATCGAGCGGTATCTAAGTCTATTAATTGCCGAATCTTATTAACTGCAAAAACTGCAGAACTGAGTCTACCCGCCAATCCAGCAAGATGAGGACCCCATTGGAGCTTGGAGTCTAACGTTATACCAAGAAACACTGTATCATTAACTAGGTCTAGTTTGTTATTTTTAATAGTTACAGTAGTTTTACTACAGTCTTGATAACACCTAGAATGTTCTACTAAAACTCGATTCCAGCGAAGGCACGCCGGGCGAGTTCAAGAGCTCGCTATTAATGGTAATTTTAGTAAAATTGAGCAAGCGGGATTTCAATTTTCTTTTCGTTTCGCTGGTAGAAAAGCACGTGTTAGCTTAAATATGATCCCCCTATGCTAGACTAGTGACAATAATAATAATACGATATAGCGTCCTGACAGATAATTTCAAAGCCGGGCAGTGCGTTCACGTCACCATCCCGCTCACGAGGTGTGTGCCGCCATGTTGGATGTTGACTCGACGATCATTGTCCCATAACGAAGAGTTTCGAGCAACACCATAATAGATTTTCGCTCGGAGGCTGAAACAAGGGCCTGATCCAGAAAGCCTACACCTCGACACGGCACTTATTGTGAGGAGGTTCCTCTCTCCGCAGCCCTGCCCCGCTGCTGGCGGAACCCCTAGGTTAGCTGTTATTTTAGCATGCTGGAGAGAAAAAAACTAACAACACCAGAGAGTAAAACATATCGTCACTACTTTGAAAAAACCTCGTATCTCAAATTTCGTGATTGCACCATTTTAAACTTAAATGTGACAAGAGGAAGGTTTAAAATCGAACATAACGAAATATGAGATACGAGGTTTTTTCAAAGTAGTGACGATATTCCATGTTGGGTCAGGCTTATACTCCAAACCATCTGACTTGTCTTATTGAGTAAATACGTGTATAATCTCAAAATGCTCCCTATGCTAGTAATTTCATCCCCACTTCGACAAAGCGAACGTTGCTGGGTTATCTACTAAGAAGGAAAGGTACCGGCCCCGATTTGTTTTTATTTTAGCTTCTGCCCGCGACTCTGTCCATGTAGAAAATATTTATAAGTATCCTATGTTCCCTGGGACCTTAGTTATCATCTCCATACCAAATTTAATCGAAATCGGTTCAGCGACTAAGCTATGAAAGAAATACAAACAAACATACACACTTTCACATTTGTAATATTAGTATCAAAGTATGGATATTATGTAAAGCCTAAAATAACACACGTATTTTTTTAGCTTCCCAATCTTAACCAGAGAAATTGTCCTTCAAAGTGTTGAAAAGTGACTAAACCCTCTAACTTCTGTAGAGAATTTTGTTCAAGGAAATTGCTAGTTAATCACTGGTTCGATTGTATGTTTGAGGACACCCCACACCTTACACTTTGCAGTCAACATTCATATATAACATCACGCCTTCCCAGAGTGGGAAGGCAGAGCTACAGAAATACCAACAACTCTAAAAAGACTTGTTGACAATTCTGTAACAATTCACAGTTCTAAATCGTGAAAAAAACTGATAGTTTGTATTCTAATATCATATTGACAAACCAATATCCACGGCCTTATTCGGCTTCTTCAGTAACTTAATCCTATCTAGATTTAGAAAATAATTTGCAATGTATATGAGAAAAGTCGAACAGAAACTCGCATTAGAGGTTACGGCAGCATCTTGACTTCAAATAAGCGGAAGGTAATTTGCATCTTATTTACCGGGTATGAAATTTTACCCATTTACTGAGAAAATATGTCGCTTTACTCGTGTTGAAGAATAATGAGTTTCTGTCAAAAGAAACAATTTTGGGACGACACGGTGGCCTAGTTGGGAGTGACCCTGCCTCCGAAGTCTGGTCCTGGATTCAAATTCCGGTAAGGGCAGATATTTGTGAGATGAGCGCGAATATTTGTTCCTGAGTCTTGGATGTTTTCTATGTATTTCTCTATATAAGTATGTTTATCGTTGTCTAGTACTCATAGTACAGTCGAAGACACTGTTAACTGTACATTTACAAACGAACATAAACCTTATCGCAACGTATCAAAACCTAGGGTTGGTCAGTTAACAGTGTCTTCAGCCTAGAGCTTAGTTTGGGACTAGGTCAATTTGTTTTTTTTTTTTATGGCATCGAGAAGGCAAAAGAGCACACAGGCCACCTGATGGTAAGTGGAAACTGTGACCCATAGACATTTACATTCTCAAGACTGCAATGTTAAGACTGCAAATGTGTGCTGCCAACCTTGAGGAATAAGATGGAATGCCTCTATGCTAGTTATTTCACCGGCTATCTTATCCCCAAACCGGAACACAACAATGCGAGCACTGCTGTTTGGCGGTAGGTTAAATGGATAAGATGGTGGTAGCGATCCGGACGGACCTTGCACAAGGACCTACCACCCGCCTATTTGTGTGAGATTGTCCTCTAATATTTATTTATTTTAAGCTTTTGCTGCCGACTGTACTTTTATTTTGCAAAGTCATTATCTGCTTGTCAAGACCAACCTAATGAGTCCAAACTCGGTGGGTCTACGTTAAGTATAGCGGAGATCCTGTCGCCACCTTCCGACTCCAGCATCAGACCAGCTCGATGGTGCTAGATTATTGTATTGTCATAAAAGTTAAGTCGGTATACCTAATTTCAGCTCAATCGGTCCCCGAGAAGCAGGGACCGTCCCGCTATCTCATTCAAGGGGTTTCGAATGGGTTTTTATAAGGGTTTTACTTAGAAAAGCCCTATCGCTTGGAAGCCGTTCGATTGCTTTTAAAACCTGCTATCCCATTCAAAGGGTTTCGAATGGGTTTTGTAAGGCTTTTACTTAGAAAAGCTGTTCGATATGCTTTTTAGGGCGCTACTTATAAGGGTTATCTGTGCTTTAGCTGCTAAGGTTTCCCTTACAGTGAATGGTTAGTTTAACAAATAACTTAGTCATATATTTCGTTCCACGAGGTTATTCTTTTTGGGATTTTAGGAGATTCTTTAGAGGATTTTATGGGTGGGAAGTGGTTTAAATCTCCCGTGCAAATTTTGACCTGAACGTACATGCTTATATACTAGCTCACCAGCGTACCAGCTCATTTTCCTGACCTACTCTCAACCTTTTCTGATAAGAACATTCATGCTATTCTCATTTCTGAGACTTGGCTTAAGCCATCATTGTCATCTACCCTCTATCCTATACCCGGATACCAATTAATTCGTAACGACAGGACTGGGTTCAAAGATGGCGGTTTAGGCATTGTTCGCGGGGGTGGTGTTGCTATTTATTTAAAAAATGACATCGTTTGCGAAATTGTGGCTGAGTCCCCATCCATTTATTCAAAGTCACCGGAGTACTTATTTCTCAGCGTTTCCTTAAACCATGCTAAGATACTTCTCGGGGTTTATTACAGTCCATCCTCCAATATAAGCTATTTCGATGCTTTTGAGAATATATTATCTGACCTCTGTCCACAGTTCGAACATTGTGTGCTCATGGGAGATTTTAATACTTGCCTCATTAAAAACGACAGTCGCTCTTCTAAACTTCTGTCAATAGTAAATTCTTTGAATCTTAGTATTCTCCCTCTCGATCCCACTCATTTCTCTCATAATGGTCCCCCTTCTCTTTTAGATCTTATTATAACCTCATCTCCTGATTTTGTCTCCTTTCACGGCCAGTTTAATGCTGCTGCCTTTTCCAACCACGACCTTATTTACGCTTCTTTCAAAATTCGCCCCCCAAAATTTAGACACAAATTCGTTCTTCGTCGTAATCTTGGCGACATAAATCTGCAGGCCCTGCTCTCCGATCTTCACAGTGCTGATTGGCAGTCTATCGAAACTTGCACTGACATCGACCTTAAACTTGAGATTTTCAACAGCACATTGCTTGCAATTTACGACCGACACGCCCCTCTGAAGCCTACGCGCGTGAAACATTATCCTGCGCCGTGGCTGACCGAGGATATCAAAGCCCTGATGGCGAAGAGGAACCGCGCCCGCGTGCGGCTGCGTCACAGCCCTTCTGAGGATCGTCAGCGTAACTATGTCATCCTGCGAAATCGTTGCAACAAGAAGTGTCGGGAAGCAAGACGTCGTTATATTCATGAGTCTATACATAATTGTCCTCCACATAAATTATGGAAATTCTTAAAGTCATTAGGGGTAGGCAAATCTCAAACTCATTCTTCTAACCAACAAAATGGACCTCAACGCCCTGAATAAGCATTTTAGTACTTCTCCGGTCGCTTTAGACCCTGCCGTAAAGAATCATACACTATCTCTTCTTGCTAATGCCCCGAACCCCGACTTTCCCGCTTTTGAATTAGGTTTTATTACTCCAAAGGAGACCACAGACTTTCTGAAATCTATTAAAACGAAGGCCGTCGGTGAAGATGGCCTAAGCTTAGACATGCTCAAGATGGTGGCGGATTTCATTGCTCCTATCCTTTCAGACATCATTAACTTTTCCTTCTCATCTAGCTGTTTTCCTACATTGTGGAAACTTGCACATGTGCTCCCTCTCCCAAAATTTTCAAAACCTGCATCCTTTTCCGATTATCGTCCAATTTCTATTCTTCCTGTACTTTCCAAAATAATAGAGCACTTTGTCAATCAAAGGCTGTCTCGTTTTCTAAATACGCACAATCTCTTTAATCCTTTCCAATCCGGTTTCCGCCCCGGGCACAGTACCGTCACTGCTTTGGTCAAGGTCACCGTTGACATTCGTTTAAATATAGAAAATAAACATCTGACTGTCCTGGTTTTGTTGGACTTCAGTAGTGCCTTCAATACAGTTGATTTCAATATTCTTCTCGGCATACTCAAAAATTTAAATTTTTCGTCATCGGCCCTTATGTGGTTTCAGTCATACCTCCTTGGAAGGCGCCAGCGCGTTAAGATGGATGATAATCATTCAGATTGGAATGCTCTCACTGCTGGTGTCCCTCAGGGAGGTGTGCTCTCTCCTCTTCTTTTTTCTATTTTTATTAATGGTATAACGACCTCTCTTCTCTCTTCCTACCATTTATACGCTGACGATTTGCAGATTTATGCGGGTGCTAGTTTTGATGACTTCCCTTCCCTGATTGACCTTATCAATGACGATCTTGCCACGATCCAGAAGTGGGCCACTAATTTTGGATTAAAGGTCAATGCAAAGAAATCGCAGGCAATTGTTGTTGGAAGCCCGCACTACATCTCGAGGCTGTCTGACCTTGTGATTCCCAATTTGATGTTTGACGGTGCCATAATTCCTTTTTCCTCCACAGTTAAAAATTTGGGTGTCACAATGGATCAGACTCTTTCCTGGTCAACTCAGGTTACCGATGTCAGCCGCAAGCTCTTCGCTTCACTTCATTCTCTAAGGCGCCTGCAGAATTTTCTTCCTCAGCAAACCAAGATAACTTTAGCGCAATCTCTTCTCCTCCCTCTCATAGACTACGCTGACGTTGCATATATGGACCTCTCAGAACGGCTGCTCGATAAACTTAAGCGCCTCCAGAACGTGTGTATTCGGTACATTTTCGGTCTGCGGAAATATGATCATGTCTCCCACTTCCGTGCACAGCTAAACTGGTTACCAATTCGTTTTCGCCGAAATGTTCACGTCCTGTCGCTGCTTTTTAACACTATTTTTAATCCTCGTTCTCCCTCCTACCTTTCTGAGCGTTTTAGCTTCATGGCCACCGGCTCCCAAAACCGTTTGCGCTCAAAGGCCAATCTCACCCTCGCTTTCCCGTCTCACAAATCTAAATCCTATTCCAAATCCTTTTCTGTGCACTCTGTCAGGTTGTGGAATCGGCTACCAGTGGGTATTAGGCAATCACAATCGGTAGATTCCCTGAAAGGCAAATTAAAAAAGTTCTGGCTTGACTCTATTTCCTAAATATTGTATCAATTATCCAAATGTTGATATATACATATATTTAGTATATGTAAGTTTAAGTATGTTTATTTATGTATATGTTTATCTTTCTATCTATTTATGTAAGTATTTTGAATGTATTAGTTTTGTTTTTATTCTATGGTTCTTTTTTTTGTTTTTATAGTCTTTTTGGTTAGTTTTTGTTTTTTGGGTGCTCTAAATAAATTTGTACACCTGTTTACTCGATGCACAACCTTTCACTTCTCTCAATCTCTCAAGGGTTAGCTGGAAGAGATCCCTTAAAGGGATAAGTTCGCCTTTGTACATCTTTTTATTTTTATTTTTTGTATTGTTTTGGTTTTTCTTTTGTACAATAAAGTGTTTACATACATACATACATATATACATTGCAAGTTAGTAAAAAGCTTCATTCATCATCTAACATTGTCCTTCACGCGCCTTTTTATAGTTTGGCGAACTTAGGCTGAAAGTATTTGTGAATGGGCCATGAATACAAAGTTAAGACAAAAGTGCTTACTCTGAGGGCTGAATTTTATCCCTATCCTTTTATTTCGTATAACAAAGAAAAGGAAAGCGATTTTAAGTATAATTTAATATTTTATTTATTGTTTTCTGTTTGAGTCTCCTTTTTATTAGGATTCCGTAGTCAAACTAGGAGCCTTTATAGTTTCGCCATGTCCGTCCGTCCGTCCTTCCGCAGCCTAGCGCAGAGACTCTTAGTACTAGAAAGCTATAATTGGGCATGAATATGCATATTAGTCACGTCAACAAAGTCGTACCATAAAACGTAAAAAATATATTTTTTAGGGCACCTCCCCTACACCTAAATTGGGGATGTATTTTTTTTCTCGTCAACCTTATAGTGTGGGTTTTTTTTTAAATAATACCGGTTTGTGAAAACAGTTTTCCTATTAAGAAATCTGTTTATGGAATATTAAGATTTAAAGCGCTAATTTTTGTTAGAGTCAAGTGTCGTCGTCGTCTCCCCTCCCTACAGCCAAAACAACAAACGCTAAATGTGAATCCAACTTTATGCATTACTGCTGGTTAATAGAGAATTATACTTTTTTTATTTTTAAATATAGGTTACTAAGGTATAAGTTACTGTGACATATTTTTTTATTTGGCTGAATGGTCACAGCCGTTGCCATTTCATAAAGTCTCTGTCAACTAAAAGTAAAATTGTCTCTTGTAATAGTTTTATTTAGGTACTGATTTATTTTTGTTTCATTGATATTTGCAAATGTATTAAAAAACGTCGTTTGATACACGTGAGGAACTGTCATTTTATACGAGTCCCGAAGTATCTTGGCCCGAGCTGCAAGCGAGATACGAAATACTTTCCGCACTTGTATCAACATGTACTATTAAAGAATTGTCAAGTATATTTTTAGAATCTTCATGAAATAGCCATTTCTTTTCTGCAAAAAACATAACACTTTTTCATTCTACTTAAACCTCATTATGATAATTTTATCCCTTAATAATAAAATTGGCCCTTAAAGTAATTAGAGCTGGGAGTGGGACGCCATTATCTCCTTAACTCATTACAAAGTAGAATTAATGTACCGTTATTGACACCTGTCAGTTCACCGATTCCTATCGCCATTCTAATTTCAGGGCCCGTAGGCCGTAGCATAGTCGCCTTTATCGATGTGGATAAACGTGGATAACACATCTGTCACTCTCGCAATGACATACTGATCAGAAAGTGACAGATGTGTTATTCACGTATAGCCATGTTAGGCCCCCAGGTATCATTAAAGACTGAACAATATCTATTTTAAAGGCCAAATATGTTAAAGTCTGCAGTGCTCCGCGACCCTGGTTAAGTCACGATTAGGAACAAAATCCTAGATATTTTTTTTTGCAAACATGCTAACTTTTTCGCATGTTTTTGGTTGAATCTTCGAAAACCTACGATTTTTAACAAAGAATTTGGTTCATAGGTTGAGTATTCATAACTTCCTGGTAAAACAATTTTGAAAATTAATCTAGTGGTTTTAAAATAAACAGCAATTATTTGAATTTAACGCTGCCATCAATCCCGCTAACAAACTATCTCCATGTCACGTACTTCGAGCAGAAGCACATAAAGCCATCCCTTTTGATTCTTTTGTGGGCGTGGCAGCATATGTGGCCTCTAAACAAAGACTCTTTTGGTTACACTCTGTGAACAAAATCCAATTAAAACAGAATATGAGTGTTGTGTGATTTTGACTTGTTAATATGGGGTCCATTGTTATTAAAATTACTCAAGAAGGGTCTTAAGGATCGACCATACAGAAGCTTCATTCGCCGATGTAACAATTTTTGTAACACAAGTAACGCGGTAAAATATAAAATTAAAGTTTTTTTTTTATGGAAACGAGTGCGTCTATAATGGATATAATTATGCCAAAACTACAAGTACAAAAAATCTGGAATAAATGATACTTGATTGGTTCTTGAGATAAAGAACTAGCGTTTATAGCTTCTAAAAATCAACACCAAGTAACTTTAATTAGACAATCAGTTCATACTTATTAGATGTTTTTTTCGTGTTTGTAGCAACAGCGTTGAAACCCTTCACTGAGCATGATCCAAGTCGCTGTTGCCCGGTTTTTTTCATGTATGGAACCCCTCGTTAAAAAGTGATGAGGTTGAGTTTCTAACCCTCAGACTTGTAACTTATTCCGTTAACGTTACGGCTTTGTTATTCGGGTAACGTTACCCTTTTGATACGGACAATTTATAACAGAAAAAGCCATTAGCATTTATTTTAAATCTTAGAACAATTCAGGACACAAAAAACATGTAATTCCCGGCCTAGCATTGAAATGGCTTTTTAACTATTCGGAGATCCTAACAGTGATTGAGACAAAAACCGACGGCATTAAGGCTTTTTGTTACTGCAAAAGGTTTTGGTATTTCTAGATTGTAGACGTGGAATGATATCTCCTTTTTCCATTTATATTATGGAAATCAGTGACAGAGGGAACAAAATGCTATGGAATAAAAGTTTAAAGCGAGTAGAATTTACAATAAGTTTAAGTTTTTTTTTGTAAACTAACTTGCAAAGTAGATGGACACGGTTTAAATTTCATGCTACAAAACGCTGCTTTGCACTTAAATAAGAATGTTGTGTGTGTGTGTGTACGCGCGCGTGCTCACGTGAGTGAGTGCGTGCGTTTTCAAGCAGCAACGGCTTGTCGGATTTGGATAAAATATCTATACGTAGAGGGTTTTTTTTAATTTCGTTGTATATTTAAAGTACTTGGAAATCTGGAAAGGGCCCGTTTTCTTTACAAAGGGATTTATATTCCATTTAAGTCCCTATACCAAGTAGATCTTAAAATAGAGCACTTTGAGATCACTCTGGTAATCACTCTGTTCCAACTTTCTGCGTTTTTTTGTCTATGGCTTTTGTTATTGAGCTATATTAAGCTTCAGTTAAAAAATTGAAATATAGGCGTTGATGGCAATCTTATTAAATAATCGTTTATATATTTCCAACTTCCGACTACTGGTAAAATCACATATTTTTTTTCGCCTATAATGCGGAGTATCGTTGGAAGAATATTAAATTAATGAAGTATGCCGTTTAAGAAACGTAGTTTTTCTTTTGTTCCTTGCTTTTTTCTATAGAAAAAATATATTCTATATATTAACCGTTTCGACACGTTTCCCTGCTTAACTACGCATGATATTTTTATTTTTATATTCATTGTTTTATATAATGCTTGGTTAAGTTTTATCAATGTCAAATAATACATTACAGAAAATTACTGACTGTTGAGTTTCTTGCGGCGTTTCTTCTCAGCAGTGGTCTCCTCTTGGGAAGCACTGGTAGAATTTTGACGTGTAAAGGTGCCTGTGCGGCCTACTTGCTGAATAAACAACTTTTATCTTACCTTATAGAACGTACCTTTAGGTACGCACATGATCCGTATGATGTGAGAAGCTATTTACTATAAAACCGTTAACATTAACATGCGAAACAATATAAACCCCGTTTAATTATTGCTATTCAACATCATAAAACATTTGAAATCAAAAAATTCATCCCCTCGGTGGTTAAAATAGGGGTTGGCAAGTCCCACATAACCTTCGCGTCCCCCCACGGACCCAAGTGATATGTGTAAAAGCATTTTGCCAGTGTGGAAAAAGGGGGTAGTAGCGGGGAAAAGGGGGTAGTAGCGGAAAAAAGGGGGGAGTAGCGTGAAAAAGGGGGTAGTAGCGGGGAAAGGGGTATTAGCGGAATAAGGGGGTTGTAGCGGGGAAAAGGGGGGGAGTAGCGGGAAAAAGGGGGTAATAGCGTGGAAAAGGGGGTGGTAGCGGGAAAAAGGGGTAGTAGCGGAAAAAAGGGGGTTGTAGCGGGGAAAAGGGGGGAGTAGCGGTAAACTAATTCTACGCGTACGAAATCGCGGGCGTCCTCTAGTATAGTATATAAATAATCGTGCCTTATCCTACTTTTATCACTTATCAAGCCTTTTCCGTAAACACATAACCCTGTGAACTCTGTTTCAATAAATTGTAATATTTCGATACGTAATTTCGTATTCAAGTCACAGATTCGGTCTCTAGTTTAGTGCCCGTGGCTCCAGAATGTTGGTGGATATATCAAGAGAACGTTAAAGCAGGCATTGAAGAAAGATTGTTGAACTCTGTGTCCGCTATTTCTAGTAAATTAATCCTACATAAGTATTATTGAATACCGACTTGATTTACTTAATTTACTTGTTGTGTCTCGGTATATTTGGATGTGTTAGATTTATATCAGGGGTGTTTTTCTCTGAAGCAACTCACTTTACATTTCGTCGACGAAGTATTAACCAGCTAACTAAAGTTAAACCTTCTTTTGCCAGTTCAGAAAAATCTTCCACAAAATTTTACACGATTTCTTTTAAACTCAAGGCGATTAAGATTAAACACTGCTTTGCCTGTGGAGATAGGACTTGCTAAGTCTGTTGCCATTTTTAAAAGCAAGCTTATGGATCATTTTCTATCACTTCCGTAGTTTTTCTTTACTTTTTCTGCATTTTTTTTCTTTCATCCCATACGTCGTGTTTTATCATTGTTTGGCTGATTTGAAGTATTTTCAGTATCTATATTTAGGTTACGGTACCGTGATTTAGATATTAATTAGCGACATTGCTTGGCGTCTATTAAACGTCACCACCCGTAAAAGGGATAATTAGTTTTTATTTTAAAATTGAAATAATTTAATCATTGTGGTTGCCGGGTTAGAATAGTGCCACTCCATGTCTTCCCGTGGCTGTCGTAGGAGGCGACTAAGGGAATAAGGGCTTGTAGTACTGTTAGGCGATGGGCTTGCAACCTGTCACTGATACACTGGTAAACATCTTGGCCTGATTGTGCAAAATGTGGTAACAGAATTATCACCAAGTCTTTTTAGAGTTGTTGGTATTTCTGTAGCTCTGCCTACCCCACTTTGGGAATGGAGGCGTGATGTTATGTATGTATGAAATAATTTAAGTGTTCCTTGTAGTTGTTTAGTTTGAGTTCTATAGCAGAATTAGTTCACACCGCATGTTGTATACCGATGATTAAAATGTACTGTTCCGTGTTAAATTTTTTTGGTGTTCAATAAAGAGTATTTGTATTGTATTGATTAATGCCACGCTCTTGTGGGCATGATACTTTCCGGTTTGGCCGAGGTGCTTTGTCGAAGAGAAGTGAGAAAACCTGCGACCGAATTAAAAACACACTCGCTAAAATTTGAAAATTGCTCTAATTTATATTTGTTCTCGACAGGAAGACGAACATATTCGACAACATGCTGGCGATGATGGAGAAGTACGCCTGCAACTTGGAAGCCCTGGTGGCAGCCAGAACGGAGCAGCTTCTCCAAGAAAAACGGAGAACTGATGACCTGCTGCATAGAATGCTGCCCAGGTTAGTTATAAGCTTTTGTTTTGTGGATTGAATGAACGACAAAAAAGCAATCTTATTTAAACAAGTACATATAAATCAAAAGGTGATTTAACCCTTTTATTCATAAACGCACGATAGCTAAAACATGGTTTGTCCTTATCTGTCATTTTAACATTTGAATTTGTCAGAAAGTGATAAGAAATACTTTAAGTAAAGTCCTATATTCAAAACGTCTCATCAAAATTTAACGTCTCGTTCAAATTTGACTTTTGTTACATACAATAAATTGTGTCAAATTTTAACGAGGCCTTTGAATATAGGAACCCAGGGTTAATCACGGCAAAGGAGTAAGACAGAGACCATTTTCATTCCACCTGCTACGATCCTGACACATCTCTTCCGCTTCTTCCACATTCATACATCGAGTCATGCATGCTCGTCTGTTTCGGATACTTAAGATGCGTTCTGCCCCGAGTATTTCTCCGATTTGATAAAAAAAGGAAGTACGCCTAGGGCGGCCCCTTCCGACCCTTCCTCTCACTTTTACACTTAAATCTCTTTCGTCAATCTTCTTTCATCCATTCTTTCCAAATGACCATCGAGACATGCCCTTTTCAAACTTAATCACTACATCTTCTTTCAGTCCACAGATCTTTTCATTCCTTGCTCTATCAATCAGTGCGTTTATAAAAAAGGGAGGTGAAGGTTTATTATTATTATTATTATTATTATTATATTTTAAAACAAGTAAGTATGTAACTATCAGGTAATTAAATATTATTTTTAAATAAACATTTGTATTCTCAAGACTATAATCCTAAGACCTTAAATGCTTTGCTGAGGACTAAGATGGAATACCTCTATGCTAGTAACTTCACCAGTTGTCTTATCCCCACACCGGAACACAACAGTGCGAACACCGTTGCTTGGCCGATTTTTTAATATGTGGTAGATATTATAGAAAACTAGGTCTGTACGTTTCCACTTTTGTTTTTTATTTTTTTTCTTTCCAGTCAATATTTTGTTTGACATGTTCAAAAATCGTAAAAATCTGACAACATTTAAGGGTAGAAATACGTCATCGCATTTTGTACGTATTTTTTTTGCTTCACAGTTTTAACCGGTATTTTTAAAACCGGTTTCGAGTCCTGTTTGTCGCTCCTTCGCACCACTCGCGCACTCGACTCTCGTTCTTACTTTCTACATCTCGAGTCTCGTGGGTTCTCGTGCTCCGCGCTTTGCATAAACACTCTAGGGGTAGGACAGACAAGACCACACGTAAGTGGGGGGTGCTCTGATTTGGCTTTTGGTGCATTTAACCACTTAAAGCAGGGATTGTAAAACCGGTTTTATTCAATACCTGTATTTACATTGTCAAATTATTACCGCTAAAAAATAATACCTATATTCGAAGTAGAGGTATTGTTGTCATTCCGCTTTTGTTTTTATCGCTATGTATTCACTACTAGCTTTTGCCCGCGACTCCGTCCGCGTAGAAGTCGTTTATCGCTACTCCATCGGGAACTGTACAACTTTCCAGGATACAAACTATCCTATGTTCTTTTCCGGGACTCAAACTATCAATCAAGTTGAGAATTGACAGAGATCCGCTAAGAAAGGATTTTGATAAATTCCACCCCTAAGGGGATAAAATAGGGGATGAAAGTTTGTATGAAACTTACGAAAATTCTCGATTGATTGAACTGAAATTGAAGATTGGAGCTACTATGATCAAATGAATTTACGTAAGTTTCATACAAACTTTCATCCCCTATTTTATCCCCTTAGGAGTGGAATTTATCAAAATCCTTTCTTAGCGGATGCCTACATCATAGTGGCTATCAGCATGCCAAATTTCAGCCCGATCGGTCCAGTAGTTTGGGCTGTGCGTTGATAGATCAGTCAGTCAATCAGTCAGTCACCTTTGCGTTTTATATATATAGATTAAAAGTATTAAATGGGTGAATCAACTTTCGATATGTCTCACTATGTCACCTTAATTTGGTAGAATGCAATTTTTTTTTTGATGTGGTCAGTATATTGAATAAATCAGACAATTAAACTTATTTTCTAGCTGACAATTTTAAAAATTCTTCTATGATTTACTCAAATATATCAGGTAACGCAGGGGACGACGTTTTGTCCCCGGGTTTTGTATGAAAAACGTGCATTTTCCACTGCGTTACCATGTTTTTACAAAATTATAGAATTGGTTTATGATTATGAATAGTGAAATCCGAAAATCTGATTATTTAATTTTAAAATGTGTAAACCATTATCAATCTCACATATTCTAGTAAGTTTTTATTAGCGTGTAGAAAAGGAGGACTTTAAAAGTTGATTCACCCAAATACCTGTATTCAATACCGCTATTCATTGTACCTGATAAGTGAGATGTCAATTAGACTTTAATGAACTGTAATTTCAGACTTGTCTAAGGCTAGTCTAAGTTTTTTGTAAGAGCACCGAAAACATTCACATATAAGATAAACGAGAATATTGACTGACACTGACTGGTATTACTGGTTATGGTTTTTAGGGGTATTGTTGTCAATTGTCTAAACCGATGATAAACTTGAATACCGGTATTCATTATACCGCTAATCAGAGCTTTAGCGGTATAAATAGTGAAAGTCAATTATAACCGGTAATACCTCATTTAAAACCGGTAGTCAGAATACCGGTAACGATCCCTGACTTAAAGCAAGTATCGAACGCAAGCTCTATTCACACAACTCACATGAATGACTGAGTGGAGAGCGGTGTCAAAGTGGAGGTGTTATTAAAATTGTCCACACACAAAGGGGAAAGGCGGCGCAGAGGCGGGCATATTGCCGTATACATTGCACTCCGTGATAAGGCCTTTCGGAGAATGTGTTACGTTACGAGCATGGCAATTCGCTAACCTACGCGCCGCCTCCGTCCTCTGTGCACTCAAAAAAAAGAGAGCCAACCAAGAGAGATTTTATAGTCATGATATTAGTTATCACATCGCTTGGCACAGATAAGCTATACAACATTTTTTCAAGACTTACTGTCAAGTAATGCAGATAGTGTTAGTTTATCTCATGGCCACCTGGGGCGCTGTCTGTTGTGACATGCAGTTATTTTTTAGTTTTATTTCATTTTTGTTTAAATGTAAGTACCGAAATGTCTGTATGGCTTTCCGTGTCTTCACCGAGCGGTCCCAACGGAAGATCAGCGTTGGCTTCACAGCCAGCATATGCTGAGTTGGGTCCGTTTCGCCACATTAACGCGACATGTCGTCTCTTTTCTTTTATTTTTGTTACTTTTTATTTTTTGTCTGCGTGTTTTTGTTGTGAATAAATGATTTACTTACTTACTTACTTACTTACTTAGTTATATCAACTAAAACTGATAGTAACAGCAGCAAGCTCTTGTTAGGTTCGTATGGAATTATAACGCTTTTGCTCAACAATCGTAATCTTGTTAGAAGCGACCAAGTTTTTTTTTCAGTGTGTGTGGAAATCTTAAGCCGCTAGCTGCTGCTATTACACTTTATTTGGTAACTAGCGACCCGCCCTCGCTTCGCTCCGGGTTAAAGTATTATATATATAAACCTTCCTCTTGAATCACTCTATGTATTAAAAAAAACCGCATCAAAATCCGTTGCGTGGTTTTCAAGATCTAAGCATACATAGGGACAGACAGCGGGGAGCGACTTTGTTTTATACTATGTAGTGATAATCATACCTGGGATAACTTGGGGCACCTATACGAAAGTGATGTAGCAAATATTTTATCGACAAAAAAAATATCGATGTTACTGCCAAAATCTAAATATTATTCGACATAAAAAATATTACTTATTTTCTCCTCATTTTTAAATAAGAAAATATACAACTTGAAACGTATATTTATATGTTTATTTTAAAATAGTTTTCATAATTAACAATCAATATTTTTTAAACTGCTAAACGTTCTCTCAACTTTTAAAATATTTATGAAGACTCAAAGCCGATTTCTCATTCATGTTGGTTATTGAAAATTCCTCACCTTTATAAGACTGTTTACTTTTTTCATGGTGTCATAGCCAGTATTTTTTTTAGAACCATCCTTAACTTTTTGTAAATATTATTCATTTTTGTTTACGTACAATTTCGATGAATCAACTTTAACTCTTTTTATTGTTGCAATGCTGTCATCTAGCGTCAATTGAGGAGACTGCAGTTCCTGTTGGCTCGATATCAGATATGACATCGAACGTCTTTTTAGTAATCGACAATGGTCAAAGTGCACATGTAGCTATTAATTTAATTACATCGACATCTTTTTTATCGATGTCATATCCCTAAAACTTGCCCCAAGTTATCCCAGGTATGAATAAATATACCAACATTTTATAGCAATCTGAGGTGCTAGCCAAGATCCGAACGCTGCTAGTTAAATAGCGTTCGCATCTTGGCTACTGCCTCAGTACTTTATTAGGCAGTAAAGTTAAGTAGGTAGTTTGAATTTGATCACTAAAATTTGGGAGTAATTTACTTAATTGGCTCCACTGATACAATAAGTAGACATCACTAAAATAGGTATTTGCAAATTAAAACATTCCTATTTCGTAATTTTGCTTGTTAAGATTAGGTAGTCATTTACGAAATGTGATCTTTAGAGTCGTTTTCGTAATTTGCCTCAAATGTAATTTCGGTGCTCATTATATTTGTTGCCACGAGCATGAATATATAGGTACAGTCAACCAATTTAATTCCTAAGTCACTATTATAAGAAGTGTCTCACGTATTGGTTGACAACGTCACTTTAATATGATCCATAGTGGTTTAGGAATACAATTAGTTGACCGTTCTTAAATACATGATTGTTTACTTAGGTATGAATCCATCAGTTACTTAACATAAAATCACGCCTTCACAGAGTGGGGTAGGCAGAGCTACAGAAATACGAACAACTCCAAAAAGACTTGTTTATAGTTAACTAGCGACCCGCCCTCGCTTCGCTCTGGGTTAAAGTATTATACATATAAACCTTCCTCTTGAATCACTCTATGTATTAAAAAAAACCGCATTGAAATCCGTTGCGTAGTTTTCAAGATCTAAGCATACATAGGGACAGACAGCGGGGAGCGACTTTGTTTTATACTATGTAGTGATTCTGTAGCCACATTTTGCACAATCAGGCCAAGAAGTTTACTAGTGTATTAGTGACAGGTTGCAAGACCTACGCGTAACAGTACTACGAGTCCTTATTCCCATAGTTGCCTCATACTACATCCACGGGAAGACATGGAGTGGCACTGTTCTAACCCGGCAACCACACGGGTTTATATTATATTATATTTATTATATTTTGTCAAATCGTTTCAAAAACATATTACATAATATTACTCCCGTTTTTTTTCTCACTTTGAATGTTCCAAGATCAAAACAGCTCTCTATCAATCATAGCTTTCACTGGTCTATTGAATCCATAAATAGGTTTCCTATACATACGTCCTCCATTTCGCCTTGAGCCTCAGGTTTTCATTCATCTCCACTAGTCAAAAGGCCTTGATCGCTTCCCACACGATTGGGATAAATAAAGGCAATTCTTGTTATGTGGCCAATTGAGTCTCTTGTAAGGTCGTGGGATACAGCAAAAAAAAAACTGTAAGTAAGATTAACGTTTTCAAGCTAATTTCATTACTTTTGCATTTTTTTGTTTCTCGTTTTTGTGGATGATTGCATTATAATACGTTTGATTGCTAATCTAACTACAAAATGAGCGTTTTCTAAAAAAAATAACAACTGTAATTTTTCTTTTACGTCGCGAAAATTAGTTTTTTTTTTTAAGGAGAAGGCACACTAGTACTCAGTCCACCTGATGGTAAGTGGAATCTGAGACCCATAGACATTTGAACTCTCAAGACTAAAGACCTTAAATGCGTCGCCAACCCTGAGGACTAAGATGGAATGCCTCTATGCTAGTAATTTCACCGGTTGTCTTATCCCCACACCGAACACAACAATGCGAACACTGTTGCTTGGCGGGTGGTTAATGGATAAGATGGTGGTAGCGATCCGGACGGACCCTGCACAGGGTCCTACAACCACTATCACTCACGCGCTAGGCTGCGGACGGACGGACGGACTGCGAAACTATAAGGGTTCCTAGTTTGACTACGAAAAACCATTCACTCGAAAAAAAAACATTCGCTCGACAGAACTTTCACTTGAGTTAACCGTCGGATATCCCCTTAACGCCACTTCATGATGTTAAGATTTTTTTTTTTTTATTTGAATAGGACTGTAGCTGAGGCGCTGAAGCGCGGGGAGAGAGTACGAGCAGAGAGCTTCGAGTGCGTCACTATATACTTCAGCGACATCGTTGGTTTCACCAAACTGGCAGCCACCAACACACCTATGCAGGTAAGGCTTTAATCTAGTGACGCCCACCATACTACAAGCATGGAGATTTTTGTAAGTGGGATTTTGAATCTACCACCACTGAATGAACTGAACCAACAGAATCATGTAAACCGTATTTTATAAAATTAAAAATATTAACTCTGCCCTCTTTATATATATATATATGAGACAGTTATGTATGTAAAATGTAACTTACACCTGTTCCCTGTTTTTAAAAGTATACGCCAGCAATATAAAATTAACTTTAGGCCACTAAAAACGGCCTAACTTTCTAAGAGTGTATTTGGAATGGCACCAAAAATTTATAATAAGTTACCGGAATATATTGATGATTTCGTAAAAAAGGGTTTGATCCTGTTTTATCTTATAAATGCGGTAAGATAGTGGACACGGTCTCCAAAATACCTTGACTATTTTCATGTAGGAAATAATGGTGGGATATAATAAATAAATAAATATCAGGGGACAATCACACACCACTGCAATAGGTACAACCGCCCACACAGCTGAGTGACCAATGTAGATAAACAGAGAGAAACTGTCTTGATCGTGCACATGAGATTCTTATGTAAAATCTATATTCATCTCTTTCTACATTTTCTCACTTCCGTCTTTAATCGGCAGTTAATTGTGTGGCTGTTTTTACTACTTTTTACTACTACTAGACAACGATATAAATACTTAAATACATGGAAAACATCCAAGTACTCGCGCTTATTATTCAAATATTTTCCCATATTTATCCAATTGAACCTGAGACCGCTAGCTTCGGAGGCTGGGTGACTACCAAATAGGTCAACACGTCGTCTAAAAGCGTATTAGCGTGCATTAAACCAAGTAAGGTGTAAACTAACAGCCCGTAAATGCGCAGTTACTGGCCGAGGGCGGAAAATGCCATTAAAATGTTCAGAGGCGCAAATGGGCTGTAACGTAGAATTGATGAGTCAAGCTTTAGTATCACCTGCACTAGTTGTGTATTCTCGCTTGTCGCTCAGTGCGTCTCTATCGTTACCGAATAGATAGAAAGGGAGATCTGAGCGACAAACAAGTCGCGAACAATATGTGCTTCCGCGTTTATATTAGATCGTAATGTATTACCAAATATGTAATTTGTTTAAGTAAGGGTAGTATTTGAAGTGGGTATACAATATAGATTGAACGAAGAAGAAATACAGGGTTGATATTACTACGCGGTAATAACGATATTGCTTTCGACGTGTTTCCGTTTTGTCATCGTTTTGATAGCTCTTATGTACTAGACAATAATGGCCGCCGAATTAAAATCAATACTAAAATACATTACAGGAAACCTATAAATAGTCTGTAGTATTTAAGGATAACATAGGAAATTTATCAAAAATACGGAACCACGCGAGTTTAAATCGCACTTATTGCATTTTAATACTGATTTTTATGCATATTAAATAAATGTCATGTAAAATCTTTTATAATGCTGGAGCATTAAAAATATGAGTTGAAATATGTTTTCCCGCAGTTCCTTTTCACGTAAAATTAAATCAAACTTCCCTTCTTATGCGAGTCCGACTCGTACTTGACCGGGTTTTTTTAATACAATTTGCTAAAATATTATATCCATCAAATAAAACTGGGAGCGTTCTCTGGTGATGTATCGAGAAGTACATTGTTCTGAATTAACAGGATTTTTACACATATTTACCACGTTATTCATAAAGACACGGTAAACCTATTTTTGTTGTTTGTGTCTTTCTGTCAAATTCAAATGTCACATTGGCGGATAAAAACAAAGCATATCTTACCGCACTTTAGCTATCGTTTGCTATCCTTGTGAGGCCCAACATACCACAAACAGGGAGTTTTTGTTCATGGGAATATGAATCTACCATTAAGGAAATAAAGTTCAATTACCTTTGCTTTTAAATGCCATTTTCAATTTTGAACCAATTTAAAATGAACTTTGTTTTAATCAAAATAAAGTTTAAACTAAAATGCCGTCGTTATGTACTTCCTATAGAACACCGGGTCTCAAGAGGATATGAATGAAAGGGAAAACTATTCTCTCGTGAGGCCGACAAAGTCAGAGTTGCCTTTGCTCTAAAATTTTAAATGTGATTATGAAAAAAAACCTAGTACTTATCATCTTAAAATATTTGAATTAAGAATTCGAAAACAAAAGAATGACTCGAGATTCAGCCGAAACATTGAAGTACAGCGTCGGCTCAAAGTTGACAAGTCAGTTGTGAAAATGGAAATTTCGAAGGAAAATTTACGTGCGATAATTCTTTACAACTTCAAAAGGGGTTTAACGCGTCTTCAGTGCTTTGAAGAGACTACGGTTTGTTAATAATGAAGCACCATGTATCTAGACTGCGAAACGTTGCTATTTGGAATTTCAACGTTGCTGCTCTAGTCTTGGTGATAGGCATCGTGAAGGCCGACCAAAATCAGCCGTAACCCAGAAAGTATTGATGCTGGGCTGGAATTCTACAAGGTGATAACGATATCGTTTTTGACCTGTTTCCTAGAAGGGCCCTGAAAGGGATATTTGGAAATTCGTCTCCTAAAGGGTTGAAATAGGTGGAGTAGCGGAAATTTTGAGAACACGCTAGCCTAGTTGGTAGTGACCCTGCCTGTGGTGTGTTGTTGTGTTTAGTGAATAAATTTATTTTTCTTTTATTTTCTTTCTTTCTTTCTTTCTTTCCTTTGCAGCCATGGGTCTTGGACGTTTTCTATGTATTTAAGTATATATTTCACTATATAAGTATGTTTATCGTTGTCTAGTACCCATGTGTGACATTGTCCCGTGATATTTATTTTATTTATATATTTATATTTAATTCTACGCGTACGAATTCACGGGCGTCCTCTAGTTTTAGATAATTTTGTCTCATTAGATTATTACTTAAAGTGGAGAGTTGTTCTCTGCAAGAGCGTAGGCGTAAAGCCCCGTAAACACCTGTTTACATCCATTAGTACCTCCACGTGATAACTCAGTGAGACTACACGTGTCCCGTCGATATGCTGGTATTACAACGAGATTAAAAGAATAAATAGAACACAGGATAATGTCACACAAATTGACCTAGTCCCAAACTAAGCTCTAGGCTTGTACTATGGGTACTAGACAACGATAAACTTACTTGTATAGATAAATACATTCTTAAATACATAGAAAACATCCAAGACTCAGGAATAAATACTCGTGCTCATCACACAAATATCTGCCCTTACCGGGATTTGAACCCAGGACCCCCCTAGCTTCGAAGGCAGGGTCACTACCAACTAGGCTAGCGTGTCGTCCAAAAGGTTTTAACACTCGTTGGTTTACCTGTTAAATATTTGATTCGATTCTAATTTTATGGCGTTGTTTCCCGGATAAGTCTAGGGAACTTAACGAAACCTCTCAGAAATTTTGGAAACGAGTTGTATTTTTATAATTTAATACAAATACAATCAAATACACTCTATTGAACACCAATAAATAAAAAGAAATAAGAATAGACAAAATCATGTTTTTTTATACAGACAACCTTAGAAAAGACGTAGCAACGTAAAAACTAAAATAAAGTAAATAAATAAATATAAATATCAGGGGACAATCTCACACAATTTGACCTTGTCCCAACTAAGCTCTAGGCTTGTACTATGGGTACTAAACAACGATAAACATACTTATATAGAGAAATACATACTTAAATACATAAAAAACATGCAAGACTCAGGAACAAATATTCGCGCACATCGCACAAATATCTGCCCTTACCGGGATTTGAATCCAGGACCGCTGGCTTCGGAGACACTCCCTCCCAACTAGGCCACCGTGTCGTCAAACAAGTCCCAAGTAGGCAAACAAGGAATATATAAATACATTTTCCCTAATTTTAATTCGACCTCCCTGAAGTATTTAAAACCGGGCAAGAGCATGTCGGACCACGCTCAGTGTAGGGTTCCAAAGCCGTTAAGTACTGCAAACATAAAAATCAACAAGTAATAGCTAATTTTGTATTTAAAGTCAATTGGTGCCGTCTTAGATGATTTTAGTAGGTATAAACACTTTAATCGCCTGTATCTCAGCGGACGGACGGACATGGCGAATCTATATAGGGTTCCTAGTTTGACTACGGAACACATATTTGTCACATATTATAGTTTATACATATTATTGTTTTTTTATTTGTGACATATTTGTCGCGCCGACAAATCTATTCGTGCCAAATAACAGCTTTCTAGAGTGGACGGACAGAAGGAAAGACACGGTGATACTATAAGGGTTTCTAGTTAGATTACGGGACCCTAAAAATCCAACACTTGATTTATAACCTATAATGTACTCATCAGCAAGATGTTTCATCAAGAGTTTTTAACATTTGATTTAAATTAATCTGAACCAGCAACACCTTCGTCAATAAAGATTTGATTTATTCCCCAGCTGGGCTAGAACCTAGCTTGGTCTTGGAAAAATCCATTTCGCGCATTTTAATTTGCTAAAAGATTTTAAAATGATTCACGTACACAACCTAGAAGCTTTAAAAAAACTGTATTCCCTCCATACCACTTAGAGCCCTAGGCAATCGGAGATTGACGTACACAAAGGATTTAAATAATACGAACCCTTTACAGTGTGACTGAAAATTCGTTTTAGGGGTGTCATGAAAATAAGCCGTTTTAAAAGAAAAACATTGAATTTGGTTTAAGAGGCCATATACGAAATTTAGCCGATTTCGATGATTTATACGTGATTTTAGAGTTGAAATACTTTACTTTTACAAATTTTAATGCGCAACACGAAAGATAATTTTGATCTTCAACGAATGTATGAGGTACTTTTTCTTTTTTTATTTAATTTTGATTAATTGACCTGAAACCGGCGACTGTTTTGTGAATTTTGCTGTAAGAGGTTTAGAATATCGCATATTCACGAATCGTTTTGACGTCTTAAAGATGTATGAATAATTATTTGCCACATTCTTTTTTTAGTAAAAAAAATAATTAAATTGGTAAAATTATATAGAAAAAAGGTAAATAATTGTTTTTGATTTCTGCTACTTAAAACTCTCGTTCATAAAATTATAAAGTAAGTTTGAAGAAAATTTCAGTTCAAAATCAATCCACTACCTTAAAAAACATCGAAAAAATGAAAAAAAAAGCAATATGTTTAAAAAAAACTTAAATCTCGCATTACATTACTCAACAAAAATAAAAGAGTAGCTTATTCATTTGTAACTCATTCATTCGATCATAACTGAAATGATATTTCATGATGTGCATTAGATGTTATAGAAAAGCAGTATTTTAACTGTAAAATCACGAAAAGAAGCAAAACCTGCCTAATTTCGTAAACGGCCACTTAATGAATTAACTAATACATGCCTTTTTGTTATAATGGCATCGGGCTTGTTTATGTGACGTCACATAATGGCTAGATTCGGTCATTATCATTACCATATATGTATATCGTATGTTTAAAATTTATTTTACATGTGCCTCAATTTAAGTTGACTTTGTTTCAGGTGGTCGAGATCCTGAATGACCTGTACACGTGCTGTGACGCCATTATTTCATATTACAACGTGTATAAGGTAACTCAATATTGTTATTTAAGTCATGACTCGTGATCGTAAGGTACCGAGCTCAAACCCCTGCGGTCACCATGTACCAATGAGCTTTTCGAACTTAAATACAATATCCGACGCTATTACGGTGAAGGAAAAACATCGTAAGGAACCTGAGGCCCTAGCCAAGATGCGTTCGCTAACTAGCGATTCGATTCGTTTTAATTTGAAACCAATCGCGGCACTGGTAGATCACGTGACTCGTCGTATGACGCGATCTACGAGTGCCGCGATTGGTTTAAATACAAAACGAATCGAATCGCTAGTTAGCGAAGGCATCTTGGCTAGGGGCTCTGCTCATACGAACAGCTTGACTGTGTTCGAGGGTAATTACACAAAACATCCTAAAGGGGTTTACCTGTTTTAGTATTGCAGTTTCGAGATTGCAAACACCTTTAATGTTTGCTTGTTTACCTTCCCCATGCTAGAAAAATGCTGAAATATTCTTAATTCAGATTCATGAAGACTAAGCAACAGTGTTCCGAGGAAAAATTCTGGACAGTGACTAATACGATGTCTAGACAGGTGTAATTTCGTATTTTATGAGTCCATTAATTATGAGAGTAGGTATTGTTGTTTTGTTAATGTTTAATATATTTTTTTTTGTGATGTGATAGTAAAGTTTTGGTAGTGTGTACGCCTTTATGACGTTCTTCCATTGATAATCAATACACAATCATGTGGGACGTTAGGAATCCTCTCAAGTTCAATCAAACACATTTATACAAGTCTTCCTATTGTCAGACCACAGATTCATAATTAGATATGTATTATCCATTCATCTTTATAAACGACGCAATTAGCCACACCGTTGGGCCAAGCACGCTATCACGGGACAATTTTTGACATAGGGACGGGACTCTAATTCGTCTATTCCATATCCCAACGTAAGTATAAAGAACTAAGATTTAAGATAAAAGTGTGTTTTGTGTGATTTGAGTCCTTTTATTACTAAGCAAATTAATCCCCGCGTGGCTGTCATTTTAATAATTTCATAATAATATTTGACCGTCCCGTGGCAGCGTGCTCGGCCCACGTGGGTAAATAATAATTAAAAATAGGTACTTACAAATGAAACAGCAATCGTCTACCAATATACATATTTTGGCAGTCATGACTTGGTGATAAATCATTCGATTTTAATTGGAATTATAATTTATGCCTGACATTAACCTTTATGGCAAATTGAACTTTGAAGGCTCACTGACGGACATGTAGATCGTCGCCCAATTTCTAGAAAATTCTATTGGTCTCGGTGGAAACGAGATAAAAGCATTCCTGAGTCTGTATGTAATATGTCTGGTGACAACTACACCGTGAGGAAAATAGTTGTGGTAGGACCCTGTGCAGGGTCCGTCCGGATCGCTACCACCATCTTATCCATTAACCACCCGTCAAGCAGTGTTCGCATTGTTGTGTTCCGGTGTGGGGATAAGACAACCGGTGAAATTACTAGCATAGAGGCATTCCATCTTAGTCCTCAGGGTTGGCAACGCATTTGAGGTCTTAGGATTATAGTCTTGAGAATTCAAATGTCTATGGGTCTCAGATTCCACTTACCATCAGGTGGCCTGAGTGCTCGGGTGCCTTCTCATTAACATAAAATATATATATATATATATATATGTTCTCTAAGGATGGGACTGTTTGAACCGCATCCGAGAATAAAGGCAAATTTATATATTGGTGACAGTCTTGTCTCTATATTATGGTCGCTTTTATCGCGATGAATAAATGTGGACAAAGCATTTGTCATTGCGGGCATATTATGTTTGTGTTTATGTCATTTGATATAACAACTGTCACTTTCTGGCGACCATGATTCGTGCCCTGGGGGATACATAGTTCAGTTCCTTCAGTTTACGTTGAGAGAAAATATCAGAGCTATATAACTACTACAGCTCTGTCCTTTACGCATGTCGTAAAATGAACTGAATAGCCATGTCATGCATTTCAGTTTAAGCTGAGAGAATGGGACATAGCTTTATGACTACTATAGTTCTGTCATTTACACCCTAAAATGAACTGCATAGCCATGTCATGACGACCCCCTGGTCAAGTGACAGGTATCTTATCCACGTCGATAAACATGACCACGACAGGCAGTTAAAATTGTTCATCGGTTTCTATCTATATATACAATCAGACTGGTGAGTATTTGAAGGACTACTTTGATAGATAAAGTTTTGCGAGTCATGTATTAAATAATAATAGTTTTTTTGATCCGCCTTCACGCTTCGATGCCTCCTCTGATCGACTCGGAATTTTCTGCAGAGATAGTTTATTTTTATCCCAGAAAATCGGAGTGCCAGGATTTAGTTACACATATTTTTTTTCATGGAGAAGGCAAACGATTCATTCTTATGCCATAATATTTGCGGGTGGTAGGACCTTGTGCAGGGTCCATCCGGCTACCACCATCTTATCCATTAACCTACCGCCAAACAGCAGTGTTCGCGTTGCTGTGTTCCGGTTTGGGGATAAGACAGCCGGTAAAATAACTAGCATAGAGGCATTCCATCTTAGTCCTCAGAGTTGGCAACGCATTTGCAGTCTTAGGATTGCAGTCTTGTGAATGCGAATGTCTATGGGTCACAGTTTCCACTTACCATCAGGTGTTTGTGTGCTCGTTTGCCTTCACAATGCCATAAAAAAAAGTCATAGTTTGGGTCACCCTGTATGTGTGTAATTCAAAATTATGTCATGATCAGGTCTCGGATTTTTCATCGGTATGATGAAAGAAAATTATGGAGTCAATATTAAACATTAGTCATCAAATTAGGGTCGTAGTCGGGTTTAGTCGGGATTTACTCAAATCCCGGTAAGGGCAGATATTTGTGTGGCATTTTTATTTAAAACACGACAATGCGACACTGCTTGGCGGTGGGTTAAATGACTTATAATTGTGCGAACACAGGCCCGGTAAATGCAAGTCTTTATGAGGTCCTTATATTTCAAACATGGAACAACAGCTGTGACGTCATTCCTTTCGTCGCTTTTGTATAGTGTTTTTGTGTCTGAACTATAACTTTTTAAAACTTCATATCTTGTAAAAAAAAATACACGGCAATAATTTTATTATTTCTCTCATTATTTTCCTCAGCACCTCAAAAAGGCCGGTTTTGAAGTTTAAAGACAGCAAAATTTGATTTTGCTGCGAGCGTAAGACAAAGTTTTTTTTTCACTTCATTAAGGAGGTCGAGGTGTGGTACCACGCGAGCGGCTGGTGATATCGTTTAATATTCAGCATAATTATTGTCTTTTTTACCTTAAGGTAATTATTTTCTTGTTGCCGAGGTGAAACGTTGTAAGTAATGTGAACACGAGACTAAAGTTTTTTGCGTCCCGTGTCTTTGAATCCCTCGCTACCCTCAGGATTCTAACATAGAATCTATGCTTGCTCGGGATTCAAAGTCAACATTCGCCGCAAAATCTATTATTTTTTTTGTATTTATTTATTCCGTGTCTTCCCACTTCGTAACTAGTAAAAAAATACACGATAAGTAAATTCACTTCTTCAATTAAAGGATGCGGTATTAACTTGTAGTTTTTAAACACAACGTTACAATAATTCGGTTTAAATTTGAGTAGTGGTGTAGTCAAAGTCAATGAGCAGAACAAGTTTTACGGGAACAACGCGTGGAATATCGAGTCGAAATTAAAACTATATATTTACGTAGGTACTCAGATCTACAGTACCTTTTTTTATGTCAAGGAAACACACGAGCACACGAGCACACAGGCCACCTGATGATAAGTGGAATCTGAGACCAATAGACATTTGTATTCTCAAGACTATAATCTTAAGACCTCTAATGCATTGCCAACCCTGAGGAATAAGATGGAATGCCTCTATGCTAGTAATTTCACCAGTTGTCTTCTCTCCGCACCAGAACTCAAAAATGCAAATACTGTTGCGTGGCGGGTGGTTAATGGATAAGATGGTGGTAGCAATCCGGACGGACCCTGCACACCACCATTACAAGCTGAGAAATCACACTTGTAAGTTAAAGATTCAAAATGAATAGTGAACTTCACATAGACCTAGAATCCTGAAATTTGGCAAGAAGGAAGGATTTACAGCACAAGCAAAGGAAATAATCCGAAAATCGTTCATTAGTTGCTCCATTACTAAATTAAATAAGATTTTTTTATTTGTAGTTGGTTAACTACAAACGCGTACAGTCAAGGGCAAAAATATGTATACACTTTAGTACCTTGTCTATTTAACGTCATGTTTAAGCTGTCATATGAAATTGTGACAGCGATTAAAGCGGCAAGGTACTAAAGTGTACACATATTTTTGCCCTTGACTGTACCTACGCGTACTACTACGCGTCGCGCTACGAACAAGCAAAGTCAAGTTTGTCCCTCAATACAATTTTACAATCTTTTAAGTTTGTACAGAACCCTCGGTGCGTGAGTCCGATTTGCACTTAACTTGATATTAAAAAAGGTTAAAATGCGGTTCAAAAAATTCAAGTGACTTTATTATGACAAACGGGATATGACATAATTAAGAAAAAACTGAATCTGCACATTAAAATATTTTTAAATATTCAACAATTTCGTAATATTTGTTCATTTTAAATTGTCAGACTGGTGTGCCTATAAAAATACCTACTTTAAGAACCTAATCTATTTCGCTTTTACAATATGAGAAAGCCTATCTCAAGTGCAATTAGGGTTTCTATAGAGAGATAATAAGGTCGTATAGACAACCTAGGTCGTTCATCCTTACAACGCATTTTCTAGACGTCTTACAATTTTTTTTTGGTACCTATTGCTTTAAGCAAAGTGTTTAGTATTCTCCAGTTACTTACTAATTAAAAATTACAAAGAAAACAACACGCTTTGACAACGTGACTCGTATTAATTAAGTAAGTGAGAGATTTCTTTCGATACAAAATACTACGGTTTTTTCAAAGAATTTCAAAAGGTTAATGATTTTACTGTTTAAAGTTTAAAATGCCCCCGTGTGGTTGCTCGGTTATAATAGTGCCACTCCATGTCTTCCCGTGGATGTCGTAAGAGGCAACCGAGGGAATAAGGGCTTGTAGTGGTATTAGGCGGTGGGCTTGCAACACACTGAGCCTACTTGTGCAAAATGTCAACAAGTCTTTTTAGAGTTGTTGGTATTTCTGTAGCTCTGCCTACCCCACTCTGGGAAAGGCGTGATGTTATGTATGTATGTAAGTTTAATATCAAAAAACAAACATTAGGCTCTATGTGCATTATTATTAAGGCTATTTTTGTTTGATCTCCAAATTCCTAATGTAGGGTAAATTATTAGCTCTGTGTCATTTTGAAAGATAACTATTATCTAAATAGAACTCGCGAGACCTGGTGTGCCATTTATATAGGAGAAGGTAACATTGTCGAGGCAATTTAGTTTAAACTATATTTTAATAACCATAAAGTTCATTTTAATTGAACCTTTCTGCTAACACCCATCCCAAAATGAGTTTCAATAAGACAGTTCAGGAGGGCCAGCACATGTTGTCCGCGACTCGGTTGTCGCTCGGATCTCCTTTTCTGTTTATTCTGTAACGATAGAGACGCACTGAGCAACAACCGAGATAACGCAACTTGTGCTAGCCGTTCTGGTTCTGTATTATGGTCGCGTTTTCTCGCGGTGGATAAAGCTACAGTCACTCTCACACTGTACTTGTCAAAAAGTGACGGATGTTTTATCTAACTTTAGTCACGCGATAAACACGGCCATAATAGAGAACATGCATGAAAATCAGAAGTGAATTTCACTGGTACGATTCATGATAAAATGTAAAAAAAACATATACTGTACAAACATGTACTACAAAAGCAATACACTAAGTTTTGACCCGTTTATTAAGATTTTATACGGAATCAAAACTTGCAAAAATTTTTAAACTTCTTTTAATGTTTTTTCGGCATCCTTATTTTATTTCAGTAATATTTTAATATTACGACATTGGCTTAAACATAGTAATTTACGAAATAAATGCAGCTAAGACTTGACGATACAGCCTTGATAAAAAGATAATAACAAACAACGAATAAAAAGTGATTTTAAAACCAACAGGTTGGCATATTAACAAATGTGAAGTGCTGGAAAAGAATTAGAATTTCTGGAGCGTCAACAAATAATCCTTAACCTGACCTGCTACTTGGACCTGCTAGACGCCCCTTGGATAGGAGGAGGGATATCGTTCCAGCACTTGGACGCCGCAAACCTGAAACTTCCTCTGAATGCCGCAGTCCGGTGCATAGGCACGATAGCGACTGCCTTAAACCTTCGTGCACTTTTTGACCATTTAATTCTTTCAACCCCGTGTGGTTGCCGGGTTAGAATAGTGCCACTCCATGTCTTCCCGTGGATGTCGTAAGAGGCGACTAAGGGAATAAGGGCATATAGTACTGTTAGGCGATGGGCTTGCAACCTGTCACTAATACACTAGTAAACTTCTTAGCTATTTGTGCAAAATGTGGTTACAGAATTATAAACAATTATTTTTACAGTTGTTGGTATTTCTGTAGTTCTGCCTACCCCACTCTGGGAATAAAGGCGTGATGTTATGTATGTGTATGTATGTAATTCTTTCAAATTTTTTTTTAATCGTCATCCCTTAATACCATAAGTTCATACTTGTTGTTTTTGAGGTGGTTTCGTGTTTGTAGTAATTAACGGCTTCGGAACCCTTCACTGAGCATGGTCCTTAACCACTTCAAAACCCCGATCTGACAGGTTTATGTTTGATTTTCCCGCGCATCGCGTTGCTGGTCCCCAGGCGAGGCCTAAGGTTCTTCATCATTGTCAAGATTAATGGAATTCCGGTTTGATAAATATACAAGTTATTTATGGAAGCATCCATAAACTTCAGTTTTCTTGATATAAAGCGAAGTTCGCAAGAGAATAGGTCCTATATATGCAGTCCCCGTGTGGTCTATGTACAGTGTATACAGCGTAATTTTTTATCATTGCACAAATTTTAACGTATGATTTTGTATCGTTAATATAATATAATATTACGACAGTAAAAAGGTGAGAAAAAAAAATGTTGCAAATTATCTCTCCTTTACCTTCTCGTGTGGACACAAAGTCACACTAGAAATGATGACATGGGTTGTCAAGCTGTAGGTATGCGATACACTGTATTGATATTTGAAATTTGAAATTTCATGTACAGCTTATCAGACAACAAGCCCCTCTCCTACTGATATTCTAAATTTGAAATTTCATTTATTAACTTAACAACACTCCCCTCCCTCGCACCCCTGCATTAGAGGGTCCATGAATATCGTTAAGTTAGTGGAATCATTGAATCCGCAAAATCTCTAATATTTTTTAAGCTAGAGTAAAAATAACATAACATGTGTTATTGAGTAACAATAGCGAAGCAAATATTAAAATTTGTGCACCTATTAAAAAATTACCCTGTATATGCAATCCCCGTGTGGTCGCCGGGGTTGAATATTGCCACTTCAGGTTTCCCCGTGGAGGTCGTAAGAGGCGACTAAGGCAAAAGGCTTGAAGTTATGTTAGGCGATGGGTTTGCAACCTGTCACTAATTACATAAGTAAACTTCTTGGCCTGATTGTGCAAAACTTGGTTAATGAATTCTTAACTAAAAAACATCAACAACTCTTTTTAGAGTTCTCCGTATTTCTGTAGCTCTGCTTACCCCACTCTGGTACTGTAGATTTCGATTATCGTTATTCCCTCAGGAACTTTGAATTTTATCGAGATGAAAAGTAGCCTATCTCATAATCCAGAATATAAGCTATCTCTATTCTAAATTGCATCCAAATCCGTCCAGCCGTTGTATCGTGAAACAGTAACAAACTAACACACACACAAACTTTTGCATTCATAATTTTAGTAGGATAATTTTGATAATTACACACTTTTCAATGATTTGATTTTTGGGTTGATAACTCTTTACGGCCAATTAAATTTTCTAGGTATAATTATGAAATAGAATTAGGTTTTCAACAAAAACAATGCACTAGAATTTTGATTAGAATCCATCCATCCGCTTCACACCGACAGCTCCCAGACGCTGTCAAGTTCTAATGTGTTTTTTTGGTTGTACAATTAACTTTCGTACGATTTTATGCGAAAAGATACATTATAGAGAACTTTGATTTCCTTGCAAGTGTCAAAATATACGGCATAAACCTATATAGGTATATTTTGATTGAGTACGTATCATAACATAAAGTTCAAAATACGTAATAGATCATGATAAATAATGGTGATAATTGATAATACTGATAGATAATATATAATGGTATTTTTACTGAAACCGTGAACTTTTCAGGAATGTTATATCCTCGTGATACCTGGTGTCCCATGGGAAGTACATAATAAATGCAATTTAGTTTAATCTATATTTCGATAAAGATAAAGTTCATTTTAGTTGTATCTAAGATGAAAATAGTGTTCAGGAGCAAAGGTAACTAAATTTTATTCCCTTGCTTGTAGATTCAAATTCCTACTCACAAAAATGTTATTGTTTGTAGTAATGATAGCCCTCACGAGGATATTACAAAACAAACCTAATTGTTACAAGGTCCATTATATTTGTGTGAGCTTGTCCCCTGACATTTATTTATTATCTATTCATAACCTTTCTATCTACAGGTGGAAACCATAGGGGACGCCTACATGGTAGTAGGTGGGGTACCGGAGCGCTGTTCTAGACACGCAGCAGAAGTCGCGTCGCTGGCTCTGCATGTCCTGGACGCTGTCCCCAAGATCAGGGTGAGGAACATGCCCGCAGCACGTCTCTATATCCGGATAGGTAAGTCACCTGAAGTCCTTGAGATTAATCCTTCTTTGCCATATTGATAATTTGATTACCCGTATGGTTGCCGGGTTAGAATAGTGCCACTCCATGTCTTCCCGTAGATGTCTTAAGAGGCGACGGGAATAAGGGCTTGGGCGCCTAACAGTACTACACTCCCTTATTCCCTTAGTCGCCTCTTACAACATCCACGGGAAGATAGGAGTGGCACGATTCTAACCAGCCAACCACATTAACGTTAAGGGTTAAATAATAAAAAAAAAAAACAAAATACACAATTCAATATTTGTTCAGTAATATGAGGGCTCTTTTTATTGCGGGCAATATATCTAGTAGCGCTTCGGACAAAACCATCGTTGCGGAGAAGAAGCGCCACAAGAAACTCCAGCAGAAGGTCATTTTAACAATCATAAAACACTATAATACAAAGTTACGTTAAAAAGAGAACCAGTGTAGTAATAATCGGAATACAAGAGGGTTGACATACCATCTATTAAAAAAATGCCAAAGTAAAAATAAATTTTCCAACAATGGTAGCAGATACTTCTGTCTAAATAGTGTTGTAAAAGGACGATGACAATTTAAAACTTGAATAAGTAATGCATTCGTTTCAAGACATCATTTTAAGTGTGGAGGTGTTCTTATTGAGAAATAAAACGTACAATTTATAATTAATATATAATATATATAATTCTTACAGCATTTCTGTTTATTGTGTCTCAAATCTCGGTATTTTTCAAAGTCACAGGTATACATACCACCCAAAGTTATTCACCTACTCAAATACAGCTTTTACCTACTTCTTCAAAAGCATACCGTTGTCTGAAACTAAACAGGATCCAGTAATGCTCTTCGCTTTGTCACTTGCTAAGTACAGAATTAAATCTGCAATCTCTTCAGGGTCAGAAACTCTGCGCAAAGCAGTAAAATTTTTAGCCCAATCCCAATCCGCTTCTGAAGTTTTCATCCCTGAATTAACCGCTATATCAGTTTTAACTGGTCCCGGGTTAATGCTGTTTACCCTGATCCCAAGGGTTGCTAAATCCAGGGCAGCGCTCCGAGTGAAATGATCTAATCCAGCTTTCGAAACGGCATAACTTGTATGGTTGTTTACTACCGTTAATGAAATTACACTCGAAACGTTTATAACGTTTCCCTTAGTCTTTATCAGGTGGGGAGCAGCCAGGTGGGTAAGAAGAACAGCTGAACGTAGATTTGTATTCATCACTTTATCGAAAACTTCCATTAGTTTTTCATCTAAAAAAGATGCCGTATTGGCGATTCCAGCGTTGTTAACTAGAACATCTAACTGGCCGAAGTGATCTACCGCTCTTTTGATGATGGTTTTAGCTTCTACGTCTTTGGCCACATCTGCTCTGATGACGAGAGGTTTTCTACCATGTTGTTCGCATTGCTTGACAACTTCCGCTAGTTTTGTCTCGTTCCTACCAACTAAGACAACCTTAGCTCCATCTCTTGAAAATGCTATGGCTGCAGCAGCTCCTATTCCAGAACTTGCGCCGGTCACTAACACCACTTTATCGGTGAAACTCATGATAATGACGACCGTTTGCTCAAACGCAAACCTTTTAATAATGAAATGTAAGTTTCATACGCACGTAGGAAACTATCTGATAAGATAGCATACATATAACATATTACAATCAATTAATTGGTTCATAAACAAGTATGATAGTCTGCTGGCCAAGGCCAATTAAATAAAATGAAAGGCGGTTGGGTTAGAAATCGGTATTGATAGCCAAAGCCTACTTTTATTCAGGGACCGTAAAACCCCTTGATTAAGTTAAGCCAATCAATAGGTGAACTGGTTACCCCATTGTGTTTCCGTAACGTTAGGGATTAAGTAAACTTTTGTTAATCTTGTTAACCGTTTTATTGCGCAGGCCAAGTCCATCAGGGTTTCGATCATTTTAATATTTGCGCACTAAGCATTAGGTTATCCTATTGACCGTCTTTCTCTTTTTAGATTCAGTTGATATTTAACATATTATAACTGTATCGTTTGTTTAGTCTTTTATTGGAGTAAGAAGGGTTACCAAGTTGTTTAGATTCGTAAAAACAAGTCTGTCAAATACCCGATCAAAAACCTCTTTCAATGGTAAGTGTTTCCGGTCCCTGCTTTTATTATTATGATCCCGACGTTATTTTATATCCAATCTCCTGGAAACATTTTGGGAAAAGGTATTTTAGTGAGATTATACTATAGGTGGTATTACTATTGAAAGACAGAAGTGTACAGAATTATTAACAAACAGTAATAGCAAACGTACATGCCGAGCCGGCAGCGTGCAATATAACACTGATTAGAAATTGAGGGTAAAGATAACAACAACAATATCCTAATTCGAAAGTCTTTATACCTACTATAATTACTGAATAACTTTAAATAGAGTATTGTTTCATAGGTACTTTTTCTTTTTCGAGAAACTTTTTTGCGTATAAAGTAATGGAACGGAACCCTACACTGATCATCGTCCATTAATTAGGTGATTAATCCCGATTTATTTTCTATTAACCATAGATGATTGATTGGTATATGGACTACTTTAGAAAGTACTAGTAAATTCACTTCATATTACCGACGTGTAAAAGAGCCCCTTGGGGGCCTATTTACTGAATAAACATTTTGATTTTGATTTTGACTAAGAGTACAATAATCTATCAAAAATTACAAATGAAAATAAAACTAAATTAAAATTAAAAAGGTAAGTCAAAAATGGGGTCCTGTGGCATTGTACCGAAGATGCTGGCAGCACTTCCTCGCTGAATAGTTAAACTAATGCGTTGACTGAGGAAACTGCCAGCTCTTCGGTCTCCAGTGACGTCAATGAGCCTCTTCAAAATTTCTTTCAAGAGGTTTAGATCTCTAGGACCCCACGGACCAAGCGTCTCGAGTGATAAACTTGCCGTAGACGCAGCCATTGACAGGCCGCTAGTTGATTAATAAAATACAAAAATATTGGTAGAATTAATGTATTTTGTCCATCAATAATATAAATCGCCAGACACTTATTTTTATCAATAGATAAACTACCGATTTACATCATAAGTAATTTAATATCAGTCGTTGGCGTACAACACGAAGTAATTCACTTAACTTTTACCTACTTTTTCAAAAGCATACCGTTGTCTGAAACTAAACAGGATCCAGTAATGCTCTTCGCTTTGTCACTTGCTAAGTACAGAATAAGATCTGCAATCTCTTCAGGCTCAGAAACTCTGCCTAAAGCGGTATAATTTTTAGCCCAATCCCGATCCGCCTCGGAAATTATCAACCCTGAATTAACCGCTATATCAGTTTTGACTGGTCCTGGGTTAATGCTGTTCACCCTGATACCAAAGGTCGCTAAATCCAGGGCAGCGCTCCTAGTAAAATGATCCAATCCTGCTTTTGAAACGGCATAACTCGTAAAGTTGGTATCTACTGTAAATGCAATTACACTCGAAATGTTTATGACGTTTCCCTTAGTTTTAATTAGATGGGGAGCAGCCAAATGGGTTAGAAGAACAGCTGAACGTAGATTTGTATTAATCACTTTGTCGAAAACTTCCATTAGTTTTTCATCTAACATAGACGCCGTACTCGCAATCCCAGCGTTGTTAACTAGAACATCCAATTGTCCGAAGTGATCTAGTGCTCTTTTGACAATGGTTTTAGCTTCTACGTCTTTGGCCACATCTGCTCTGATGACAAGATGTTTCTTGCCGTGTTGTTCACATTGCTTGACTACGTCCGCTAGTTTTGTCACGTTCCTACCGACTAAGACAACCTTAGCGCCATCTCTGGCAAATGCTATTGCTGCAGCAGCTCCTATTCCAGAACTTGCACCAGTCACAATCACAACTTTATCAGTGAAACTCATAGCGATATTCCTTTGAATGATTAGTTAAAACTGGTATGAAATAAGATCGGTAAACTTCTTTTATAATACATAGTTTATCATATCATCAACTCATGGTGACTTTGACTTAGTCGAACATACGATAGACAATGACGATATTTTGGGATTATAATTATATAATATTCCTTATATTTACCTACTACTGCCTATTGGAACTGTAATGTCGGTTTGATAATAATCACTTTAATCAAACGGCTATTGGAAATTATTTGATAACACATGAAATAATAGATTACATTATTTAATTGCTAGATAAACAGGTACGATAATTTTCAAGCCCAAGGTCACATAGCGTTAGATTCCGTATGAATATTCAGTAAGGTCTCAAAAGTGTACAAACATACAAACATACAAGCATGCTTATCGTCTTGAGATTAAGATCTCAAGACGATACTTAGACATTACGTACTTTAAATATTTTACCACTTATATACTAATATGTTCTAGCAGGTTTTACTGAGTGCAAACTGCGCACTACCAGTGTTTGAGGCTATCGTTGAGGAATGAGGATACTCTAACACCCGTATTTAATGGCAAGAAAAGTAATAACTTAAGCAGAAGTAATGACTTAAGTAACGATTTTTGTATCAATTTTGACATTACTATTACTCAAGTATTTACTTTTACTATCTGTAAAAATGGGTGTAGGTAAATAAGTTTGCATTCTTTTACGCATTCAACCCTTTTAGGGAAAATATTATACAATGTGAGTGTTAATTTCTGCATTCAGTAAGAAACTTTTAGGTTAGGTTTCTAGTTTTAATTTTGTATCAAAGTTAATTATTAATTTGTTTACTTATAATAAAAACCACCTTATCGTGCTTACGTCATATAGATAAAATTACGATTTTAAATAACTACACTGATAAAGTAAACCAACTAAACAATTTTACAATCATTTTAATTGTGATCTACATAAAACGCTTGGTATAAAACTATTTTTTCAACAGCACACCGTTATCTGAAACTATTGAGGATCCAGTGATACTCTTTGCTTTGTCACTGGCTAAGTAGGTAATTAAATCGGCGATCTCCTCTGGTTCTCCTAATCTATCCAAAGCACTACTAGCCTTATAAGCTGCCCATATCAGGTCAGGGTTAGGGGCTCCTGCATTGTCCACTATGTCTGTTTTAACATAACCTGGATTGACGTTGTTCACTCTCACTCAACGAGTGAAGTGATCCAAAGCCGCTTTCGACACAGCGTAACTCATTAATCTTGGAACAACTGCAAACGCAAAAAAGCTTGAAACATTTATCACGTTCCCCTTAGTCTTCACCAGATGTGAAGCAGCCAAATGGGTAAGGAGAACAGCTGATCGTAGATTCGTTCCCATTACTTGATCGTAAACTTCCATCAGGTTTTCATCCACCATGTTTGAAGCCCTTCCAATGCCAGCGTTATTGATAAGGACGTCTAGCTGTCCGAAGTGATCTACCGTTCTTTTGACAATAGTTCTGGCCTCATCATCTTTGGATACGTCTGCTTTGAGGATAAGTGGTATCTTGCCGTTTTGTTCACATAACTTGGCTACTTCAGCTAGTTTTGTCTCATTTCTAGCAACCAACGCAACCTTAGCACCTTCTTTGGCAAATGCTATGGCTGTAGCAGCACCAATACCAGAACTGGCGCCGGTCACTATCACCACTTTATCAGTGAAACTCATTATGATTCCTTTGAATGATTAGCGGAAACTGATTATGAATTGGAATTACGAGCTTCTTTTATAGGAGTTTATCATATCGGAGACCTCATACTATATTTCATAAAGCAATTGGAAATTACTAAATCACGTTGTTTATTTATTTTTCCTAAAATAATATGCTTAGATTTAATAGATTTTTTTCAGAGTAAGTTAAGCAGAGCTTCAGAATTACCAACAAATCTAAATAGACTTGTTTAAAATTCTGGAACCACATTTTCCATAAAAAAGTTACTAGTGAATTACTGACGTCGTTTAACAGTATGTACTTCAAGCCCTTATTCCCTTAGTCGCCTCTTGCAACATACACGGGAAGACATGGAGAGGCACTATTTGAATCCGGTCCTGTGACCCCCTTTGTATATCCTGTGGTTTATAATTTAATAATATTCTAAATCAAACTCCTATGACTAGAGTATTGAATAAAAACCTCGCGCTTTCCCGCAACGTATAGTCAAAAGCAGCAAAAAACGTCCCTTACCACTTAACGACTTACCTTTGGACCTTAACGTTATACTAATAGAGTCAAAAAGTGGTAAAGGAATTTCTTAGTCAACTATACCTTCATGCAGGGGTTCGATTTTTTAATCTCACCGACGTTAAATGATTAACATTCTGCGAAAGACAAAAACACATGCATTTGGGAAAATCACAAAAGTAACCTATTTATAACTACTTAAGTAAGATAAAACTGCCGAAACGGTGTGTCAGCTCAACGTGATCCTGGGGCATGGAGCCACAGCACTAATTTTCCAGATTTTGAGGAAATAAAAACAGGATTTTGCACTTACGTCTTCGAACTGGGAGACGTAGGTTCAAAACCCTTAGTACTAGAGTACGATTTGTACTTGACTTAGTTTTTTTATAACAAGCTGATTTGACGTATATCAATTTTCATTAAGGCCAAAGTGCTAAATGTTAAGCTAGGTACGAAACTGAGCGGCTCAGTCTGAGGCATGCTCGCCCTGCGCGGCGAGCTGCTCGAGAGTCAAATTGTTGCACATAAACATGCGCGGCTGAGGCAGCGTGCTCGCCACGAGCTGACATTTCAAACTGTCGTCGGACACGATGACAGCCGCGGCTGCGTTTATCATAATTCACCGAATTATTAACAAAAAGAAGAAGAAATAGCTCCGGTGGTGAAACGGCTCACCAATTTTATCAATTTTTTTATGCGCCTCGCCCACAGACAAGTTAGATCTGGTCGTTCTGCCCGCGGCACGCTCTGATGCACGTCCAAATTACGCGAAGCACGCACACCGAGGCTCCTTTGAGCACGGTCGAAAGACCGACTCTTGACGGCTCGCTGCGTGCCGCTCGCCCTCTGCTCGCGCACAGCGCGCGAGGGCGTACGAATTTGAGCAAAATAGGTGAGCCGTGCGTGCCTTAACACGAGGCTGCTCTAATTCGTACCCACCTTTATATTTTATACGCCAGGTATACACAGCGGCCAATGCGCTGCAGGGGTCGTGGGTGTCAAGATGCCTCGTTACTGCCTCTTCGGAGACACAGTGAACACGGCAGCCAGGATGGAGTCCAGTGGGGAGCCGCAGAGGATCCACGTCAGCAACGACACCTATACTTTGCTGAAGCAGCACGGAGGTTACCGCTTTAAAGAGAGAGGGATCGTTGATATAAAGGTATGACACTTAGATGCAGGAATTTTGAAAACATATTTGATCTTTTTTTAGCCGTGAAATTACTAGCATAGAGGCATTCCATCTTAGTCCTCAGGGTTGGCAACTTATTTGGGGTCTTAGGATTGCAATCTTACGATTATAGTCTTCAGAATCCAAATTTCTATGGGTCTCAGATTCCACATACCATCAGGTGGCTTGAGTGCTCGTGTGCCTTCTCCTTATCATAAAAAAACCCACCAGGACTGTTAGAAACCAATTTTAAAATTCAGGATGTCCGTTGACTTTCCATGGCTCCCATGACCAGTTCTTGAGGAAATTTAAATGGAGCCGTCACTTAACTTCGTGTCATTTTTAGGTCAAGTCTTGCAGGTCGGTTTAAAACTACTTTTTGCCATAGTAATTCTGAGTAATATGGTATCTGAGAGCGAATCTGATGATAGAGTTCCGCGTTAGCGACTGGATCTCCACTCCACATAACGTAGATTTATCGAGTTGGACTTTTTATCTTCGTCTTTATTGTGCTTTAGTCTCAATAAACGACGTATAGTCGGAAGCAAAAGTTTATCTCAAAAATTAAGTAAGCATAATTATGATAGAATCGTTTTTAGGGTTCCGTAGTCAATCTAGGAAATAGGAATAGTTTCTCTCGAGACTCTTAGTATTGGAAAACTGTAATTTGGCATGGATTTGCATATTAGTCGCGCCAACAAAGTGGTAAAATAAAATGTTTTTTTTTTATTGAAAGCGCATATGACGAATTTTAAAGAAAAGCTATCACGACTAAGAAGACATCATTGGTTCTTGAGATACAGGCGATAAAAGTGTTTATACCTACTAAAATCATCTAAGACGGCACCAATTGACTTTAAATAGAAAATTAGTTATTACTTGTCGATTTTTATGTTTTTAGTACTTAACGGCTTCGGAACCCTACACTGAGCATGTTCCGACATGCTCTTGCCCGGTTTTTTAAATTAAAAGTCAAAACTCAAAGTAGGCTAGTGGTACGCCGCCCTTTCGTGCGCCATATTTATTTTTGGTTGAATCGTATTTGTGTTGTGTTTTCATTCAATAAGTTACTTCTATTGTATCATTAACTATACTTATTTTTTTTTTAATACTAACCTCATTTTTTTGTCTAGGGTAAAGGCGACATGAAAACCTGGTGGCTTGTGGGAGAGGATCATGACAGGAGGAAAAATTCTCTTTCCCGATATCGTAAGTATAAACTTTATCACGCTGATTACTAACAGCTGTATTACAATTTGTTAAATTTCATCGTAAAATGGTTCCCTGATGTGACCGTGTCAGTAATGCATGTCAGTAGGTACTCGGACGCATGAGTTACACTATTCATATTTAACGTATCAAGTCCTGAGGGCCTAGTCAAGATGCGAATGCTAACTAGCGTTTCTATTCGTTTTGTTTTTAAGCCAATCACGTAACTGGTAGATCGCGTGACTTTTCGTACGACGTGATCTACCCAAAGAATAAGAACTAAAGCATATCACTTCATTTTTCATAATTTCATTTGCACTAATATAATTTGCCATAATGGTCACTGGGTCACCTTAATTTTTCCTAATATCACATACCATAATTTAACTCCCGACAAAACTTTTCAGGTATTTTTACATGACATCGTATAGAGCCCAATAGGTTAGATTAGGTTTGTTTTATTACAATTCTGAATAGTTCACGGTTTCTGAAAAAATGCCTTTATGGCAAATGAATATTATGGCACATTATCGATATGGCATATAAAATTATGTTATGTCATATGAAATTCGGGCAAATGAAATTACTACATATTTTTTTTTTATGGCATTCTAGAAGGCAAACGAGCACACAGGCGACTTGATGGTAAGTGGAAACTGTGACCCATAGACATTCGCATTCACAAGACTGCAATCCTAAGACTGCAAATGCGTTGCCAACCCTGAGGACTAAGATGGAATGCCTCTATGCTAGTTATTTCACCGGCTGTCTTATCCCCAAACCGGAACACAACAATGCGAACACTGCTGTTTGGCGGTAGGTTAATGGATAAGATGGTGGTAGCGATCCGGACGGACCCTGCACAAGGTCCTACCACCCGCCAAACGTCAAACGATAAAGACCCGAACTAAAGACATAGAAGGAGCCTTAAAACGAAATCGTCAATTCTATACCCGTCTAAAAATTGATATATGAATGTTTAATAAGTAAAAAGGAAAGAGTAGAGAGTATATGCTAAAACTAGCCGTACACAAAAATGTGTTGTCAACTTGTGTAAACTGGACAACGACACGAACTGGACACCATGGTCGTAGATTATATATGCAACAGTGTACCTACGACCACGATATTTTAGCTTATAGAACTCTCTTTTTGGCAAACCTGATCCCAATACGACTGTGCATATTAGCTATCTGTATGTTGCCTTTTATTTCATCCCTTCTTCTATCGCTTTAGTTTTTATTCTATGGATCTACCAGTGACGCGATTGGTTTAAACGCCAAACAAATAGAAACGCTAGTTAGCGTACCTATTATCCGGCGGCCTGAGTGTTTGTTTCCTATGTAATAAAAAAAACTCGAAGCGTATTTCCTTCGGATTGTTATAACGTTAAACTACTAATGGTTTAATAGGTATTTTTTGACAGGTCATTTAGAAATCTTCCTTGATAAATCACGAAACTCGAGATATGTTCGTAATACAAAGGGTTTCCACTCATTATTAATTTGTAACCAGAGATAATGAAGATTTAGAGAAAGCTGAAACCCGTACAGCACAATTTGTCTGGATTAAGAATAATTGAACTTTCTTGGAAAATAAGTTGCTAGAGGACGCTTGCACGAATCAATAAATAATCTATTAAAACGAGCCAGTCCCTAATGAAATTATGTGCCCAGTGTAGGATTCTATGTTTAATGACAAATGTTTTATCTGTGGAGTTTGATTTAGCAAATTTTTTTTTTGGAATATACAGGGTGTTAGGTAATGAGTGGATAATCCTTGAACTACGGATAGAGGGCACTTAGGACGTTATGAAAAAGCTAAAATAGGTCTTGTAAAAGTTGCACGGTTTTCGAGATATTTGGACTTTAAATCGGATTTTTTGTCATTTTTCCTTATGTCCGTGTTACGAAAAACCCCTAAGTTCATGTATTAATTCAATTTTCTTTTCGTTGTTTCTTGCATGGTTAGAATCACTATGAACTAATGAAGTTTTTAAAGCTACATGCCCAGTTTTTTTTCATGGCAACTTTTTGAGTAAACGCACAAAGTTTGTTTTTCCATACTACGTGAAAAACAAACGCGGGGATTTCTTAGTATGGAAAAAGTAACTTAGTGAGTTTACTCAAAAAGTTGTCATGAAAAAAACTTGGCATGTAGCTTTAAAAACTTCCTTAGTTCATAGTGATTCTAACCATGCAAGAAAAAAGTGAAAAAAATATGAATTAATACATGAAATTAAGGGTTTTTCGTAACATGGACATAAGGAAAAATGACAAAAAATCCGATTAAAAGTCCAAATATCTCGAAAACCGTGCGACTTTTACTAGACCTATTTTAGCTTTTTCATAACGTCCTAAGTACCCTCTATCCATAGTTCAAGGATTATCCACTCATTACCTAACACCCTGTATATTACTGCTTATCAAGACCAGCTTAATGAGTCCCAACACAGTGGGTATACTTTAAGTATAGCGGAGATCCTGTCGCCACCTTCCAACTCCATCAGACCAGCCCGGTGGTGCTATATTATTGTATTGTCATCGAAGTTACGTAAGTATATTAAATTTCAGCTCAATCGAACCCCGGGAAGTGGTTCAAATCTTCCTTGCAAGATTTCGCCCGCATATAACATACATACAACATTGCAAATTAATAATAAGCTTGAAAAAGCCGCTGGTTGCACGAGAAAAATTACTTGATTAACAACTGTACAGGTCCCAGAGGAAATTTAGTCAAGAAATGCACAGAAATTTAAATAACCAAGTTTATCCGAGTTTACTTCAAATGCTGCGGGGGGTGGGTGTTTGTGTAATAAATTGAGATATACTTTCTTACACATGGAAGGTTTATGTTCGTTTGTAAATATACAGTTAAGTGTCTTCGATTGTAGTAAAATAGTCAATACTACAGGCAAATCAGCTTATTCGACTATCGGTGTCATCGGATAGGTTACTATTTGCTATGGCTGGCAGTCCCAAATGCTTGTGTCAAAAAAGTTATCGCTCCATAAAAAAGGTGAGTGTTCAGACATAAGTAACTTATTTTTTGGTGACATTTTAGTTCATTGTTATTTCTTTCAGCGATTTGACATTTCACGCCATAAAAAGTTGTAAAATATTAAAATACCTATTGGATTAGATATCGCTTATTATTATTGATTCCTAGGCTGGGGTCCGTACGTTTCTGCCCAGTTTTGTGAAGCATTGTCACCGGATATGTTATTCTTTTTACTAACTTGCAATGGCTGTAAGTGTATGTTCAGCACAAATAAAGCTGACATTTGGTGTATTTACGTAACTTCGTTGACAATACAGTAATATAGCTCCATCGAGCTCGTCTCATGATGAAGTCGGAAGGTGGCGATAGGATCTCCGCTATACTTGACGAAGACCCACCGTATTGCGACTCATTCTAGAACCAGATGATTTAAAAAAAGAAAACTAAATTGCAACAAAAGATTGTCCCGTCGATATTTTTTTTTGATAAAACATTTTTATATCACTATAATTTGACACCAGCCCCTTATCCCATCTTTACAATGACACCTGACAGGTGACAATTCAGTGTACATTGCAAAGTTAACACGCTGATACATCACTGGGTTTCATATAAGCGGCGCCATATACACTGAAATGTCACCTGTCACTTGTCATTGTCAAGATGGTGAAATAGGAGACAGCTCTCAATCTACAAGGGTTTATGACGACTTACTTGTTAAGGCCACAGTTTGCACAATGGTTGTTGATTAAATTTGTAATTTTCCCGTTTAGATACAAAGTACCGCCTTTACATTAATAGGTTTTGGCCGTGACCTAAGAAAAGGAGACGCCCAAATGTTGGGTAAAAACTCAAACATTACCGGACCGATTTATAAAAATATTTCACCTCTAGAATGCTATGTTATTATAATCACTGAGTAACATAGTCTATATTTTACTTTTTAAAGAGGGATTTTTCAATATATAAAGGTCTAATTACATGTGTCTTACTCGTTACTTATACTATTATGTTAACGAATTATTAATTTAGAGGATAAATTAGTATACAACTGGTGAAAATAATTTCACCTAAATACGTACAGTCTCAAGCAAAAATTGGGATCGTGTTTTATTTATTTAAAATTCACCAACAATTTGTTGATATCAGAAACGTAAAGTAAAGTATGTCGCAATCTTACAGGCAAACACTTCTTGTGAAATCGTTATGGAAGTACCTAAACAGCAGTATAGGGTGTATATTATACAACTAAAACTAAAAAGAAAATCAGTACATGATATCTAACACAAGTTCAATAAGTTCCGAGATATTCACATTCAACAATAGTCCTGTCTTGATTTATTAATGGTTACTTATACATAACATCACGCCTTCATTCACAGAGTGGGGTAGGCAGAGCTAAAGAAATACCAACAACTTTAAAAAGACTTTGTTTTTAATTCTGTAACAACATTTTGCACAATCAGGCTAAGATGTTTACCAGTGTATTATTAGTGACAGGTTGCAAGCCCATTGCCTAACAACTTACATCGTATCGTCATCCACGGGAAGACATGGAGTGGCAAGTTACTATTCTAACCGCTAATAGTTAATAAATTTAATAGTTAATAAATGGCCCGTGGCCCTTCAAAACAGTTCATATAATTTTACTGGGTGGATCAAAGTGAATATCAGCCACGTCACTGCAACCATTAGCAATCTTGCAAAGCCTGCATATCGGGGAGTAAAAATATATTTGAAATGTTACCCGTTTTATGCTCGCCGCTATATTTAAAAGGTAAAAGAACAAGCGGTGTCCGGGGACAAAGAAATTAACGTCACGAATTCCAATACAGTAAAAGAGTATTAACAATGAGACGATCTTTGTTTGTGCATGAAAGAGAATTCCTAATATTACCTTGATAAAGAAGAATTCCTAAATTTCTAAAAGGATTTCGTAATAAAATAAAACTTGTCAAACTCAAAACGGGTTTACAAAGGAATCGCAAAAGATTTTTAATTAAATGGATAAGTTTGGTGGTTTTACTAGGGGTGTTAGGTGTTTTTACTTTTCCTTTTGTACCTGTACCTTCTCATAGACATTTACACAAATATTTTCAACGACGTAATTTTGAAGAGGTGTTATTTTATGTTGTTCGTATGTATGTATCTGTATTTCTTTGGCACGCTCCGCAGCCTAAACAAGAGGCCCTAGCCAAGATGCAAACGCTCCTAACGTTTTTCTTTTCTATCGCTCAAAATGTATGGGATGACAGTCGACCACGTGGTTTATCGAAACGCACGAGAATGTTATCCCATACATTTTGAGCGATAGAAAAAAAAAACGTTAGGAGCGTTTGCATCTTGGCTTGGGCCCAAGGTGTCTTTACATTCGTCTTGGTTGTGGGATTGACATAGGCTATAATAACTGTAATATTTTAATAACGGAATGGGGGGAGGCGATCTTTTTTAAATATATCAACTGTATCAAATAATGCAGTCGGGTTTACAAACAGGTTTTTTTTATAACAGGGCATTTGACTAGATTCAACAGAAATAAAAATCGATTACATTTGCTCTTAAAAGCCATTTTAAATTTTTAAACAAATAAAACCCCCGTGTGGTTGCCGGGTTAGAATAGTGTCACTCAATGTCTTCCCGTGGATGACGTAAGAGGCGACTAAGGGAATAAACGCTTGTAGTACTGTTAGGCGATGGGCTTGCAACCTGTCACTAATACACTGGTAAACATCTTAGCCTGACTGTGCAAAATGTGGTTACAGAATTATCAACAAGTTTACAGTTGATGGTATTTCTGTAGCTCTCCCTACCCCACTCTGGGAATGAAGGCGTGACGTTATGTATGTATGTATGTGAACAAATAAAACCGGCCAGGTGCGAGCTGGACTAGCACACGAAGCATTCCGTACCATTATCTGTACAACATTAGATACTATAATTATAAACCTTGAAGAAGGCGTAATAGTATATATGAAAATACAACTAAATATACTGATTATTTCAACCGTTGCCGTTATTAAAATCGAGCAAAAAATGGCAAATAAAATCACGTCTGTTGTGTAGGAGCCCCACCGAAGTATTTATTTTATTCTGTTTTTAGTATTTGTTGTTATAGAGGCAGCAGAAATACATCATCCGTGAAAGTTTCGACTGTCTAGCTATCACGGTTCATGAGCAGAGGGCGGAATTTCTCATGGCAAAAATTGAAATGTCATAGGGATAGAACATTTTGCTTTATCGACTTTTCCAGTTATCGATATTGTGTAATCACCTGATATTTATTTATTTGTAAATATTATGTTATTTTTGTCCAAAACACATGTCTTTATTAACAGTAAATAACAAATTAAAATAAAGCTAAATCTAAGACATAGAACTATACAATAATAATGAAAACTACACCTACATTTACTAAAAACTATATTAATCTAAAACCAGCTACAGCAGAGGGCATTGTTAATATTGGAAAATTATTTTGCTAAGTATAATGTATCGATAGGAGGTATAATTCTATTTGGTAAAAGATCTTGTGCTACGTGAACCAGAACTACTTGTCGATAGTCGATAAAATACTTCGTTCTATCCCTATGACATATCAATTTTTGCCATGAGAAATTCCGCCCTCTGTTCATGAGATACAGCCTGGTGACAGACAGACAGACGGTCAGACGAACAGTAAAGTCTTATAAATAGCGTCCCGTTTTTATCCTTAGGGTACGGAACCCTTAAACCGAACTTTATACTCATTAAAATATAGATTAAACTAAATTTCCTCGATTATGGACCTCACACACAACGGTCTCACGAGGTTAAACAAGCGTATTATACAAACAAATTAAACAACACTGCTGCGCGTTACAAAATAAACATATCAGGCGGTTTCCGAAATTGATCGGTACGTTATTAAGCTGCATTATATTTTAACCTTGTATGACCCGGTGTCCTTTAGAAAGTACATAATCCCGGCAATTCAATTTAAACCTTATTTCAAGTAGTATAAAGTTCATTTTTATTTGTTTCAAAATTGAAAATGTTATTTAAGTGCAAAGGTAATTGAACTTTATTTCCTTGCTGGTAGATTCAAATTCCTACTAACAAAAATCTACCGGATTGTAGTATGGTGGGTCTCAAGAGGATATATTTTGTTACCAAATTAAGTTTGTTCTTATAACGATATCGAATATGACGTTATGAGTTTCAAATATGGAACATCTTCTAAAACCAACTCAAATTAAAAACGCCCCAATTGTATTAATTGAAATAAAGATTTAGTTAATACGAAACTTAGCTTAGCACATATAATGATACACGTAGCACTGGTAGCAATGCGGATCATTTGCCTTCGGATTCTGAACCCATCTTAGAATACTTATAATTTGTGTAGATTAAATAATAATTGCAACTGTACATAAGCAGGCCTTAAAACACTTGTGTTATAAAATCCCTCATTATGTATGAGTTACATAAACTCTAGCTAAACAACATGTTATATGCCATTTAATAGATAAAAACCCCAATAATAATGGCGACCCCTTCTTCTATGTCTCTTAAAAGGCTTAACCGATCTTTATGAAACTAAGATTTGAACTGGCTTTCTTTTAAAGTAATTGGCGTCCGAATCGGTCCATCCGTTTGGGAGCTACAATGCCATATACAGACACACAAATACACAGACACAAGTTAAACTTACAACACTCCTCGTATTTTGTCAGGAGTTAAAAATGAAGCATAATTGGATGCCAAAATCAAACAAAAAACGATGTACCGTACCTATTCAGGCGGAGCGCAAGTTTTGTTGGGCTGGTCATGCAAGTGGAAGTTTTTAGTTGGGTGCCATTCAACGAGTCATATAATTGCTAGAGCAATTATTCATATTGTATGTTTTTTTGTGGCAATGAGAAGGCACACTAGGACCCAGGTCACCTGATGGTAAGTGGAATCTGAGACCCTTTGAATTCTCAAGACTCCTGAAGACTGCAATCCTCCTCCATTGCGCCACCAACCCTCTTGCCTCTATGCTTGTAATTTCATCAGTGGTCTTAGCCTCACACCGGAACACAACAATGTTAACACTGCTGTTACGGAATTTAGCTGGTCCTCCTTCCATTATTTTATTAAGATATATCTTTATTTTTCTTATGGTATTTTTTTTACAGTAAACATTCAAATATAAAGGTTAAAAAAATATAAAAAATAATTTTACAAAAAACCTTACCTGCGGGTGCCGCCGGCAGCGGGGCAGGGCTCAAGCTACCGGTGGTTAGCGCTGCAGAGAGAGAAACCTCCTCACAATACTGCTTTCCATATAGTGAGAGTTTCTTAAGACGTTGGTCGAGACTCTTCGCTATAAGACCGTTCGCCGAAACAACTATCGGAACAATGACCGTCGAGTTAACATCCCACATAGCGGTCAAGGAACTAGCTGAGCTTGTCCTTCTCAACCTTCACGAGATTTTCGTCATATGGGATGGTGACGTCTACGAGCACTGTCAAGCGTTGAGATCGACCTGTTAACGCGATATCAGGCTTATTGGCAACATTATTACATATATACATAACATCACGCCTTCATTCACAAAGTGGGGTAGGCAGAGCTACGGAAATGCCAACAGGTCTAATAGACTTGTTGATAATTCTATAACTACATTTGGCACAATCAGGCTAAGATATTTACAAGTGTAAGTGACAGGTTGCAAGCTATCGCCTAACAGTACTTCAAGCCCTTATTCCCTTCTAACGACATCCAGGGGAAGACATGGTTTGGTACTATTCTAACCCGGCAACCCCACGGATGCACATGGACAATATTATTAATTTAACCCATTTCTTACAGAGCCAGGCTTAGGACGGTCAGCAGAAGACGACTCCTTCGAGCCGTGGTGGAATCCAAACCGGTCCATCCAAAGTATCCGGGACCGGGCAAGACTCTCTTGCGGGGGCTCATTGGGCCCTGGCTCAGCGTTATCCTCCCCCGGCCCCCCCGCCTGCGCCTGCTTCGTCCCCCCCCGCGACCACCACTCAGCACCAGCCGTAACCTTCTGCGACGACTGACTCTAACCACCCAATCCGACTACGGCACAAACTTTCGAGGAGTCCCGATTAATTATTAACTGCTTCAATAAACAAACGTTTGTTATATACGAATGTGGAACGGAAGAAGCTGAATTGGCCAAGTTAAAGGAAGGCACGGAAGAAAGAGCCAGGGGTTTGGCTGCTATGCGAAGACTGTGCTCTGTCGATTTTGATTACGGTACCTGGCTGTAATACATGCTCATGGACTTTGTTACGTTTAATGTTGTAGTCGTATAATTTTGGGAAAAGGCTTAAATATAATGTTAATGGTGTTATTTAAGGGTAGCTATTATTTTATTTTACCTCCTTTCAACAAACTTTCACGCAGAGTTTATATTTCATCGAAAGGCATTTCTTGCCACATGAGTTTTTATTTTTTCAACCTAACCTACGTACCTAATTTATGTTTAAAACATTCTGAAAATATCATGATTTTAGTAGAAGTGTTTGATGAATTGAAATTCGATGAAATAATACAGTCGTTGAAGTGGAATTCGATAAAATTATAGGTTACGAAATTGTGTATTTGTCTAATGCATGTTAGAGTATTTTAAAAACATGCATACCTAGGGTGATCGCACCAGTGTTGGACACTTTAAGCTGACAGGCACCAATAATGGACACTTTACTCTTAGTTCAAAGATCATAGGGTTATAAATTGATGATAGCAAAACAAATCAATAACCTTTATTGTCTGTAAACTAAGAGTCAAGTGTCCATCATTGGACCTGGTCCATTACTGGTTCGATCTCCCTAGTACCTAACTTAAATACTTGAATATTGTAATAGCACCTTGACGTTTTTAAAACTTAAGTTATTACGTTAGGAACAGCGATAAAAAACTTGAAAAAGCGTTATCACTGTTTATATGTACCTAATTAATTACTATTAAATATCTGTGACATAAATCTTAGTAATATTTTTATACGTAAAACAAGTTAAACGTTTCTAGTCATTATAATATAATTAGACGGTTAAAAATGTATTTTTAAGTTCTAACAAAACTAGATTTAATTTAAGAATTATATATATATGACATAAAAATCGTTTCAAAGACGTAACCTAGTATTTTTGTAAGCTCTTGATACTCTCCTTTATTCAACTTTGACTAAGTAGTTAGACCTCAGAATTACGAATTGGCATAATTTCAATGCTAAACAATATGGACGCTGTTTCGCAATAATGTGTCATGTCAACCTACAAGTATTTAGCAATAAAGTGTCAACCTACAGTGATCGCACCGAGGGTTGACACTTTATTGCTAAACTTGTAGGTTGACACATTATTGCGAAACAGCGTCCATATCATCACGTAATAAATTCAATAAATTGACGATTGAAAAATTGTTGCCAACGCAAAAAAAATACCTACTTTATTTTTCTGGAATTGTGCGTTAGGCTTTGGCTTATCATATCAACCAAGCCGGGGTTTTATTAATATCCGTTGTATCGAATTACGATCAAGAATTCATGTCAAAAACTTAATGAGGTTACTAAAATTAAACTAATTGTTAAAAATCCTAACGTATGGTTAAAATCACTAGGAAATGTGACAAACTTTACGAATCGATTTTCGAATTTTAACCTTTAGTTCAGTTAAGTAACTGGTCAAAACGGCCCTTTAGTATGTACTTAGTTCTCAAGTATACCTAACTTAGTTAAGACTAAGGAATTATAGTTTAGAATATCGGGACATTTCTGATTTGCAGTCATGAACAATATCTTATTTTAAGCTTTTATATAGGGTGTTTTAAGAACTGACGAATTATTTTCAACGATTCCTAGTCGAAGCTTTGTGAACATTATTGATGATTAATAACGTATTAAGGATGCATGTTTTTTTTTGTAATATAAAATCTTAAGCTGTGAAATATCGAAGATTAATAACTAAATATGTATGTGAATTTGGACTGCTTTAATAGATATTATAACCTAAATCAATGTTATATAGGTATTCAACGTGCTACGTAGTCATAAAAGATTGGCCAATAAGTGTAATAACTTTATAGGCATTATTTATTATATAAATAACGTATACTAAATAAATACGTAAATTATACTTATAATACTCATGTAAAAAATTAAATGTACTTACTTATACCTATTTAAAAAAAGGTCACGGGGTCCACAAAGACTTCTACGAGAAAACAACTAATTATTTCATTTTAAAGTTTTATAAAAGACAGCTTGAATCCTTATTGACTTATAAAGGGTGATCGGTAATTCGATGTAATCCTTTTAGGGTGTTTAGAGTTCATTTGCAGAAAAAAATTAGGTACCTAATGTGCCGTCCTGGCATTAAGCCGGCTATTAAACCTTCTATGATTAATGAATGAGCAAAGATTTTATAATTATATAATAAGTATGACCAGCTATTATTTTGGGTTACTTATGCGTATGCTCACAGATCAAGTGACACTCTAAAATTGCTTAAAAGAAATTTATCGCCGTAAAATTTCACACTGCATTGTCGCATCAATCATCTATCCAAAAACAAGTTTTTGTCTGAATAAAATCCAACTTAATCTCTCGTTTAAAATAAGATCTCATTAATAATGAATATCAGAGGAGACGTGAACCGGCGTGAGCCCTTTTAAATTAATCTCATAAAATGTTTAAAAACTAAGAATAGATAGTTCATAACAAATAAGAGGATTAAAATCTATGTCTGTGCATAAATTGGGTGCTTACTTAATTGACATTGAGTGTCGTCGCATTAATTGTAACGAAGAAAATTATCTTGAACAATCTTAATGGTCGTACGTTTTTAGTTTCGTTAAATCCACTAAAATTAATCAATGTTATTCCACCTTAATTATCGGCTTATTACCTATACCCTGCCTGTCAAAGTAAATAGACAGTTGGTACCTACCAACATTTATTTAACCAGGGTAAGGCAAAATAACGGAGCGGGGCGGTGCCACGCTGATGAGCGATGGAGAATTTTGTATCACGCTGTAGATAATCCGTTGAGTAGAAACACGTTGTCCCGGGGGAATAAAATTATAAACGTATTTTTTTGTATTCAAGGAAAATATAAAACAGGCTTCCCTTGATTGCTTTTTAAACATTAAAACAAGAAATATAAATAGCTGTAAAAATATATACCAAATTTCCATGCATTTTAAAATGTTTCAGTGAAAGAAAAGTATTAAGAATTTAGTAAAAAGCATCATAGCGTGATGTATCTTTATTTTGTTCTCATTTCGTATTTCTAGGCCAAAAACAAATAATATTTTCACTAATATTATCATTTTGTTAAATGGGTTATTTTGATACAGATATGCACATATCGCACTTTTAGAATTATAGTGACCTAATTCAAACATTTTCAGCTTTCGATTTCGAGTCATAAATTTAGTACAATAGAGACCTAACTCGAAATTCAAAATAATGTGGTGTAAAATAATTAGGTCACTATAATTCTACAGATGCGATATCAGCTTCTTCTCGTAAATATTGTAAATATTTATTCGGTTAGAACTTTTAATAATAATGTAACTACGTTTACAACATGCATCGGGCACTTAACCTAACCCTTCGAGAACTGACGGCATAGAAGTACCAGTACCTCGGGGAATACATCCATCGAGCATAATATAGCCAATATGGTTAAGGGCTCCATAAATTAATCTTACGAGAACCAAGCTTTTAAGCGTTCGTCATGCTTAGAGATGGAAATACATAGTAATTTTACGCAACGGTAATATATACAACTGTACAATAATTAAAAAAAAATCAGTTGTAATGGCATAACACTCAAACTTGGATTTTCGTATGTATGAATGTTAACACTATTTACAAAACAAAAACAATACAGTTCATATTTCAAAAATGTGCAAAGGCAAACTTATCCCTTTAAGAGATCTCTTCCAGCTACTCCTGTGATATGATAACTAGTGATCATTTTGTCCCCGGGACAGTGACTATGTCAAGCTCAAGCATCAACACTCCGCGGAATATCTAGAGCGTGGTTAAAAAAAAAACCACTTGTTCGCGCTGTATATTACTTGCCTTACTAAAATAAAACACGGCAAAATGTTAAATGTTAAGGACACACACGCAGCTACATAACATTAAATATAGGCCAAATTGATGTTTATTTATAACATGCCTTAATTTCCAAACATTTCTAATCTGTTTTTGTTACACGATAATCCGTAGCCCTTAATTAGCATGAAAATTGGCAGATTAACGAGCTAACGGCCCACCCACTTAGCATAGCAGAGGTCTTTCCCGTGACTCCGTTCGTGATTATACGAAATAAACGAATATTCATTTTGCATCCACTTTTAAAGAAAAGGTTGGCATAGTTAACAATATAATATATATGACGCAGTTTTTGCGTGGAATACTGGGACATCCTGTGGAATACTGGGACATCCTGTACATTACTGGTTAGTAATAAAGTACTGTGCTACTGGTGGTAATAAGAAATAAAAAACTGGGTAAGAGCATGTCGGACCATGCTCAGTGTAGAGTTCCAAAGCCGTTAAGAACTTCAAACATGAAAAAAAACAAGTAATATTTAATTTTCTATTTAAAGTCATTTGGTGCCGTCTTAGATGATTTTAGTGACCAATGATGTCTACTAAGACGTGATAGTTTTCCTTTTAAATTCGTTATATTATTATATGATTTTTAGTATTTATTTAACCACTTTGTTTGCGTGACTAATTATGTATATTCATGCCAAATTATACCTTTCTAGTACTTAGAGTCTCTGAGCTAGGCTGCGGACGGACGGACGGACGGACATGGCAAAATTATAAGGGTTACTAGTTTGACTACGGAACCCTAAAAACCGAACATTGTATAGGTACATACGTAGGCATCCACTTACGCACATTTTGTTCGGGACACGTTAATTGGTGTTAAATAAGCCCCAGATAATATTAATAAACTGTGTTTACGAATTACGAGATCCCAGTTAAAGACAAAGCTATTTTGGTTTGGGTACTTTCTGGTTCGTAAACATAATATTTTATTTTGTAATCATAAGTCTGCCATTGACGGTTTCTAGTTAACTTTACCAGTCATAAAACCAACACATAAGTAAAAATAAGTTTCCAATAATGTGTAACATTATTAAGTATTGTAAGTACTTGAGTAACCCAGATTTGCATATTTAACGGTGATGATTGTATAAAACTTAAGATGTTTAAGTATGCACCTATATTTATACTTGATACTTCAAACTTAAGTACTCAGATATTTACTTAATTGTGTTGTACGTTTAGGCGGGCTGGCACCAACATTTTAATCTAGGGTTAATCCGACAGTTCTATTATGAATCTGACAGGAGTTAAAATCTAACTCTGAGTTAATGATGATAACCAGCGTGGTGGAAGTGGGCCTTAGATATAACATAAGAGTAAGTTAAATAACCTTGGCTGCATCGACATTTTGCAATGGTTCTAGAGACATCCTGTATTTATTATTTATCTTATTTAACTTTTTAGTCTTTATAAATGTTAATTGTTGTATTAAAGTCCATCCAAGGTGTAAATAAATTCGTCCTTATATTCGTATGTACTACGTGTCCATCTAAATTTTAATAACATACCAGATAGTTTTAAGTCGTATAAATTGTTTACATAAAGGCCGTTTAAAAAAGATACGTTATAATTTAAATAACTATTTTGAGAATATTGTCGCCTGTAAATAATTACACTAACTTTTCATTTTTTTTTAGTGATTAGCTATTTAAATGTAAATAAAACACCATAAAGAAAAGCATTATTGTTTATTACATTACACAAATTTGTAATTAAAAAGGACAAAAGGCGCATGGTTGGTAAGTAAGTAACTATTAAGAAAATGTTTTTAAAGTTGAAAACAACAGTTTTCACGTAAATTATTTTATTATAAAATTAATGTTACACAATTAATTATAGGCTTGCTATAAATTTGTAAGTTTTATAGCCAGCTACCTACTGTTAATTGACTTATGTCAATTATTGTACACCCGTGATATTGATGCCCGTGTGGTTGCCGGGTTAGAATAGTGCCACTCCATGTCTTCCCGAGGATGTCGTAAGAGGCGACTAAGGGAATAAAGGCTTCTAGTATTGTTAAGCGATGGGCCTGCAACCTGTCACTAATACACTAGTAAAATATCTCAGCCTACTTGTGCATAATGTGGTTACAGAATTATTAACATGTCTTTTTAGAGTTGTTGGTATTTCTGTAGCTCTGCCTACCCCACTCTGGGAATGAAGGCGTGATGTTATGTATGTATGTATGTAGGGAATTATTGTACACCATGATGACTACGGGAGATTGTAGTGATGCACACACAAATGTACTTGGCACCTGTATTATTACTGTACTTGTTACCTATTGTCGTGCAATATATATGTATATATTTTTGGATTTATAAGTGCATAAATTATAATGTGTGCATAATTGTAATATGTGTGTAATTGTAAAGTAAAATATTTATGGACATACAATTTGTAACAACTGCATTGTTTTATTACTTCCACCTTCATGGTAATCAAATTGCTTAAGGAACCAGTAAGTAGGGAGGTATATTAATGTCCGTGTTCGAATGGAATACCTTTGAATATGAATTTTGCCTATTTACCAGACTACTGAAGGAGTAATGTTTTTGACCTGTATGTATGTATGTATGGTTCTTTGTTCCCTCGTAGAGGCTAGATGGATGGGCCTATTTCAACAAGCGAGGTGTCGATAGATTCGCCTTAACGCGAGTCATTGGGTAAGTACTTAAATTAAAACAAAAAACAATATGGTGGAATAAAATATATATAAATGGTAGGTAACTAACATATATATACGGCATAAGCGAAACAAATAGTCGGGTTATTAAAACTTTCTTTTGTTAGATCATTCGCTCAGTACTGAATGTACCTACCTACCTACAAGTAAGAGCACAGATGCATCCCGTTGTTTGTCTATCTGTGACAGCTGTTTTAGTTAGAAACGGTTTTATGTAGAAAGAAGCTCTAAATTTGAAATACCTTCAGTGTTTATGTTGTATGAAAAGCATCGTGAGGACACCTGCACATTCTGATATCTGAGTGATAGTTAATTGCACAAAGTTCCTAAAGGGTCGAAGTGTGTTCGAAAAGGCCCATTAGGAAGATAAGTTAAGATACGTACACCGAATTGGTGATTGGTTAAAAGTTAGACAAGTACGAAAACAGCTTGATTTTTTACCATTGTTATGTTAGGTAGATTCATTTGTAATTTTCTTCTCTTTTCGCGTGTTTTTATGCCACATTTAGCAGCTATTAAGTTATTTGAGCGAAATAATACCTAGTTACGTAATAATATTAATTAAAAATTTGAAGTTTTCCACGACCAAGTTTTCTGCAAATGAGCTCTACTATGCCTTCCTAGAAAACCCATCACCTGTATTATAAACATCCCTCTTTCAATGTATCGTACCTTCGGTAGAAAAAGGGCACAATTGCCCCTTTAGTCACAATGTACATTGTGCCCTTTGTTCTAGTGGACAAGCGCATAATTGCCCCCTTAATCACATTGTATATTTTGCCCTTGTTCTCCTGAAGGTGCGGTATATTGAACGTGTTTGTAACCTTCGCGAGGCGAGAAATTGATGTTGCTGCTGAATTAATTCAAGAGCACGCCGCCGTGCACCAGGGGATATTAAGCCGTATACAGGGTGTTAGGTAATGAGTGGATAATCCTTGAACTACGGATAGAGGGCACTTAGGACGTTATGAAAAAGCTAAAATAGGTCTAGTAAAAATTGCACGGTTTTCGAGATATTTGGACTTTTAATCGGATTTTTTGTAATTTTTCCTTATGTCCATATTACGAAAAACCCTTAATTTCATGTATTAATTCATATTTTTTTCACTTTTTTCTTGCATGGTTAGAATCACTATGCACTAAGGAAGTTTTTAAAGCTACATGCCATGTTTTTTTCATGACAACTTTTTGAGTAAACTCACTAAGTTACTTTTTCCATACTAAGAAATCCCCGCGTTTGTTTTTCACGTAGTATGGAAAAACAAACTTTGTGCGTTTACTCAAAAAGTTGTCATGAAAAAAAACTGGGCATGTAGCTTTAAAAACTTCCTTAGTTCATAGTGATTGTATCCATGCAAGAAACAACGAAAAAAATTGAATTAATACATGAACTTAGGGGTTTTTGGTAACACGAACATAAGGAAAAATGACAAAAAAGCCGATTAAAATGACCAATATCTCGGAAACTATTAACAATTGCTGAACATACATGGGGGTTAAATCGATAGCTTATGAGCTGCTCTATCAGCCCTATTCGGGTTATCCACTATTTACCAAGCACCCTGTATCTATCTTGTTATTGTAACGCTAACCTTCCGGGAGTTAAAACAAATGACATGACAAAAAAAGTACCTAATTTTGTTGCAGTTTCGGAACGTATTGGTTTTTTTACTGAGACTTATGCCTAATTATTGCAAAAAAAAGCGGCCAAGTGCGAGTCGGACTCGCCCATGAAGGGTTCCGTAGCAGCAAGTAACATAATATAAAAGTTCGTTGATAGCTTTGATCAATGTTTTTATGACGTATTAAAAAAAAACTAATTATTAGATCTCGTTCAAACCAATTTTCGGTGGAAGTTTGCATGGTAATGTACATCATATATTATTTTTACATTTATCATTCCCTTATTTTAGAAGTTACGGGGGGGGGGACACACATTTTTCCACTTTGGAAGCGTCTCTCGCGCAAACTATTCAGTTTAGAAAAAAATTATAATAGAAACCTCAATATCATTTTTGAATACCTATCCATAGATACCCCACACGTATGAGTTTGATGAAAAAAAAATTTTTGAGTTTCAGTTCTAAGTATGGGGAACCCCAAAAATTTATTGTTTTTTTTCTATTTTTGTATGAAAATCTTAATGCGGTTCACCGAATACATCTACTTACCAAGTTTCCACAGTATAGCTCTTATAGTTACGGAATAAAGTGGCTGTGACATACGGACGGACAGACGGACAGACATGACGAATCTATAAGGGTTCCGTTTTTTGCCATTTGGCTACGGAACCCTAAAAAGAACTCGTTGCGGGGAGGTGTTGTGTTTTATATATTCAGAAAAGTAGGTAGGTACCCACAGTCAGACTTAAATTTGTGACCCACCTTAGATCTAAATTCAGTCTGTTCTACAGCAATAAGGTTTATTTTCTTCTAAGTTACAAATGACTTGGCATCTCTAAGGACATTGACTACTTCAAGCAGTTTCTTAAATTTACGTGCGTGGCCGTACCTATTTTACGTCTCGTACCTGAACCCTTCGCTAAACTAAGAATCCTATTTTGGAATTCTCTCTTCTCGATCCAAAATAACTAGCAACTTAGTGCCTTGCATTATAATTGACTATTTCCCTAGAAAGTTTCATAGTTCCAGTACCCTTACCGTGAGTTGCAATTACCAAACTCGATAAGGAGTCGAATGCTCTGTTCCTCACAGTATTGTTTTAGATTGGGAGGGACAAAGCATTCGACTCGCTAGCGAGTACGGTAATGGCAACTCATCGTGAGGCTTCTGAGGGCTGAGGAAAGTATTGGCCTAAAACTTCATTTATAGTAATTAGGTAACCCGTTTACGTGACCGGTTAACAACACTGCTCAAGTAATTTTGACCAACTTTACAGGAGAGCCAAAGAACATGGCCGACCACAGAGGCCAACTGACTGGCGCGCTGTCACTTCTTTTCAAATACTGGTCTCGCATTGGCTGAAATGTCTAGAATGTGATTGGTAGATCAACGCGCAATAAGTATAGCTCTATCCAATGGCATTTAAATTTAAATCCGTTAATTTTCGAGTTAAGCTGAGTGACACATAAGAGACGATATCTATTTTGAGGAGTGTATTCGTTAGCCCTTAGGGCCACTACTTATTATTTTTTACTTTTTACAGGTTTTTTTTACAGACTATTTATTTAGTCGGGGGTTTTTCAAATTTCAAATTTAATGTAGGTATACAACAAGAGGGCGGCCGCGACTTCATACTAGGTTAATAAGGAAACTACAACATGTTCTAGTGAATGACGGACATATACAGAAAACACGTAAGAAAGAGAGATAGCTATCGTCGACTCGTTTGGCGTAAACTGAGCAAGAGTAGTTCATTTGGTATTTTATGAATTTTCAATTTGGGTGCGGCTGTACCAACATTATCTACTTCCTGGGCCTCTATTCTACAGCGTTATAACGATATCGCGTTAGTCATGTTTTAGAATCGTTTATGTCACAGTTGCCATTATTGTAAATGACACAAGAGCTATCAAAACGTTGACAATACGAAACACGTCAAATACGATATCGATATTACCGTGCAGAATCCCAGCCCTGTTTATAAGTTAAATCATTGTTGCCATTCAAGGAATCTTATAGCTGCTCTATTTTTTGTTCAAAAACACAGCTACAGGCTGTGAAAAACTAAACACATTTTTAATTTGTACTAATAAAATCTTAATAGGTATATGATACTACAGTTTTGTTGCATTACTTATGTTACAAATAAATTGTCAAAAACTAGATTCATCAATAAATTACAACCTATTATTTAAACTAAATTTTACTATTTTCTCAGCCCTCTTATTCTCAATTCTAACTCCAAATATGCTTTCATGGAAGGGTCTTCAACCATCTTTAGGATCTTTTCAGCTATTTCTGGCCCAGCATTGTCCATTTTCTTAGTGAGGGTCTCGGCCCAGACAATGAAGACACAGTTGGCACAACCCGATTGACAGCATGCTGTTGGCGGTTCATCTATTGATGCCTACAAACAGAACTCAATTAAAATTACATGCAAGAAAACGTAAAAAATCTAAGAGAATTTATTAACATTTATAGTTGAAATTAACACAATCTCTTAACCCCTTTTGCTTAGACATGGATCCATGCCAGTTCATGAATTGCATTAGCACATAGCCATTCCAATGCCCAGCATGCCTTGATGCTTTTTATTTTAAACTTTCTTAATTAGCAATGTAGGTTTAAAATTGATTGTATGGTTAGCCAATAAAGTATTAAAATTCACTCTTTATATAAAAAATATTCTATCTGCAGTCATTTTTGTAAAGTTTGACCATGTGATTGCATTGCCAGACAGAAACATCAAAATATAAAAGTGTTTCCACATGCTAGGGACTCTTAAAAAATGCAAGTAGATATGAAAATTCTATATTTTATTCAGTAAATTGGTCATGTGAGGGCTCTTTTGGACGTCACTAATATACAGTGAATCTACTAGCAGTAGATGGGCTTGCAACCTATAACTAATAGACTAGTTAACTTCATGGCCCAATTGTGCAAAATGTGCTGCAGCTCTGCCTGCCTCTCTGGGAATGAATGTGTGATGTTATGTGTGTATGTATGACTACTAGCGGTATGTTAATATGACAATACCCGCAACAAATGCTATTCCCTGTGTTTATATTTGTTAATTACATACCTATACAGTTCATTTTGGCAGTCAGTAACAAAACAGTTGGCTCAACATATAATGAATTTTGCCAATGGAATATGAATACTTGTAAACTAGAGTTATATTTCAAATTACCATTGAGAATCACAAAGCTAAAGAAATACTACCTAACTTATATTATATGCATCTACATTTGAATAACCGTAATGATTTAAATGATGAAAAATATGAATATTTTAATAATAAATATGTAATGGGTGAGTAAACATAATAAGTTTACCTAGCAACTAAGGCATTTAAAGCTTGATGTTAACTGTTCCATTGATCTTGAACGTTGTGACAAATTTTGGCGTATGTTTTTCGTAATTACCAACTATTTGAACAAACACCTACATCTTTAGCAATCCTCTCCAACTCTTTTTCCTTCTCGGCGTCAGCATCTGACTGGATAGTACAGTACTTGATTCCGTGCTTGATTTCTTTTTTAATCGCCAATGGCAAGAGGCCTGATCTCTGAAATAAAAAAAAATAGTTTGAAATTAGATTACAACTTATTACTTTTAAGGTCGCATATAACTTTGTAAGTACTCACAATCATATTGTAATTTGAGATTATTGGTTTCATCTAATTTACATTCATTATGATATTATTCAGATTTGTTTATATAATTGTTGGCAATGCAAAAAACTTCTAATTAAATACCTACAAGCAGAGCAGCCTGTATGTATACACACATTTTGACAATGACAACTGTCTGTCGCTGTCGGTCTGACAATCTGTCACTGTCATGTCATTACTATAGATTATAAGGGTAGTAATTGCTGTCAGTTGTTACGCGTTTTGTGCTTGTTTTTTGAAGAAAGTCGAGTGATTTTTGTGACGCTCACGAGTACTAAATACCTAACATAGGAAATAAAAGTCGAATAATTGGCTTTATTTACAAACCCACAGATAAATGATGAAATAATTAGTAACAGTGTCATAGACAAATATCACCGGAAATATAGTCATCGAATCTTTCTTACCGACTCTGTCCCCGGAAGTATATCGTCCGTCATTTTTGATCTATAGATTTTACTAAGTCGCTACAATTTAGATTAATAATTTTGTGGGTTTATTGAGTGGTTCTATTGAAACATTTGCGCTGGCGGCTAACTAGAGCGGCTGATTCTCTTCGTGTCATAAAAAGCCACGTGTAAGGTAGGTAGCAACATGAACTTTTTCATGTAGCGTTCGTTCTGTTCCTGATAAGCTAAGCTTGTGCCTGTAATGATGGAGCCGATGCCGCTTATATCTGTTATTGTAGCGTCTACTGAAGCGTGCGTCACTGTCAATGCACTTTCATGGATATAAATAACGATTTCATTCACCATTTCAATTCGCGGATGATATAGTTTTTTTTTCTAAAACGTCGATGGCTTGGGCGGTTCCAGAAACGCTTATTCACCACGTTTATTTGAAATTGAATCATTTCAATCTATATTCAATTCTCTTCTGTAGCGCAGAAAGGAGGCTAGCTTATATCTTACCTTCTAAATTTATGGCTGAAATTTTTCGGCAAGTTTTAGCTTGTGTTTAATATTTACAGTAGCTGTGGTGACAGCGTTCTGTTATAAGTACCTTAGTTCCTTCACAATGAGGATAAATCTAAGCATTAATCAGAGTATCATGACTGTTTTCCTTCTCTACAATAAGTTAACTAGGTCTGATACTGACCCCCACTGTTCTTCTAGATATTTCTATTTATCATGTAGGTATAACTTTTGTTGATCTATTTATTCTGATGAAAGTAAGGCTTGTAGTTTTAGACCTGCCTGTCATGAAAAAAATAATGATAAAATGATCTCTGTTTAATATCTGTATAACATTTAGTATTTTTTAAGCATATTTTTTCAGACTTTATAGTAATTAAAAAAGACAAATTTTTTTGCAACTCCTATGTACAAAGGATTAAAACAAAAATAAACATTCTCTGGCACTGAAGAGGATTAACCACTCTTCAAGTGGCCAATGTCTGGATTCTGGTGGATGATAAACATCTCATTTTATGTGGCAATTATTAAAACTCCCTACACTTTCCTTGAAAATCTGTGTTACACAAACTAAGTTTCTATGACTTCAAAACAAAACTTAATTTAATGCGAGAACCTGATAATTATTCCATATTTTTGACCAATTACTTAACAAATTTACTTGCAGCTTGGCAAATACTGATTCAAACTGGATTAGTTACAGTTAAGAATGCTAAAATAACCATTTCTTTTTGTTCTAGAATAATGTCTGGTGAACCCGAAGTAGCGCACACTCCGGAAGGTGAAGAAGAGGAAGAAATCAAGACAACATACAAGCCACCTCCAGAGAAGACCATTGAGGAGATCCTAGCTGCAGACCAGGAGGATGAGTCACTGAGGAAGTATAAGGAAGCGCTGTTGGGCCAGGCGCAGACGGGGACTGTCGTTGTTGGTATGTTAAAACCAATCTGCTTTCAGGCTAGTGCTTACGTAACAGCACCAGTGTTCACTTTAAGCTGACATCAGACACTTTTAACCCTTACTCAGTGTCGCCTCGCATAATTTTGTACCCCTCATCTTTGTGACTATGATGTCATCGCTCTCACATGACCGAGTTTAAACCTTGTGTACAGCTTGGACCATTGCTGATCTATTGTATTTGTCCACAATATACTACTATACTTAGGACAACCTGAAAAACTCTGGTACAAACATTTGTATACATACACATAAATATTTAGAGAACCACCTTTATAGGCAGAGTCAATATAAAAAAAGTTACAAAAAAAAATTGCACTCTCATTGGTAAAAAAATTAATATTGGGCAGATGGTGAAAATATTGTTTTGAATCGTAGTAGGTATGTTTACGCATTGCAGGGGCGAGGGGTGGTCTATTTCATAGCCGTTCTCCCACGTATCCCAAAAAAAATACGAAATAAAATTCAGATGTTTTCCTAATGAGGTTTAGAACATTCACTAATAAAGAACACTTAGAAAGGGGAGGTAAACTCACTGTTTAAGCGATATTTGGGCCTTCTCTGCTTCTTCGGACGAGGGTTGGGGGTGGAGAGCTCTCACACACTGCCTTCCTGGACGTCCTGGTGCACTTGGGTCCAGAGTCTCAAAACTTATTCACAGACCCTATTCTTTATAAATGTATAATGAAGTAGTTCGGAAAAAACCACGGTTATTCGCCAAAAATGGCAGGAGCAAGAGACCAACGGGCTCAAAGTCAATTCGCGATAAGGGCGGTCGACAGACTGTCCGCCTTCTTGACTTGACTAACCTCGTACGAGTATATTTGTGCACACAGCGGGTAGAGTTCGCTTTGCGCTGGTTATGGTGTACGAGGGAGTTTTGTAAGAGGGCGATATGAACCTTATTATTAAATATCCAAACCTCATTTGGGTTTGGCTCAAACATAGCTCCCGGCCTTGAAAGGATCCCTTTCAAAACAGACGAGAATGAAAAATCTAAGTGGCTCTAACACAGATTGGCTGCAGTTATTGCCGTTACAAACTACTTAACTTGAAACTAGCCTAAAGTTCAATATCCTAACATCTAAAGAGAAAGTGGTTATAAAAATATAGCTAATTAAAACTAACATAATTTCGCACATACTAAAATCTATTGAATTATTGGGAGCGGGCATAGCCGGATAACTGGGCGTTTAAATGTACCACTTTTAGTCCTAATAAGAGCTACTCTAGTGCGACCATCTCTCCCGGGAAACGTCGCCTCGATCACCCCGAGTGGCCAGTGTAAAGGCGGTGAATTATCCTGCGATATTAATACTATCGTCCCAACCGCAACCGGCCGTGACTCGGTATTCCACTTAGAGCGCTCTTGGAGCGTATGGAGATATTCATCGCGCCATCTTTTCCAGTATGACTGCACCAATTTATCCAGAAGTAAATAGCGTGAAAGAAGATGATGACGCTCTTCTATTATTTCAGACGCAGGAAAGGATCTCATTGGACGAGTGTTTAGAAAGTGTGCTGGCGTTAGGGGCAAAGGCTCAGATGGGTCTTCACTCAGGATACCTAAAGGCCTCGAGTTTAATACTGCCTCTATCTGGCAAAGCAAAGTCAACATCTCGTCATAGCACAATATTTGCGACCCTATGGCTCTAAATAAATGCGTTTTAAACGACTTTACCAGAGATTCCCAACTCCCGCCAAAGTGTGGGGCATTTGGGACAATCATGGTCCAATTAATGCGTTCCTGGGCCATTTCTTTTTTAAACTCGTCCGTATAGGACGAATTGTGAATGAAAGTTTGTAATTCATTTAAGTAGCGACGAGCACCTACAAAATTTGTCCCGTTGTCCGAATAGAGTCGCTCTACCGGGCCTCTTCGACACAAAAACCGTTTGAAGGCATTAAGGAATGCATCTGATGTTAAGTCAGGAGCGATTTCAACATGAGCCGCTCGCGTGGTTAGGCAAATCAATACGACTAAGTACGCTTTTTGCCTTTTACATCCTCGTCTTCGAGTTAAAGTAATGTGTATGGGTCCACAATAATCGACGCCAGTATGTGCGAATGGTTTAGACACCGCTAAGCGACACTCAGACAGGCTAGCCATCAAAGGCGAGTTCATTGGTTTTGGGCGTGTCTTGAAACAAGGGATGCATGCGAACACACGGGCCCGCACTAAACGCCGAGCGGATAAAATCCAATACCTATGCCGTAGTATAGACATAAGGTGTTGAGGGCCGGCATGGCACGAAATTTTATGTACGTGATCGACCAGCAAGTTAACCACATGCTCCTTATTGGGCAACAGTATGGGATGTTTGTAGTCAAACTCAAGATCACTATTCGCTAACCGGCCACCCACGCGCAAGATCTGATTTTCTATAAAAGGTCGTAGCTTTTTCATTGGAGATGACAAGGTCCGTCCTTCTCGAACCATAATCAGCTGCGAAGCAAAGTGAGCTTCTTGAATTTGACGTAGTACAACCAGCTCAGCTTCTGCTAAATCCCCCGCAGTTATGGCATCTTTGGTTTTTAATCGCCCCACGAAACGTAGCACGTACGTGACGACTCGTAATAATTTCGACCAACGTGAAATGCGCTTAGCTAATTGAATTATGGGGAGTTCTTCGCAAGAGGTAGCTGGCAAAGCCACCACCTTAACATCAGGCAATTCCATAGTCCTGTCTGGTTTAAAACTCTGTATAGGCCAACAATCAGGTCTAAGTCTCGCCCATGAAGGTCCTCGAAGCCATAACGAGTGATTAATAAGCTGCGAGGGAGTGAGACCTCGTGACAAGCAATCGCTCGGATTCTCTTTACCCGAGACGTGGTAAAAATTATTAGGAGAAAGAATTTCCTGAATTTTTGCCACGCGATTAGCCACAAAAGTTTTAAGACCATGTGGACTCGAATTTACCCAACTTAGGGCCACTGTCGAATCACTGAACGCGAATACACGATTTATTGTACAGCGTTTCGAATAATTTGCCCGTACCGTACGGATCAATTTGGTCATCAAATGTATTGCACAAAGCTCAAGCCGAGCCAGTGATACAGTTTGAACAGGGGCTACCTTTGACTTTGCGCACAATAATCTCGTCGTAATACTATCCGCAGGGGTTCGTACGTGCAAGTATATAACTGCTCCGTACGCCTTCTCACTCGCGTCTGAAAATGCCAGTATTGTTATGACGCACGAATCAGTTACACCAATATGGCGCGGTATGTTCAACCGCGTCAACAAACTAAGCTCGTCTTGGAATGTTGTCCATTGATCGATAATAGGCTGAGGGGGCTGATCATCCCAATCAATTTTAAGCAGCCAAAGATCTTTAATAAGTAGTTTGGCATGCAAAATAACAGGTGCAGCAAATCCCAGCACGTCCCACAGGCGGGCAATTACGGACAACATATTTCGCTTAGTACATGTTGCATTGGCAGGTGATAATTCGAAACAGAATTGATCTTCCCGCGGTTCCCATTTGATTCCAAGAACCTTTTGGCTGTTGCCCGTTTCAAAATCCACAGCGTGCGGGTGCAAACGATTTGCTGGGAAAGTGGCAAGTAATGCAGTCGAGTTACTAGACCACTTAAGAAGATCAAAGCCTCCAGCAGTGAACATTTTGGACAACTGTTCGGCTGTTTCATCTGCCTCCAAAATACTGGGAGAACTATGAACTATATCGTCCATGTAAAAATGTCCGCCAGTAATTATTTCCGCAGCTCGTGGAAAATTAGATCCTTCATCCTCAGCCAGCCGTTTCAACGTGCGTAGTGCCAAATATGGACTAGAAGCTAAGCCGAAACAGACCCTAGTAAACTCATATGTTTCCAACGGATCGGAAGGATTATATCGATATAATATACGTTGGTACTTGTGAAACTGCGGATGCACCTTTATTTGTAGGTACATTTGCTTAACGTCAGCGCTAAAGGCAACAGGAAAGAGTCGAAAATTTAAGAGAAGAGCAAAAATGTCAGACTGTAAATTTTCTCCTGTGTGTAACAACTCGTTAAGTGAAATGTTGTTGTCAGTACGCGAACTAGCGTCCAGAACAAGTCTGACTTTAGTGGAAACCTTATCAGTGCGGACAACACCGTGGTGTGGAATGATGTATCCACTTTGCTCAGTTTCAGTCTTCCCAACTGGAGTTATGTAGCCCTTATTTAAATAATCGTCCACTATGTTGTCGTATTCGGTACGATAAGTAATAGAGGATTGAAGTTTCCTTTCGAGCGATAAAAATCGCTTTTGTGCACCTTTGATCGAGTTACCCAGACAACTGGGATTCCGTTTAAAAGGCAGCGCCACTTCATAGCGACCGGAACTGTCGCGGGTAGTCGTGGCCTTATAAATTTCTTCGCACTCCTTATCTTCAGGCTTTAGTAAAGCGCTTGTAGTGGAAGGGATATTTTCCAGCTCCCAAAAACGACGCATAAGTATGTCTATGTCATAACCGGTAGTGGCGCATAACACTTGAGTATGTGATCGGCGCGGCCCGTTAATCATTGGAGCTTCACCCATTAAAATAAATCCAAGCGGTGTTTGAAACGCTGCAGGGGTCCCCGGAGGTCCATGAATACGGCCTGCCTGTAATAATCTTGGAAATAGCTGCGCTCCAAATAACATTTCCACTTCTCCAGGTTGGGAGAATGTGTCGTCCGCTAGAGGCACGCTACCAAGATAGTGCAAAATGGACGTGTCAATTGGCAAGGTGGGTAATTGATCCGTGATACTGTCTACTACTAACGGTTGTAAATCAAAGGAAACATCCGAATCAAACCTCGAGCCGATAGCAATCTTTGTTACGCCTTTTATAATATTAGAAGTCCCACCGAAACCATTTACTGTGACTCGACAAGGGAGCGATTCTAATTTTAATCCCAACCGGTTGCAGCAGTTTAACGTAATAAAATCATTTTGCGCCCCATTGTCTATCAGCGCGCGAACTAAATGTATGTTACCATGAACATCGACTACGCGGACGCGCGCAGTGGCAAGAAGAACCGTAGTTGGCGTTATCATAGGCTCGACATTCGTTTGCAGTGAGCAAATAGAGAACGGTGCGAGATGAGTCACCCCGCTCGCAGAGCCGCCGCTTCCTTCCATAACAGAGGACGGCGCGGGCGCACACACGGGTGCATTAGCTTCACTAGCGGAGTGCGAACCATCGAGCGCGGGTTCGATCCCCGACGTGGGTGGCATGCAGATACTTGCCAGTAATGCATTATTTTGAATCTCGCTACGCGGTGGAAAGTGTAAAAGTGTGTGATGGGTCGTTGATTGACACGTATCACATCCCTTATTGGACGTGCATGATGCGGTTTTATGGTTCAAGCTTAGGCAAAAAACACAGCAGTTTTTTTTCTTTATTATATTAAACCGTTCCTGAGGGGAAAGGCGCATAAATACGGAACAGCGATTAAAAGTTTCATGTTCATTCGTATTGCAGAGCGAACAAAAATTATTAGACTTGGTGCCGGTTGTCACAAAAGCTTTAGAGCGATGAGGTTGAGCCCACTTATTGCCGTTTGCTAACTTGGTGCTAGTACCAGGCATAGGCGGGGAACTGGTGCGCTCTAATATTTTTGTTTGATTTTTTATAAACTTTATTAAATCCCCATACGTAGGCATCGAATCAGAGCGAATGGAATTTTCGAACAGACGCGCCGTGTCCTGGTCTATTTTTTTTAAGGCCAAGTACAAGTACATGAAATCTTTCTTGTCCAAAAGGCTCAGTTTCTCTAAAGCCGCAACCGCCGTCGTAAACTTGTCCAAAAAGTTATTTAAGCCATCAACCGATGGAGAGGTCAGGGGTTCTAGTTTAAACACCTGATCGAGATAAGCCGTTGCTAATGAACGCACGTCTTGATACTTATCTACTAACGTTGAGTAAATCAATTCATAGTTTGCCCCGGTAGGAGCGATGCCGGCTATTGTAGTCAAAGCCTTGCCGGACAGCTGACCGCAAAGGTAATATACCTTTTCTGAGTCGGATAACGACCCATTATTATGAATGGTGTAATTATAACATTCAATAAACGAGGGCCATTCTTGGGGATTTCCTTCAAATTTTAAAAGAGTAATTGGAGGAAGTTTTAAGTTAGACCTAGGTGCGCGTAATGCAGCTTCTGACGTACTGGCCTCCGTAGTTTTATCTAAAACCCGCTTAACAATGACAAACATGTCTTCGAATGCGTCCCAAGTTTTTAAATTTGGTTCATACGACGGATTAAGTGACATACGCTCAACACAAATTTCCTCGACGACCTTAAAGAATTCTTCTCGGAGAACAGTCACGTTGGAAGCTAACGTAAGAAAGCACTCCTTAGACTCAGGCGATTTGATGTCTAACGACGCTTTATAAACCTTTTGGAGTCTTGCAAAGTAGGTGTTTTGACGGGCTTCTAGTAATCTTAATTTAGGAGTTACTTCCTCCGACTCCTCACATTTGTCTTTATTCTTCATTGACATCTTCCGAACTCTCGCTTATGACTGTAAACAATTTTAACTTATTGATTGATTTACCCACATGCAAAGCATTAAATATCGCACGATCACGGTCTTGTGACGTGTGCTCCTTATCTCTAAGCGCAACCAAGTCACGGCCACCAAAGTAAACGGAGCCTTACCCGTTATGTATACGGCTTAAGATAGATTGCTATGGGATGAATCACTCGGACCGGTCGAAACGTCGAGCCCAGGTGAAAATGGTTCAACGCAAATCACCTTCCACTATTTATTTTACTACAAATAATTTGAATGCGCAACGAGTTAATTTAATAATGTTACATTTAATCGCCGACTCCTATATCAGTAACTATAAAACCTATCGGTTTGCAGTTACAACTTAGGGAAAGAACGATAAACAGCAAGTTAATTCGCAAAAATATTGCAATGGAAATGGTTTGTTCTAGAAATGTTATTTTAATTATGTATGTACCTACCTATTCGTAACAGATCTACCGATTTGTACTTATAGTGCCCACTTACATGGGAATATTTAACACAGTAAGGAATACCTACCTAACCTATCGGTTGGAGCACCTACTACAATATGTATACCTACTTAACTGAGATTTTGTAAATTCAAAAGGATAAAGATCCGGTTCGAAGGACCATATGCAGGGGCGAGGGGTGGTCTATTTCATAGCCGTTCTCCCACGTATCCCAAAAAAATACGAAATAAAATTCAGATGTTTTCCTAATGAGGTTTAGAACATTCACTAATAAAGAACACTTAGAAAGGGGAGGTAAACTCACTGTTTAAGCGATATTTGGGCCTTCTCTGCTTCTTCGGACGAGGGTTGGGGGTGGAGAGCTCTCACACACTGCCTTCCTGGACGTCCTGGTGCACTTGGGTCCAGAGTCTCAAAACTTATTCACAGACCCTATTCTTTATAAATGTATAATGAAGTAGTTCGGAAAAAACCACGGTTATTCGCCAAAAATGGCAGGAGCAAGAGACCAACGGGCTCAAAGTCAATTCGCGATAAGGGCGGTCGACAGACTGTCCGCCTTCTTGACTTGACTAACCTCGTACGAGTATATTTGTGCACACAGCGGGTAGAGTTCGCTTTGCGCTGGTTATGGTGTACGAGGGAGTTTTGTAAGAGGGCGATATGAACCTTATTATTAAATATCCAAACCTCATTTGGGTTTGGCTCAAACACGCATGATATGACATTAATAAGTCCTTCCTTCCTATTTTCCTTGTTTACAGCACAAATCATTTTTATATTTGTATAATTATAGCTGGGTACGAATCTGAGCGGCTCAGCCTGAGGCATGCTCGCTCTGCGCGGCGAGCTGCTCGCGACCCAAATTATTGCACATAAACATGCGCGGGTGAGGCAGCGTACTTGACGAGACCCGTCATTTCAAAATGGCGTCTGACACGATGACAGCCGCAGCTACGTTTATCATAATTCACCGAATTATTAACAAAAGAAGAAGCGATCGCCTCGGTAGTGCAACGGCTTAGCAACTTTATCAAATTTGTACGCGCCTCGCCCACAGACAAGTTAGAACTTGTCGTTCTGCCCGCGGCACGCTCGGATACACGTCAAAATTACGCGAGGCACGCACACTGAGGCGCCTTTGAGCACGGTCAAAAGATCGACTCTCGACTGCTCGCCGCGCGCCGCTCGCCCGCTGCTCGCGCACAGCGCGTGAGCGCGTACGAATTTGAGCAAAATGGTGAGCCATGCGTGCCTCAACCCGAGGCTGCTCTAATTCGTACCCACCTTTACACGATTAGACAATTTGGCTCGCGAGCAGCTCGCCGCGCGGGGCGAGCATGCCTCAGGCTGAGCCGCTCAGATTCGTACCCAGCTTACTATGAAACATTAACATTTATAGAAGTTGCTAAATGAGTCAACATATGTGACTTTTTTATTGCCACATGACCATATAAATTATCTCTATATTTCAACATCAGACTACTGATTTCAGGTAACCCCACAAAAAATAATCACATGGGGAGAGATCAGGGCTGCGTGCCGGCCATTCAATATCCGGGAAAAACAGTTTTCAGTAGCCCTATTGACACATTAGCCGTTACCTGGGGTTACCTGAAATCAGTAGTCTACGAGAATAATCCAAGCCATTTAGAGCAACTTAAAAGGAACATTATCCGGGAAATCAACAATATCCCGAGAGTAACCTTTGGCAGAATTTACCAGAATTTGCAACTCCGCCTTCAGGAGTGCCAAGCCACGGATGGACGTCATTTGGACAACATTATTTTTAAGTCATAAAATTTCCAAAAAATCTATTTTTTTTAAATAGTAATAAAAATATTGTACAATTAGTAGTTTTTTTTTAATTTAATTTTCAAACCGCCAACACACTTATGGCCCACCCTGTATTATTAGATTTGTTTTTATTTCTGCAGCTCTGTCTAACCCACTCTGGGATTGAGGGTCTGATGTTATGTATGTAATTAGCAAATTATTGTAAATTTTAATTGTCATATAGTATGAATTAACTTTAGAAATACCCTGTTTTGACAGGAGTCTAGTGGACCTTGTGAAAACTTCAGCATGAATAGCAAACATTAGGTTATTTTCTAGCAAATAATGCAACCTGCATAATATTAATGCATGGCAGATGCTATAACAAAAAGCACCATACCTTCTGAATTCTGATAAGTATTGTAGAGATTAGTGGTGGTAGGACCCAGTGCAGGGTCCGTCCGGATCGCTACCACCAACTTATCCATTAACCACCCGCCAAGCAAACAGTGTTCGCATTGTTGTGTTCCGGTGTGGGGATAAGACAACCGGTGAAATTACTAGCATAGAGGCATTCCATCTTAGTCCTCAGGGTTGGCAACGCATTTGAGGTCTTAGGATTATAGTCTTGAGAATTCAAATGTCTATGGGTCTCAGATTCCACTTACCATCAGGTGGCCTGAGTGCTCGGGTGCCTTCTCCTTAACATAAAAAAAAAACTAAAAAGATAGTTTTTTTTAATGACTCATCTATAGTTCAGTGAACCTGAAAGTATCTATAATCTGTGTCAATTAAACTTTGAAAAGATGTAAATATACCAAACAAACCAATTCACCATGATTACTCGATAATCGCATACTTTGTTTTCATATTAAGTTTAAGATGAAATAACTATTCATTATACGTTATTTTTAATGAAAACACGATTGGTGAATATTTGAGGTTAAGTCTTAAAAATTTTGTTTGCATCTTTTCCAAGTTTAACTGTCACAGACACTGGCACTGGTACTGTGTAGGTATTCTTTTAAATAACTATTAACATCTAGAGACCCGGCATGCCATAAAAAGTACATAAATAAAGCAATTTAGTTTAATCTATATTTTGAACTAAAATGCCTTGATTATGTACATACATGCCCGTTAATGTTCAAGTCTGATGCCAAAAAAACCATGATGATGGGCAATTCCACAGCAGAGAGTAATGCATGTTACCAATTTCAAGCATTTGCTTTTAGTTCTAATGCAAATGGAAGAATTCATTTATTTCTATATATGTGTCGTGTTTAAATATATCTAGAAAAATATTAGCATTAAAACACGCATTGGAATGATAACTTTGATTACATTACCGTGGAATTACCCTGATGAGTGATGAGTAATGTACTTCCTTTCTAAGCTCTATTTTGCTAAGCAATAATTTTCCCAACAGATGCCAGCGACCCTCGCAAAGTGATTGTCAAGAAGCTGGCGCTCTGCGTGACCGGCCGGGATGACCTGGAACTAGACCTGACGGGAGACCTAACCAATTTGAAGAAGCAGGTTGGTTATATTTTAGAGATACAACGGGGATGATGTTAGAAGATAGCATTTATAGAGAATGAAGGTGCCAGGTGGTTGGAATTCTTTGAAGGCTGCTGAATCTTGTTCTATTTATGGTGAATCGTTCCGATGGCCTTTAAAACATTAACAGGTAATAACATGCCCAAAATTATCTAGTGCAGATCATTTTGATCTCTTCGGTTTCGTAGCTACTTCTCCTGCTGATTGTGCATGCAAGTCCAGAGTTTTCAGGTGTTGCTGGTTTCGAATGTTTAGGAACATAGAGAGAGCTTGAATATCGGAAGGTAGTTAAGATGCCTGTAGCGTGATGTGCGTTTCCATCAGAGCTGTGCGAGATGGCGGAGTGGTGTGCGTGGAATTAATCCACCAATAGGACAGAAATCCACCAATGGGATTATTCTAATCCGGCAACCATACATACGGCAACAATTGGTCGCAATTACAATCGAGCAAATACACTTAAAGACACATCAAACCAGTAATAATCATACATAATCCAGTGCCTTTTTATGTCTACTGCTGGGTACTGTAATGAAAGAAGGATGTAGCAGTACATACTCCTTTCATTGTTTTCTTTTTTCTATTTTGTTATGTCGAAATGTCCCGAATGAAATATGGAATGCCCGCCGGTGGTTTTCAGGGGGACGCTCCAGAGTCTCCAACGGACCGCGTTGGCATTCACATGTGAACTAATGTATATTTAAACGTTAAGATAAATGAAAGAATAAAGAAACACTGCAAGATGTACACTTTTATTCTACGTAGCTTAGTTAAAAGTGCGTAAAGTATTACGCTTAGGAATAGGCGCCTACCAGGCTTACAGTACCCTCTTGATGAGCCTGGAAAATAAAAAATAGAAGCCCTCTTTTCGTTGTTAGGGTCTATCAGTGCTTCCCGAAAGAAAACAACACAGTCTAAAAGGTCGCTCTTTTAAACTTACTATTCCTTTTCACTGTACTGGGCTGGGATTCTACACGGTAATAACAATATCGTCTTTGGCGTGTTTCTGTATTGCCAACGTTTTGATAACTCTTATATCATTTACAATAATGGCGACCGAGTCGACGTTATCGTTATAACGCAGTAGAATACAGGCCCTGGTTTCATGTTGAATTCCTTCGCCCTTCAGGCAATCCTTCTCTGGAATACGTTCCCACTCAATATCACACTAGCCCCTAACTTACGTTTCTTTCAAGCTTGCTTTTAAGTTTTTATCTCTATCTGGCTTCTTTTTCTGTGAACTCACGATGTAAATTTCTGATCGATTATTTGGTCGACTTGTAGAGGATGCCATTACGCATTAGGTCCACCGTTTGTACCTACTTATTTCTGTGCAATAAAGATTAAATCAATTAATTAAAGGTGTGTCTCGACACGAGTTTTTAAATCCTATCTATTGTCAAATTACTTATCAATAAGAAAATAAATGAGAGCGAACCTGCTAACGTTTATTAGGACACAGTAATAAACCGTCTTCAGAGCGCCTGGGATGATGGCTAGTGAATTTACGACCCGTTGCGACGTACGTCTTGCACTGTTTGTGAAAATTGGGTTTTGTTTATTTTCTCGTTGTCTGTTTTACATTAAATATACTAAATATGTGGAGCAAGCAGAGTATTAGATTTATGTAAAAGTTGTAGGCCTGATGAATTCAAACAAATGATTCACTGTCTTACAAGTGAAGTCGTATTGGAGTGGCCAGCCTATTTTACCATCTTGACGATGACTGGTGACAGTTTGGTATACATTGCAAAGTTTACGATGGGTTTTCATATAAGTTGCGCCATGTACACTGAAATGTCACCTGTCACCTGTCATTGTCCGGATGGTGGAATAGAGGGCTGGTGGCTTAAGGTTGACTTCCATGGCTAGCGGGTGATGCGTCAGTCACGCGCGACTGTCGCATCGGTTTTATTTTGTGATTCCAAAATACTGAATTCGGAGTTTTTGTACTACTAAGTACACAACTATTACGTACCCTAGTGCTGCGATTGTCCATGTCTTTAACTAAAGTGAAGAAACATAAGATCAGGCACCTGTACATTTAATTAATAAGTTTATCTGGTTGAATGCTGGCAAAGCATTTAAGCGTTTTCCTTACTATCACCCAGGCCTTGAACACGTATGCGTTTTTAAAGAATGCGAGATTTGTGTTCTAAACTAATGATATGGCACTTCTGGGAAAACCTTGACAAAGGGACGGGGCAGTAAATGCGTTAGTTCTGGGATCATTTGTCAAATATCGAATATGAGCTCAGTCAGTCAGTTAATGATGATTAGGGCAAGAGCTGGTAAGAAAGGGAATAAAGGCTTGTAGTACTGTTAGGCGATGAGCTTGCAACCTGATACTACACATCTTGGCCTGTTTGTGCAAATCTGGTTACAGGATTATCAAGTCTTTTTACAGTTGATGGTATTTCTGTAGCTCTGCCTAACACACTCTGAAGACGTGATGTTATGTATGTATGTTAACAAGGACAAGCTCAGCAAGTACCTTGACATGGCTCACGTGTTGACCGCCATGTGGGATGACTCGACAATCATTGTCCCGATAGTTGTTTCGGCGAACGGTTTAGTGAAGAGTCTCGACCAACTCCTTAAGAAACTCGCTAGATTACTAGATCAAGGGCCAGATACAGAAAGCAATACGAGGAGACAAGGCTCGTAGGTGTTATGAGGAGGTTACTCTTTCTGCACTTCTAACCACCCATAAAAGTTTCCGAGGGAATAATGATAATCGAAATTTACGTACAGAAGCTAGTTGTCTCTTAACCTCCTGCAGCCCAGTTTCAAAGAGGGTACTTCCGAGGAAGACCCGAATATTAGAACAAATTAAACTCATGAACGCCCAGACCAAAAATTTTTCCTTATATTGGAAACCGCAACAGATACAGGTGTCATATTTTAGGGGTTATTCCCATCTTCCAACCTATCCAACCCAGGTATATAGAAATGTTGCCATATACCTGGGTTGGCTAGGTTGGAAGATGGGAATCACCCTGGTTTAGGGGTACTTTGATACGGCAGATGACAGAAAACATTTTGTTCTAGTATTAGCACAGTGGGTTTTCACCCTAAATCGCTATTTTAATACTTGGGGGCTTTCACTGCAAAGTGATTTTGTTCTATTAGTAGTTCTTTGAACTTACACTAAACCAATCCTTGAATAAGGATTCCAAATCTGGAACCCATACTTTAAGAAAGACTAGATATGCATAGAGGAGGGTTGGCATCGCATTTGAGGTCTTAGGATTATAGTCTTGAGAATTCAAACGTATAATGATGGGTCTCAGATTCCACTTACCATCAGGAGGCCTGAGTGCTCGTGTGCCTTCTCCTTAACATAAAATGATAGAAAGAGTCCAGCGTAGATTCACCAAAATTCCCGCAAATTTAAAATCATTGCCATATGAGGAAAGATTAAAGAAACTGAACTTGACATCCCTCCAAAAGAGACGTGAGCGTGGAGGCATGATTGAAACCTTCAGAATTATAAACGGCTTTTATGACTGTCCTGAATTGAGTTACTTGTTTACTCGTAACACTCAACACGCACAAGAGGACACAAGTTTAAACTCGCAAAAAAAAACAACACAAATATCGGCAAAAACTTTATAGCAAACAGGATAGTAAAAATGTGGAACAAATTACCCTCTAATGTTGTGAACTCTAATTGTTATTCAGTTTAAAAATAAGTTTGACAATCATACTAAGTGAACAGTGATTTGGACGTATCAGTGTCAACTGCCTGTCAAAAATAAAATAATAATAGTAATAACCTCAGGAGGTTTAATGTTTTTGAGTATAGCGGTATGAGGATGACGAGGTAGTCTTATAAAACATTGCCGAAGTGATTTCGTCACGGCAGGTGGACGTTACACCACGCGCCCGTAAAGTCGCTTGTCGTAATTAGTTGCGTTAGCTGGCGATCGTCCAACATAAGCATACAGGATGTGGCGATAAGGAAACATCAAAAGGATTATAAAGTGTGCGCACAACAAATCGTTTTTATTTTATTGAAGTCGAAGCGTGATTTCATTTCAATTAATGAGTCGATTTCATTATGCCATATGCAACTTTGGTCTAAAATACTTTAACCTTTTCAACGCTATGTCAAACACAAAACCAGAGCGAATGTCAACTTAGCCTCATAGATACTCAGGTCTATTTTGCGCTGACAACCATGACGGAAATATCAGTCAATGCCGTTGAAAAGGTTAAAGGCACTCGATGAATTGCATGCACATAGAATGTGCTCGAGATCAATTTATAGGATTTTATGCGGTCGACGTTACCTGGAATAATTTATAAGACACGCCGCTTCATTGCTTGTATTTTTTTTTCTTCTTAACAACTGAATTTTACTTTAGATTTCAGAGTTTTGAGTCTCCTCGAGTTTTTGCATTTGCTATGATAATGTTCTAAAATTAATGTAGTTTTTTTATCATAGACTGGATTAAACATTGTAAGGTAATCAGTGACGAGAGTCGATAGGTACTGGATCGTGGTTTTCCTTCCGGCGATATCAGTTTCCCGGGCCAATGGAATAATTGTTGTTTTGTTAGTACATTATTTGATTCGTAACGTGAACTTATATTGACAACTGATTTTATTTACTGGTACTGCGAAATGCGAATAACGGAAGTTATAAATTGTGTATTTTTTTCCTAATAACGATTGTATTACCCACACTAAAATATATCAACCATCATCATTATTACGTTCATATTAATCAAGTTGAGGCTCTTCTTACTATTATTAGTATTAGGTATTATGAGCCCAGAATGTCCCACTGCTGGGCACGGGCCTCTCTCCCCCTCTTCCACTTTACCCGATCTTGAGCGGTTTCCCTCCATTTCTTTTCACCTGACCCCAAATCATCACTCCATCTCTTCCTGGGGCGGCCACACTTTCTCTTAGCATTTTCCGGGAGCCAGCCTTTGGGTCTCCTGGGCCAACGATTAGGCTGCATACGAGCAACGTGGAGCAAGACCTTACTAGACCTTCGAATAAAAATGAAACAACGTTTGTGCGGGGACGGTTGGCTTAAAGAAGACTGTAATCATTCGCAACCTGTACGGCTAGCATAAATTGGTTTTTATGCTTGTCGCTGTGTCCTTTCGTTGTAACACCCTGTGTATGTCATAAGATCGATGTTTGCGCATATAACGCCGTTTTAAAAGTGCACGGATTTTGGACCCGTTACTTTTGTATGCTAATGAAATAGCACATGTGTTTGGGTCGGTGGTTTGTTAGGTGTTTAAGGTTCCGCAGCTAAAAGGCCAAAAAAGGACTTATAGTTTCGTCATGTCCGCAAAATCTACATGACCACACTACACACTAGTAAACTTCTTGGCCTGATTGTGCAAAATGTGGTTATAAATATAGAATTATAAACAAGTCTTTTTAGAGTTCTTGGTGTTTTTGTAGCTCTGCCTACCCCACTTTAGGAAAGAAGGCGTGATGTTATGTATGTATGAACTACAAGATGTATATTGATGAACTTGGAGTATACGTGTTTTGTATAAGCCGCTTCTTAGCTTGGTAGTTCTCACACACATTCACACTCATTCATACACTGAGAAGATAGTTTTTCAATGACCATCAATGTGCGTGCGTCACATATTAAAAATGATGATGAAGTGAATGTTTTACGAGATAATCGCTCCGAAAGTCGCATAAATAGCCCCCTTATCTTTTAAATAGTATGTCCAAAAATATGAAAAAAATAAAAGTACCTAAATATTTTGAACGAAAATTATTTTCAACATGATCGATCGGATAAACCGTTTTGAGATATTGCAGAAAAACGGCTTTTCTCAACAAAAGGACTTTGTTTGACTGGTGCACTTTTTGTGTTTTTAGTAACGGCTTCGGAACCCTACAAGATCTCAAGTGAAATAATGAACTTATCTATCAAACCTTTTTTTTAGGTGTTCGTAATCAAGGAGGGCGTGCAATACCGGATAAGGATTGACTTCGTGGTCCAGCGTGAGATCGTGCACGGTCTCAAGTACGTGCAGAAGACGTACCGGCTCGGAGTGCCGGGTGAGTCATATAATTTGATTACCTGCGTCGTTAGACTGTCAAGTAGCTTTCCGGCTTTTCTTTAGGTATATTTTGGGTAGTAAGGAATGAATAATGTATATATTATCGGCCAAACGCGGTTTTAGAACAAACATAACCACGTGACTTTCAACTAGCAGGTCTAGATTGACTTTTAATAAACCATTAAAAGTCAATCTAGACCTACTATTAAAAGTCACGTGGTTATGTTTGTGTACAAAACTCCATTAGAAATCTTTTTTTAATTTTGCTTTTTACCAAGTATAATGTTTTATAGCAGAGGAGTCACTATTTATTTGGTTATTAGCTTTTGCCCGCTAGTTCGTCCACATAGAATTCCGTTAAACCTATACTCATGGAAATAGAAAAACAAACCAAGCATAAACCTGATTATACTTTTCATGGCCTTGTTTTTGTAACGCTATAGTGGTTATACGAGGGATATATTGCTTAATGGATGTAATCATGGAAGTCCTATATGTGCCACGGATTTCCGGAGTTGCATGTTTCCAGCGAAATCGATAGCGCCAAGGGCGGCGATCGCCTTCCATTGAGTTGAACTAATACATATCTAAGATAAATGCAAGTGTCATGGGTAGATGATTGTGCTTCAATTTCGAACAATCGTGATAATAAATATACGATAAGACTGAGAAAAATCACTTATCATCCTCATCACGTAAGCAACATGGTCACTACATCGGTGATATTGCAAAACCGCGTAACTAACGAAAGAAATGGTGCGAAATGCACCTTAGCAAGTAAGACAGTAAGGTACATTTTGCAACTAATTGAATTTGTTAGTTACGCGGTATTGCGGTATCACCGACGTCTACTAGGACTTACAAGAGATCTTCGTGAAACTGGTTCTTAGAATTATGGATTCTATTAAGAGAGCGTCGGTGGCCTAGTTGAGTTAAGGTGGCGACTCGTGATCGTAAGGTTACCACCATTAAGATAAAAGTCAAAATTACATGTGTAGGGAAAAGTGACGGTGTTTACTGAATTATTAAATGGAGTATGTTATGTATGGAGTGCCACATCTTGTAGTTTTTGAGTAGGTAAAATACCTGTGACACAATGACGGACGGACATGATGAAGTTATAAGGTTGGTTTGGTGTGGTTGGTTGGTGGGTGGAAGGTTGTACGCGGGCTGGGTTTCCGCAACTCGACGTCATAAATGCGCTTATTTTGCGTATCCAACGTTATAAGGTTTATTATTTTTATTTAATATTTTTAATCTGGTTTCTTGGGAATATTGTATAAAGCATTCTCTGGTATTTAGGAAATGACCGGTGCTGACACAACATGGCCAATGAGTTTTTCTAACTAAAGCGCTGGCTTTACGGCTAGCTAATGTTGGGACCGGCAACAGTTTTTCTGTGTCTTGTTCTTTTTGTATATGAAATGTAATTTTGTATTGTTTCGAATGAATGTCTCTTTATCTTTATCTTTAAACAGCGGGATAAGATAAAACAGTTGAATTCTATTATATTGTCTGCCAACCGATACGTAATTAAGCTGAAGCGAATTACACACGGAGCGGTACGGCGCAGCTTGCTAGGGATTGATGGGGAATTTTGTAATAGGCTGTAGGTAATCAGTCGACGCTTCATAAAGCGTTGTACATAAAAAAACAGCTCAACCGCTCGGTGCGGAACGCGGCAGTCGATGCTGCAATTACACATCTAAAGACAAGGAGGTTATCAATCCAATGATGATGACTCACAAAGAGTCGCAACATGAAGATAAATACAAATAAAAAATACAAAATTCAAGAGACGTCTCTCTTGGCATAATTATTTTCCCAACGGCCGGCACCCAACAGCCATTCCTTTCCTAGTGTTGCAGCGGTCCTTGGGCGGCGGTGATCACTCGTGTTAAGCCAATAAGAGTTATCAAACGTTGACAACACGGAAACACGTCTAAGGCAATATCGTTTAAAGCCAGTGGAATAGAGGCCCAGGTGACCCGCTACCTTGTTAGCCAACTCTAGCATAAAAATAAATGCGACGGTAATATAACCTCCTACAGCCCAGGGCAAAAATGTTGTTAATCACAATCAGTACATAGGTACCTACTTGCTGATCAAAGTTTAATAAGATTTTCAAAAGGCCCATGGGCGGTAGGAGAACGCTAGTTAGAGAACGGACTCGCAGGCAAAAGCTATAACATAGTGGTGTTCATTCGTATTCATAATTCATGATTAACATATGATGTTATTGTTCCACGCGCCTTTGGACCATAGTGCCCGGTATGTAACTCTTGGTATTCCGATTGATATGCACGATAGCATTTGCTGTTGGAACTGTCTTTTATCTGTTTATTATATTGATTTTTGAACTGTATACACTTGTAGTGTAGTTATAGACACACATTCCATAGAATATAATATATCATGTTTGAAAGTTTGTTTAAAATAACTTGAGAAACATAATTTTAATATTGGTACGTTTCTTTCAATCTCAAATCATCAAATAAACTCGTTACCCCTTAGTTGCATGTTTATTTATATTCTTGTAATGGTATGCTGAGTATAGATAACATTTATGAGAGCTGTTTGTTACGTAGGGTGCATCTTATCCCATCATGCATTTAAAGGGTTAGTAAAAAAACATGCACGAAGCCATATTATGGCTTGCGGGTTAATGTTGAAGACATTTGTTTAGAACCTATATTTTATTGTTAAAACGCAAAGTTCCTTGCCAGCATAATTTAATACCCTTAGTCGGCAAAATCTCCATAACTCAATAAATATAGGTATTTCTTCGCGGATTCACGTGTTTTTGTTACGGGACCTATATTATACGAACCGGTGTCCTATATTATACGAACCGGTGTCCTATATTTCTTTTAATCAAAATTGGCAAGATAAATTTGAATTCTACCGTCCAAAAACAAAAATGGGGTTCCTATTTATAATTTTGTCGAAACACTTTTCATCGAATGTATCAATTCATCGAATTTCATTTCATCGAACGCTATTTTCTGTTGAAACCATAATATTTTCAGGGTATCTAAAACATTTAACCTAACCTAGGTAACTAATTTTATTAAATGATACATGAAAATCAACTTTTTAAAATCTTCTAGTACTATTTATTATTGTTTCACAGTTTTAACGCCGACTATATTCGATACGTATTTAAGTCACATCGCATCGCATGCTGACACGACCTTGTCGTGGCGCGTTGACTCATTGGGATCGCTTTTGATTGTGAGCACAAAAACTATTGAATAAATGCAATACTGTTGATAATTAAGTGTAAGGAAAGAAAGAAAGAACTTAACTATATAAAGCTTATTTTTTTAAGGTGCATGTTTTTATTGTACACGTTTTTTTTTTTTTTTTAATCTTAAAACATCTGATACTGATTTTCACTTTAAACGTCGCGTTCTAATGCCTAAATATTGAAACAACCGTTTCCTTCAAATACAGAATTACGGATACGACTGAAGGTATGTGGGTAAGGACCAAAAAGTTGTTCACGCTAACTCACTCAATTAAATTTTCTATGAAACTTTTCCGTTGTGACACGAAAATTTGCTATACATTTGTAGGGATAATTTTCGTGTCACAACGGAACTTTTTTCACTTTTGTTGTTTGTATGGTTAACTACGCTTAACTATGGTCCAACTATTTGGTCCTTACCCATGTCTTAACCCATTATATGGCCAGAACTATCTCTTTAATTGGTACCTTAGATGCCCCCTGATTCGAAAACGATCAACTTTGTATCTACTATGCTTTTAAATGGTTCCTTATAAGCGTACTGATTTCAAAACGAAACAAATTATAAATAACATAGTACCGAGCATATTAAAAAAATAGTAAAAGTATGTTCATTGCCACTTCAAAAAACTAAAATAAGAAAAGAAATACAAGAAAAATATGACATGTACAAAAAAAACTAAACTAAACTAACTAAATTATGATGTTGATCGTTTTCTAATCGGGGTTAATTATATGGGTTAACTCCAAAACATCTAAAAAGTAAAATATCAACACTTCGTTTCAAGTATTCGGCCAGTACTAATCAATCAGTCATAGTCATGAGTCATAAACAGTGATCGTACTTTTTCCAGCATTTTTGGTGCGGTGCTAGGGTTGTCAGTAGAGCCCAATATTAAATTGTTTGAACCAAGAATCAAATAGCGTATTAAAAAAATCGGAAATACCTACAGAAAGTATTATTAGAACATGTAAACCCAATATGCATAATGAAATATATATGTTCATAATTTATATAATATATGTTCCTGCTTTTTTAATTTTCGAGAAAGGTGTTTAAGGATTATGCTCAAACAAGTTCACTTTTTGAAATTTGATGATTGTTGGGACGAAGTCGTAGGGGTGTTTCGAAAATATCAACATAAAAATGTCCAAGGTAATTTAGCAATAAGTTCATAGACAGACTGTACATTTTAACATGTTGCATTTTACAATTTCTCGGTTACTTAATTCCAAGTAATCTAAATTCAATAGTAACTCTACCATCATCTATCGACTATATCTGAATCAAACCATTACTTTTATTTTCAGAAAATAAACAACCTGATTGCTGTTGTTCGACAGGGCAAACAAAATTACGAAAACTAATCGTCAGCATGCCCTCCGAAAAATTTGAGGAATTTTGGGTTACATTAATAAATGTTATACACAATTATAATAACTGATTAAGTACAAAAAAAGTGTTTTATTTTCAATGACAACATAATATTAAGTCAATCATATTATACACGTCGACAACCCTAGGTCGCTGTCGTGTGTCATTTGACGTCAACGCACCAAAAACGCTGGAAAAAGTACGATCACTGGTCATAAAAGACTGTTATAATTTTGTTTTTTTTTTCAGTCATTATAGATTTTAGGGGTTTTAGGATAAAGGTGTTAAGAATTTTAGTCATTGCGAAATCATGTCAATTTACAATTCAAGTATGCTAATTATTTGCAAGTATGTTAGTAGTAAGGTTGCATTTGCTACAGGAATTTTATCTAAGATACCGCTATTTGTCTTAGCAGCACAGAAAAAGCCCGCTGCACAATTAACGCACGTTAACACCGACCCACACTTACTAACAAACCTTCTGTTTCAGTGGACAAAATGACTCACATGGTTGGCTCCTACCCACCCAAGGTCGAGATCCAGTCGTACACCACCCCTCCCGAAGACGCCCCGTCCGGCCTCATGGCTCGAGGGTCTTACACCGTCAACAGCCTGTTCACCGACGACGACAAAAACGTTCACCTGCAGTGGGAGTGGAGCTTCGAAATCAAGAAGGATTGGAAGGATTAACTTGGATGGCTGCGGTGCGGTGAGCAGACTGGATTGGATATTAACAAGTTGGGTTGGAATACTGCTTTTCTTAATAAAAAGTGCACAGCACCAACCTAACCACTTGATTCTTGGACACCATTGTATCCAAAGCAGTTTAAAGAAAGACAGTATTTTATTGAAAGTTTCTATACGCTGTTATGAATCTGAAACGGGACTTAATGTGAACAAAACAAACAATAATTTATATATGGTTCAAAGTTAAACAATTTCTTTTACGAGCTCAAGCTGGGTAGGCAAAGCATTTTACGACTACGAAATGGTTTTCGTAAATAAGCAAATAATGCTTGTCAGCAAACAAACTTGCGTTTGGCTTGTTGTGGTTTCTATCCTCGCTGACGGAAGTTTACGTAACCGTTCTTTAACGTAGCATATTATGCAATCCAATGTTTTCATTAGATGTGCCATTTAATCGAAAAGGGCAGAACAAATTCTGTGTTAAATGAAAGTTTAAATGGTTACTCTTCGATTTGTCTGTGGTAGACGCTAGTATTCATTCCATTTTCATTATCAGTGTATTTATAAATACAAACCTTGTGTTTGTTACCAATATAATCAAAATTAGTGTTTATATCCAATCCAGCTGTGTCCTTATAAAGCTTGTGTCGTTTATGGTGGCTGACTGATATATAAAATATTGACAAATCTAGAATCTAAGAGTCACTAGATATTATCAACATTTCATTGTAATCATTTTCGTATGTTAGAACAATTATGGCGATTTCATTTAAGTAGTATGTAAATCCAAATTATAATGATATTAAAATATCCTTTATATTGGAACGCTTGGAATTGACTACCTTTTTGAAAGTTTCCTCAACATATTTTATATGTATAGAAATCTTACTCAAAGTAAAAGTATTATATATGTCATAAATATTGTCCTAATTTCGATGGCCCCTAAGTAAATCATCGAAAGTCAATTATGGTACTTTTCAGTACGGCGTTTTAAAGCTTAGTTTCGATTTTATTCTTAAATTAAAAGAAATACATAAATACTGTTATAATTAAAAATAATAATAAATTAAGCATTATACGTACGTTATACTAATTTAGAGGAATTTATGCTAGTTTTCTGAATATTAGAGTTTCGATAGTATACGTCGCGGTAATAACGAAGTTTCATATCGAAACTGACAGTTTCAATTATTTACGTCGCATATGTGTTTTTATTTTTTAACGAAACTGGTAGTTTCCATGGTTTACTCCGGACGTATTATTTAAATTACTAACGAAACTGGCAGTTCTCTTAGTTTTCTCCGGAAATATTAATTAATTTAGTAACGAAACTGGTAATGTTGTTAGTAAACGTTGACAAAAAAAAACGATTAATTACACTTTTAACACGGGTGTAGAGTAATGAAAAATAAATTGAAATATTATGAAAGTTTTTTATTAATTGTTTTGAACAACCTAATTATATCACAATCGATTTGAATCAGTCTTGGAAATTAGGAGTACCTTAATAAGACAAGTAACAATAAGTAAATCAGGCGTAGTCTTTGTCGAATAACGTCTTCACAAATAGCGTCAAGCAACTACTTACTTCGTTAGCTCCTCGATTTCTTGTGCACTCTGTCCACATGTAGCAAAAGCCTTCCTTTTTAGCTAAATCAAACACCGTGAAATTGAAAACTGACAATTTTCGCTTGTAATAAATCAAGCCAATGTCTGCATGTGGAGAATTTAATATTTTTTGGAAGTCGAATGTAGCACACACAACCTCCTGACTACTTTGAGCTAATTGTTTATCAATTAGCTTGAATTCTCTGGCAATTTTCTTGTGTTCTAAATGCTGATGATGATTATTTGCCTCTTGCTCCGTTGGGTTCTTATTATTTGAAAATGAATGACATTTGTCACATAATATGTCTTTCTTTGGAATAAAGAATGAAATGTTCATATTGTCGTTTACTATGTCAGTATACTGACGCACCGTGAGAGCTGGACTATCATAATTAGGAAGTTGGTCCCATTCCTTATACAGAGAAAACATATTGGTCATGGATAAATTATTAACGAGGTAGAGTTTTGCGGAGGTCCTGCGTGTATAATATGACTCGACTGGCTGAAAGGAAGCGACGTGATCACAAACACTCCTTACCATTTCGGCAGTTTGTACCACTGGATGATTTGGATGTTTTCCTCTGTCGTCGGATAAAGTAACTCCAGTTTAATTTAATTTACCATGAGCAGTTCGAACGATTTGGTCTGTGATACATAAAGTATTTAAGAAAGTTTTCAGACAAACTCTTTCACGTTCAAAGGATGGATCTTGTTGATTACTCCTAGAGCTAGAAGAAATATTTTGTAGTATAACTTCGCCGAGAAGAACCCTCAGTAGTGACGCTTTTCTTGTTATTTCTTACAGTAAATTTATTAATATACTCCCACTGTTTAGTATGATCTGACAGTTTCCAGTAATGTATGAGTATCTGTTGGCGGGTAGCAGTATCGAATTTCTCATAACATTTGAGTTTACATGTTTGAGGGCAGGCCGGGCGTAATTTTTTTTCCTTTTTAACTTTACCGCTTCTTGTAACATATTCTTGGCCAGAATTCAGTATTTTTTTTCTTTTATTATCTATCCACTTGTCTTCACATCGTTTTCTTTTTCTACCAGGGTTTGATTTGAAAGTAGATTTTCTTGATTTATTTAAGTTATTGCTGGAACTCGGGGAGTCACATTCTGAAATAGTTATGAGAGATTCGACACTGGCTATTGGCATTGGACTATTGATTGGAGTAAGCTGCGTATCGTGGGTGGTTGGGTTATTGTTTGGTTGTGCATAATCACCAATTTGTTTTTCTGGGTCAGTCTGCAGCTGTGCAGATGGAGAAGATGAGCTAACGCCCGGGTCGGAATTTCGGATTTGATCTGCTACTGGAGATTCAAAATCTGTAGTAGGTACAGGCGTATTTACTAAACTGTCTTCAATACACGACTCTTCGTTACTGGGTGATCTGGGATGTGTGTTTTCCAACAAATTTGCTGACGGCCAAACGGTATCTGATGACAGTTTTTCATCTATTATTCCCTCAAGAGCAGCCCATTCCGAATCTCCAAAGGTGCATGATGCAGGTAATGGCGATTCTAAAATAATAAACAATTATCACACAATAATGTCAATACATAATGTTTAAAAATAAATGAACCGACTAATTTACATGCATACCATCTTAGATACAAGCATAAATATACATGAAACAAACAACCAACCTTTTTTTTGTGTGTTCAAAATAAGAACGAAATTTGGATCATATAAAAATATTACACTGAATTAAAACATCGAAAGTGAGAAAAAAAGTGTCGTAAAGCATCGAAAGTAGCAGATTCGATTTAAAATTAAATTTACATTCCGTGGTAAAAAATTGAAAGTGTCAGTTTCGTTCGACAGATATCCAAGTAAATGATCGAATCTCCTAGTTTCGATATAAAATGAAAGTGGAATTTCGTAGTAAAATATCGAATCTGTAACTTTCGATAGTTTACGCTGTTACGAGGTTAAGAGTTCATTATGTGCTAAATAAAAACTAAATATTGCACACTATGTTAATAAATAAGCGTTAAATACATTGAAAATATAATTAAAGATATTTCAAAACTTATACATACCTGGTTTAGCTATTTCCTTATCAACCACTCGCTGCATGGAATTATCTGGAATATCTAGATTCACTAATTCAATCATTTTCCTACATCTAGAGGCAGTTAACTTGGAGCCATTCATTGTTAAATTAACTGTAATTTAATATGCAAAGTGAAGATAGTCGCCGACTGCACATGTTGCTACCACAGCCGTTCGGAGCACACTGACGACGCCGCTGCTACGTAAACTGTCGAGAGTGGTAGTTTCGTCTCTTTCACACATCGCCCGCCGCCGTGTAAATAATCGTATCTCGACTTTCGATAAACTACTTCGGAAATGTACCGTTATTTTCGATGTTTTACTAATGAAATTTACGTTAAAATATAGATATATTATTTTTTGTTTAAGTGGTCGTAAAATATAGCCGAAAATAGCCCGATTGCACAAATAAAAAAAAAACGCCATTTTTGACTTTCGATAATTTACGTAGGGGCCATCGATTTCAGTAGATCATTACAATACGCCTTATCACCATTAGCTTGAGTAAAGATAAAGAGTAGATTTGTACGAAAAATCCTACGATATTTTTGTACCTATTAGATACATTTTAATACTCAAACCCTAGTATATATATTAGTTCTACAAAAGATTAATGTGCAATGTATTTATCATTTATTAGCATTATAATCACTATATAGTTTTCTTATAGTAGTATATGCAAGTATTAGAGTAAACACCATAGTGTTACAGGTATAGTAGTCAGTCCACTTTTATAGCGACACATTAATGCTAGCAACCGGCATTCCTAATTTAATTAAAAGCATTTTAAGCCTGGCTGAAATTCGAGTGATAGTTACAGTAGGTACAGTTTGAGAAATAATGTCAAGACTGACGTATGAATGCAAAATCATTGGGTGTGATAGAACGTTATTTTTTTGACTGTACTCTAATTGCGGCAAGAGCGTAGTTTTAAAAAGCGTTTGGTATTGTAACTGGGTAGGCAAAAAATATCAAGTTGAGATTTGTTAAGTGAGTGGAACGACTGAGAAATGAAGTTCCGAGAAGTTTGTCTCTAACCTGTTCAAGATCGCTTGCCACTTTGAGATGCAGATATAACAATTGTAATAAGTAAAAAGGATGGGTTTTTTTTAAACTAAGCTCATCTGGCATAAGTTTGTATCAAATGAATTACTGTCTTCTTATTATAAATAACCTTGAGTTTTGCTTGCTCAGTTACCAAATATTAGTCTTTATATGTATAAGAACTATTGGTGCACCAAAAATATTATATTGATAGCTCAGCGCTTCTTCCGCAACCCTGTGCCAGATAGCGTAAACAATGGCAATAATTATGAAAGTATTAACGCGGAAATCGGCGGTTTTCGTGATTAGGTAAGTGTTTGCAATAAAGTACATTTTATCGCAGTTTTGGAAATCAGACTCGTCATTTTGCAGTTCATTATTTAGGGTTTTCATTGGTAGTGCCACAGGGCAGTATCATAGGCCTTTAGTTACTAATATGACTGTAAGCTTTTGTTCGGGTGGCATTTAAAATGAATTTAATATTAATATTCTGAAATCGGGCCCGGTTTTTAGAAATATTAATTAATAAGGCTCCTAGAAATTCCAAGTCAATAATCAAAAAATAATAATGTGTCTCAATAATTTATACGCTACTGGAATTGTCTTCCATATATTAAATTGCTGTGTTTAAATCTATTTTTCGACATTGGGCCTCGAACTTAAATAAAATAAAGGAAGGTGCTTCAGTGTTCCGCTGGTGCTCTTCTGGTTTTAAATATAAGTATTGAAGCTTGTTTCATCACTTAAATTTATTCTTACAAATCTTAGAAGTGGTGGGATATCCCGTATAGCTTCCTTTTAATGGTATATATGAAGTCAAATATATCGAATAACAGCTTCCTGTAATGACCCAATAATTGATCCCCTTCATACTGACATTTATTTTTCTATTAGTCATTTACATGTTACGTAGATTAGATTTTCTGATGACTTGTAGGAACATCACTTACAGCCCAAGTTTCAATTGTTGGGTCTGCAATTATTTCTGCTATATTTTTTATTATTTTTATTTGTTACTTTAAAAAGTAATTGAATATTTCAATAGGTGTGTAAAGTTTTATGGAATGTAATAGTTTGGCCAAAAATAAAGCTTATTTATTCAAACATAACCTTTATCTGATTTCCCTTATCTAAACCTATGTCTATCCAAGAAGGCACGCATCGAGCTATTAATAGGATTGTGAAGCGATGCTTAAATCGCGTAGCTGTCAGAAATAATCCATACAAATTTAGCTCCGGGCGATAACGTTTCTCACCCCCTGAATTCTATCCGATTTCCACGATTTTTTTTTTTAATATGTTGTAGATATTATGGAAAACGAGGTCTGTAAGTTTCCACTTTTGTTTTTTATTTTATTTTCTTTTTAATAAATATTTTCTTGGAAAGTACATAGTTTTTCATAATATCTACTATATGTTCAAAAATCGGACAACGTTTAAGGGGAGAAAAACGTTATTGCATTTTGTACGTTTTTTTTTGCTTCACAGTCCTCTTAAAACCATTGGCATTGAAGAACAGATGGTTTTTTAAATTCGACTTGTATGGAACATTATAACAATACTCACTCTCGATACTAGCGTAAGATTGTGAGGCGACCCTTAACCTTTTCCACGCCATTGATGTATAAATCCGTATCACTGGTTCGACGCCAACGACGGATATTTCTGTCATGATTTCCAGTTCAAAATAGATCTGTCAATGAGGTAAGGTTGTCACTAACGCTGGTGTTTAGCTGTCATTGGCGTGAGTGAGGACTTTTTAACCGACTTCGAAAAAAGGAGGAGGAGGTTATCAATTCGTCGGGTTTTTTAGGGTTCCGTAGCCAAATGGCAAAAAACGGAACCCTTCTAGATTCGTCATGTCTGTCTGTCCGTCCGTATGTCACACTCACTTTTTTCCGAAACTATAAGAACTACACTGTTGAAACTTGGTAAGTAGATGTATTCTGTGAACCGCATTAAGATTTTCACACAAAAATAGAAAAAGAAACATAAATTTTGGGGGTTCCCCATACTTAGAACTAAAACTCCAAAAAAATGTTTTCATCAAACCCATACGTGTGGGGTATGGATAGGTCTTCAAAAATGATATTGAGGATACTAACATCATTTTTTTCTAAACTGAACAGGTTGCGCGAGAGACACTTCCAAAGTGTTGAAATGTGTGTCCCCCCTGTAACTTCTAAAATAAGAGAATGATAGAACTAAAAAAAATATATGATGTGCAAACATCCAAACAAACCATGCAAACTTCCACGGAAAATTGGTTTGAACGAGATCTAGTAAGTAGTTTTTTTTAATACGTCATAAAAACATTGATCTTACTACTCTACGATCGAACTTTTATATTATGTTACTTGCTGCTACGGAAACCTTCATGGGCGAGTCCGACTCGCACTTGGCCGCTTTTTTTCTACGTTCCTCGATTACTCAAAGAACGCTGGACCGATTAGAGATATTTTTTGTTTGAATGGTTATACTTACTAGTTGGTCCCATTTTCAGCACTTCAAGATCTGATGATGGGATCTTGGACAAATCGAGGGAACTCCTCAAATGTTGTTGTAATACATACCTATAGCGATTTTAGTATTTTCATTGGCAAGTCTAGCATTTTCATTAAAAAGTATCATTTGGTGTAGAACTGATGAAGACCACTGATGGCCACCGGCAGCCTTTTCAACGCCTTAAGTCAAGCACAAATACTCACGTCGAAATTATGATGACGTCGTTACCCTTTGAACGCCAAGAACCCATAAAGTGGTCGTGAACTGTCGTGCCTACCACGCCATCAACCGTTATAGTGGTCACAGATACAGGGCAAAATAGACCCGAGTTATTGTGACGTAAGGTTAAAATTAGCTGTGGTTTTCAGCTGTCATTGGCGTGTGAGGACCACTTTTGTATCAAGCCAATGGCGGCGAAAAGGTTAAGAGTGCCATGGCGGGCAATGCGGTCGGCATATACATATATAATATTAACATTAAAAAGAGGATGGGATGTGAAGGGTAATCTCCGGAAAAGCTGCAAGTAATAAAAAAAAAACACCAGTTGAAAGGTAAGTACGCTATTATTCAATCCGGACGACGAAAGACGAGACGAGTCCAAATAGTCGGGTAGATCTCACCTCACTATTCCCATTTCCCATTGCAGTGGTAGTACTGAGACTGCACTTTTTTTTCAAATCAGTCTCACTATTCCCATTGAATTACGAAACGCCGAATGGTAATAGCGAGACTTATGTTCTCCTACAAAATGTCTCATTCCCATTTTGAGCGGTTTTTTTTAAACGTTTATATATATATACGTTTACGTTTATATCCGAGCGTTTTATTGGTCGCGAATAGTAGCGGTTATATAAACGCAAAGGGGATAGTGATCCAAGTAGTATCAGTATTACCATCAATGGGAAAGTTCAATGGGAATAGTGAGATCTACCCAAATAGTCGCTAGTTGCGTCGTTTTCAATAAAAAATTACCTAGGTAAGGCCTTTACCTAATCAAAAACAAAACTTAATTGATTCCTTTGTGTGAAGAAAGTTACCCATATATACTTAGTTTTTATGACTAACTTTTGTTTCACAAACGGCGCGATCGTGATATTGTATTCATTAAGCTTTTAACTATGGCATTTTTTTTTTAAAACGATTCTGTATTGTAAAGTTGCCGAGATTTTTCTAGTGAGTCACTTCTTCATAATATAACAATCTTTAGGCGTTACATTGTAATGTTAAACAGTCCACTATTTACTTAAGATCTAACTCACAATAGATATAAACAAAAACAACGCAACACTATACAGTCATCAGCATAATAAAACTGTCACTGCTCGTTTTCTGTTATTCTTAACAGAGCTGCAGCGAGATGTACACGGAAATACTAGTGTTGTGTTTAACTGTGGGTATAGATGGAAGGAAAAACCTTGAAGAGCAAGCAACTATTAAAATTTTTGACCTCACACAGCCGACCACGTGGAAAGGACTGTCTGAATATTACACTGCCATAGAGAGACGGTGGTAAGTTATGTATCCCAATAATCCTACTGCTAGGTAGGTACTGCTACTAGGCGGCAATGCTTACTTGGTAGACCCTGGCAATGGAACGGCACACGAGCACTCAGGCCACCTGATGGTAAGTGGAATCTGAGACCCATAGACATTTAAATTCTCAAGACTGCAATCCTAAGACCTCAAATGCGTTGCCAACCCTGAGGACTAAGAAGGAATGCCTCTATGCTAGTTATTAAACCGGTTATCTTATCCAAACACCGAAACACAATAATGGGTAAGGACCAAAAAGTTGGCCACACTAACTTGCGCAATTAAATGTTCTATGAAACGTTTCCGTTGTAACGCGAAAATTAGCCGTACAATTGTAAGGATACTTTTCGTCGCACTACGGAACTTTTTCCGTCTTTGTTAGTATGGTTAACTGCGCCTATGGTCCCACTTTTTGGTCCTCACCCCAATGCGAACACTGCTGTTTGGCGGTAGGTTATTGGATAAGATGGTGTTAGAGATCCGGACGGACCCTGCTCCGGGTTCTACTACCACAAAAACCAAGCCAAAGGAGGTAGAGGTCCCGGGTTAAATTCCCGGGCAAATATTGTTGTATCTTAATGACCGTGAGTATTTATAGAATCAGAATCAGAATAATCTTTATTCAAGTAGGTTTACAAATAAACTCTTTTGAAACGTCATAGTAGCGACAGCCTAAATTGACTGCAGGTTCAAATCGCGACCGATCAGAGAAGAACCTGTAAGAAACTCTGTCGGATGTCTTTTTTTTTCGACGTTCGCAACCTTTTGTCGTAAGGACTAAACATTTTATTACAAGCAATTCAGTCCCAAGCATTGTTATCATACTTATCATTAATATAGTCTTTAATACTATAATATGCTTTAGAAATTAGTTTACGCTTAACGTAACTCTTAAATTTATTTACTGATAGTTCAGTAACATTACTTGGGAGCTTATTATAGAATCTTATATCAACATAATGTAGGAATATTTGTGATCTGTGTGCCCGCGACAAGTAAATTTAGGTAAAATTTAGCACAAGTGACATGCATTACCTACCTACTTTTTGACCACAAGTATTTTCTTAGGTAATCGTTTGTCTGTACGACGTTCTCTGTTTCAAGTAGAAAGTTTTTTTTTCTCAGGAAGATATGCTTCAACTGTGGCTTCCCAGCGTTGGGCACGGCTATGCACCTCGAGTTTAACGGACAGAAGGAATCTATGCAACCGGCGGTCATTCCCACTGAGTATTTACTAACCAGACGTGAGCACTATTTACTCTTTTTTTATGTTAAGGAGAAGGCACACGAGCACTCAGGCCACCTGATGGTAAGTGGAATCTGAGACCCATAGACATTTGAATTCTCAAGACTATAATCCTATAATGCTCGATGTGTAATAACGGCAAACGACGCTTGAGATATTTACAGAATATTTTAGTGTAAATTATTCACTTTAAAATTAAATTAAATTAAGGTCCGATTGCGATTGCGATTGCCTGTAATAGGAGCAATAAATTGAGGGATCGCTTCTACTCTATAAACGTAACAACATTTGTTCTACAACTTTAAAAAAATATGTAATTTATTATTTGGGATATTTTCGAACAAACTAAATAATATTTTCAATGAACTCTATCCAATAGTCTAGTTGACATCTACTGTCAGCCTAGCAACTTCGTAGTTTTCGCAATAATTACTTGCTTGGAAAATCTAAATTCATTAATATTTAGTTAACAATAAGTTATTTTCAAAAGTTGTAGAATAAATGTTGTTACGTTTGTGGTGTGGAAACGATCCCTCAATTTATTGCTCCTATTACAGGCAACACCCGGTATAGTAAAAGACTTAATGAAAACAAAATCACGATCGCGTCCTTTGTATAACGAAAGTTAGTCATATAGGCTACTTATATGGGTAACTTTCGTTACACAAATGAATCAATTAAGTTTTGATTTAATTAAAGCCTGTGCACATTTTTTTTAAATGTGCGTACAGATATACCAACAACTCTTAAAATTAAATCTGTAACCACATTTTGCACAATCAGGCTAAGATGTTTACCAGTGTATTAGTGACAGGTTGCAAGCCCATCGCCTAACAGAACTACAAGCCCTTATTCCCTTAGTCGCGTCTCACGACATCCACGGGAAGACATGGAGTGGCACTATTCCAACCTGGCAATCACACGAGATTTTGTTCGTTTTGTTTAAGTAAATAAGAACTGTAATGTTGAAAAAACTATAACATGTCAATAGCAAGTAAAATAAAGCCCCAGGCATACAAAATATTTTTACACTAGTTGTTTCCAGCGACTCCGTCCGGGCAGAAGTCGTTTATCGGTATTTTCCACAGAAACCGTCAAATTTTTCAGAATATAAAGTTCCCAATGCCCTTCTCCGGGACTTAAACTATCTCCATACAATAGTAGATTATACACCGAGGGGATAAAGCACAGTTTTATGTCACGGGCGCGATATTTAATCCTGAACGTAACGAAGGACTCCAGATTTAACTCCCGAGCGCAGCGAGGGTGTTACGCGAGGGAATTAAGAAGAGTCCTGAGCGCAGTGAGGGGTTCAAGCGCGCCCAAGACGAAAACAGCTTTATCCCCGAGGAGTGTACTCTACTTTTCTCACCTTTTGCGAGACAATAAAAAAGCGAGTCTACTAAAAACAGCGTTTTATTATAGTAAATTAAAATTAAAAGTGAAAATTGATATTTGAGACATTAGTCCAGTTGTGGAAAGACAATATTTATTTAAAACTTTGCAGTTATCACCAATGTATTTTATTGCAGCGTCTTACAATACTCGCGGCTTTTGTTTAATTTCAAATGTGTTCCATTCAGCTTGCCGTGGCCAGCTCGATTTTAGAAAATGTTCGATTTTCAAATTAGGTTCGACGCGGCGGTGGCGGCGGCGCCGCGCCCGGCCTTCGAGTATTAGTTGATCTTTTATTACGAAATTAGACTTTAAGGCCATTGTAATAAGAACTATGAAAAGTGAAAATATTACAACCCAGCGGGTTATAATGAGATTCAGTACAACATTACACCCCGGCTAAAGCCGAGGGCTTTAATGAGTTGGTTTGCGTAAGGTTTGCATGATATGTAATTTGGCATTGTCGAGCAGGTGGTGTGAAAAATTTATTATTTGTTTATGTGAACGGTTGTTTGAACTACAGTTGCCATAATCGACGTGACGTCTTTAACGAAAACTGAGCCGCACCTTTCGCTGTCGCTGGCGACAGCTAAACAATGGATGGCCGTGCAAAATGACCCGTCGGAGCCGACGCTGCTCGTGTTCAAGTTCGGTTGGGTGGCGCAGCCTCCGCACTACAAAGTGAACCAATGCGTCTGCCAGATGCCTGGTGAGTTTTTAAACAACTTCGAAAAAAGGAAGACGTTCTATGTAGCTTCTGGGTTTTAATGTAAACACCAAACAATGGTTTAATCAGTTAATTTTCTGGAATTTACCGTAAAACACTTCGTTAGAGAAATTATAACTAGCCCGGCGCACTTTATACATCACTACATAGTATAAAACAAAGTCGCTTCCCGCTGTCTGTCCCTATGTATGCTTAAATCTTCAAAACTACGCAACGGATTTTGATGCGGTTTTTTTTAATAGATAGAGTGATTGAAGAGGAAGGTATGTATAATACTTTAATCTGGAGCGAAGCGAGGGCGGGTCGCTAGTATAGTATACAAAATAATTTTAACTGTAAGGTAGAACATTCAAGATGAATTGAAAAAATGTTGTAATTTAAATTTCATAAAAAATCAAGAACACTAATCAAATGAGACTAGATTTAAGTTTTTTTTTAATTTGGGTTAAAATGCAAAGCCAAAGATAACATTTTGCGGGTGGTAGGACCTTGTGCAGGGTCCGTTAAGATCGCTACCACCATCTTATCCATTAACCTACCGCCAAATAGCAGTGTTCGCATTGTGATCCGGTTTGGGGATAAGACAGCCGGTGAAATAACTAGCATATAGAGGCATTCCATCTGAGTCCTCAGGGTTGGCAACGCATTTGCAGTCTTAGGATTGCAGTATTGTGAATGCGAATGTCTATGGGTCCAAGTTTCCTCTTACCATCAGGTGGCCTGTGTGCTCGTTTGCCTTCTCAATGCTGGTGCTAATAACATCAAATATTCCAGGCCTAAGCTACGAGCTAGCGCAATGGATAGCGGCGAACCTGAGCCATGTGGTGGGAGTAGCCACTGACGCCCCAAGCTTGGAGACTGGGGACACGAGGGAGCATCTGTCCCGCACTGTTGTCAACGTCCTTGGATCTAGTGGCATCTACATGATTGAGAACGTCAACTTGAGGAGGGACATCCCAGGTTTGTTGAGGAGTTATTTACAAACGGCGAAAGACAATCCTGACTCCTGGATGGTTACTACGAAGCATAAATAATTAAAATTTGAAAATAATATCCGGGGACAATATCACACAAATTGACCTAGTCCCAAACTAAGCTCCAGGCTTTAACTATGGGTACTAGAGAACGTTAAACATGCTTATGTAGAGAAATAAATACTTAAATACACAGAAAACATCTATGACTATCTGCCCTTACTGGGATTTGAACCTGGGATCGCTAGCTTCGTAGGCAGGGTCACTGCCTACGAAGCCAACGTGTCGTGTTCCTTTAGTTCCGGAGCAAACTTTATTAGTCTCGTTCACATGAAGCGCCGTGCCGTGCGCTCTTTACACGTTCGCTCAGGTTCGCTCGTACACCGATTGCTACAGAGCTAAAGAACCCAAGGCCATTAAGATCGTTTACGAGGAGGTTCCTTTCGGTCCGTGACGAGAATTCGTTCCGTTTAGTTCTTAGTTCTACTCAAACCTACTGCGTATATGTGTAACTTCATCTGCATCATTTTTAGGGTTCCGTAGTCAAGTCAAGAACCTTTATAGTTTCACCATGTCCGTCCGTCCGTCCACAGCCTAGCTCAGAGACTGTTAGTACTAGAAAGCTGTAATTTGGCATGAATATATACATATTAGTCAATTTTTAATTATTTTTTTGTGATGTATGTGAATGAAAGCTCATATAGGTTATTAATTTAGAAGGAAAACTATCACGACTAAGTAAGTAGACATCATTGGTTCGTGAGATACAGGCGATTAATGTGTTTATACCTACTAAAATCATCTAAGACCAAATGCTTTAAGTAAATAGAAAATTAGTTATTACTAGTTGATTTTTATGTTTAGTACTTAACGGCTTCGGAACTCTACACTGAGCATGGTCCGACATGCTCTTGCCCGGTTTTTTGATTTCCCTCCGAACGGCGCCGACATCAAAATGGGAAGCCAGAATCACGTGGTTCTTTGTCGCCGCTCTTAGTCTGATATGTCTTTGCAGAATCTGGTTGCCTAGCTATTGTGATGCCCGTTAAGATGTCAGGTGCAAGCTACGTCCCGACTCGACTGGCTGCCTTCTGCCCTCCGCTTAACAACGGCGAGCGCGTGGTGCTGTCGCCTCAGGATTCTACAAAGCGATTTACGCAGCGCGGTCGCGCGCCGCAAAGTCGCACGTATGATGTCAGCTTAGATGAAATACTTAGTCGCTAATTGTTTAGTTATTAAACTTCATTTGTTAATCTAAATCACGTGGATCTGTTAAATGGGCGGTTGTCAAAAGCGGCCCCGAGCGTCCAGTGGCTTCCTCATTATTTTTATTGTGTTTTCTAATAAACTAAACGCAATATATTGAATACATGACGCAGTTTAAGGAGGCCACTTGTTTCCGTTAAGTTGCTCACTCATAGTTCAATTGTTGTTAAGTTGTCATATTCTTTATAAATTGTATATTCGTTTGTACAACAGTAAAGCGCTCAGATTTCAAGATAATACTTTAGTTTATTAGAAAACACAATAAAAGTATTCAGGATGCCACTGGACGCTCGGCGCCATTTTAAAAACGTTAACTTTAATCAAATGCGCCATGAAAATAATTATGGATCCTATCATTTCATAACCAATGTTTCACAAATGATTCATTTCAATGGTTCAATTCTGGATCTATTTCAGAACTATCGTGTAGAACCCTTTAGGTTAGTTTAGGTTAGTTATATAAAAATCCTGAAATATTTGTAGTTACAGAAAAAAAGCAGGTTGGCAAATGTGGGTTGGTTTCGAAACGACACATATGTCAAAGATTTGTCGGCGAAAAAGCAGAGAACCAAATAATTTACAAATATACTTACTTCCCGGATACTCCAAGAGGCGAAGCAGATTCAATCCTCGCCTGTTAGTGATACGGGTGCACTTGCTACAGGATTTTTGTCTGAGATATTACCATTTGTTTTATAGCAGCATAATTAATTCCTTCGTGACTCTGACTAAAGTTACCTTTTCTTAATTTTAGTCCTTAACTATGTAACCTTTTGAAAACCGCCCAAATAACGAATCACAACTGTTTCGTCGAACTTTGACGTGTGTCTGCTTCTATTGGATGACGAATTTTGTCACTTTTTTTTTTTTTTTACATTGCGGCTCATTTCTAAACAATTGAAGTTTAGTTGGGCGTGGCAGGGTAAGCATGAAAGCCGTATAAATGCAGTTGAAATGCGCTCTTTGCGTAGTATGTGTGGTGTGAAACTGTTTGATAGAGGAATCAAAAGATCAGAGAGAAGTGTGGACTGAAAGAAGATGTAGTGACTAAGATTGAAAAGGGCATGCTTTGATGGTTCGGTAATTTGGAAAGGATGGATGAAAAACGATTGACGAAAGAAATATACAGTGCGAAAGTGGAAGGGTCGGAAGGGGCCACCCTAGATGTACTTTTTTGAATCAAATCAGAGAAATACTGGAAAAGGTCCGAATCTAAAGTACCCGAAACTGACGTGCATGCATGACTCGTGTGAATGTGGAAGAGGCGAAAGAGATTTGTCAGGATCGTAGCAGGTGGAAAGAAGTGGTCCGCCTACCCCTCTGGGAAACAGGCGTGATTTAATGTATGTATGTACTCGTATGTATGAAGGTTGGTTGCTGTTCGACTTCCGCCGTTTGACTGTACGACGTGGATTGAGCCTTGGCTTAGATAAATCTCAAACACTGTATATTCGCCATCAATTTTATCAAAGCGCATAAGATGCTCAAAAATTGCTAAAATCGACTCTATTGTTAAAGGGTTATAAAATTTGATAACTGTACATGCGCACTACAGGGGCCTATTCAATTTTGCCAAAACTTTGATGATCGTCGCAATGTTTACTCTATTATAGTGTTCGCGACAGATTGGTGCAGTATTTACGCCAAAGGCGGCTTACCGCATGTAGTAGACAAATTACTCTATACTCTACTAGTAACAAAATTAAATTTAAAATGCACTATCACTATGGTGTAAGCTGCCTTCTATGGTATTAATACCTATACCTATACCTGAGGGGTAGGAGAGGTGCTGGGCGTGCGGTTCCGAAAGACTTTGCCTAAAGTTCCTGAGCTCTTCCAAACTTAATTAGCGAGGCCGCTGCACTTCTTTAGTATTTTTGTATCAATTTAATTCAGGGATTGTAAAACCGGTTTTATTCAATACTGTATTTAAATTGACAAATTGTTACCGCCAAAAAAACAATACCTACCTATATTCGAATTAGGGGTATTATTGTCATTCCGCTTTTGTTTTTATCGGTATGTATACACTATTAACAGTATTAAATACCTGTATTAAATACCGCTATTAATTGCACCTGATAAGTAAGATGTCAATTAGACTATAATTAATTGTAATTTCAGACTTGTCTAAGGCATGTCTGAGTTTTTTATAATATCACCGAAAACATTTTCAGAAACAAATAAACTAGTATATTGACATTGACAGGTTTACTGGTTATGGTTTTTAGGGGTAAAGTAATAATATAATAATAATAATATAATAATATGTCAGGGGACAATCTCACACAAATTGACCTAGTCCCAAACTAAGCTCTAGGCTTGTACTATGGGTACTAGACAACGATAAACATACTTAAATAGAGAAATACATACTTAAATATATAGAAAACATCCAAGACTCAGGAACAAATATTCGCGCTCATCACACAAATATCTGCCCTTACCGGGATTTGAACCCAGGACCGCTGGCTTCGGAGGCAGGGTCACTCCCAACTAGGCCAACGTGTCGTCAAAGAATCAAAAAGAGGTATTGTTCTCAACTAGCTAAACCGATAATATACTTGAATACCGTTATTCATTATACCGCTAATCAGAGCTTTAGCGATATAAATAGCGAAATGCAATTATAACCGGTTATACCTCATTTAAAACCGGTAGTCAGAAGACCGGTAAAGATCCCTGATTAAGTCTGGTGTACCCATTCTGTACATATTATGATCATATACTGGTCGTTGTCTCAAATCGCGTCGTATCGAGTTAAGCTCGCTTGCCTACTCAATGCCATCAATGCTATCTTGATAAATAATAAAACTTTTTTATATTATATCTCGGTGTGTTTTATTCAAGTTGTACCCACACTTGTTTTTTATGTGGTCTATGCAGTGTGTCCCTGGATAAGGTGCACAAACGAATAGGAATGAAACTAGATGCAATTACACCGAAAATTATTTTTTTAATAAAAAAAAAACATTGCTGTCAACCCTATCGGAACAAAGTGAAATATCTCGCCTCATATGAGGTCTATTGAGATAAAATAAACAGTTTTTTAATCTGAGAGATTTTTCTGTGCCAATCTAATAAAAAAACAAAAACACGCCAACGGCCAACACAAAAAAAAAATGTAGTAAGTATGTATCTATATGAAAGCATTTTTCGAAGAAATTTCTAATGAGAACGAGTAGGGGAACGCAACAAACACCCTCAACCTCTTGCCGGTTTAGTTGGACACCGTGGTACCGCGATGGCATTGTCCACGACGTCTACTGGCTGCCCCGGCTACGACCGGGCCGATGGAGAGAGGGCTGAGCACGCGTGACGCAGACTGCCAAGTGACTTTCCTAGATCAGGTGGGGGGGACTCCCATCCCCCTTCCAACCCTGCGCTCAGGGTCTTTTGAAGAAAATGTTTGTGCTCGACCCAATCAGGTCAAGGCCAAAATAAAACCAAAAAATAATAATTAATTTCTTTTAATTCCTATAATGCAAGCAATAACCTAGTATTAGAACTAACCAATCAAAACTAACCTGACAGAATAAATACCGAAACGTACAAATTTGATTTTTTAATCAAGTTAAAACACTGAAAAGGTTAAAGGAAAATTTATTTCAATTTGATCGCAATGAAAGTTTTGTGATCTTAAGCCAATTTTGCTTATATACAAAATTACCAAGATTCCACTAACTAATCGTAAAATTTACTTTACAAATACATCGAGTCTTAACCCGACTTTAGAGTCCCATGCGGACGTATATTGCACTAGTCATAAATTCTACGATAATCTTAAATTAGTCGTTGGTTTTGAATACACATTAACATAATGAAAGTATCAATAGAGACCTGAAGGCATATCTGCGAATTTGTGGATACCGTACCCATTAGAACCCATTGGGGATAGGGTTCTCTTCAGATCAGAGTGGCTGTGTGTCCCGGTCATGACTAAACTGGTCATGCTTGCCGGAGCATCCCTCATGATGTGAGGTCCAGAGTAAAATCCAGCGTTGATATGACCACGCTTCATGAGAAACGCATTGTTATAAGAAGATGCGTTTTCGAATGATCCAGTACTTATCTTGGGATGTGGCAAGTAAAATTTCTGAGGAGAATCAGACTTCGCGACCAAATCGTCCTTTTTGCTTGAAGTTTTAGAGTCATATCTCTGGTAAACAGTATTTCTTTTGCTGTTAGATCTTGTTACAGGGATCAAAGGGCTTTCTTTTCCAGCGTCGCTGTTAGTCCTTGAGACCGACCTTTGTCTCTTCTCATACGGCCACACAGGTTTTTTCGGTTCATTCATCATTACAATATCTACCATAGAGTTTAAACCCTCATCAATCCTGTCCAAACTCTTCGTCAGCTTTTTAGATTCGATTAGACTGACTATTTCATCAACGCGACTGCATTTCGAATTGGATCTCTGCAGAGGCGTTCCTGATCCAACGTGCGAGTTGTGCGATTCGTTGAAAAACATGCTGTCTATATACTCTCTCTGTCTTGATCCCTTTTCGGATGTTTGAAACGATTCGCTTCTCTTAACAGAATTCCTCCTGTTTTCTTCTCTGGATCGAGTCCGCGATCGTTTTACTCGAGTGTCGTCCTTCTCTTTATCCGTTAGAGAGTTGAAAACGGCTCGGCATTCTTTGAAATCGAAACTAGATACAGAATTCTTCTTAGCAATTATAGGGTTCTGGCATCGTGAGGCACTCAGTAAAGAATCAGATCCCTCATCGCTCGAGAAATACGTGTCGTCGTAGAAGTCTGGGGGTTTATTGTACAGCAAGCCGTGGTCGGCCGGTGGGACAAGTAAATGTATCAAACTTTTGGCTTTTCTCGGTGGATATGGATGTATTTTGCTCGGCACTATTTGTGTCTCTTCATCTTCTTCATTATCGTTTAGGAATTCAGTGCTGCTTGTTATTTGGATACTGTGCCTTGTGCTCGTTATGGAATCTTCCTTTTCCAGGTTTCTGTGTTTTTTACATTCTAAAGCGTGTACCGGGACATTGATTTCAGAAGTTTCGTTGCATCTTGATGATTTGTCATCAAAGGCTCTGCTTTTAGCGTACTGTTCTGATTCAGCATCATTGACTATATTTCTAAGCTCCTGTATAACTTCATCTATAGTTGTTTCCTCCTCGTCATCTGATGACTTTTGGTCGTGGTTTTTCTTCGAGGATTCTAATTTCTTGTGCAGATTGCGTTTATTTCTCATCATATCATATGTTTCGTTTTTAACGTTAAATACTTCGTACACCATAGATTCTCTTTGAGGATCACCTTCAGGACTCAAAGATCTTTCTGAGGAACTTATCCCTTCATCTTCAGGGGGTGATGACTCATCTGAAACGCAAATTACGTTGGTTGAGAATTAGCATACATTTCACTTATATATTAAACTTTAAGATATCAGAATCAAGTGAACTTTTGGGAACTGTATTAAGAAGTTAGGTAGACTTACCTCTAATTTTGTGAACCGTGTTTTTTTTCTTGACTACGAACGTTTTCTTGCGGTTGGAGTTACCGTGCTCCGACCTCAAAGAAGATACCTCCTCCTGAAGTTCGCAACACTTATCCTTCAAGCATTTCTCCAGGGACAGCAGGATTCCTTTCTCTTCTTGGAGAATCTGAAAAATATAAACGGAAGCAACAATTAGCATAAAAAATAACTTTAATAATATTTTTTTATCTCCTTCTGCAACAATGTGATTGTCTTACCTTGACCCTCTTCTCGAGCAGGTCCAGCTTGTGCCTGAGATCGTCCTTCTCTCTCTGCGCTTCATGTGCCTTCTCGCTCAGTGTGTCGATGTCGATCAGCTGTTTCTCGTAACTCTCTATCTCTTTCGAAACATTATCGTTTGTGTTCGGCAGTTTTGTGACGAGCTGGAGCAGAAGAAAAATATCTTACGTTAACCTGCTTTTGGAATAAAGTTATAAATTGCGTAAATGATACGTAATCTCTAGTTCTGTTACTTAAACTTCTGTCTGGATATATCATGTAAAGAGGTACATAGTTTACATAAACAGAGAGTGAAGCTGACTTACAAATTATAACACTTATGTAAACTTGTTAAGCCTTAAACTGAACAAAATATTTAATTAACTCGAAACGTATTCTCAGCATTCGTCGTAGTTAGTCCAATATTTACTTACGATTTTATTTTGCAAGAGCATTATAACAGGTTTTAATATTTTATAACGCTACCTATACAACCTTAGTACAAACCTTTTTCAAAGTGACAATATCAAAGCCAGCTTGCTCCAGCTCAGCTTGAATGTACAGTTTCCTCTGGGGTGTGGGGGCACTGCACAGCAGCGCGTTGATAAACGCCAGCCCGGCTGCCTGCAGGTCTCCCGAACCTCCGGTGCTTTGGAGCATGCCCACGAGAAACCTGAAGCGAACCGGCTCCCCGTAGCGGAGGCGGAGGGTGGAGAGAGCTTCAGAGACCATGCCGTGGCCGCTGGCAGGCGGGTAGCAGGATTTCGTGAGGAGCTGGAATTAGAGTTAGGGAAATTAGTTTGAAGTCCAAGGCTTTGGTGAGGCTGTTGGAGATTTATCTGAGGGTAGGTACATCTGGACCGGGTTACCTTCGTTTCGTCAAAAAGTTTATGCCAAACTGATTCATTTCCCAAACATATCATTAAGCTAAATTGCTTTATTTCTGAAACTGTAAATATTTCAGGATTTTTATACAACCAACCCATCCTAACCTATAGGGTTCTAAACGATGGTCCTAAAATAAATTCAATTACAGTTTCGGAAAAAAAACAGTTTGATCAAATGATATGTTTGGGAAATGACTCTGGGCCATTGTTTCAAAGGCCTAGTGTGGATTGAAGGATGTTCTATCCATCCGATGAGTCCACATTAACCTACTTCAGAGCAAAGCCGTCCGGTCTGCGTTCTCCTCATCCAGTCCTTTCCCGATAACCTAACCTGATCATTTAACTAACGCGAACGTCATCTAACCTCGTGCAGTAGCCCTCACTCTGTCACGTTTGGACGTAATTAAGGCATCTGCCCATTAAACCGCTTCATACCATGACCGTACTAGGAACGTGTTCGATAAAAATAATATATTTGTATTGACCTTGCCCACTAGACGGTTCCGTCACCGACCGTCGCCTCCCTATACTTACCTTTACGGGCACACGTTCCTAGTTCGGTCATAGTATGACACGGTTTTTGTTTAAGTGCCTCTCAATGGAGGGTTTTCTTCCTTGCAAAGTATAGGAACAGTTCTAGAATCTGATAGAATACCTTTACTACCTTCTTGTCTTTTGAGACACTTGACAATTTTTGTACAAATAAAATTAACAAGGTACCTGTAATGCCAGCACGCGAGACTTGTTCACTGTAGACATGATGCACACAGTCAGGGTGTAGACTCCATTAGAGCCTGATACCAGCCTCCTCACGCAGTCAGGGTACCTGGTGCTACAGCTCCAGATGCATTGCCTGGAAATAAATCAATGAATCGATCAATAAATAGGAACCCCAGGGCCTTTGACATGCTGGTAATAATTGGCATCATTATGTTGATTTAAATATGGAATGGTGTATTTTGTTGGACAAGTAGGACCGGATAAGGAAAAATCCTAATGACGTCACGGTGATGATTTATAATATTAACAACTTGTTTTTGGTCCTGTCCAGTTCAACGGTATAAAATGTGGCCTATATTAGTCGCGTAGTGGCGTAATGTAGTGTTTCCTATTCGTGAAAGAGTTTTAAATCAGTAAATTAGCTCCAAAGATATATTTACAATTTTATCACTTTATAATATTAGTATCCAAAGACAGATGTATTTTATTCGATAAAAAATGGACGTAGTTAAAGGCTTAATGAAAACAAAAATCACGATCGCATCCTTTGAGTAGCGAAAGTTAGTCATACAAACTATATGGGTAACTCTCGTTACACAAAGAAATCAATTACCTAACCACAACTAATGTATAAATTATAACTAAACATTTTTTTTACTAATTTAACTTTACGTCCCCGTGTGGTTGCCGGGTTACAAGTTACAATAGTGCCACTCCATGTCTTCCCGTGGATGTCGTAAGAGGCGACTAAGGGAATAAGGGCTTGTAGTGCTGTTAGGCGATGGGCTTGCAACCTGTCACTAATACACTGGTAAACATCTTAGCCTACCTATGCAAAATTTAGTTACAGAATTAACAACCAGGTATTTTATAGTTGTTGATAATTCTGTAGCTCTGCCGACCCCACTCTGGGAATAAAGGCGTGATGTTATGTATGTATATAACTTTACTTTACGTAATGAATGACTAAATCAGCCCGAGTTACGTTAGCTCAAGTCAATTGATCTTGCATTATTTGCCATGTTGTCCAGAATGTCCAGGTGTTTTGCAATTAGCTTTGCCCACAACTAGTTAATAAGACCTCTAACACCATTGATACTCACAGACAAGCCAGCTCATCTAATAGCGGTCGCCGCCGGACTGCAGGCGGGCCACGGGCCCCCTCCCCCACCTGGCTGAGCTGCACGTTGCGCAGGAGTTCCAGCAGCAACGTTACGCCATCTAGCGGCTCGCACGCGAACTCTTGCACGAAACTGGGGAAGAGATTAAATCATCAGTATTTATTGATATAATTTTTACTTAACTGCGCGAAATCAAAGGGTTATTTTAATATGCAGTTCTAAGATAATTTCATAAAAAGGTGGGAAATAAATAATATTAATTTACGTATATAAGGAAACATCGAATGTTTGATAAAAATCTACAAATATGTGTCGTAACTTGTTATTCTAGCAACAAACGAAAGACTTAGCTTTCGTCAACTAAACAAAGATGTGACCTACTAGGTACATACTATGAAAAGTATGTTAATATATTTTTTTATTTCACTATTTTAAAATACATTATTACATTTATATTCAATGCTAAAGCTATCTTTTATTACATTAAAGTAATTTCAGTTCGAATCGCAATTATTATGATACCCAGATAGAAACAGCATCATAAAAATATCATAAACTTATTCGATGTCTACTTACGCAGTTAAATTTACCGTTAAAAAATCCTTGAGACATAATCATTCTTATCATAATAAATGCGTCTGGCGCCACTGGCCATCGGCACGCCATTTAAACATGGCTATTAAACTGAAATAAAGGGAAAATAAACAAATGCACGCCATTAGAGAGGCATGGTATCCCAGCCATTACACCCGCCGTATAATTTGGCGGCATAAAGAAATATTTCTGTCACAAATTGCGCAAGATTCAGTCGTCCTGGCAATTTGAAATATAAAAAGTGTTTTTGTGTGGGTTGAGGCAGGAGTAAATAGCGGGTTGGGGGCAGCCCATGGTGCCGATGAAAACAGCGAAAGTAAACACCGGATTGGTTTTAGATGGTAGGCTTGCTCCCTCTACTCTGGAGCGAGAGTGGGGGGAGGAAAGAGTCCGTCATACCCCTCTATAGCATGGCGAACAATTGGCCGGCGGAATACATAGCGCATTTCCACTCGACGAAAAAAAGGAAGGACACAGCGGATGCCTGTGAGAGTCATAGTCGAATGCGCAAGCTAGGAGGGTTTTAAGTAGGTATTCACATATCCATCGTCACCTCTTTTACTGCACCTATTTTCGCTGTTTCGTGGAAAATCGCGGTGGCATTCATTGCCCTCCATCTAATATCCTCATATTTCAACAACAAAATTAACACTAACGATATTTTCATAAAATTATGAAGGTCTGCATGAAAAATTCTATTATTTATTGATCGAATTATAATAAAAATATTGTATTTTAACTTTTGAATTGTTGTTGAGATATTTCTAGAAAACTTTAGACCTATCATTGTTAATGGTTAATAAAGACATGCATAAATAAAAAAGGAATTTGTTTAGTCTTAGAACTTAAACTCATAAAACACTAGTAAACCTCGTGAGAACCGTTGTGTGTGAGTAGGTACATAATCAACGCAATTTAGTTTAAACTATATTGTAACGAGTATAACGTTCATTTTGATTAATTTCTTAAATAAAAATGGCATTAAAAAGCACAAGTAATTGAACATTGCTATGAGATTCAATTTTCCACTTACAAAGAATTAACTTATCCCCAATTACTTGAAAAGCGAAAAATAAACTACCTTCTTACTTAAACCTGTTCACTTTATCAAATGGGTGAATTGCAAAAATATAGTACATAGTTAAGGACCTAATTGATGTCAAAGTTTAATTAAAACAAAATATTTTTCCTGTGTGTAATTAGTCGTACAATTGTATGGTTAATTTTCGTTACACGAAGGAAAAATATTTTGTTTCAATTAATCATTGACATCAATTAGGGCCTTAACTATTTACAATATTTTTGCAATTCACCCAAATAGGATGATTAAAATAAGTTAAAAATGGTCCCGACCTTAAAGAAACTATGGTTAAAATCGCTTAAGCTTATCCCTTGCACAGCCCCAAGCACGTTACCGACGCAAACCGCGCTCTTGGTGGAGTGAGATGTAATTAGGATACCTCATTATTAGAAATGCCACTTTATAATGTAATGCTTAAAATACCTGGTAATAAACCTTAGCAGTAATAACAGTCACCGTGAAAAATAATCACGTCGTCACGTCACATTATTTCTTGGTTCTAAGGGGGGTTTTTAAGGATGAAAAAGGAGGGGTGTTATGATTTTTAGGGTTCCGTACCCAAACGGTCAAAACGGAACCATATTACTAAGACTCCACTGTCTGTCTGTCTGACATTCACCAAATACTAAATGAGACTAAAATAAATATTAAAATTGGTATTCCATACAACAAACGTGTTTTTTTGCCGTTTTTTGCTCGAAATTTATGACGGCAACAGGTAGACGCTTGAAATACTCACAGAATAATTAGTTGTTTATTCAATTAAAAAAATAAATAATTAAATTAAAATAAAATCCTATCATACAGCAAACGGTACTATGCCGTTTTTTTAAATTGAATTATTCAATTAAAATTTTCTGTTTTTTTTTATTACAATGGTAGGTTTTTTATGGCATGGAGAACGCAGACGAAAACACAAGCCGCCATTACTGCCAAATAAATAAGAGCTATCAAAATGTTGACAATATGTCTAACTTGTCAAACGTAATACGGTTCTTTCCAGTAGAATAAAGGCCCAGATGGTAAGTGGGATCTAAACCCGTAGTCATTTGCATTCTCAAAGCTTCAATCTAAAACACTCTTTTTACCAAAAAATATTACCTACCTATGAAAATGCGTTGCCAACCTGAGAACTAAAGATGGAATGCATATGCTAGTAATTCCACCGGTTGTCTTATCCCCACACCGGAACACAACAATGTGAACAGTGCTGCTTGGTGGTAGGTTAAAGGTTAAGATGATACGATAACATTATGTCAAAGCAATACCGAGTGTTTATAAAACCCCTGTGTACAATCGAAGTCATTAATATCTTTTCCTACTCTTGTACTTTTATCTGTCATTTATATAGTCAAAAACACTAATATAAGAATATAGATAATATGTCCGCAGAACATTCCATAAAAAAGTCCATCTAGTCTACCTATTCCCCTTAACAGCACTTGTGCTTTTTGAGCCAAAACGACATGCGTTTATCTATGTCGCCCGTGTGGTTGCCGGGTTAGAATAGTGCCACTCCATGTCTTCCCGTGGATGTCGTAAGAGGCGACTAAGGGAATGAGGCTTGTAGTACTGTTAGGCGATGGGCTTGCAACCTGTCACTAATACACTGGTAAACATCTTAGCCTTTTTGTGCAAAATGTGGTTACAGAATTGCCAACAACTCTTGTTGTAGTTGTTGGTATTTTTTCAGCTCTGCCTACCCCACTCTGGGAATGAAGGCGTGATAATATGTATGTATGTATTTATGCCACCAGTGGAAACCATTAGTGGTGATCCTGAAGTCACTATACGGAGCCCTGGATCTCGCCAAGTTGAGTCTATTGAAGATGCATCATCTATAACCGATGAAATGCATCCTTATCTAAAAATGCACAGCATGTAGATGATGCTAAAGTTAAAGTTAAAAGAGACGCAGCTCTTCGTGCAAGAGAGAAAATTTAAACTCGTTCTGCTGTTGGGAGTGTCGCGCCTAGCGCGATATTCAAATTGATTTAGTAAATTAACATCCTTATGTATGGCCGTAAACCGTAAAATTTATGCATTAAACGACTTAAACGTAGTAACAAAATGCATTGCGGTTTTTGCAGTAGCTCTATTAAATTTATGAACTTACTTTGCAGAATGTAAGTAGTTAATTACATTGCAGCAGCAGCTTTTAAATGTTATTTAAGGGATCCGTGAGCAAATAAAGCTATTCAGTTTAAACTATGTTTTAATGACCATAAAGTTAAAACCTCGTTAAAACCCACCAATGGACAGTTTCCGAGAGGTACGTACATATTTTGTATTTGACGATACGTTAGCCTGGTTGGTAGTGACCCTGCCTTTGAAGCTAGCCGTCCTGGGTTCAAGTCCTAGGAGATATTTGTGTGATGAGAGAAAATATTTTGTTTTTTCTTATATGTTTTGTGTGTGTAAGTAATCTCTCTATATTAGTAAGTTTATCGTTGTCTTGTACCATTAGAACAAGCCTAGAGCATAATTTGGGACTAGGTCAATTTGTGTGAGATTGTGCACTGATATTTATTTATTTATATCAATAAAGGACCCTTACGCAGGCGAAATATGGACAAAATCTACGTCTTTAATAAAAACTGGAATGTTATATAATTATAATAGGTACAGTCGAAGTCATAAATATATACACGTTCCCCAGACGCTGAAAATATGTTCAGCCTCCATGCCACTGATAATAAGGTTCAAGTTTACATATTTATGACGCGATGGGTAGATATATATTAGTAGTTTATGCAACAGTTGTATAAGAGAGGTCAAAAAAGACGAGTGGTGTGGTTACGATGTAAGCCGCAGGCAAACATCGTAAAGCAAGACGCCACGAGCATTTTTTGACTTAGTTATACACCGTTGCATACAATACTTTTTCTACGACTAGGTTTCAAATAAAAAGCAAAATAAAATTAACAAAATACGCCATTTTTACTCTTTAATATACCTACCTTTAATGGATAAGATGGTGGTAGTTTAACCTTACCTACGTAATTAATGTTTAAGATATCCTAAAATCATCATGGCTTCAGCAGAAAATATCGATGAAATGAAATTCGATGAAATGATACATTCGATGAAGTGAACTTCGATAATAATGGGTTACCAGTGCCATACGTACACCTACCTAAACGGAATTTGTGCAATGACCAAATTATCCTGCATATTGGTATAGACATTAAGTTGCAACTAAGTAATACATAAATTGCATAATAAAGTCATGTTATTAAGTGCACCTCTATAGTACTTAGTTTTATACTTTTATGAACTATTTAAGTATGTTTTGTAATTAACAGATAATGAACCATTTTACTTTTATGCGAATTATCCCATTATCTTATAGATGGCTGTCGTAAAATTTAAATTATAACTTAGTTATTAACTTGAATTAATATGCTCATAAAGTTATTTAAAGCCAGTATTTAAAAGTATATTAATAAAATATCGAAAATTTTGACGTTATTTTTGTTTTTAACTTGATCTATAAATGGCGAAACGGATACTCGTATCCAAACTTTTGCAAGGTAAAGTGTTTTTTTTTAGTATTATAGACTGTTTTATGGGTTTCTATCATTTTATTGAAACACCTTTCATCGAATGTATCATTTGATCAAAGTTCATTTCATTGAACACTATTTTTTGCTAAAACCATAATGTTTTCAGGGTACCTTAAACATCTAACCTAACCTAACCTACGTAATTCATGTCTAAGATACCCTGAAAACATTATGATTTCAGCAGAAAATAGCGTTCGATGAAATGATACATTTGATTAAGTGAAATTCGACGAAGTGAGGAGTTACCCTCTTTTATGTGACATAAGAAATATAAGTGCTTACAATTTGGTTAGCCATTTAGAACGAATACCTGCTCACGCTCACCACAAACATTTCTGTCCTTATCGGGAATGGAACCCGGAACCACTAGCTTCGCAGGCAGAGTTACTCCAAAATAGGCTAACCGCATCGTTAAAATTTTAAGAGAACCTTTAAGAGTTCAAACTTTGGCTAAAACGGCGTTCTTTTGGTTTTTATAGGAAATAGCAACCAAAAGCATTTAAAATATTAGTCATATTTTATGTTACTAGGTGACAAGTTAGACAAAAATTGAGACAACGTCAACATAAAATTAAAATTAAAATATCAGGGGACAATCGCATACAAATTGAACTAGTCCCAAACTAAGCTCTAAGCTTGTACTATGGGTACTAGACAACGATAAACATACTTTAATAGAGAAATACATACTTATTTAAATATATATATATATAGAATACATCCAAGACTCAGGAACAAATATCTGCCCTTACCGGGATTTGAACCCAGGACCGCTGGCTTCGAAGGCAGTCACCCAACTAGGCCAATGTGTCGTCAATGATAGTACTTTAGGTATTACACACGTCTCGAGTACTTATGTATGTATGTAAACACAGACACTCAAATACAAAATTTACAGGATAGGAATGTACAAAGGCGAACTTACCCCTCTAAGGGATGGAGGAAAATAAGTAAAGCAAAAGTGGTAACGAGCAGACTTAAGTTTAAACAAAGTTTACGGAAACAGCGAGAACTAATTATTTGATCTAAAATAATGAATAAGTACTAACAGAGACTTAATAAAAGAAATAATATCTACAGACTTAAACTTATGTTCTGATAGTGAGTTATTAAGTACCACACCCTTGATTCCCGCACAAGATGAGACTCATAATGGAGCTCAGGGCTCAAACATATCTTAAACCAAGCACATTATTATGTTTTAATAGAATATCAAGCCACTTTCAGCCTTATGACTTGATACATAACGTTTGTAATTGGACTATCGTGCGTGTTTATTTTGAACGTTTAGCTTCTGAGGCACATATCTATGATTGCATGTTCTGAACAAACGTGATTACTCTGTTAATATTTATTTAATCAGGGGCTTTGATAACGACTTCCCTATTTGCAAAATTGATTAATCTTATTTTAATGTAGCAAAACTAGAGTAACAAAGAGCCAAAGAAACCTCAAATATAGGCGTTCAATTGGAGGGCTCTTTGTGGTTAGAAGATTTAGAAAGATCAACTGTCGACCTGGTTAAAGCTTGGAAAAACTACTGGATAAGGACTGCAAGGCATCTGTCATTTCGTAATTCTTTAACCCTTTTCCAGGCATAGTACATTTCACCGCCACATTTATGTCGCTCAAAATTGAACTTAACTACCTGAGCATATTAAGATGAACTTTCCTGAAATATAACTTCATGGATCAGTATTCTTCAGGAAGTTACGAATTCGTGGCTCTATTTCATTTCTTGCTTGTATCCTTACTTGAGCAAGGCCTGGAAAAGGGTTAACAGGCTTATTATTTATGTCTAGTGAAAGGAAACAAAATACTTTTAAGAAAACGACGCAAGCATCAAAAATAAATGTCAAACAAATTAAATGTCCGATAAATCAGCAAAATGCCGGATATCCAGCCAATTTCATATTAACTCATCGCTTCATCGAATTCCACTTCATCGAATGTATCATTTCATTGAATTTCATTTCATCAAACCTTTTTTCTGCTGAAACCGTAATGATTTCAGGGTATCTTAAACATTATTTACGTAGGTTAGGTTAGATGTTTAAGACACCCTAAAAACATTATGTTATCAGCAGAAGATAGCTTTCGATGAAATGAAATTCGATGAAATGATACATTCAATGAAAGGTGTTTCAAAAGACAATCACAAGAAAAAGAGACAAGCATAACAATGTGCACAAGCGCAGGATAAGGATAAACCAATCTTAAATGTTTACAAATAAGAAACCTTTTATTTTATATCCTTCAGTTGATAATGCTGATGATTATGCGATAATTAGATAGAAGTTGTAAATCTAATATAATATGTTGATGACCTTACCTTGGAAAAGACAGTCTTAGGTCAGCTCGCAACTTGGTGAGCAGTTCGCTTGGTGTGCCAAACTGACGGAGACTCATCTCTTCACCCATGCCAAGACATGGATTCCTGGAATTATAAAGTAATTGATTAGGTACAAACTTCTCGTACTTTTTATGTCAAGGAAAACGAGCACAAAAATCCAAACCCATAGACATTTGCAGTCTCAAGACTGCAAATGCCAACCCTGAGGACTAAGGTGAAATAACACTATGCTAGTATTTTACAGATGTCAATACTGCTGCTTGGTGGTAGGTCCAAAGATGAGATGGTGGTAGCGATCCGGACGGACCGTGCACAAGGGTCCTACCACCACTAAAGTTCATCTACGTAATTACGAGTGATATTATCTGGAAAATATGTTAGATACACAGCAGCTTTCGTTTGTCGGATACCTATTTAGCATCCGTTACTTTCTACGAGTAACAAGTTCAGTCTAAAAGGGAAAATACATGGGAACCTTACTTGGTTTAATAACGTCTGTGCCTTTACTGTTATTAACTAAAGCTAGTACAAGTAAGGCAAACACTGAACTCAGCAAATAAATGGAGGCATTTTAGTCTGTAGTCAAAACCCTTCCTTCGCGTCCTAAATTAGACAATGACCTTGCTTTGTCCACGTATATTTAGATTACCAGTATTCCCTGGGACTTTTAAATTTTATATAAAAAGTAGCCTAAGTGTATATCCAGGATATAAGCTCTCTCAATTCCGAATTTCATCCAAATCCACAGACACACAAACTTTCGCATTTATAATAATACTAGCGACCCGACCTCGCTTCGCTCCGGATTAAAATATTATACCTTCCTCTTCAATCACTCTATCTATTAAAAAAAAAACCGCATCAAAATCCGTTGCGTAGTTTTAAAGATTTAAGCATACATAGGGATATAGGGACAGAAAAAGCGACTTTGTTTTTTACTATGTAGTGATCAGTAGTAGGATTTGATCTATATACTTTTAATTAAAGGGTGGTTTTGCATTTATATTATCTAACAGATGAGCCCATTTGGAAACACTTCGACACTTTAGAATATTTTGTGAAATTTGCCCAAGAGGGCAAAGAGGGGAAGGGGGGGGGTGTAAGAACACACTCAGCTGCTCGAAAGTGCAAGTTTCCTTACGATGTTTCCTTCACTTTAAAAGCATTGGGTGGTGTACCTCAGTTAGAGGGACTCATTGGCGTATGGTGATCGCGAGGCTTCGAACTCCACAATTCCAAATTACCTGATAAGAAGAAGAATGGTTTGTGATCCTGGTTTTCCAACATAGCCCATATATTCCTCGCACTACTATACCAATATTACCCTTTAAGAGGATTGAGAAGCGATGCCTAAATCGTGTCGTCAAAAATAATCTATACAAAAGCTCCGGGCGATAACGTTTCTCACCCCCTAAATCTAATGCGATGTCCAATATGTTTTAATATGTCATAGATATTATGGAAAACTAGGTCAGTACATTTACGCTTTTGTTTTTTTATTTTATTTTCATTCCAATATTTTTTTCTTGGAAACGAAAATGTACAGACATAGTTTTTCATAATGTCTGTAACATATTAAAAAATCGTAAAAATCTGACAACGTTTAAGGGGAGAAAAACGTTATCGCATTTTGTATGGATTTTATTGCTTCACATTCCTCTTGAGAGTTCCGAGTTAGACCTATTGCGCTATAATCTGCACCTTCCTTAAATTTCCGCTACTTGGTTGCTGACCTTGCTCTTCTCATGCTCTACCTCCTACAAAAAGCCTGGCTCTACACTGAGTGTACTAAAGTCGTACCACAAGCGTCCGGAATCTCACGAGCCCGCCATCAAACGACCCGAATAAATCATTCATATGGTTTCGTTCTAACTGGAAACGATCTGAAGCCATCCAATATAATTTCCTACCAGAAAGCAATCGGATCATGCTCCAGTTGTTCCAGCTACACGGTCCGTTATGATATGGTTATCACAAGTGTATGATTTATCGTACAAAAGACGGAAATTTAAATACATTATTCACTGAATAGGAACGGAGAAAAGTGAACTTATCCTTGAAACTTCTTCCAACTAATCTTTAAAGTGCTATCGGCCAAAGTGATTTTACAAGTAGACAATACCAAGTCGAACTAGATTATTTCTGGAACCGGGAAGTTTCCGGATGGTTGTATTCCGTTGCCGAAAATTCTGTACCTGAAATCCTTGCTACTCTGGTTGGGCAATGTCCTTGCTTTGCCTGTCTCTTGCTCCAGCTCGTACAGGCTGCCACCACCAGTCTTCTTGCCCCATTTCTTGAGCGAAGTGGCATAGTCTTCAGGGTTGTATATCGGCGGTCTTTGCTTATCCTGAAACAATAAAAATGGGTTTATCGTATTGGTAACTACTCTCTAAGGGAATAAGGGCTTGTAGTACTATTAGACAATGGGTTTGCAACCTGTCACTAATACACTAGTAAACTTCTTGGCCTGATTGTGCAAAATGTGGTCACAGAATTATTAACAATGTCTCTTTTTACAATTGTCGGTATTTCTATAGCTATGCCCACCTCACTTTAGGAATGAAGGCTTGATATTATGTATGTAAGTATGTAACTTCTCTCAATTGAAAAAAAAATCCATTTTAGAGGTTATAGTATCAACACCAATAACCAAATCATTAGTATTTTCTGCCACAAGTCTCAGCAAGAAATGAAAGAGTTACGGGAATTGACTATATTTAAAAATCACAACATAACAACTGATGAAGGCAAGATAACCAAATACAAAGGTAAAGAAACGATCATAGCTCTTATAAATTGCAATTTTCTCCACAACCAGCATCAACACATATCACAACAAATTAACTGGGAACCTCAGTTAGTTCATTACTCATATTATCTTAACAATGCCTTATGGCAGCAGTGAAAGCATAGAACAATCTTCAAGAATTTGAGCTATGTGAAACATTTAGACAATCCATTGTATAGAATCCATTAGTAATCTGAAATCTGTTTTGTATGTTATTAGCGCAAATTAGTTTATGAGTGGGAATGTTGGAGAAGTTAGAATTTGCAATGTGTACCCCAGATGCTCTTGGAACTGGTAATTTGAACCGATAAAATTCAACTTTTCGAAGTTGCATTAAATATTTATTCTCAATTTTAATATCGCGGATAGGGGTAGGTACACTAAATAATAATTAATGTTATAACCAAAAACTTGAATATTTGAAATCGTTTAAAAAACAAACCTAACCTAGCCTAAATAAATTATGCGTTAAATCTAAACTAGCTCCAGCATAACATAGATTTCGGTTGAAAAGTGAAAATTCGGACACGAATATTTGAAAAAAAATATCGGTATATTTAATGGTGTTTCCAATGGTGGGTATATTTGATAAGTTCGGGACAAAAAATTACATTGGCTTCAAAATATGTATTATAATATGATACTAGAAATAATTTGAACATTTCGCTTGGAGCCAAATCTTGCGATTCACGTCTGAAAACTTAGCTTGAAGCTAAATCTTACAAATAAATTTCAAACTATATGTATAGTCGTCGTTAGAAGACTTCAGTACAATACGAGTAATTAAAATCTAGGTATCTTAAGATGGTGGTTTTCCATCCAGACATAAGTTTACCACATGATGTCCCTTGTAGAATCTCTCAGATTTTACCATAGATTAACCTCGAAACCAGTAAAAAAAAAAGTTATCATTTTATTATTATAAAAAATGTACAATGGGTTAAAAAAATGTCCCCTTAAGCCACACAGGGTTTGTGAAGGGGTCAGATAAATGTGATTCTAAAATAATTGATTGTTAGTTAGTTGATAAATATACTGTAATACGAACATTACGTCTTATAGTCATAGTGTAGTATAATAACTTACAAATTAAAACTGAAAAAATGCGCCTCATTTCCCAAAAAAAGTGTGCAAAGGACTCGTGCGGTGCCCTATCATGCACACATGCACACACACACACACACACACACACACACTCTGAGTGTCTGAGTGACTCTCACTCACTCACTCATCTCGTCTCGTCTGGCCCTACTGAAAATGAGCGTCACATTTTTACCCTATCGTGTGACACAAGCTGAGTAGACCATTTTGGACACCATTGTAAATAATTAGTTGTAAGTTATTGTTTTTACTGTTTTTATATTTGGAATTTTCACTGTTTAATACAAATGGTCATTATTCTTGTTCCTATTCCTGTTTGTAATCGACAAATCGCGTTCTCAAAAACGGCACTAAAGATTGTAATAATAATGACGGAGTAGGGGTTTTTAGGAACAAAAATCGAACTGTCAAGTAACATCTTCGGTATAGTAGTACCAGGAATAAAACGCACTTTTCGACCTTTTTTTTACTTTTCCAATAAGGAAATCAGGATAGTGCAAACTCTAGTCTTTCCCATGTTTCTATACGGTGCAGAGAGATGGACTTAAAGCGGCTCTTCAGAAAAAACAGATGCCTTCGAGATGTGGGTGTGGCGACGAATGCTCCGAATCCCCTGGACTGCTCGCTAATACGAGTAGCCCAGCTCAAACTAGAAACACACATACAATATTTGGGATACTGTTCATTCATACTTACTCATATATTTATTAACGAGCTTAGTTTTAAGTTTTTTTTTTATGTTAAGGAGAAGGCACACGAGCACTCAGGCCACCTGATGGTAAGTGGAATCTGAGACCCGACATTTGAATTCTCAAGAATATAATCCTAAGACCTCAAATGCGTTGCCAACCCTGAGGACTAAGATGGAATGCCTACATACATACATAACATCACGCCTTCATTCCCAGAGTGGTGTAGGCAGAGCTACAGAAATACCAACAACTCTAAAAAGACTTGTTGATAATTCTGTAACCACATTTTGCACTTTCAGGCCAAGAAGTTGATGGAATGCCTCTATGATAGTAATTTCACCAATTGTCTTATCCCTACACCGGAACACAACAATACGAACACTGTTGCTGGCGGGTGGTTAATGGGTAGTTTTATGTAACTAGTTAATCTAAGTAGTAGTCAATGTGATCTCTCCATGGCTGACCAGGGGTGAGCTTAAATTCAGCTAAGCTGTGCTCACGCACTTTTCATTCCCGCTATCTAAGTACTATCAGTATAGCGAAACTTTTACATGTAATTAAATAAATGAATTTGCTTTGATTTGAAAACCAACCGAGATTGTCCACCATCTGCCTCCAACGTGTGCTGCAATACTTTGGTCATATAGCTCGCAGAGATCCTAGCAACTTAGAGAGGCTTATGGTGATGGGAAAAATGAACGGCACCAAGCCGACGGGAAGAAGCCCCCGCTGGTGCGACCAGATATCAACCAAGATGGAGATTCTTCTTAGTAACGCTTTCCACAAAGCAACCGACAGGGAGAAGTGGAGTTCGGCAATCAGAAAAATTGGAAAACGGAGTCACGATCCTCAGCAGTGAGGGACCGACTTAGAAGAAGAAAAACTTTTCTAAAATAGATGCCTTAGTTCTTAAGATCAAATTATCTTAACCTTTACATGTCTGAGTTGCCCCATACTAATCCATTTAGATTGCTCACTCTGTATAAAGCTGGCAATATGCGCCTACGCACTCAATCTACGCCATCCATCACACTCACGTAATTTCGCCAGGTGTTATGTGAACCGTTTGAATAAGCGATTAACAAGCCGTGGAAGCCTTCGGACTATTAATTATGGAGTTTTCACATTTAGTATGCATATTATAGTAATAATAGTTGTAATAATAATGTAGAAAGTTTTGTCAACTGAGTTTCTAAATAATATGTTAAGGAGAACTCTGAACGTTTAAAATTATTAAAACAATTGGGATTTTTAAAAGACTACCCAAAAGGAGGGTAACAATTTTGAAGTAGGTATCCGTATGTGTGTAACCATGTTTCTTTGTGGCTTCCTGAAGGCTAAACACCTATTAAAGTGTGAGGTATCTTTGGATTGGTATTCACCCGAGGAGTATCATAGGTTTGAATAGAGCTTAGTTCAGACTTGTTGATATAGCAGAAGTGCTTAGGGTTTTTAGGGTTCCGTAGTCAAACTCGGTACCCTAATAGTTTCGCCATGTCCGTCCGTCCGTCCGCAGCCTAGCTCAGAAACGCTGAGTACTAGAAAGCCGTAATTTGGCATGAATAAACATATTAGTCACGCCAACAAAGTGAGTTTTTTTTTTTGTTAACTCCCCTACACGTAACGTGGGGACGATTATTTTTTTCTCGTCTTCCCCATAGTGTGGGGTGTAGCTGGAAAGGTCTTTCAAAAATATTATGTCAATTTTTCGATTAAGAGTACCGTTTATAAAATACTAGCGACCCGCCCTCGCTTCGCTCCGGATTAAAGTATTATACATATAAACCTTCCTCTTCAATCACTCTATCTATAAAAAAAAACCGCATCAAAATCCGTTGCGTAGTTTTAAAGATTTAAGCACACATAGGGATATAGGGACAGAAAAAGCGACTTTGTTTTATACTATTAGTGATTAATACAAATTTTTGCTACAGTCAAGTGCCCCCCGTACAGTCAAAACTACAAATACTAAATATCTGAATTAAACTTAAATGAAAGCGCATATAACGAATTTACAAGGAAAACTATCACGATTAAGTACACTTGATTGATTCTTGAGATAACTACAGGCGTTTAAAGTTACACTACTAACTAAGTTTAAATAAAAACTTAGTTCATACTTGTTGTGTTTTTGTAGTACTCAACGGCTTCGGAACCCAACACTGAGCATGGTTGAACCGAAGTAATTGTCAGTTTACCTAAATCAATCGATATTTTTTGTATAAAACTAATTAAGTATTAAAATCCAATGAAACGGAATCACTTCCCTCCGAAATAAGTAACAAACAAAAACACGTATTCTACTAAAACTGTTGCGTAAATATAAATAATAAATGAACGCGGTAAGTGTTAAACTAACAATTACTGTCAAATTACTGACGAAAGAAAGTTGCCGGCGTTTTAGGGTTAATGAACGGAATGGTAAGATGCGCCGGAGCAAGTCAGTGTGCACTCGGCTTTGTATTGTAAAATAAAAGGGGTTAAGTTGTAAGTGAATATAGGCATTATAGGCCTAATCAATTTACAATAAGTTACCTTTTTGGGTAGTGATATAAATAAGGTTTTTATATAACTATTTGGAACATATCGCTAATAAACGATAACACCGTCTGACGGTTTTTACGATCAAGGGGCTACCATGATATGGCTAAGCAATTCAGCTAACGAGAGAAAGAGACGGAGCCATGCAACTGCTATCGCTATGTCCCTTACACTCATCCTATACTGAATTGCTTAGGCATGTCATGGTAACCCCTGATGATTTGTTGGCTGATGTTTTTTTATATCTTATTTCGTTGCTGACTGCTAACATAATAATGTAATTAAATACACCTGTTATACCTCCAAAAATATTTTTTTAGTTAGACATGACGACGCCGTTTGTCTGTTGGTAGTAACCAGATACCCTGCCAACGAAGCTAGCGGTCCCGGTTTCGATTCCCGGCCTGAACAAATATCAGTGTGATAAGCGCGAGTATAATTATGTTTGTTTGCGCGAGTAGCTGTTTCTAAGGTAGCTACTAAATATTCGACCATAACTCATAAAAAGAATAATGTTTTATCATTATGTCCCTAAAAGTTACATCAATTTAATAAGAGAGGAGCTAAAATTTAATATGGTAAGTAAATAATTACGTATCCCAATAAGACCAAAAAAGACCAAATTCGATGTAGGTAAAATTGCCTCTAAAGCTGCCATTTAAACTGCCCTAGTTACCAACGCATCTACCATTCGACCATAACTCATGAAAATAACGAGTGTACAGGTAGCATCTTTTGTTGTGCCATCGATGTTATCGCGCGGTGAATTGGATGTAATCACTAAAAGAACTAAAGATTATTAGGGTTCCGTGTGGGGTACGTATAATATATAAAGTTCAGAATACATTCAAACATACATAACACCACGCCTTCATTCTTAGAGTGTTCTAGGCAGAGCTACAGAAATACCCACAACTCTAAAAAGATCTGTTGATAATTCTGGAACCACATTTTGCACAATTAGGCTAAGATGTTTACCATTGTATTATTGACAGGTTGCAAGCCCATCGCCTAACAGTTTTACTAGCCCTTATTCCCTTAGTCGCATCTTACGACATCCACGGGAAGACATGGAGTGGCACTATTCTAACTCGGTAACCACACGGCTAGTTCAGAATACATAATGGATAAAGATGGTTAAAGGGAATGATGGTGATTTTATTGCACTGATTTCTGTTTTACCTTAAGGTCTGCTGGTAGAAAATTCATGTAGCATTAATTCGGTCTTTTGTACACATAATTATGGTTTTATCTGAAACAGTAATCTTTTCGAATCGAACCTAACCTTCCCTAAAAGGTTCTTTTAAAAAGTCCTGAGAGTTTACGGTTCCAGAGTAAAACAGAACTGACGACGCGTTGGCCTAGTCGGTTCGATTCCCGGTATGGGCAAAAAATTATGAGATGAACGCGCGAATATTTGTTTTTGAGTTTTAGATGTTTTCTATGTATTTAAGTATTGTACGGTTTATTGTAGGTATTTTACTGTTCCCGTCACGTTGTCTATGTGATACCGATTAAAATGCAAGAATTGTTCAATTTGCTATCAGTAAGAGGTAAAAAAAAACCTTAGTTAACTTAGCGCTAAGGCTAGATTTTTATTGCTACCGTACACAATAATTTTACGCCAACAGTATGTTTAGTTGTTGGTTAATAAATATTTATCAAAAAACGTTTACATTGTGAAAGACGAACCAGAAGTCAATATTTTTGTTTACTTTTAAACAATATCAATAGAACGTCAATGTAAACATAATGACAAATACGTTCTATATGCCAGTCTTATTTTATACCATGCCTATTTTAACATATATTTCAACACATAAGCCTTTCATTCGTTTCGAAGACGAAAATAACAGAACCCGCTGTATAAAGTCCGCTCGCACTCCCCTCATCAAATTTTAACCGGAAACATGTTCTAACATGTACGTAATTATATATTCATAGTACTTTAATAACAGTGAACGAGTTTCGTAGAGAAAGGCCGATAGTTATCTCGTTTTTATAGCGATTTGTTCGGTTACTAAGAAGCCTGTGAAGTTTTAAGGAATAGTGAGGTAATGTCGTTTGTCAACGCTCTCGTTCAGTGAGAAATAGTGCTGCAATTAAATTTGTTAAACAAATAGATTAACAAGCTATTTAGATTATATCTTGATCTTAGCCCGTGTGGTTGCCGGGTTAGAATAGTGCCACTCCATGTCTTCCCGTGGATGTCTTAGGAGGCGACTCAGGGAATAAGGGCTTGTAGTATTGTTAGGCGATGGGCTTGCAACCTGTCACTAATACACTAGTAAACTTCTTGGCCTGATTGTGCAAAATATGGTTACAGAATTATCAACAAGTCTTTTTAGAGTTGTTGGTATTTCTGTAGCTCTGCCTACCCCACTCTGGGAATGAAGGCGTGATGTTATGTATGTATGTATCTTGACAAAAAATGCATGTATAAGTACATTCTTTATGGCAACCAGTAGGCACACGAGTACTCAGGCCACCTGATGGCAAATGGAATCTGAGACCCATTCGAATTTTCAAGACTGAATGCAATTTTGAAGACAGCAATCCTAAGACCTCAAATGCGTTGCCAACCCTGAGGACTAAGATGGAATGCCTCTATGCTAGTGATTTCACTGGTTGTCTTATCGCTTGGCGGTAGGTTAATGGATATGATGGTGGTTGGGTGATTCTTCGGGGCCCTGACTTCTGACTTCCGGGGGCTTAGTTTGAATATTCAAGACAATAATCTGAAGACTGCAATACTAAGACCTCAAATGCGTTGCCAATCCTGAGGACTTAGATGGAATGCCTCTATTCTAGTTATTTCACCGGATCTCTTATCGATTGGCAGTGGTTAATAGATAAGATGGTGATTGCGGTTCAGACGGACCCTGCACAGGGTCTGCACAAATTGGTAGTAGTTAGTAAGTATTTTTTTTAATAAGTCATAAATCGACGGTCCCTACCAACAAAGTCGGATCTGCAAAACTGTTACTTTTCAGTACGATCAATCTAAGACGTTTTTGTCTATATTATGGACATTTTATGTAATATTGACATGAAATTTGGCGAGAATATATATTGATAGGTTACTGTGAATTATGCATAAAAATATACATGTTTTTCTTTTTGGAAGCTGTTGAAACGTGATATGTTGCATTCTTAACCGGAACATCATGAGCAAAATTTGACAGAAGTGACACATACGACAGTTTTGTTGGGGTTTCAAAATGTATAAATTGTCGGTTGTGTCACAAATGACATTTTGAAATGGATATAGTGACTGTATAACTTGTCGGTTGTGTCACAAGCGACATTTTTACACGGGCATAGTGAATATTTTTTTGTGGTAACTATGTGTGATCACTTAAATTCTACTTTGTAAAATCAAATTTAAAACAACTACCATGACAGATCTGACAGTACAGTCAAGGGCACCGATATTTGTCTCAAAAATATGTACACAGACCTTATTATTTCAGCAATAAAGTTAACGTGCGCATACTTCTGGGACTTTGTGCGGGTATATTTATTTTTACCCTTGACTGTACTATAATAAATACCTATTAGCCATTACGATTTAAATTTAACTTCCAGGTGAAATAAGCATTGTTTTATTAATTTATTACACTAAACGATTTCTGACTTATTATAATAATTCTGGATATTTATTTTAAATCAGTAGGTTACGTTTTTTACAATTAATATTAAGATATAAAAATATAAAAGTAACAATAGTAATGAAAAAAAAAACCTTACCTACGAAACCGCCGGCAGCGGGGCCGGGCTCAAGCTACCGGTGGTTAGGGCTGCAGAGAGAGGAACCTCTTCACTAAACGTGCCGTGTCGAGGAGTACTGCTTTCTGTGGCCCTTGATCCAACCATTTAGTGAGAGTCTCTTAAGGTGTTGGTCTCTTCGCTATAAGACCTTTCACCGAAACAACTATCGGGACAATGATCGTCGAGTCAACATCCCACATAGCAGTCACCTCGTGAGCCAAATCAAGGTTCTTGCTGAGCTTGTCCTTGTCAGCCAGATCGAGACCTCGACGAGCACTGCCCGATGTTGACATTGCTCTGTCAATACGTTTTTGGTTTATTTATGTAAACAATTTCTTGCGGACTTACAGCGTCAGCCAAGGCGCCCAGCAAGATAACTTAAGAGCTTAAAAACTTAAGACAATGAATAACATAAACAAAAATAAAATTGGCGACAATGGTCCTGTCCGTGATGACAAATCGATCCCAATAGAACGTAGCAAGACCATATTCCAGAACAGATACTTATATTACGGTACTTCGGACTCAACATGACCATATTGAAGAGCAAGTTATCCTCGCTACGAGGTTATGTCTGTGCAAGTATTTGCCGTTGGCAAAATGAGAACAACCGGAGATGATAATGTTTGAGGGACTCACCAGGACGACGGCACGCTCGACAAATTTCGACGGTACTGACCTTCAGCTTCATTATGACCTCGTCAGCAATTGCACAGACAAAATCTTCGGTTTCTCCAAAGGTGTTACCAAATCGTAGCCAGTTCGCGGACGCTAAAAAGTCTACGTCAGGCCCTGTAGAAGCGCTTATGCAAATCCTTCCTTTTCTATACGTTCTTGCGGTTTTCAGTGCTAAGCACCGTTGACTTGCGCCAGTTCTCGTTTGCCAACGAGAGAGGCGAAAGGCTTCTGTCTACTGAAACCACATGACGATGCGTCCCATACTCATTGCCCAAATAATCCCTGAGATTCCACAGCTCACAGTTATAGAGATTCTTAGCATTCAAAATACCTCAACCTCCACACTTCCGCGGGTTGTATAATCGCATAAAAGACGAACTGAACGTAGGTGCTACATGCGTTGTGATTTAAACAGTAGACGGACCCTTCTATCCAGGGCGTTCAGCTGAGTCTGAGTCCACCTTAGTGTGCCAAAGGAGTAAGTGAGCTGTGGCATCACCCACCCATTGAAGGCGCGCACCTTGTTGCCATCCGACAAACGACTGTTAAGAACTTTTGTTAAGATGTGATTGAATAATGGTGCTTATATTATTATCTGAAGACATTTGGGGTAATTTTTCTATCAACAATTCCAAATTTTATCACGCCACTGCGGTCTGGTTACCATCACTTGGTGAAATAAACCCAGAAATCATAGTTAGTTTTCTGGCTCTGGACGTGGACGATTTCCTGGTGTGTCGCATTTAGAAAAAAAGTTCGTGTTATAAAATTATCCAATTCATCTTCATCTGGCACGGAAACTTAATTTTCGTTGTTAAAAACATCGCCCAATAAATCTTGTAATTGAATTAACTCTTCCTCCTTGTGTTTCAGAATAGCTTTTTCACGGTTACTTTAAACAAGTAACAAATAATATTTTTAAAATTATTATTAAAGCATGTTCTGAATCGAATCAAAAAATACTCCTAATTAGTTAGTTAATTATCTGTAAATTTAATTTAAAATGTATGTTTAGCCTACACTTGTCAAACAAACAAACATTTTATTGTGATATACATACAAGAATCATTTACTTTTCTTCTTAACAATCAAACTGCATCGGTTAATGCACTTACTACATTTATAAAACAACGTACCTACTAATAAAACTGTTGGTTGTGTCACTTACAACCAAAAAAAAATCCAACATACAATCAAAACTGTGGTATGTTACTCTTACGACATTGACGCAGCAACAAAGCGTCCAATTAAAAAAGTTGGATGTACTACTTACGACGTATTAAACGTATTATCGTGCAATTAATATAGTCATAACTACCACTACCAACATTAGGAACAATATAGTTTCCAAGCAAAAATGTCGGATGTGCCACATCTGACATAAAACACCAATAAATGTATAATCAAAAATGTCGTAACTTCCACATCTGACAGTGTTATTTGGAGATACCCAATAATGAAACCAAAGTAAAGAAAGCCCCTTTTTTTAAACAAAATTATAAAATTTGTTATAAGACAATCAGTAATTATTAAAAAAAAATACGAACTCGGTACGTAGAACAATTATTTTACCAAGTAACTCCTTGAACGATCGTTGCGATTGGAATTTAAATGCTGAGATTTTCCTTTTTCCACGGCGTGGAATTCAGGTTTGCAACTTAAGCCGTTCGCAAGATCCTATTTGACCTATTGCTTGCCATTGTAGAGTATAAACCGCAGTTAAACATTTTTTTTGATGTTTCGTGCAAATCGTCGTCTCCTCCGTGTAACATAGTGATAACTGGCAGTTCCGCGGCGTCGCTCCCCCTCCGTTCCCCGCGAACAATGTCGCAACGTCATAACCGACTATATAAAATGGAAGCTTTACTAACATCCGACATTTTTACCTTGAATATCATAGAAAGTAAATAGAAAAATATAATTTTTTTAATGTGATATGAAAAAAGACACTTTTAAAATGACTTTACTGTAATAAAACGAAAATGGCAAAAATGCAGATCCGACTTTGTTGGTAGGGACCGTCGAAATCGTCTTGCTGCTACAGAACCCTTCTTGGACGAGTCCGACTCGCACTTGGTCGCTTTTTTAAATTTCATTTGTTTACCAAATATGGTTCATGAGGTACAGTCCGCTGACAGACAGACAGACAAATAGCGGAGACAATAATAGATCCGTTAGCACCCTTTGGGTACGGTACCCTACAAAATATAGTGTAGCCAATGGGTCATCAAGGCCAAGACAATGGAGATTGAAGAACGATGCCTCATAATGACAAGGCGCCATTAATGAATTCGTTAACCTGCGCGGGCGCAGCCAGATGTGCCGTCTCGGCGGAGTGCTTCCCAATTTCTCGTTAGGGGGCTACCCTAAGTAGCATACCTTTACGCTACACCTGTTGGTTTTGTTTGAGAATATTTGTAATTCAAATGAAAGACATCAGGGCCTGTATTTCTACTGGTTGCCTTTGATTAGGTTTGGTTAGGTTAGGTTAGTTTTATAATAACCCTAAAATATTTACAGTTTTGGAAATTAACTTAATGACGAATCGAAGGTAACCTGGCTTGTACATATTTGTATAATACATTTGTGTGACGAGGAACGAATATTACTTTCTTGACAGAAATGGCGACCAAGTTGATAACACTATGGGTTAGACGAGAAAAAAAAATACTACCCCACATGACGTGTAGGGGAGTTACGCTAAAGAAAAATATTTCTCACGATTTTATTTAACCACTTGTTTGGCGAGACTAATAGTCTCTGAGCTAGGCTGCGGACGGACGGACGGACGGACGGACATGGCGAAACTATAAGGGTTCGTAGTTTGACTACGGAACCCTAAAAACGGTATCGCCTTTGACGTGTTTCCGTATGGTCAAGGTTTATGCGCAATATCGTTTTATCGCAGAAGAATAGACGCCCGCACAACTACTTAATGCAATAAATCGTTTGCATTACAGGAAACAGAGTATAAAATTATAAGATAATTTTAAGGATTGGTGCAAAGCGAATTTCTTTTTTTATGGTCTTCCTATTGCCATAAAAAAAGAAATTTGCTTGAATATCGAAGCAAAAATAATTGAGCACACAGGCCAACTGATGACCTAATTAGTGAGTTCTACGGCTCGTAGAAATTTGAATTTCTAATAAAATTTCGGGATATATTAACCAAAATTCCAAATTAGGGAATAAGGGCTTGTTAGGCGATGGGCTTGCAACCTATCACTAATACACTGGTAAATATCTTAGCCTGATTGAGCAAAATGTGACTACAGAATTATCAAGTTTTTATGAGCTGTTTTTAATTCTGCAGTTCTGCCTACCCCACTCTGGGAATGAAGGCGTGACGTTATGTAGATGTGTAGAATTCCAAATTTTATTCAGTAAACAGGCCACAATAGGGCTTTTTACACGTCGGTAATATAAAGTGAATCTACTAGCGCTTCGGTCAAGACCATCATTGCGGAGATAAAGCGACGCAAGATGCTCCAGTAGCAGAAGGTAATTTTTTCAATCATAAAATATAATAATACTTAAAAGATGAAGACATGGATGAAGTGCCTCTGCTTTTCATTTCAGTGATAAAACACCACAATGCAAATGCTGTTGCTTGGGAACAGGCTAAAAGTTAAGTTGGTGGCAAGGTCCTACCACCGTTAAACGTAGGTACATAGGAGTTGCATTCGTTCACAGCAAACGTGTGCAAAGTGTTGCAGCAAAAATTGTTTAGTATGTGGTCAACAGGGCATTCTTCAAATTTTGAAAATGACTAAAGTTTTCTGATTCATGAACGATATTGTGATTCTCAAAGGGTTCCGTTTTCCATCTTGAGGTACAACCCTAACAATTATGGGGATCTCCTTGAAACGCATGAAATATTTTATCATAGTGTATCTTTTCGCATAAAATCTTTTCTCAAAACATCCATTTAGGCTATTTCCAAATTTTAATGAACTGTATTGTGAGATTAGTTTAGGTTAGGTCAGGTTAGTTCTTTATAATGATTAAAATAAAACCGTTTCGATTGTATAAATCGATTTCGGCCAAACAATTTTATGCGAAAAGATACACTATACGTAAAATAAAAAAATGGCATTCGACAGAGAACCAAAATTATGTGTTACCGCTTAAGCGACATACCATTTTTATTCAGTTTCTCACCTCTATAAGCACTAAGCCGAGAAATCCTTTGAGATATCCGTCAAAACGTTCGATGACTCCGAGGTTTCCCGGGAATTCTCTTGGTTATCCACAGTTCCGAGTTGAATGCTCGCGCGAAGAACAAATGCGTCACAAGAACCGCTTCATAATGGAAGTAACAAGTAGCACGCAGTGAACAGAGCGCTTTCAGTAAGCTACAGTACGATTACTAGATAAGTTTACCCTTGACAGAGAGTTTGCCTTAATTTAATTTTCAACTTTAACTTCATAAAAATAAACCAATTTTCAGAATACTGTTGCCCACGTCTACCGATTTGGCAATAACTATTTTATTTGTAAGAGATTAAAGCTGAAAATTAAATGAAGGCAATTCATCTGTCAGTGGTGAACACAAAATAATTCTACTGTACCGGTAGGAACGAGGCTTAATCAGCTTGCTAAGGGGCTGAGTAAAAACGATATTGCCTTTCACGTGTTTCAATATTGTCAATGTTTATTTACTCGACAGTAATTGCAGCTGAGTAAAATCGATACTAAAATACTTCAACGCAATATCGTTTAAAGCAGTAGAAAAAAATCGAGATGAAAAATATTATTGAAATTGTTACTGAATTACAAACGAGCCTGGTGTTTGAAACTCTACCCAATGAGGTATAAATGTGGTTATTAACATGGTACGAAAACGCTGAGTGCGTATCGGACTTTCACAACGGAACCCCTCGTTCCGTAGCAAAATCAAATTTGTTAGAAAAATATCCCTAAATTTCAAGTTCATACGTAAATGGGAAATTTAAAAATCAGTAGCACGAAATTCTGTAAAAACAGCTCCCTTTGTTTTCAAATATTTACTATATACTTTATTACGAAACAAACACAAAAAAGAGCACCAGCAAATGAGCGCATCTCCACGGCAATTATTGTGTAGCATGGTTGCCTTTATCAATGAGGATAATAGTGGATAAAGGATCCGTCACTTTCTGACTAGTACGTAAGTGCAAGAGTGACGGATGTTTCATCCACCGCTATCCACATTGACAAAGGCGACCATGTTACGGGCCCAGCTCTATTTAGAGATACCTACTGCTGTAAACTCCCGACTGCGCATTACCCGATGTAACTGCGGTGGCCGCAGATTTCTCACCGCGGTAATTAAATACATCAGACGTTTAATTAATTCAATTAACAAACCACAGGTCGGCGATACTCAGTCTGTCGTAATTGGTGAAATAGTGCAGATTGCGGCAGGAAAGTGGAGACTTCTCTCCGACTTGATAGCTGCTTATTAGGATTATCCGGTAAACTTCGGGGAGGGAAGATGGCCGATTGAAAAATGTCCGGCTTTTACTTTTGATTTATTATCTTTACTGATTTACTCTATTCACTGGACATTGGCGAAATCATTGCGGAATATTGCGGTGGACCGCCATTAATATAAAAAAAGAAGAAGAGGCTGTTTATTATAAGAGTAAACGTAATAAAAGAGTGCAAAAAGTTACTTGTTTAGTTTTGAGAAAATAAAATAGATGTTTGTTTAGGAAATTGAATGGTTAAACAACCGTTAATAGTTGATTGTTCAACAAGGGACTAAAGTAAGCCATTATGACACGAGATATTTATCCACCCAAGCAAAGCGAGGGTGGGTGAACTTCAAGTCATTATGGCTTTTTAGTCTCCATTTTAACACTGTTTTTCAACTGCGAAAAATAAAAACTTGAACAACCGTTGTTTTTTTTTAGTAAATATCAATTCATTAAAAGCATACATATATTCATAGGGATTAAATGCACTCGTTCGTATAATTTCTTGTACCATGAATACCTACTAACTTTTTACCTTAACTATTTAGAGATTACACTCAGCTGTTCGAATGTGCAGGTTTTCTCACGATGTGTTTCCTTCACCGTACACTGAGAGAACACTACATGTTAATTTAACGAAAGTGATCTCGGTTGGTTTTTGTTCGGTTAAATATACTAGAAATTGGTTAATTTTACAAAACCACTACAAAACCATTTTGTTTCAAGTAACAAATGCAACTTTGTTATGCCAACCAAAACTATTAAGTACGAATAAATAAAATACCTTGTTCAAATAACAAGAGTGTCTTGATAAATTTATGTTTAATTCATTTAACCGTTAGTTTGGTTGTTAGATACAAAGCAGTATATTGTAACTCGGTTAAAATTACAAATTTTGTTTTGTAGAGAGCAGTTATTAATTTTAACCGAAAATTCCATCAAAATTACTTACTAATATGGTTACGGCTCAGTGTTTTCAACAAAATAAATCAGTTATTCATAGATCGGTTGTCGTTAATGTCAGTTGTGGTAATTAATACAAAACTGTGGTGTTTAAAGTAACAAATTTGCTGTATTAAAATTATACCACATTTTTTTCTTAGAATAATCAATAAAGTGGTTTTAACTAATCATGTCGTACAGTAGAAGCTAAGAAATATTTAATTTAAATTACATGTTGCAACAACAACTCTTTTTTTGTTCAATTTAGTAAATCTGCTGATTAAATTTACAAACAAGCTTCTGTAATAATAAACAATACTTTAATGTTGGACTAAATCTTAGCAATTTAATTTTATCAACATTAAATTTTGTTTAAATTAACAATTTTTTTTCTTAAACACAACAATGCACTTTTGATAAAATAACCGAATCTTTTTGGTAGAATTGACTTAGAAATTAGATGTTGAAGTAACAATAAATAAGTGAAATCTGTCTTTGTTAAATATATTACATTTACTGTTTAATATGACAAGACACATTGATAAAAATAAACAATACTTCAAAGTTAGCTAAACCGTAGCAATTTAGTATTATCAACACTTTAATTTTGTTTTAATTAACAATTTTAATCTATAAATGTTTTGTTAATCAGATCAATTTACTGTTAATAAAAATAACTGAATCTTTTTGATAGAATTGACTTAGAAAATATATGTTGAAGTAACAATAAATAAGTTAAATCTGTCTTTGTTAAATATATTAGATTTACTGTTTAATATGACAAGACACATTGATAAAAATAAACAGTACTTCAAAGTTAGCTAAACCGTAGCAATTTAGTATTATCAACACTTTAATTTTGTTTAAATTATCAATTTTAATCAATAAATGTTTTGTTAATGAGATCAATTTACTATTGATAAAAATAACTGAATCTTTTTGGTAGAATTGACTTAGAAATTATATGTTGAAGTAACAATAAATAAGTTAAATCGGTCTTTGTTAAATATATTAGATTTACTGTTTAATATGACAAGACACATTGATACAAATAAACCATACTTCAAAGTTAGCTAAACCGTAGCAATTTAGTATTATCAACACTTAAATTTTGTTTAAATTAACAATTTTAATCAATAAATGTTTTATTAAATTAGATTAATTTATGTTTGATAAAAATAACCGAATCTTTTTGGTAAAATTGACTTAGAAATTATATGTTGAAGTAACAATCGATAAAATAAATGTGTCTTTGTTAAGTTTATAAGATATACTGATTAATATTACAATCATACATCGATAAAAATAAACAATACTTTAATGTTGGACTAAATCTTAGCAATTTAGTTTTATCAACATTAAATTTTGTTTAAATTCACGATTTGATTCAGTAATGTTTTGCTAAACACAACAATGCACTTTTGAAAAAATAACCGAATCTTTTTGGTAGAATTGACTTAGAAATTAGATGTTGAAGTAACAATAAATAAGTTAAATCTGTCTTTGTTAAATATATTACATTTACTGTTATATGACAAGACACATTGATAAAAATAAACAATACTTCAAAGTTAGCTAAACCGTAGCAATTTAGTATTATCAACACTTTAATTTTGTTTAAATTAACAATTTTAATCAATAAATGTTTTGTTAATCAGATCAATTTACTATTGAGAAAAACAACCGAATCTTTTTGATAGAATTGACTTAGAAAATATATGTTGAAGTAACAATAAATAAGTTAAATCTGTCTTTGTTAAATATATTAGATTTACTGTTTAATATGACAAGACACATTGATAAAAATAAACAGTACTTCAAAGTTAGCTAAACCGTAGCAATTTAGTATTATCAACACTTTAATTTTGTTTAAATTATCAATAAATGTTTTGTTAATGAGATCAATTTACTATTGATAAAAATAACCGAATCTTTTTGGTAGAATTGACTTAGAAATTATATGTTGAAGAACAATAAATAAGTTAAATCGGTCTTTGTTAAATATATTAGATTTACTGTTTAATATGACAAGACACATTGATACAAATAAACAATACTTCAAAGTTAGCTAAACCGTAGCAATTTAGTATTATCAGCACTTTAATTTTGTTTAAATTAACAATTTTAATCAATAAATGTTTTGTTAATCAGATCAATTTACTATTGATAAAAATATCCGAATCTTTTTGATAGAATTGACTTACAAATTATATGTTGAAGTAACAATTAATAAATTAAATTTGTCTTTGTTTAATTTATGAGATATACTGATTTTTATTACAATCATACTTCGATAAAAAGAAATAATACTTTAATTTTGGACTAAATCTTAGCAATTTAGTTTTATCAACATTATTTAGTTAATATTTTGCTAAACACAACAATGCACTTTTGATAAAATAACCGAATCTTTTTGGTAGAATTGACTTAGAAATAAGATGTTGAAGTAACAATAAATAAGTCAAATCTATCTTTGTTAAATATATTACATATACAGTATAATATGACAAACACATCGATAAAAATAAACAATACTTCAAACTTAGCTAAACCGTAGCAATTTGATATTATCAACACTTTAATTTTGTTTAAATCTTACTCAGTAAATGTTTTTTTAATCAAATCAATTTATGTTTGATAAAAATAAATGATTATTTTTGGTAGAATTGACTTTGAAATTATATGTTGAAGTAACAATTATGAAATTAAATTTGTCTTTGTTAATTTTATGAGATATACTGGTTAATATTACAATCATACGTCGATAAAAATAAACAATGGGATCCCCTTGAAATATCGAAACTCATTTCACCGAAATCGTATTTTCGTGTCGTTTTTGTGTTCCTAAAATATATTAATCAGTTGTAGGTCAATGAATTTATTTCTATTACTTGAAAAATCACACACACACACACACACACACACACACACACACACACACACACACACACACACACACACACACACCCCCACACCCACACCCCCAATGGCCCCAATGAATTTATCCTTATTCTTACATTATTTATATTACCTACTCAATGGACCAAATATCGGATGGATATTTACCTAAAGTTTAGTGGCGTTGTTGTTGTTCATTGTTATTTTAGTGGACTTTATATTTTAATTCATATAAAGCGATCTTTATAAATGGACTACTACGATTAGTAGTCCATTTCTCGTGCCTACCATGCATCTAAGAAATAAAGTTATAATTACATTAATTAAAGCTCTATATTACTGGATCGTTATGAACTTTGTAAAGTACAAATGTAGCCGAGAGGAAGGACTTTAATCTTTACAAAGCAAAGTTTATTTTACACAATCAGGAAATCAGGCAATCAATGATGATCATAAAATCAATTATATTATTACAGAGTATAGATATGTTACATTCCTAGTAAATCCCTTTATTTATTTTTATTTATGGTTACCTAGTTAGAGTGCCCTCATTATGATAGATCGCCCTATTTCTTACTCTATCTACCTATCATCCTAAGTCCACACCTACATAAATGTATGAGAAGGTACAAATGGTACCTAGCTGGCCTTGTACAATTGTTTTATCATGCGATATAATTATGAAATAAAAACTTTACAGCTTACCAGTTAAGCAATGCACTTTTGACAAAAATAACCGATTTTTTAGGAGAGTTGACTTAAACTACATGTAAACAAAACTAATACGTTTAATTTATCTGATCTACTGATTAATATTACAAACATACCTACATCGATACGAATGAACAACTATTAAGTAATTAAGACTAAACAATAGGTATCGATTTAGTATTATCAACATTGTTCTTTATTTATAATTACCTAACAATTTTACTAGTACATTTTTAGAGTTCCGTACCCAAAGGGTAAAAACGGGACCCTATTACTAAGACCCCGCTGTCCGTCTGTTTGTCTGTCACCAGGCTGTATCACATGAACCGTGATAGATAGGTAGACTGTTGAAATTTTCACAGATGATGTATTTCTGTTGCCGCTATAACAAATAGGTATAGTGTGTAATGTTGTATAGATAATGGTACGGAACCCTTCGTACGCGAGTCCAACTCTCAACTCTCTCTCTCTTGGCCGGTTTTTAATTAACGCAATAATGTAGTTTTTATAAAAATAACCGAATCTTTTTGGTAGACACAATTTAGTAGTTAACTTAAGAAACGAGTGATCCGTTTATTTGACTATGAATTTCATTTTTAATAAGTTTTTATTGCTGATTGTACTCCTTTTTGTCAAGGACATCCATACATGTACCAAATTTCAAGTCGATGGTATTAACCGTTGAAGAGTTCTCCCTTGCGGAGACGATGCTGGTTGGACCACCAGAATTTCGCTACCTACCAGATTTTCACCGGACTTAATAGGTTCCTACGCCAAATTCCAGCTCAATTGGATACCAACAAGTGGTCGAAAAATGGCCTGCAAGATTTTACCCGAACATATTATGTATACCTACCCACTAGGAAATATGATTAGGCCGTCGTGTTATCTACTTTTCATTCCTTTGTTCTGCGTTAATAGGTATAATATCCACAATGTGACTCAAGTATCAAAACCTTTGAACCTGTTATACCTAAACTTAACCTGGTTTTAGTTTGATCTTAACAAAAGATCTTCAAGAACATAGACGGCCAATTCATACTATTTCCTGAACTTTTTATAAGTACATATCTACATACAAACATTGCTAGAGAAAACGTAGGGAGGTGAGGAGGGCATATTAAAGTGGTTAAAATTGTCTTATGTACATAAAGAACAGCCCCTTAAATACCTAACTAGCGACGTCGCGACCATTTGTGCTTAGGTATTAGATAATTTTTGAACAATTCCTTAGAAATAGATAACGATTTTTTTTCAAATCCAAGTAGCTAAATATCAGATTCGAAACGAACCAAATATTTCTGTTAGAAGAACAGAAATATTTGGTTAGCCATTCCCGTTGGGCGACCGCCGACCATTACATAATGTAATGACGTCAGTGGTAGGTACAATTAATCGAATGAGGTACAAACTAGGTACTAGAGCCGGGAGGTAACGGCCATCTTGAGGCGAACTAGCGAACGGCTACAGTGTTGCCAGCTGTTGATGATTTCTTTTCTGGGGTTATTAAAGATAGGGTTTCTGATTTCTAGACTTTATTTTTCCTGAAGCTCGAGAATTCTCGACTAACGGGCAAACCCTATATTCAAACCGCGGACAGATAGCCTTATTTCGGATTAAAATTTGTCACATTTTGTATGAACAAATGTCAAATTTCAACCCGAAGTAAGCCTTATCTATCCGCGGTTTGAATATAGGGTTCGGCCGTAAGAGTTCCCGAATTTTCGAATATTCGAGAAATATATAGACTAAAAACGAACACGAAATTATTAATTAAATTCAAAACAAAACTACCGCTTAGTATGTTATCATCAATATTTTAGTATTAATTCTCTGTTGTCAATAGATTTATTACTACTGCCAAACACAATTGACAAAATGTTTTGATATATCCAGTTTTTTTTTAACTATTTTTTTTAGCATACCCCACCAAAAACGCCGTTTTCCTGAGAAAAACATTGTGTTTTATATTTAATTATAGTAGGTCTCACGAGTTATTGTATACCAGATTTATTTTGTCTAAGTAGCTTTCAATTGGTACCTACGGACAACGTTAAATACTTTTTTTCGTGATTCACTAACTTCAGTACTTATATCAGGTACCTATTTTATTTAAAATTCCATAATCTGTGCAATTTCCTAAATATGAATCAACAATTGGAATTTTATGTGATTATTAATTTAATGGAAGTATGAAAGTTTATTATAAAGACTCTTTTCAGGAATAGAATGCGCGTTTTTTAAACACTGCATCCGAATTTATTCGCCACGTGGCAACACTTTGACGCCACCCGCCCCGCCCGCTCGGCGTCCGCGCACTTAGCACAGGCAGCGCTCATCATTTCATTTCCGTCGGAGCCATCGAACTCGAAGGAGCGATTTGTTCAAGAACGTTTCGTATTGTTGGCTGCGGCTTAATTACTCCGATTTTAGTGAAGTGTTTGGTTTGTGCAATAGTGGTGTAAATGGATGAATTGTCAGAATCGTGGGTCGTGTCTCAAGCCACAATGAAAGTATTTCTTGGTAAGTACCTACTACCTATGGTTTTTTACTATGTTGTAGCTCGATCGGGTAAAAAGGCACAGAATTCTGTTATGATGCCTGGTACTATTATTTTAAATGCGACGGCGAACACTCGACGGTACGATAAGTACCTATAGGTATTCACATTTGAATATTTTGTTGATTTTACTATTCGATTTGGTTACAATTACCAAACCTATTGTTTGCGCGGTCTGTGCTCGTAATTTAACGTAAAACCAAGTTTAGACTTTCAAAATACTGTTAGGTTTATAACATTGCGGCATCAACCACTTCAGGCGCGTCGCTACCACCAAGCAAGAGTCGAGGCGCGGGCGGGCGCTGCGGTAGCGCTTGCATGTATAGGAGTGTGAGTGAGTGAGCTGTACTCTTATCTCACTTCTGTACATGCAAGCGCCGCCGCGCCGCCTTAGCCGCAGCGCCTGCGTCTCGACTTGCGACGCCGACGCGCCATCTCGGTCGCTTCACGGCCACGCGATGTAATGCAATTTACACAATTTTCTTTCAAATGTTAATATACCTATAGCAGTTCCTGACTTTATTATCACACATAATTATATCGCATGTTACTTTGACCTTGGCTGGGACCATGAATTTATAATAATTATCAGTTTCTTTTTCAGAAAACAAATTAGACATATCATGTCTTGATGGAGACGGGCTTTTGGAGATGAGGAATTAAGGCTCCTGATACCAGACAACTGACTAAGGGACCGAATCAAATTCAAGCAAGGCCTAAAAAAGTACAAGGATGAAATCGATACAGTACATTCTGTAAGTAACTATTTGATGATACCTACGAGGCCCTAAAGCCCGCGGCCTGCTGCCCCGGCCTGACGGCGCGCCGTCGCTGACATTGTAACATTTGTAACATTTGTAACACTAACGGCCGAACCCTTTATTCGAACCGCGGACAGGGCCTCTATTCAACTGCGTTATAACGATATCGTTTTTGACCTGTTTCCGTATTGTCAACGTTTTGATAACTCTTATGTCATTTACAATAATGACGACTGTGACATAAACGATTCTTAAACGTGTCAAACACGATATCGTTTTAACGCACCTGAATAGGGGCCCAGGTACTATTATGATATAATAATATATACACATACCTAACATCACACCTTCATTCCCAGACTGGAGTAGGCAGAGCTACAGAAATACCAACAACTCTAAAAAGACTTCTTTACCACATTTTGCATAATCAGGCCAAGAATTTACTAGTGTATTAGTGACAGGTTGCAAGCCCATCGCCTAACAGTACTACAAGCCTTTATTCCCTTAGTTGCTTCTGTCGACATCCACGGGAAGTCATGGAGTGGAACTATTTTAACCCGGCACCCGCAAGGGAATATATATTTGGTTAAAAAGAGCATATATGAATAATATGGTTAATTTACAGGCACTCATCAACAGTGGTTAAAAGTCAACCGCGACCCCTGGACGTTGATTGAAGAAAAATGGACAAACTCATGTGCGTACCGCAAAAAGAAAACTTATAATAGTGACGCTGCTACACTAGTAACAATAATGAATGAATGGCCATCAACAATCAATGGACATTGACTCGTAAGTGTTTTCGTTATTTTTAAATAAACATAATTATCCATTTTATAATGGTATTATGGATGGATGTAAAGTTACCTAAAGTCGGATTTCTAATCCGGTAAAGTCAATCAGCTGTCAAGCTGTCTGGCATACATGAGTATTATTCATTTTAATAATTGCAGTTTTAATTGTAAAACAAATATGTTATCACGTGTAATTAATTATATGGGATCCTAGAGAAATCGAAGGAACTCTTCGAATATTATGGGCACACCGCGCATATCGCGATTCGGGATTTTTTTATAGTAATTCATGCGTTTGCTCTTGGAGAGCACCATCAGGTGATGATGGAGATCACCTGATGAGGCCACATATGGCGTTAATAAATTTATATCACTAAAAATAATATAGGTATGTAAAAAGAATAAAGAAAATCCACCAATAAAAACAATCCGTTTTAGGTATGTACCAATTAAATCATAAAATCCAATGTATTAATACAATAGCAGTATGTATATGAAATTGAACATACAATATCTTAAATTATAATCAACTTTAGAAGTTGGTGCATAACAATTAAAACTGTTCAGGTACTTATAGAATATAATAAAATAAAAAAAGTTTACGTAAGTTTAGGCAACAACTTCCAAGTGATATCATTTAAGAAATTGTATGTTTGTGTGTTAAACTTTGTATAAATAATGAAATTGTATGAATACATTTGCTTTTAAGATTCAATTGGTACATGGAACGGATTATTTTTAGATTTTAGTGTTTTATTATTGTTTTTTTGAGGTGTAACTTTATATTCCCTTACCAATTTAGCTGTTTGTCACTTTAGCCAATTTCAATGTCTTCTGTCATTCATTAAGGGAACTTACTTGTGAAAGATTTTAGGTGGGATATCTCTGATTGGCAGCACAATACTAGGCTAATAACATTGATTAATATTATACGCTAATAATGCTGAACCTTTAATAATAAATTGTTTTTATTTTGTTTCAGATACTCGTGATTTTGCGCTGTGCAGTTTATTGGCATTTAAAATGAAACCAACTTTAAAAATAGTGAAAAGCGAAAAGAAACAATTTTATAAAGTGTCAATTGCGGAATCCAGTCAAGCCTTTGTAATGATTGCCAAGTAAGCATGAACCTAAATAAAAGGCACGTAACGTTACGCTAACAAGATGTGAAGCATGCAATGTTTGAACTATTTTTTTTTGTTTTAGGAGAATCAGAATAAGGTGCAAGTCCTACAACAGAAAAGGACTCGCATGCCAACCCATCATTGTCTGTGATGGGCTGTTGTGCATCTCGTTTCATCCCTATTCTTTGGTGCACCTTATCCAGGGACACACTTTAGTTATCTTTAATTCACCAACCAAACGGTTGCTAGTTTTATATTTAGAAATACCTACATACTTCACACGACATCTGACGATGTACATTGATTGTGTATAAATTACTTTTATTGGGTTTACGCCCTTTTATTTGACACAACTGTGGTACACTATAATTACTGTAGATTGATGTATTCGTTTTTACATACTAATGCTAAAGTCATTTAAGACTATGTAACTTAAACCGTAAAAATAATAATAAAAGCATATCTTGTTGCTCATACTCAGTTTAAAAATCAAGATATTATGGAAATATTAAAATAATTATTTTTTAAGTAACGCAAAATATACCACGAATTCGAAGTAATAAAGGTGTCAAATAAAAAAGTGTGAACTACTGAGAAACATTCTCCGCAGTTCGCAGTGCGAACAGATCGAAAATCCCAGTAGTTCGGAACCCAGTAAAACAAGTTTATTTTTAAGAGCTTTAGACATTAACTGAAATAATAACTATAGTGAAGCCTAAGAATTCCGTTCTGTTATTTCCGTGCGAAAGATTGTTTCACGGGCATGTCATTAAATGACGTAGGGTTAGCGTTAGCAATTAAATTGTATATTCAATACCAATGCCAAATTTTGTATGGGAGGCTGTGCTGACGTTGATTATTTTCAATTGTTTTGTATTTAATTTAAAAAGAAATAAAAAACATAAAAAACTTATTTTTTATAATTTAAACTTCTCTGACTACCCAACAATATTTTCTTATTTAACTTAGCATAAACGATATTGTTAACTTACAAGGTTGGGTACTAAAGTTTCATGCAATAGTATGTATATACAAATAAGCCAATGCATAAATTAAATATAGTCTTACGTTTGGATTATGGTTAGAATACTCGATTGACACTGTAGATAAGTATCTACTTATCTATTTAACCAAAAAACACTAGTTTATGTAAACACTATTGCATTTTTTTCTGTTCAGCCAGGTACACTTACACTAAATGATAATGATAATAATAGTAGCCAATATTGTCTGGTTAAGTACATAATAATATTAATAATAGATGTTGGTAGGTGGTATAACACAACATTCGTTGGATTTAACATTGTTTTGTTTGATAGAAGCAATCGTATTTATATTGGTTTATATTGGTTGTATTGGTTATAATTTAATAATACTCGCATAGGTGTATAGAATAACCAATATTGTCTGTTGAAGTTACCTAATGTAATAATAACTATTGGTAGGGTATACTAGCATTTGTTGGTTTTATCAAGGTGTTTTAGTAAATGTGAACCAAATGTTGCTGATGGTTACTATTGAGGGTGTTTAGAACCAATAGCTAATATTACTTCAACAGACCATTGGTTACTCTAAACACCTACAATAGTATTATCTAGCTATAACCAACAGCGAAATATGGTTGCTTCTACTTGAGCACCTCGATAAATCCAACAAATGCATTGGTATACCCTAACGACAGCTATTATTACTGCAACAGACAATATTAGTCATTCTGAACGCCTATACTAGTATTACCAACAGTTATTTTTAGTTGCATTAACTAAAACTCGTTGATAAATCCAACAAATGCTTCAGTATACCCTACCAACAGCTATTATTACTGCAACAGACAATACCGGTTATTCTGAACGCGTGTACTAGTATTACCGACAATTATATTTGGTTGATTTTAGTAAAACCCCTTAATAAATCCAACAAATGTTTTCGTATACCCTACCAACAGCTATTGTTTCTGCAACAGAAAATATTGGTTTTTCTAAACGCCTATACTAGTATTACCAACAGTTATTTTTAGTTGCATTTACTAAAACTCTTTGATAAATCCAACAAATGCTTTAGTATACCCTACCAACAGCTATTATTACTGCAACAAACAATATCGGTTATTCTGAATGCGTATACTAGTATTACCGACAATTACATTTGGTTGATTTTACTAAAACCCCTTAATAAATCCAACAAATGTTTTTGTATACCCTACTAACAGCTATTGTTACTGCAATAGACAATATTAGTTATTCTGAACGCCTATAATAGTATTACTGACAGTTATTTTTAGTTGCATTTACTAAAACTCTTTGATAAATCCAACAAATGCTTTAGTATACCCTACCAACAGCTATTATTACTGCAACAAACAATATCGGTTATTCTGAACGCGTATACTAGTATTACCGACAATTACATTTGGTTGATTTTACTAAAACCCCTTAATAAATCCATCAAATGTTTTTGTATACCCTACTAACAGCTATTGTTACTGCAATAGACAATATTAGTTATTCTGAACGCCTATACTAGTATTACTGACAGTTATTTTTAGTTGCATTTACTAAAACTCTTTGATAAATCCAACAAATGCTTTAGTATACCCTACCAACAGCTATTATTACTGCAACAAACAATATCGGTTATTCTGAACGCGTATACTAGTATTACCGACAATTACATTTGGTTGATTTTACTAAAATCCCTTAATAAATCCATCAAATGTTTTTGTATATCCTACTAACAGCTATTGTTACTGCAATAGACAATATTAGTTATTCTGAACGCCTATACTAGTATTACTGACAGTTATTTTTAGTTGCATTTACTAAAACTCTTTGATAAATCCAACAAATGCTTTAGTATACCCTACCAACAGCTATTATTACTGCAACAAACAATATCGGTTATTATGAACGCGTATACTAGTATTACCGACAATTACATTTGGTTGATTTTACTAAAACCCCTTAATAAATCCATCAAATGTTTTTGTATACCCTACTAACAGCTATTGTTACTGCAATAGACAATATTAGTTATTCTGAACGCCTATACTAGTATTACTGACAGTTATTTTTAGTTGCATTTACTAAAACTCTTTGATAAATCCAACAAATGCTTTAGTATACCCTACCAACAGCTATTATTACTGCAACAGACAATATCGGTTATTCTGAACGCGTATACTAGTATTACCGACAATTACATTTGGTTGCTTTTACTAAAACCCCTTAATAAATCCAACAAATGTTTTTGTATATCCTACCAACAGCTATTGTTTCCGCAACAGAAAATATTGGTTATTCTGAACGCCTATACTAGTATTACCGACAGTAACATTATGATTGCATTTACTAAAACATCTTGATATATCCAACAAATATATTGGTATACCCTACAAATAGCTATTATTACTGCAACAGACCATATTGGTTAGTCTAAACACCTACACTCGTATAACCAACAGTTACATTTCGATGGTTCTACTAAAGTACCTTGATAAAACCAATAAATGTATTGGTATACCCTACAATAGCTATTACTACTGCAACAGACCGTATTGATTATTTTAAACACCTTTAATAGTATAACCAACAGCAACATTTGGTTGTATTTACTAAAACGCCTTGATAAATTCAACAAATGATTTAGTATACCCTACCAACTGATATTATGACTTCAACAGACAGTATTGGTTATGCTAAACACCTAGACTAGCATTACCAACAGTTATATTTGGTTGCTGTTACTAAAACCCCAAAATAAATCCAACTAATGTTTTGGTACACCCGACAAATACATTTTGTTAATTCAACAAGCAATATTTGTTACTGCAACAGCCTAATGTAGTAGTTGGAACAAACAATTCGCTATAGATTACAAATAGTTTCGGTTTAACTTAACCCTAACAATCGTTACTTTAATTGACTTTCTTGTTAACATAACTATACAAAATACAAATTTGCATAATAATTATAATCAGTAATATTGTTAAATACGACGTAAAAAAATTGTAAAAAAGCCTCGGTTAATACAACCAATGTGTGTTTTGTTATACCAACCAATTGTAATTGGTAGATAAATTTAACTAAATTAAAGTTGGTTGTCGCAACAAATGTGGATTAGTTGTCATTACCGATAATATTTGTTACGGTAACAAAAAAACAGTTAAATTAAACAATTTATTGGTTAAGGTTACGATTTTTATTTGTAACAGTAACGAATTCAAATTAGTTGCATGAACAAAATTCCCTGTTGGCGCTATTTCTACATGTAACTTCGGTAGGTTTTCGGTTGGTCCAACCGAAAATTTCTCTCAGTGTAGGAACACCGGGTATTGTATTTAGAAAATTTCATTGGTAATGGCGAACGCGGTGATTCGATCTTCTCGAATTAGTATTATTATACACCAAACAAAAACACTACAGAGAAATAGCACAATTTAAAAAAGACACGAGTAAACAACAGGCAGTCTTACGGCTGTTTAGCCATCTCTTCCGTGTAATCTTAGATGGGGTAAGGTGACTAATTAAAACATTTTACACAGTAGGTGGTGCCAACTACCATACCAACAAACATATCAGAGATTCTTGTCTCATTAAATCATAATTTTATTCATTACTCACAACACGTCTCAAATAAATACTTAAACAAACTTCGGGCGTCGACGTTACGATGTTTCAGCTTAATTAAGATTTCTTATTAATGAAATATTCATGGCATTCACAATGTCCGCCGTCCGCGGGCCAGAGCAGGCGAACTGCATTTTTGAAATGCCAACGTAACTGTCTTCCTTTCGCGGCGTATTCCAACTTTTTTAATGGGAACTTTTTTCAGAATCATATTTGTAAAGGAATATTTTACATAGCCACGCATTGCGTTTTATTTTTAAACTTCGTTTATCTGCGGATTTTCAACGCTATGACTACAAATCTGGGCGGTGTTTCCGTATTGTCAACGTTTTGATAACCTCTTTATGTCATTTACAATAATGGCGACTGTGACATGAACGATTCTAAAACCGCCCGAGAATAGAGGCTCTGACTATTCTGATGTATTAAAAACTTATTAACAAAAAAATTCAACCGCCAAAAAACAATAAACCTTTTTTATTTAACCTTAATAAAATTCTGGTAACTGAATTCAGCTAAAAATATTGTGGGACCGACTTCAGTTGAACTGACCCACCCTGGCTGAGGTTTATTATTTTTTGCTTTTCAGTTTCCTCGGTGGTTGATTTTTTTTGTAAAAACTGTTTTATTATTGTAATTTACAATTCAGCATTAAAATATGTGAGTGAACTTTTTTCCTATCTGTAGGTTAACAAGTTTTTTCCAAATTTATTATGGGACCAATTCCGAGTTACACTATCCAATAAAAAAAGAATGAGTTGAGTCCCTCCTCAGTTCTTTCGTCGGTTAATAAAAAAGGGTTAACATATATCTACATAAACGGAGTATATTATTGTAACTCTTTATATTTATGTATTATACAGGGTTTTTTTTATCGTTGTACAAATTTTAACATATGATTTTGTATCGTTAGTATAATATTTTATTACAACAATATAACGAGTTAAAAAAAATGTTGCAAATTATCTCTCTTTTACTTTCTCGTGTGGACACAAAGTCACACTAGAAATGATGACATGGGTTGTCAAGCTGTAGGTATGCGATACACTGTATTGATATTCGAAATTAGAAATTTCATGTACAGCTTATCAGACAACAAGCCCCTCTCCTACCGATATTCTAAATTTGAAATTTCATTTATTAACTTACTTAACAACACTCCCCTCTCCTCGCACCAGTGCATTAGAGGGTCCATGAATATCGTTAAGTTAGTGGAATCATTGAATCGGCAATATCTCTAATAATTTTTAAGCTAGAGTAAAAATACCACAATAAGTGTTATTGATTAACAATAGCGAAGCAAATATTAAAATTTGTGCACCTATTAAAAAATTACCCAGAATAAGTAATATATTAGTATGAGTATTATATGTACGAGTATATGACGTATAAATGTATTGTAATATTTAAGTATTAGAAATAGATAGGATAATTATGTTAAGTTTCTAGTTTTATCTGTCTTCTTTTTCTGTGCACCCACTGAATAATGTAAATTTCTCATTGGTTATTTTTGGTCGACTGGTAGAGAATGCCATTAGGCATTAGGTCCGCCATTTGTACTCGTTTTTGTGTAATAAAGATTAAATAATTAAATTAGACTTAAACCCTTTTTCGCTTGATCTTCAGAAGACATTACTTTTTCACTATGACCCCAGAGTTATGTCAAATCCATATATTTTAATAGTTTTAGAATTCTATCCTCGGAATGCCATCTTAGTTGAACCTAAAACCTCTCGTTAATCGCATTGATCAACATATTAGTCATGTCCAAATGAGTTTAGACAGACAAAGATCAATTCCAAAGCAATTTATAATGCGTACACAGCCATTATAGGTCAATCTAATCCCCCATTGAATTTCATCCGTATTGCTGTACTGGGAAAACTAGCGACGTACAATGGAACAGCAAATCAGACGTAATTTGCTATACCTTAATTGAATAACTACCTTTTCTGTGAATGACCGACGACAAGAGTTATCGAGATGGGTTGAGGATGTTTAGAGGTTTGTGTTATCTTTTGAAGTTTAATAAACTAGCTGTTACCCGCGACTCCGTTTGCTTAGAAGTCGTTTATCGATTTTCTCGCAGGAACTGTTCTATTTGCTTTAATAGTTTGTAGTTAGCTCAGGGTTGGCAACGCATTTGAGGTCTTAGGATTATAGTCTTGAGAATTCAAATGTCTATGGGTCTCAGATTCCACTTACCATCAGGTGGCCTGAGTGCTCGTGTGCCTTCTCATTAACATAAAAAACCGTTTAAATTAAGTTTTTAGTGTATATCCATGAATGTTTTTCTTAATTCTCACGATTGAGTTAGACATAAGCAACCATCAACATCTTGAACTCCACTAACTGGAACAGAAAGTTAGCTCAAAATAGTTCTTAATCCACTTCTTGGTCGTTTTTAATTGCACCATACTTAAAATATTTACAAATAACGACACGTCATACTTTTACAAACATTAGCTGTCAGAAATTGCTGCAGGATCGTCACGCGACAAAGCTATAGCGGAAATTCAATTAAACAAAGTCAAATGCTAATTGCGAAAATATCCTCTTTAGATAATAATAGTCAAACACATATGACGACTCTATTGCATCTTGTTCTATTTCCGTATTTTGTTTTGCGATGATTAGTCCGAGCTATGAATCCATAAGGCAAAATTTTCATTTCATCTAAAGGCATTTCTCATCGCATGAGTTAATCTTTTTGGTAGTCCAAGTCTGCATGGGTCATACACACTCTTAAAAACAAAAGTTGTCTCCTGTGGTCAATGGTTAAGAGCTTGTGTGTATATAAGTTATGTTTTTATATGATAGGTCTAAACAAGTCCTGATGGCGCTTTTGCGGGAAAGGGCTTAGCCAGAAAATTATGCCATAAAAAACTTTAACTTTCGGTGTGACCACAGGAAAGACGGTAACCTAAACTGTGTATGACCCGCATAATCTACGTAATTAATGATTAAGATATCCTGAAGATGTCATACTGGTTATAGCTGAAAATAGTGTTCGATGGAATGAAATTCAATGTAATGATGGGTATGTAGTGGGAGTGATGATGATGAACTCACAGGCAACTCGAGTTACGAGTAGGTTGGTGCATCCTGAAGCTTGGCAACAAACTAAGCATTCCCTTTTGTTGCATTGGACACGTAACGGTAAAATAATAACACCTCAGTGTCTCTATTATCATTACCATTGGTACTGAAGGTGTATGGATGTCGGTTCGTGTTCTAGGTCTTTCTCACGACTCCAACCACGTATTATATAATAATAGGTACTATATGTCTTGTGTCTAAAGTATAGATGAAAAAAGCGGCCAAGCGCGAGTCGTACTCGCGCACGAAGGGTTCCGTATCATTATCTATACAACCACGGTGTCTGTATTAAGATCGAGCAAAAAAATCACGTTTGTTGTATGGGAGCCGCCCTTAAATTAAATTATGTATTCATAAAGTAAATATATAATTAAGTATTCTGTGAATATTTCAAGTGTCTACCCGTTGCCGTTTTAATATCGAGCAAAAAACGACAAAAAAATCACGTTTGTTGTATGGGAATATATTTTTTTTCGAGTATTCGTTGTTATAGCGGCAACAGAAATACATATTTTGTGAAAATTTCAACTGTCTAGCTATCGCGGTTCTTGAGTTACAGCCTGGTGACAGACAGACGGACGGACAGACAGCGAAGTCTTAGTAATAGGGTCCCATTTTTACCCTTTGGGTACGGAACCCTAAAAAGCAAAAGATAATGAGCATTGATCTCTGAAGGAGGCCTTCAGCCTCGAGAAGTTCCTATATTTTTGATTCAACAATCTGTTAGTCTGCGAAATATATGGAATTTAAAACATGTAAAATAAGAAATAAGTATCATGTGGCAATGAAATGTTATATAATGTACTGTTTAATTAGAATTGTTGGAATCCTTTTTGCCCGTTAATTCATTGCAATATATGCAGGTCGATTTAAAAAAAAAAACATTCGAAGATTTTATTAGAATTGGACCAGAAAAAGTTGCGCCGTAATTTTTGTAGCGCTTGTTGGGACTTTATTTTCTACTTAAGAGGCTCTATCTGATTAAATTATTGGAGAACGTTTTAAGCATTGATGTATGTCCATACCAAAACCATTTTTTTCATTGTATGATTATTGAGAAACTTCGATCTTCGACTTTGTCATTTTTTTAAACAAAAGTCATTCATCAACAAGCTGTATATATCAATCAAGCAATATAAATCTGATTATTTCATTCCAACTATAACAAAACAATTTATAGAAACTCTGATAAAAAATTCGTTATCTAGTTGATGTCAATTGCAAATGCCATAGAAATCGGACCATTACTTGAATAATGATTACAGGTTATGTTTGACAAACAAATTTGCAGACGCTCCAACTTTCTCATAACACAAGTAATTCCATTATCCTAGTAGACATGACACTGATTACTAATTAAACAAGAAGCCACTAAAAGTCTTAGCCTAGCGTTTGCATTATACATGTTTTCTTAATAGTTCGCTGTCTTTTCGCCGACAAATCTTTGACAAATGCATCGTTTCGCAACCTATTCTTTTGCTGGCCCGCTTTTTTTTCTGTATCTACAAATATTTAAGGATTTTCAAATTCAAATTCAAATTCTAGCATTTATTCGTGACAAATATAAATAATAATAAAATAAAACACAAACAAAATAAAAAATATAAAACAATAACACAATTTGCCACGAAATGGACCCTAAAACAAACCGTTTTCATAAAACTAACCTAACTTAACCTATAGAGTTCTACACGATGGTCCTGAAATAAATCCAGAATTATTTACAGTTTCGGAAAAACGTGGGTTTTCAAATGATGTTTGAGAAATTAATAATTTGTGAAACATTGGTTATTAAATGATACCCTTTCTTTATACTCGTAGGCATGTAAACGGGATCCCCTTTGTTTTTAGGTTAGCTTAAGCATGGGTTACGTAGGAAGGTAGGTTAGGTTAGACCTCTGACCCGTCTCAACGCCTGCCTTGGCGCAAGCCATGGTTGGCGGCGAGGAGATTCCACGTACCATCAGGTGGCCTGAGTGCTCGTGTGCCTTCTACTTAACATAAAAAATAATCGTCGGTGTTAATATCGCGTTACGCAGAATTTACATTTCATCGAAAGGCATTTCTCGCCGCGTGAGTTTTTTTTGCTAACGTCGCCAGTCCAACCTTATCTTACCTAGCCCTCTGCGACTGACGTGACGTCTATCAGACACCGCCAAAAAAAAACGCTTTATAGCGTGAAATAGGTCTGTATCGCTCAGCAACCTCTTCTAAAGACTCGGGGCATTATAAACTAACCTATGTTAAAAACTCCAGATTTTTTTACCTTGTTCAAGTTAATGTATTTTTTTATTTAGAAGCCCTTATACATGCTTATTATAAATTCCACATGAAAATTAAATAATCATGCTATATACTTTATAAACAATACTTATCATTGACCCATTAGTATTTTTTCTATGTTTTATCAAAAATGACGTCTGACAGACTCCAACTCAGTAGAATTTTTCTAAAAAAGTCACCACAGTTGCAGAGGGCTAGGTACGTATAATAAATGCTTAAAAGATTCTGAAAACATCATGGTTTCAACAGAAAATTGCGTTCGATGAAATGATACAATCGATGAAGTAAAATTTAATTAATGACGGGTCACCGTGTCAATAACTATTTCTACATAATAATTATTATAAAGGTACCTACGCAATCCTATAGCCACCACAAAACTCACATTCACATTTCACATTCCGTACAATAAATAAAATTTAGACATTATGATCAGATCGTGTCGTAAACAATGCAAAAAGTTCGTTAAAACTGATACCTATCGAGAGCGTGGGACCCGAATACATTATCCATTGAACGACCAATATCAATGAATAGAATCTTTTTCACTCGTATAGCTATTACTCTAATTCTTATGGTAATTGATGATTCAGTTATCTGTTCAATTAGGTGTGAAATAACATGAGATTGTCATAAGTTATTGCGCTGTTGGCATTATAGTGCTCGGCCGATAAAAAAATATAGTACATTATTGCCTAGGCGCGGAAAGTAAAGGATTATTTGGCGAGGTGGTTAGCAGGCCGAGCATTAGCGAGGCCTGTTAAAATACGAGTCAGGCAATCCCATTTCCGCCGAGGCGTATATAATGCTTTACGCTAAATTTGATGTATGTATTTGTAAACAGAATATCGACGAATTGAGAGAGAATCTCCTTTTGAAAACTACAAGACTGTATTGAGAATTCTCAATGACTCGCTGCCCGCCGCCGCACCGCGCGCCGTCTCAGAGCCATTTATTAAATCGGGTTTTTGGGATTTTTTTCATGGTCAATTTGATTTTACAGGCAATAGAGATCATTTTTAAATAAAATACGGACATGAACGAAAAGTGTTTTCATATGGTTTTTAGGGTTCCGTAGCCAAATGGCAAAAAACCGAACCCTTATAGATTCGTCATGTCTGTCTGTCTGTCCGTCCGTATGTCACAGTCACTTTTTTCCGAAACTATAAGAACTACACTGTTGAAACTTGGTAAGTAGATGTATTCTGTGAACCGCATTAAGATTTACACACAAAAATAGAAAAAAAAAACATAAATTTTGGGGGTTCCCCATACTTAGAACTAAAACTCAAAAAAAAAATTCATCAAATCCATACGCGTGGGGTATCTATGGATAGGTCTTTAAAAATGATATTGAGGTTACTGACATCATTTTTTTTTAAACTGAACAGTTTGCGCGAGAGACACTTCCAAAGTGTTGAAATGTGTGTCCCCCCCTGTAACTTCTAAAATAAGAGAATGATAGAACTAAAAAAATATATGATGTACATTACCATGCAAACTTTCACCGGAAATTGGTTTGAACGAGATCTAGTAAGTGGTTTTTTTTTAATACGTCATAAAAACATTGATCAAAGCTACAACGAACTTTTATATTAAGTATGTTACTTGCTGCTACGGAACCCTTCATGGGCGAGTCCGACTCGCACTTGGCCGCTTTTTATTAACAAGAAATGTTTCAACATGTTCGGGTCAAATCTTGCAAGGAAGATTTGAACCACTTCCCGGGGACCAATTAAGCTGAAATTTGGTATAGCATGTAACTTCGATAACAGTACAATAATATGGCATCATCGAGCTAGTCTGATGATGAAGTCGAAAGGTGGTGACAGGATCTCCACTATACTTAAAGTAGACAACAAAAACTTATCCCTTAAAGTTTTGCAGACTTTAGATCTAACGAAGCATAAGGAAACCAGTTTCTAAGCTAATCACTAGCACTAGAATAGAGTGCTTGTACCTAAACTTGTTCCAATAATACTAAACCACACAGTGAACTTAAGCCATTGTGTGAAAGCGAAAGTGACATCCCGTGGTGACAGTGGAAAACACTTCGAGGCATGATAAATTACGGGCTGTTAAGGCGATAGGCAATAGCTGCTGCCACGTTAAACCAAAAATAGAAATCTGCCTTGAATCATCGTGGTACATCGTGGTTGATAATGCAACGATCCTTTTTGAAGAGCATCGTAGCTCACACTAAAATAGGTTATGCATTGCCTAGACCATTATTAACAAAATAAATAAATAGGTATGGTTTCCCGGCAGTCACAATGATAGATAGATAGATAGATAAAAACTTTATTCATCCAACAAACAAGGCTCCTAAAATAATAATAAAAAAGAAAAGTAAAGTAAACAAAAACAATAAAATACCAAACCAAAATAACATGAGAATAAGCAAAAACATGCTAAACAAAGTAAAAAATAATAATAATAAAATAACCGTATAGGAAGAATGGTGGCTGCCGGGTTCGAATAGTGCTACTCCATGTCTTCCCGTGGATGTCGTAAGAGGCAACAAGGGAATTTAGTATTGTATTAGTTATTGTTCGAATTTCACTTCAACGAATGTATCATTTCATCGAATTTCATTTCATCGAACGCTATTTACATTCATAACGTAGGTTAGGTTAGGTTAGATATTTATGATACCCTGAAAACATTATGCTTTCAGCAGAAAATAGCGTTCGATGAAATTATAGACACCCGACCCACGATGCTAGTGGTCCCTGGTTCAAGTCCCGGTAAGGGAGGATATTTGTGTGTTGCGAACATCAGAAGAAGTTCTCATTCCGTTTAGAAACTAATAATAATAATAATAATAATATCACGGGACAATGTCACACAAATTGACCTAGTCCCAAACTAAGCTCTAGGCTTGTGCTATGGGTACTAGACAACGATAAACTTACTTATATAGAGAAATATATACTTAAATACATAGAAAACATCCAAGACTCAGGAACAAATACTCGTGCTCATCACACAAATATTTGCCCTTACCGGGATTTGAACCAGGGACCACTAGCATCGTGGGTCGGGTGTCTATAATTTCATCGTACGCTATTTTCTGCTGAAACCATAATGTTTTCAGGGTATCATAAATATCTAACCTAACCTAACCTACGTTATGAATGTAAATAGCGTTCGATGAAATGAAATTCGATGAAATGATACATTCGTTGAAGTGAAATTCGTCATAATGTTTTGTAATTGCAATTTACGAGTAGCGCCGCCGTATTCTCTGTAAGACCCGGCGTACTATAGAAGGTACATAATCAGGACAATTTAGTTTAAATTATATTTAAATGAGAATAAAGTTCATTTTTGAATAAAAAGCAAATGATTCAAAATTTAAAAGTTATTAAAGAGCCATTAATGTTAGATTTAAATAGCCACTTACAAAAATCACCCTGTTTGTAGGATGATGAGCCTCACGAGGGTTTGTGTAGGTCTGATAGAATGGTTTACGATCGACCTTCACTAGTTTCACTACATCCCACGGATAGTATGGAAAACAAGCTATCGCTCGCGGCTTCGTCAGCGTAGAGTTATTTATCGCTATATCAGTTTTATAGATGCAAAATTAAAATATATTCCCGGGACTCAAGCTATCTTCATCATACCAATTTTCATCGAAATCGGTTCAGCGGTTTAGCCGTGGTAGCGTAACAGACTGACAAATAGACAAACAGAGTTACTTCCACATTTAATTGTTACTAGCTTTTGCGCGCCATTGTCTGATCTTACCTTGGAGACAGGCTCCTCACTCCACCCCCCGCAGCCCGCCATGCCTTCCAGCAGTGTCAGCTCACTGAAACAAAAGAAAAACCATAAACGTTAGTAGGAAAACCTAAAAAAAAAAGTGGTGCTTCAGGTGTCTATGGGTGACGGTATTCGCTTATCATCAGGCGATCCGTCTGCTCGTTTTCCTCCTATTCCATAAAAAAAAAAACACTTTCAACACGGCAGCAAGACAAGGCATGCTTAAAAATATTACTATCATAATCAGTGGTGCATCTTTTTTTTATGTTAAGGAGAAGGCACACGAGCACTCAGGCCACCTGATGGTAAGCGGAATCTGAGACCCATAGACATTTGAATTCTGAAGACTATAAATCCTAAGACCTCAAATGCGATGCCAACCCTGAGGACTACGATGGAATGCCTCTATGCTAGTAATTTCCCCGGTTGTCTTATCCCCACACCGGGACAAAACAATTCGAACACTGTTGCTTGGCGGGTGGTTAATGGATAAGATGGTGGTAGCAATCCGGACGGACCCTGCACAGGGTCCTACCACCACTAAATACTCATTTTTGGCGCGCTTAAGGGGGAAATCACATCTATCAGCATCGATTCGCATTTTGTCCATACAGGGTGACATGGCCATTTTCAAGATAATATATATTAGTTACAAGAAACAAAAGCTATTTCTTCTTTGTTAACTTTCCCCTTAATTAAATCACCAACTTAGTAAATAATGGTTACCCTATTTTTAGAATCATACCCTCTGTGGATCCTATTCAGACTATTTTACTTTAATGACACTTCAGTTAAAGTGACAATTCTGCCGTCCTCAAACTAAAAAGCCGTTAAATGCAAGAGGGTCATTTTGAGTTATGGCCAAAAAACGTTTGAAACTATGTCTCTACAAACTGGTGCACGATATCGATGTAATTTTTTTTATAAACTAAGTAATGGGGGTTGCTTTATATTTTTATATGAATTTGATATTTTTTTACTCATTTTTTATTGGTAAAATCTTTAATTTTCCTTTTTAGCTATGGACCCGTTGAATTTAATGTAATACTTTACATAGCTTAATGACGGTTAAAGTATGTTTAGCGGCCTTCTAGCTCAGTAATTTAGGTTATCTGCGTTACATTTTACAAATATATCAAAAGTTATATAGAAAACATAACTAAAAGGCGGTTATATGACATAGCCACTTTTTAGCTATGTATGTCTACTTAAAACTATGCAAACATACATGACTAGAAAACGGCCACGCGACTTTAACTGCCTTCTAGTTAAGAAAAGGTAAATGAGGTGAAATCTGACATATAGTTTTAATATTCAATGCTTGAGAAAAAGGCAGTTAATTGCAGAACAAATCACAATAACTGCTTTTTTGTTATGTATTGCAATCAAAATATGTTTTTATATCCAATGACTTGGGGAAGTTACTGCCACAATGTTATTTGGATCCCTTAGAGGAGTGTGAAACTACATTATGCAAGGAAAAGAAAGTTGTGCTACCTGCGTAATACGTAAAATAACTGCAAAATTACTGTTTTATTGAATAGAGGGGTGTCCCAGAATTTTACGCAAATATTACGTATAAGAAAACCTCTTCCATACCGGTCAAGAATTTAGTTTTAACTTTCTAATAATATTAATTAACTTAATAGTTATAATGGTTTTCATGATACTGGTAAATAACCTTTCGGTACGTGATGTTTTTAGCCCTTGCTTCCGCTGGCTAAAAACATTATGTAAATTGTAATTCTAATACTTGAGAACTGTAAAGCTGGAAATTTAAATGCAGTCCTAAGAAAACTTATAACTCACTAGGTTAATTTACTGGTCAAAAATACACTACAACAGAACAGACATATTATTATGAGGTACAAAAAAGCAAAATTAGACCATATTTGTTGCACTGCACTGTGAAGTCAAATAGGACCCAGCTTTTGTTCTGGCTGCAGCACATGCTCAGTGCTGCATCCGAAGCAGCAGCGCTGGTTTTCAGCTGAACCCATATATAAATAAATACAACCTATAACCATAATAATGCGAGGGACCTTCAATAAGCTCTCGGTATTGATATTTTTCAACCTTTTTAGAAAACTTTTTAATACGGCCGCTAAGTATCATTCATTAAAATTTTAAAAAGTTAAATTCAAATATTCGATGGTTTGATTTTCTGCAATTACCTAATAAACTTGATTACAGGAGTGATTTGCAATGTTAATTAAATTAAATACAAATATCAGGACACGGATGGATTATGTTTATGTTTATGAATGTCATAAGTCTGCTTATTCACTATCTAAAATTCAAAAGTGGTCAAGTGAATTTAAACGTGGGAGGGAAAGCAACGATGACGACCCTAGACCTGCAGGGCCTGTCAAAGCTACTTCACAGGAAAATGTATAAAAAAGTGGAGAAAATTATATTGGAGAATGGTCGAGTGAAGGTAAAATCGGTAGCTCAAACAATCAATTCTTATTAATTAATGTATACTTCTACTGTATAACGATATCGTCCTTGACCCTCTTAACATTATCATACATAAGTTAGTGTGAAATGGGTGCCGCGAATGCTGACAACGCTTCAGAAAGATATTCCTGTTGCTTGTTGATCTGACTTTAACTGAGCTATGCAGTGAAAATCCTGATGAGGTACTCCAAAAGATTTTTACTGGAGATGGGTTCATCATTACGGCCGAAAGAGCAAACAAAAGTCCATGCAGTGGCACATTAAAGGAACACCTCACCCCAAGAAGTTCAAGGTCGTCCTTTCAGCTGACAAGCTCTTTGCCAGAACATTCAGGGATTTTGAAGGAATATTACTGATAGATTATAGAGATAAAGCGTGTAAATATCACAGGACAGTACTACGCTAATATTTAACGGCAGTTAAAGAAAGTAATCAAAGAGAAGATGCGGGTAAATTACCCAGGAATGTTCTGCTTCTGCCCGACAACGCCCTTGTGCATGCATACTGCTCATATTGTCGAGGCTGTTGCTTTTGAATCTGGGTTCTAAACTATTATTCACCCACCGTATAGTCCAAACTTGGCCCCCAGCGACTTCTTTTTGATTCCTAAACTTAAAAAGGTTCTGGGCTGAAATCGATTTTCTGACGATGACCGTTGAATATGTCGTAGATATATTATTTAAAACTAGGTCTGAACGTTTAAAAATATCACTACATAATACAACAAAATACATACCTCATAAAAAACAAAGTCGCTTGCCGCTGTCTGTCCCTATTTATGCCTTTAAAACTACAAAACGGATTTTGATACGGTTTTTTTTAATGCATCGAGTGATTCAAGAGGAAGGTTTATATGTGTAATAATTTAACCCGGAGCGAAGCGAGGGCGGGTCGCTAGTACTTAATATTGCAATAAACGACCCAAATCAAGATTTCCTGAGTACCTCGGATGGGTACGAAATTGAACCGATTGAATTTGGTCACTTAGAAGAAAAGCAAGCTGTAACATTATTTTTTACCCATATCAAGTAGAACTTGTACACAATTTCGAAATTTTGTTTAACTGCGCCCACTTTTGAGAACATGCCACCTTGGTCGAAAGAATTTATTTTTCCTGCACGAAAAGTCAAAAGTTGTTGAATGAAAAACGAGAAATGTAGTGATGGCTTAGAAAGTATGAATTTATTCTGAATACGTCAATATTTTGGAATAATAGTTTAATGCAATTTACTTACGTCATTGAGAATTGAATATCAAATAGAATTACGAATTATAGGTAATTTTAGCCAAGGGAGGCAAAGGTAACATTTTTTATAAGAATCATTCAAACCTTAATACCTGTAAACTAATTAACTGATAAGAAAATTAAAACTAACTAACGTATTATAAACTTAAAACTATGGGAATGTAATAATATTTACGTCAATATCTGGGGCACCCTATATGTTATAAACTTTGGGTTTAACAGCGAAGTTTTACTATAAAGAAAATAAAGAGACTAAATTCGCTACAATACGGTTTATGGATTATTTCTAAATACCCAATATTTACTGAGATACAATACTTGGAACTTGCAGAAAAATTCAAACGAGACTCTTGCGCGGGGGTCACCTTGCCGCCTTCTAGTTAGGCAATATCGTGTAGCTGTGATTTAATTAAGCAGGGATATATTTTTATTACTATTATTGCTAGCTTATAAAGCCGTGACGGCATTTTTGGTATGTATTTTGATAAAATTAAATTTTATTTACAAAACAATAAGGTGGTTATTGGACATTAACCGCTTTTTTCTTAAGTATACACCGCCGGATTGACCGCCTTTTAATCTGTGACCTCTTTGCAGGTGAGTATTGTGTTTGTAAGCTTTAAGGCGGCAAAAGTCCAAAAGCTGCTTTTAAGTCGTTGAAAATCAAATAGCCGCCTTTAAGTCTTGTACATTATTACGTAAAATTGGCAGCTATCAACCTTTAATCACCTTCAAGTTAAGCAAATGTCAAATAACTGCCTTTTTAGTAGCAATAGCCCAAAAAATCGTCATTTAGCCGCTAGAGCGAAGGCTGTATCTCGGTGGTTTTTAAAGATATTGGCACCAAACCTAGATAGATCGATAGCTAATAATTAGCTGAATCGCGCTGTATAGATAACTCAAAAAGGTCGTATGATCCTTTAGTCGCCTTTTAGTTTAAGGACGGCAGAATTCAAGTCAGTCATTGTCAATAAATTTGTTTTGATAATTACGTGATTAAGTCTGAATACGGGATTCCGGTAACCTTCGGGGAGGGAAGATGGCCGATTGAAAAATGCCCGGCTTTTACTTTTGATTTATTCTGTTTACTGATTTACTCTATTCACTTGACATTGGCGAAATCACTGTGTGGACCGCCATTAGTTAAAAAAGAAGAAGTAGAAGTCTGAATACTACATCTAAACACCTACAGACCTATATTGTTAGGATCCCACTTTAATGCCTAATTAAGTTATACTTTTGGTCACGTCTTTGATGTCACCTTGTACAAAATAGCTACTTTGTATGCAGATGCGTACGCATCTATTCTCCTTTCGCATGCGTACGCATCTTCATAAATAACACACATTTTTTTTATTTTATTGTTAGGTCTACAAACTACATAGATGGTACACCGGGCTTAAGTAATATAGTAATATTGGATAGCTATTACAAGTAACATTTTGTGTACATCCTAAAATAGTAGACGCATCATGCTTAAATAGAAAACAGTACTTAACTTAAATAATAATTTAAAATTAAATATGGATTAATTTCTACAGTATACGAATGTAAGAAAAATCACAAAATAGAAAGTCATGTGCGAAGAAGCTGACACTTCAAGTTTGTTTTAGCTTTACTTTAACTGTGGCTAAGGAACAGAGAAATATATCTAAATTAGATTTGACACTACTATATGATGCAATCATTCTATACAGAGGCGCATGCTTGCCTATGTTAGTACGACAATGAGGAAGAGCAAAAGGCTTTCTGTTGCACAGACGACTGCCCCCGCGCGGGACGACAACCTTGATGTTTTGGATTTTCTATAGATAAAATGCGAATCGGTGCTGATAGATGTGATTCCACCCTAAAGCTACGTCTCCACCAGAGCTGTGCGAGGTAGCGGAGCGGTGTGCGAGGAAAATATCCACCAATAGAATACCTAGCCTCGCTCAGCGCAGCTCTCCTATTGGTGGAATATTTCCTTCGCTACTTCGCACAGCTCTGGTGGAAACGTAGCCTTAAGGTGCTTTACATTGGCGGGGCGAGATGAGACGAGGTGAGACGAGGATACAAATTTGTGTTGAGAAATTCCCTCCTCTCGCCGGTGGAAAAGCACCTTTAGGCCCTCTGCTCTATACTCTTTCCTTTTAAAGTTATTGAAAATTCATATTGAAATTTTCGAGTCAGGTATACACTTGACGCTTTGGTTATATAAGGATCCTTCCATGCCTTTAGTTCTTATTCTTACCACCAGGTGGCCTGTGTGCTCGTTTACCTTCTCTATGCAAATCAAAATATCATAGAACGTACTTAAAACTATGCTTATTTCTGCACAAAAACACGCCAGTGTTATTGTTCTTAAAAAAGCTATGTAACGGCTTAACTACCTTTTGACACTAAATACCTTTTACAAACGTTTTAATTATCCTTTTAGCAAAGCCGCCACACGGCACCTAACATGGTGTGTATAAAATAGGTCTCTCATAAAATGCTTAGTTTAACGACTTTTTTATCGCTCCTTAGCTTAAATGCTACGGGAAATTACTGCGAAATCAGGAAGCAAGCAAAGGTTAATATAGCTACAGATGGTTGATGATTTTTTAGCATACTCATTCATTTATCCACTTATCATTATCCACTTAGGCGAACAACGAAATCAAGCCATGAAAAGTGGCCTTGAATGACGTCGCTTATGTTATTTGTCCCTTTCTTTTCATCCTAAAGAAAGGGACAAAAATAGTAAGACGCCATTCAAGGTCACTTTTCTTGGCTTCAAGGCGTTGTTCGCCGTGCAGTCTCCAGTGTTATAATTATACAAGCTTCTTGTTATGAACCAAAAGCCATCTCACCGATTTGAGTGACATAAAAGTCAGTTCTAATTGTCATTTATTAATAAATGTTTAATGTGTTGCGACTAGACTAAAGCGCGTAGAGCTAAACATGGGGTTCTGTTAGTTAGTCTACAATAGCTGTCAAGAAATTTATACCGAACAATTTTGTCCTCGCGTGTAAACCAATTTGTCGAATAATCCTTGAAAGTAACTCTAAATAACTCTACATTGCCTAAATATACCTTAACAGGATTAAAAGCCATTAATTATAATTAGCATTAAATGTGTCACATATGAACGCAAAGTAACTAAATTAAAAAAAAACTTTTCACTTCAGCACCTCAAAAAGGGTGGTTTTGCTGTTTGAAGACAGTGAGCAAAATTCGATTATGCTGCAAGCGTGAGACAAAGTAACTTTTTAATTTTTGTTCACAACATAAAGGTGGTCGTGGTGCGGCGCGCGGGCGGCTGGGGGATGTCGTTTTATATTTACCACGTTGTCTTTTTTACCTTAAGGTTATATTTTGTCGCTGCTGAGGTAAAATTGGATGTGCAACACGAGACCAAAGTTATTCGCATCTCGTGTCTTTGAATCCCTCGCTGCACTCAGGATTCTAACCTAGAATCCTTCGCTTGCTCGGGATTGAAAATAACCATTCTCAGCAAAAATCGACTTAGCTCTCTTGTTGTACAAATAACTATTGCTTTAAGTCTAGAAGTGTATTATAATTTTACCAAGGATACATACATACATAACGTCACGCCTTCATTCCCAGAGTGGGGTAGACAGAGCTACAGAAATACCAACAACTCTAAACAGACTTGTTGATAATTCTGTAACCACATTTTGCACAATCAGGCCAAGAAGTTTACTAGTGTATTAGTGACAGGTTGCAAGCCCATTGCCTAACAATACTACAAGCCCTTATTCCCTGAGTCGCCTCTTACGACATCCACGGGAAGACATGGAGTGGCACTATTCTAACCCGGCAACCACACCAAGGATATTCATGCTATAATCAAGTTTTATAATCCCACTTTCCCTGTCGGTGTTCTGCATATTTTAAAGCAAACCAGTAACCGTCTGTGACAGAGTTTCATTCTGGTTTGGTATAAATAAATGGACTTTTTATAGCCTTCTTGCAGGCAAATGCAAATGTAGTGAATGGAACCAACGATTTTCAGACGAGCCTCCTTTATTAAATAAATAACCTTTTGTTTCGCGACTTCACTCGCCGTTAGTTTTTAACTTCTGACCATAAGTGTGCTAACTCGGGGCACCTTCTAGGGAATTGATATCGATAAATAAGATGTCGATATACATGTTTATTTATGAACATCCTCTGCTGCTCTTAAGATAAACAGTCCATGTCCAAAAGTCCAGTGGCCTTTAGTCATAGTCTTATAAAAGATGAATAAATTACAATATCGTTCATGAATCACAAAACGAATTTCGTTCTAAATATTTGAAGAATGCCACGTTGACCACGATGGACGTTGAGAGAAGGTTTAGTACCTAATTTAAAATGGGAAATTTCATCTAGACGGCATTCGTTACTAAGGACAATATGGAAAAAACATTGATCAAAATACAAAATTGAATCATAGGTTTTTGTATTTATTTTAAAATGTAAAGGGAATAAATAATATTTATTAATGTTGGATAACATCCTGAGGCCTAAAATGGTCGTGTTAATCGATGCGGATTCACGTGGATAACGCATCCGTCACTCTCGCACTGACATATTGGTCAGAAAGTGAATGTGTTATCCACGTTTATCAACATCGATAAACACGACCATGTTAGGCCCCCTGGTCTCGACAGTAACATTGATATAACTTTCATTCCGCTAACCTTCGGGGAGGGAAGATGGCCAATTGAAAAATGTCCGGCTTTTGATTTTTATTTATTCTGTTTACTGTTTTACTCTACTCACTTGACATTGGCGAAATCACTGTGGAATATCGCGGCGGACCGCCATTAATATAAAAAGAAGAAGAAGATATAATTTTTGGGGGGGCCACAAGGTTCATTTTTAGTCCTTTGTGGTGAGAGTACCGACCAAGGATCTGTCGACCTTTTTAAAGAAGGAGTTCTGGTCGAGGTGAGTCAGCTGACACCGCGAAAGTGTTTTAGATAGAAGTTAAGTTAATTTTAAATGGAATTTGAGCAAACATTTAAACCAGAAGTAGGTTGTATATGTGGAATTTCGTTAATAACTCTAATACATAGAGCGCAACTTATTTCTAAAGGTCCCATCGAGCAGCAATGTAGTTGAAACTTTGTCAGTTGAAACAAAAATGTAAGTGACAGTTAATGCTGGTTAACTGGGCTATTTCTAACACATAATGTGGCGAATTAATTAGTATGAATAAAACCAAGCCATAACCATGGAGCGTGCCTAATACTAAAAGTTGACTGTAAGTAATGCGTCAGAAAGTCTACAGTTTCAAAATTTGCTACCTATCTACAAGTTGTCAATCACTTGTCTTAGAGCTCCATCAGTAACCGTTTCTAACAACCTCAATCAATTAGAGGAAGCCATCAAGAAATTACTTAAATTGTCCTTGAAACCCGTTACAGCAAAGAATCTGCCACAAAAAGGCTATAAAACACCCGTTACACTGCCTACAAGTAAATCTGATGTCAAGCAGGCCGGTAAATTTTATGATAGCTATATAATGCGGAAATCTTCAACCAAGCCTGGGAGTGCCAATGACACACATGGGCGTCTTAGATGCATACATATGACGATCACGGGCCTCGAATGCCTATTGAATTGTATATGGTATCACGAAAGCTGGCAGCTAATTAAATTGTTGGACACGCTTACTGAAGCCCTGATAGTTTTAATGTCAATGGATGAATCGTGATTGACTTTCTGTTGTTGTTTTGAAATTGGTTATAGTCCGTTTCAAAAGGTCCTGTAGCCCTCAAACTTTGAAACTATGGAAACATCTTCCCTCCACGATGTTTCCTCAGCACTCCCCTCCTTTAAACACGACTTAAAAAGTGTTCACTGCATAGGTAATGTTTATGGGCGACACGGTGACTTTCAACCGTCGTGGTCCGTCTGCTCGTTTGCCTTTTATGGGTATATTAATTCTTAGTTACTACATGTGGAATGTTACAAATGTTTTTTCTCAATCACGTATCGATGGCGGGTACTGCCTAATTATCTGCTCTATTATAATTCCAAATTGATCCAAATCCATGATTTTCATAACAAAATTACGAACGTGGTATACACGTATGTGGTGTGAAACTGATTGATAGAGTCAGAAATAACAAAATCAGGGAGAAATGTGGACTGAAAGAAGATGTAGTTACTAAGATTGAAAAGGGCGATGTTTTGGTCATTTGGAGAGAATGGATGGAAGAAGATTGACGAAAGAGATATATAGTGCGAAAGTGAGTGGAAGGATAGGAAGGGGCCACCCTAGGCGTACTTTTTCGAATCAAATCGGAAAAATTCTGCAAAAGGGCCGTATCCTTAGTACCCGAAACTAACGTGCTTGGTGTATGAATATGGAAGAAGCGAAAGAGATTTTTCAGGATCTTAGCACGTACCAAGAAGTGGTCTCTGCCTACCCCTCTGGGAAACAGGCGTGATTTTATGTATGTATGTACGTAATTACGAACGCATCCAACTTGACCTAATCAATATATAGCAATAAAATCATTAAAAATAAAAAGCTCAAGCATAATAATAGCTTTAAATCAAACATTTTGAACATTAAATATTCTGAATTTTCAACATAATTATTTTCATCCTTAGTGGATTTGACACAGATTGTTAAGTAGATAGTATTAGTGCTGTCAAGGTTGCTAATTCAGGCTCCTTTTTATCTTGGGAAATTCTACACTAATAGTATTATAAATGCAAAAGTTAGTGTATGTATGTGTGTTTGTTTGTCACTCTTTCACCCCGCATCGGCTGGATGGATCTGGATGAAATAGGGAATGGAGATAGCTTATATACGGGATTAACACATATGCCACTTTAAATCTCGGATAATTTAAGTTCCCGAGGGAATAACGATAGTCGAAATGGCAGGCAGAAGCTAGTAACATATTATATTATAACATTCGATTCAAAACATTATCAAAATACAATTTTATTGAAAAACTACTACCACTTATTATATATACTAACTTAACTACTACAATCAGCCTTATAAACAGCACCTTGTCGTTTTAACACCTGTACAAATTAGTGTACCAGTTCAAATACGACGTTAAAGTGACAAAGAAATTAAGTGGCTGGCAGTACTAAAATTGTTTGTTTGTGTCCGTTTTTGATATTTTCTGTCTTATGTTTTTGGGTAAGGCTAAGGGAACTTTGCCTCTTCAGCCAAAAAGTTGGGCGTTAAAAGTTTCGTGCGAATTTATATTTTATATGACTCAATTTATTCCATTTGATTTTCTTAGCTAGGCACAATTTGTTGTTTTTTTCTATTTAAATAATCATGTGGTGTAACATTCCGTGGTCTCACCTGGTGGTTCCAACGGAAGCATTTTTCTGGTACGTATTTCTCTTTCATTTGTTGATGTTTGTCACTAATAAATGTGTTTTCTTTCTTTATTTCTTCTTTTCTTTCTTTAAAATAAACACCCAGGAAGATAATTTTTATCATAAAACTGAATAATTATAATCGAAACTGGGCTAAAAGTCAACGGACTTTAAACTTTAAGCCAACAATCAGGACAAAATACAATACCGGGGCAAAATACCGTAACTGCATTAATATTGCTGCTGTAATGTTGGTCACCATGATTCTTGGTAGCCATAAACCACGTCATTGTCTATGGCACGAATGTATAATGCCTTTGTTTGGAAGCGGACTGATATATGATCAAACTTAAACAGCAATTAATAACTTACGTGTAGCTGTAAAGGGTTGGTTGTAAAACTAAAGCTAAGTTGAAGCTGATTAGATTTAGACAATTTAGAATTTCCGCTTAGTGAGATAAATTTATTACTTACCTAACCAAATTGTATGGATTTTTGAAAATCCGGTAAACAATGTATGCAGCTTCTGGGTTTTAAAATAAACACTGAATAAGTAAACACCAAGTTCTGCAAAAAGGTAAGATACTAAATTATTAAAACAACTAGCCCGGCGCACGCGTATCACTCTTGTAGTTGTCCTCCCTCCCTCACTCACTCACTCTTCGTTCGCAGCCTTTTCAACCCTTTCATTCAATCATCTCAATCATCGGTCTATCATCTTCTTCTTCTTTTTTATTAAATGGCGGTCCACCCAGTGATTTCGCCAATGTCAAGTGAATAAAGTAACTTAGTAAACGGAATAAATCAAAAGTAAAGGCCGGGCATTTTTCAATCGGCCATCTTCCCTCCCCGAAGGTTACCGGAATCCTCGGTCTATCATCTAATACGCTCACTCCTACATGTATATCATATCATGATGATAATATACAAGAGTAGGTACTGAGATATTGTAACCTTGAGAAAGATGAAAGACTAGTGTTTCCAGCGACTCCATTCGCGTAGAAGTTGTTTATCGCTTCCCTCCGGAACCGTCACACATGTCCTTCCCTGGGACTCTATCTCCATAATAAATTTCATCTTTCAATGATGTCTACTTAGTCGTGATAGTTTCCCTTAAAAATTCGTTATATGTCCTTTTATTGGCATTTTATTGTACCACTTTGTTGGCGTGACTAATATGCATTTGATTTATGCGTGTATGGACTATAAGGAAATATGCAATGGCGATGTATAAAAATGTCCACTTGAATCATTTCGTCCCTGTATAATTTTGACAAAATATAACAATGTCCACATGTATATTAGACGACATATAAAATTGTTGCGATTGCGACAATAGAATAAAGAAAATTATGACGATGTATAAAAATACTTACATAGTAGTCATTTTTAGGGTTCCGGAGCCGATTGGCAAAAACGGAACCCTTATAATTTTGTCATGTCCGTCTGTCCGTCTGTACGTCACAGCCATTTTACTCAGAGCCTATTGGCACTATATAGATGAAATTTGGAGGATAGATGTATTCTATGAACCACTTTACAATGATATAGTAAAATTAAAAAAAATATATATTAGGGGTGGCACTCCATACATGTAACTAGGGGAGGAAAATTTTTTTTTTGAGTTACATCAGCGTGTGGGGTATTTTTAGATAGGGCTTCCAAAATGATACGGTTTTTAAGTGTTTTTTTTTCGTAAGTGAACAGTTGGCGAGATATACGCTTCTAAAGTCGTAAAAATTCTGTCCGGGTGGGTAGCTTTTGAACTGTTAAATAGAACATTGTAATAAAAATTACAGTAGTAGAACATACGAAATACTTCCAACCAAAATTGTTTTGAACACGATACGCTGTGTAGTTTTTGAGATTTTAATTAAAAAAAAAGAATTTTAACCATGAACGTTCATCCCAGCTACGGAACCCTTCACTGTGCGTGACTGCACGACTTGATAAGACTTAAACCTTTTGAAGTTAAGGCTTTCTAATACTCAGACAAATTTATGTTTTAAAGGTAGTCATTTTTATGCATCGCCATATTTTCTTATAGTCCATACACGCATAAATTATGCATATTCATGCCTAATTACAGCTTTCTAGTAATAAGAGTCTCTGCGCTAGGCTGCGGACGGACAGACGGACGCACGGACATGGCGAAACTATAAGGGTTCCTAGTTTGACTAAGGAACCCTAAAAACTACTTCTACGCGGGAAGACTAGTTCTTAATATTTCTCAAAGTTCTTCTTCTTCTTCCTGTGCCTCTCCAACTAGTGAAGGTTAGCAGTCAGCTCCGCATATTTCACCCGGTCTTTGGCGAGGTTGAAAAGCTCCGCGGCACTTGTGTTCTCAAAGTTCACACAACGTTAATATGACCCCTGGCACGCACGACAATATCATTCTTGTATTTGTTTCCGTGCAATCACGACTTCGGATCGTGATCAACTGTTGCTGTTTAGTTTTTCTATGACTCAGTTTCTTTCTGGGTTCTCGACGATAGGTCACGTCCAAGTTGTTTGATTTGAATAGCATTTTTTGTGTGTATCCCGTGTGGTTGCCGGGTTAGAATAGTGCCACTCCATGTCTTCCCGTGGATGTCGTAAGAAGCGACTAAGGGAATAAGGGCTTGTAGTATTGTTAGGTGATGGGCTTGCAACCCGTCACTAATAACACTGGTAAACATCCATATGTGACAGGTTGCAAGCCCATCGCCTAACAGTACTACAAGCCCTTACTCCCTTAGTCGCCTCTTAAGACATCCAGGGGACGACATGTAGTGGTACTATTCTAACCCGGCAACCGCACAATCACTGGAGTGTTGACCATAATAGGTGTTTACCTTACAAATACATAGAAAACATTCAAGACTCAGGAACAAATACTCGTGCTCATCACACAAATATTTGCCAATAGCGGGAATCTAACACAGGACCGCTAGTTTAATAGGCAGGTTACTAGGCTAAATACGTCGTCGATAATCGAGAAAATTCGAAAATAAACACAGCTCTAAAGGTGCAAGCGATAAAAAAGATTAAAGCTCTAATTATCTTTGTATATTAAAGCAGTTTACTTTTTCTTCTTATCTGTTTCTCGGATGTATATGTGTCAGGACCAAAAAGTGGGACCATAGGCGCAGTTAACCATACAAACAACGAAGACGGAAAAAGTTCCGTTGTGCGATGAAAAGTATCCTTACAATTGTATGGCTAATTTTCGTCGTACAGTCGAAGTCATAAATATGTTTACACTTTAGTAGGTACCTTGTCACTTTCATTCACTAAGACGATTTCATATATAACTAGCGACCCGCCAGCGGCTTCGCCCGCTGCATTTTTTTTATATCACTTAGGGGTATGAAAAATAGATGGTGGCCGATTCTCAGACCTACCCGATATATACACAATTTTTTATTAAAATCGGTCCAGCCGTTTCAGAGGAGTTCAATAACGTACACCGTGACACGAGAATTTTATATATTAGACTAGCGACCCGCCAGCGGCTTCGCCCGCTTCTATTTATATTTTCATATCACTTAGGGGTATGAAAAATAGATGTTGGCCGATTCTCAGACCTACAAGATATGCACACCAAATTTCATAAGAATCGGACGAGCCGTTTCAGAGGAGTTCAATAACGTACACCGTGACACGAGAATTTTATATATTAGATTATATGTAATTGTCTCAGTGAGTAAAGTGACATCGTACTAAAGTGTAAACATATTTATGACTTCGACTGTACAACAGAAAAGTTTCATAGAAAACTTAATTGCTTGATTTAGCGTGTCCAACTTTTTGTTTTGTTAATTTGTGTATCCTCTTGGATTGTCTTTGCCTATTTTTACTTAGAATAGAATAGAAATAATTTTATTGACAATATTTGACACAATACATATACAACATGAAAAATTAAATAAAATAAAAATGAAGTAAAATAATATCAAATAGTGTCAAATGGGGTACCACTCAGCATGAAGCCGTGGCGTGGCGAGCCACTACCCACGACGTTGATTTTCTGTGGCCCCTATTTGAGTAAAATCACGAATACCATTACAAAAACAAAATAAAGAAAGAAAGAAGGAGAAAAAACAAACTTTACTTACTTCAGGGTTAACTGGAAGAGATCCCACATGGCATAAGTTCGCCTACTACATTATCTTTAATGATGCAAATATGTCTCATAATTGTTTATGTTCAATTAAGACTTAAGTTGCATACATACAAGCCATAAAAGACTTGACTCCGTCTCAGGCAAAGTGCGTTGATAATTCAGGTGGAAACGTTAATGCTGCAGATTTCCATAAATACAAACTAACTGGAATACGCATCGACATCACTAATAGCTTTAACCCTAATCGCTATCGATATCCCCAATGGCTGAAGCTATTCGTGCTACCAGACCGTATTCAAATAGCCTACATTCATATGAGCTGCGTTTTTAATGGAGTTGGCCCAGATACGAGCTAACTGCGCGATTTGTTAGAATTTGCGCTGCAGTTTTTTTGCAGTTTGGTGTCTAACTGTTGGGATAGTTTTTCAAGGTACACATTTGCTATTTTTTATTTTATGTTAAGGAGAAGGCACACGAGCGCTCAGGCCACCTGATGGTAAGCGGAATCTGAGACCCACAGACATTTGAATTCTCAAGACTATGATCCTAAGAGCTGAAATGCGTTGTTATTTGCTATGCAGATGGAAATATGAGTCATGTTTGTAGAATACATGTTAGTTCTAGTTTGGGTTCCGTACCCGAAGGGAGCCCGCTGGGATCTTATTAATGTGATTATGCTGTCCGTCCGTTCGTCCGTCCTGACTTGAAAAGCCGTAAGTTTTCAACCGTAATAAATTGCGGTTTTTTTCCGGAATATGTGTTATAAACGCGGATTTAGTAACAGTTCCCCATACAAGAAACATGTTTTTTCAACGTATTTTTATTTTTGTTATATAGTAAAAACAGTAAAACATACAAAAGTCCAATTTTGGTACAATTATCCTACTCGTACTAATATTATAAACGCGAAAGTTTGTAAGTATGGATGGATGTTTGTTACTCTTTCACGTAAAAACTACTGAATGGATTTTGGTGATATTTGGAATGCAAACAGCTTATACCTTGGATTAACACATAGGGTACCTTTCATATCGCTATTCCCTTAGGAACTGATTTATACGCGTACAAAGTCGCGGGCGGAGCTAGTTATTAGTTGCAAGTTGCATGGGCTCCCGCTGATTCAATTTGATGTCGAATCTTGTTCTATTATTTATTCTATGGTCGAATTTAAATTGGATTGTAATGATAGATACTGTGTGGCGGTACGGAACCCAACTCGCACTTGACCGTTTTTTAATGTTTATTTGTTTAATGATGATAATCTATAGAAATGTATGGAATTGACATGAAATAACTAGCACTAGCACACACAGAATAAGACCTAAAGACATTTTCAATCTCAAGTCCCCTATCATAAGACCGCAATCCTGAGACTGCAAAAGCGTTGCCAACCCTAACAAAAACGGAACGCTACGCTAGTAATTTTAGCCGTCTTATCCCCACACCGGACACCCAACTAAACTATTTATCAAACATCAAAACTAATTAGCTCCGTTCAGCCTCACAGCTGATTGGTTTAGAGCAACACGTGGTACAACGGCGGTGTAACAGCACCTGTAATAAGTTACGGGATGTTGACTGAGACGAATGGCCGACCTCGATGCGCGATCCGCAATACTCTCACGGGCGTAATAGCCATAATTCGACGGACTAGTTTGACACTTCACTAATGTTGCCACAGTAAAGTAAGTTTACGACAAAACTAATCATTGAGGAGTTGACAGTAGTGCGTGAAGGAAACCCCATGTGCTTCTGTTTTGGACTAAACAGAAGTACATGGGGTTAATACTCTTTAAAAATCATGTAATATCCATGGATTTCTTAAAGGATTTAGATAAAGAGACATTTATTCTCAACAATACAAAATTACACTACACAGATACAAAAAGAACAAGACAGAGAAATTGTTGCGAAACGTTCGCAACTCAGCATTAACTAGCCGTAAAGCCAGCGCTGGTCTTCCGTTGGACCCGCTTGGGCAAGAGACGGAAAGTGATACTTAACACAAAACAACGTAAAAAGAAAAACAACATGGGTTATCACGCGTCACATGTGAAGACACAATATGGCCGCTAACACGCATCTGTGGAAGCTCTGCGGGCCTCCTCTATTCACCTATCAGATCTTAATTTCTGCATTAAACATTGAAATAACTGCTTGCGTCTTGCTCTATTGACAATATTTTTCAATAGGATAAAGCGAGACAATATACTGACCGACCGTTAATTTATTCGCCGTCAAAGCACGAGTGGAGATAGCCCGCTGGGCCCGTGCCACAGATAACACTTAAAAAATCTACAGCCCCGGAGGCCAGCTCCACAGCTGAGGGGTTATAATTTGCAACTAGTTAAACAAAAAATAATAATATATAAATAAAAAAAAAGGTTGTCTATGGGAGGTCAAGTCAAAGTATAAGGGTTGACTTGACCTTATAAAGGAGCGTCCCCACTGAGAGCATTCGTGTGTAATATTCGAGTGGTGTAGACGTTGAGCCGAGCGTTACTGTGTCTCTGTGAGGACGATTCTTAAAACTCAACATTGACGAAATACACCTTGTTAAAACAAGGAGTGAAAGCCATTAATAACAATAAAAAAGTAAGTTTACTTCTTAAGATATTGAGTACATTTATTTGTACGTTACTCTGATTTGTTTTTAAACATTATCATGTTGCCCGTGTGGTTGCCGGGTTAGAATAGTAGCCTCCATGTCTTCCCGTGGATGTCGTATGATCCGACTAAGGGAATAAGGTCTTGTAGTACTGTTAAGGGATGGGCTTGCAACCTGTCACTAATGCACTGGTAATCTTAGCCTGATTTTGCAAAATGTGGTTACACAATAATCAACAAGTCTTTTTAGAGTTGTTGGTATTTCTGTAGCTCTACCTACCCCATTCTGGGAATGAAGGCGTGATGTTATGTATGTCATGTTTTGTGGTGTTAGTGGTAAGGTTCGCCCAGATCGCTACCACTATACATACCGCCAAGCAGCAGTGTTTGAATTGTTTGGTTTATGGGTGAGATGGTAAGAAAACCGGTGAAGTTAGCAGGTAGTCATTCCATCTAAGTCCTCAGGGTTGGCAATGCATGTGTGACCTTAAGATTGCAGTCGTGTCGTGTTGACAATGCAAATATGCATAGGTCTGAAATGCCGCTTACCATCAGTGGGCCTAACACGCTGCCACGAGACAAGATTTAGACATAGCCTCGGGACTTTAATCCGTCTATATCATATACCAAAGTTTTTACTTGAGTCCTTTTATTACTATGCAACTTAAGCCCCGGGTGGCTGTGATTCTAATAATTTCATCATAATATTCGACACTAGTTCCCGTTTGACGTCATTTGACGTTCCCGTGGCAGCATGTTAGGCCCACAGGTGGTATATCTATATGTCTGTCTGAGGGGTTGTAGCTCCTAAACGGATAGATATAATTGCGTGGATCCCCCTAGGATAATAATTACAAAGCATTAGAACATTAGACGAGTATAAAACAAGGTATTAGCCGTGGAATGCTGGTAACCCCACAAAGAGCATTATTTATCCGCTAGTCATCCTTTGCTGCGATTTGTTATTTGTATCGCTAAGAAACGGAGTTGAGTATTTTATCTAGCGCCATGAATTGTATATGCTAAGTTACAAGTGGTAGCGTGTACAGTGTACTATTTAAAAAAACCGTGCAAGAGACACTTCACTTTAACAAAAATTAGCAGCTTAATATTTCTCAACAAGATGCCTTAATCTAAAAATTGTATCGCAAATTACTGTAAATCGCAATATTTTTGAAAGAGCTATCCTCTTTACCACTTTGCTGGCGTGACTAATATATTTAGCTTTGAGTCTTTAAGCTGCGGACGGGCTACCGGACGGACAGACGGACTAATGGGTTCCTAGTTAGAATACGGAACCCTAAAAAATAGTAACAGGTAACAACATTTTTTGTTTATATTTCTATTCATTTGATGTAATATCTCAAGATATAGAAGCGGAACATTCCCGCAGATATAAAAAAAAAACTAAATCCTCTAGTGGGTATTATGAGGAGAAAAGGAAAATATAATTATCAATATACTTTACATACTTAGATATCATATTTACAACGTGTTACAAAATAATCTGTAAAAAAGAAATTACGAAAGTAGTGTCAACCCTTATTAAATAACGTCAGTTCAGTATCTTAGGTATACTGTATGGTTGACACTACTTTCGTAATTTCTTTTTTACGGATTATTTTGTAATACGTTGTATAAGTAAAGAATATTATGATGTTTAACATTATTGATCATGAGCGTTAGAACTTTCAAGCGATATGTTTTGGATTTATTTATGACTATCGATACATATGACCATAAATAATATGGAAATCAAATTCGGACTCCAAAATTCGACACAATAAGTGTATGGGTTATAAAAGTACACTGTGAGGCGCCTAAAAAGCACAAATATTGTTCGGTGATGTTAGAAATAAACAGTGAAACACTTTCCACCGTTCGCTGTCCTCTTTGTTTTGGACCGCAGCGATCTCGCAATGCGCTCGCGGCGGTCTCGCTACCGGCGCACGAGTGGAGCCGTAATTTACTTATCCGAACCGTTGCGCCCGCCGGCCTGCGCGTGCGTCTGTTTGTGTGATAAATATTAATAATAGCTAATGGTTCACGTGTAATGTTAGTGTTTAATACGTTCCATGCCGAGGGCTCGATGTGGAGCTCATTTCGTTGGGAGATCTGGCAGACTGGGTTTTGAAAGTGTTAATAGCGGTGTTAGTCGTCGTGGATTAACGGTTAATAAATTAACATTTATTTGATGTACATGAGGAAAACTAATAGATAAGCCTATAGTTACGAGTATTACATGATAATATTGTCTAAAATGTTTATTGTTAAAATGTGAATACAGACAATATTTTTTTAATTTGATTGTCAATACGTACCTTTTCTTTTAGTTTATCATCGTAAATATGACAAAGTATGATTTAGTTGAATCTCAATGAAATAAAATACCAAAAACATTCAGTATTAAATGTTTTCACAAGAACTCGGTAGAAATTTGCTTTTGACGTGCCAACGTATTATCCACGTTATGATAGCTCTTATTTACTTAACAGTAATGGCAGCCGAGTTAAAAACACACATTCATACATAACATCACGCCTTCATTCCCAGAGTGGGGTAGGCAGAGCTGCAGAATTACCGACAACTCTAAAAAGAGTTGTTCATAATTCTGCAGCCACATTTTGCACAATAAGGCCAAGAAGTTTACTAGTGTAGTGACAGGTTGCAAGCCCATCTTCTAACAGTACTACAAGCCCATATTCACTTAGTCGCCTCTAACGACATCCACGGGAAGACATGGAGTAGCACTATTCTTCACTAACAATACGATAATATGTCAAAAGCATTATGGATACACCTAGTTGACAAGAGCCTCAGTGTACGGTCAGCCTGTGTGCACACGTAAGTATAATAAACATCTTTCTTCTTAAACCAACGACAACTTTTTACTTTTACACATACATAACATCACGCCTTCATTCCCAGAGTGGGGTAGGCAGAGCTACAGAAATACCAACAACTCTAAAAAGACTTGTTGATAATTCTGTAACCACATTTTGCACAAACAGGCCAAGAAGTTCACCAGTGTATTAGTGACAGGTTGCAAGCCCATCGCCTAACAGTACTACAAGCCTTTATTCCCTTAGTCGCCTCTTACGACTTCCACGGGAAGACATGAAGTGGCGCTATTCTAACCCGGCAACCACACGGAAGACTAAGATAATTTGCCTAATCCTTAGGTATTTGGAAAGCTCATGCGACACGCTTAGATAACTTTTGTTTACGAAAGTCGCTATACTTTTCCATAATACAAACTAGTTCATCGATATATCACGCGTGACTCAATCGATTCCGATGTTACCCAACCAAAATCGTCACTTTCTTTGATTCGGTCTCGTTTTTTACATAATCGGCTAGAATTCTTAGCGGATCACGATCGGAAGAGGAAGGTAGAATCGGAGTTTTATGGCTTTAATAGCCATATTGGTGTTAATTGCCACAATGCTGGTAGGATGGTCGCAATAAACGGAAATGGTCGTACATAAACCTAGATTTATTTGGTATATTGCATTCACAAAGTCAAAGAATCAGCTTTTTTAATATTTAAAGACGTGCAGTCAAATCGCTCGATTTTTTTTTACCTCTCGAACAGTTGCCATTAAATATATCAGTACAAGTAGGGTGTTCAAAATTATCTGAACTATACTCTATTGTTACAAAAATAAGAGCGTGTGCGTGCAGATATTAATCAGCTCTGATTTTTTTGATAGCGACTGTACTTACACCTAAAGAATGTTTCCCTCTACAAGTACATAATTAGTTTTGTAATATTTATTGTTTGTTTCAGGTTTCAATTTTTTTAAAGGCCATTATATATATAATCTATTAGGTTAGGTTAGGTTTATTTTAAAAAAATCTAGCAAACTTAACAGTTCCAGAAAAAAGCGTATAGAGTTAGCCCTACGCTCTTCTGTCAAGCCCCCAATGATTAGTTTTGTCGTAAATAATTTCTCGTGACAGATGCTGTCATTTTAACAACTCAGAAATTTTACAGTTGGGTACTATCAGCCCCCTATTTCACCATCATGATAATGACACGTGACAGGTGACAAGTGACAATTCGGTATACATTGCAAAGTTAACACGCTGATACATCACTGGGTTTGGTGATAAATGCGCTATGTACATTGAAATGTCACCTGTCACATATCATTTTCGGTATGGTGAAATAGGGAGGGGGGGGCTGGTTACCTATTAGGAGCTATTTTGGGGCGGAAAAATAGCCTTAACCAAAAACCGTCATACACTATTTGAAACAACTACTTACCCCCGCAAATTTGCCACCAAGAAAATAATCAAATTTCTCTTACCCTGTATCCATTTCGCATACTTTCGACAAAATTACCGCCTATTAATCCAAACCACTTTAAGTTTACCTTTCGGCCTTCCACTGTAGTGTTATCTTGGAGGTCTGTATAAATTAGTCGTTAGTATTGGCGGGGCAACGATGTGATTTTCCGCGGTCGGTCGAGATAATCTTTAGACGTTGTTATCAGGTGGTTTTGCTTCACTGAAAGTGTGCCAACAGGTATAAGTTATTAGGAATAGCGAATTACCCCAGTACAGCTGTTATTTTTATGTGGATAGGTACTACTGTTAGTTTTAATAGTAGAGGAATCTTGTTGGCTATTTATATTTAGTAGGTTGATAGTGGATTCAATTTTTCCATGTAAATACATTTACTGATATTACACGTTCTATGCAAGTTTGTTTTAACCATCTGTTTTCTTTAATGTTATTGTATTGTTAACGATGAAGAAGCTTTTACGTAGGTATATTTTTACGAATATGGGCTAAAATTGAAACACAGTTTTAAATGATTACTAATGATTAGGTACATAACCTAGGTGATTTGCGCCTATATGGAACGGTTTTTTTACATGTGTAAATTTTTAAAGATATCGTCTAAGATAGGTAACGAGTCGCTTTTAAATTTATTTCAAATTATTATCCTGCGGGACCAAGTTGTAATTTTAGTAGGAGGGTAAAGTATGGTCCAACTATTTGGTCCTTACCCGAGTACGTGTATTTTTAACTTGATCGCATGTTTCGTCAACGAAGCAGGTAGATAACGGTACCTGACTCCGCCTTACGTACAGTCAGCTGCAAAGAATACGAGTAGTAACCTCTCTTACTAGTAAATTTCTATGCAGGGAGGGCTTTTTCTCTGCAGTTGACTTACCTACAAGCTTGAACAACATTAGTAACTTAATCGAGAAGCGAGTATTTTAGTTATAAGTAAAGGACACCCGCGACTTCGTTCGCGGTTCTTCCAAAAATCCCTTCTTAGTGCACCCCTAGAATATCAAAGGATTATCCCTTTCTAATTTCGAGTCAAGGTCCAACGGTTTTGGCTGTGCTTTATCCGACAGTTAATCAACCAGTCTCGTTGCTCACACACGCTTCTCGACTATATTTTCGTTGTCCAGAGATTTAGGTATTGAAATACTCGTTATTTAACTAAATTACTTGTGTATAAAACTACAATACTTCGTCAGCGAATTAAAGTTAGTTTTTAAAATAATAAGTTAATAACACTCCTCTGAATGAATGAGTTATATGCGAACAGTCATAAATGAACAACAGCCCACTGCTTTTAGAATATTACTCAAACAAGAAACCAATATGGTTCATCGCTTGTGATTTGCACCAAATCCTGACAGTTCCACTGCTGCTTTACTAGGTCCATGGCATTAGGGAGTACAAATTGCTCGCTCAGTGTTGCCATTACTCTAATAGGAGACATTTTGTAATAGAACTACGGTAGAAAAATAACTGAAAACTTTGAGATTGTCATAGTAATAAGATGTTGAACCCCATGTAGCAAGGCGCAGAGTTCACAAATGTCTAGTGATCGGCACGGTCGGAGCAAAACTTTAACAATTCTTACATTAAACTACATGCCACGAAAATTACATTACAGCAATGAAACTATTAATTTCCTCTACCATCTGAGACTCTGATATAGAGTTAAATTGAACACTAATCTGCCAATAATATTCTTATTTTTCTTGGTTCTAAATTATCCTTTATGCCAGCTTCACAAGTTTCGTAAAAGTTTTGCTCCGTCCGGCCGAAAACTACAAATGACATGCCGTTTTAAATAAGCCTTATAGCTGTTAGAGCACTGCTGTGCAATATCAGGACAAAGGAGGTTGTATCGTAACAAGGTTGAAACAACCTCATTTTATTTAATTCCTGGCCACTCTTATGTTTCCTTTATTGATCAAAATCCTTAAAAAAATCAGATATTGATCGATATTCTCATTGTGGAAATAGAATTCCATCTTAGGCCTCAGGGTTGGCAGCGTATTTGAGGTTTTGATGGAATGCTTCTATGCTAGTAATTTCACTGGGTGTTTTATCCCCACACTGGAACACAACAATGGATAAGATCGTGGTAGCGATCCGGACGGACCCTGCACAGGGTCCTACCGCTACCATTCATTATGTTTTTGTGGTATTCTTATAATATGTTGTAAAAACGTAAATGTAGGTTTATCCTAATACATAACAACTTAGGGCATTATACATAAGGGCTTTTAGTACTGTTAGGCGATAGGCTTGCAACCTGTCACTAATACATTAGTAAACATCTTAGAAAATGTGGTTACAGAATTATCAACAAGTTTAGAGTTGTTGGTATACTGTAGCTCGACCAACTCCACTAATTATTTAGGTTTTACACTGCTGCCAATGCTGCCATACTTTGCAAAAACGCAGAAGTAAAATAATTTCCTTCTGGAGCCCTATTCAAGATGCATAACGCCAACATAGCGATTTTCGAAAATCGACAAAATAGGATTGACGTAAGCTGATGACAGATCGGTCGACCACTTATGCCAACTCCATACATTTCCGAGTCGATATAAAACAGAAACGTTTACAGCGTTTGCATCTTGGGTACGCCCTCTAATCGCTGAAAATTCTGTTTACAACTCTTTAACACTACTGACTCTCTACTGTTGAAAATTTTATCAATTAAATATCACAGGACAATGTCACACCAATTGACCCAGTCCCAAACTAAGCTCTAGCCTTGTACTATGGGTACTAGACAACGATAAACTTACTTATAAAGAGAAATATATACTTAAATACGTAGTACACATCCAAGACTCAGGAACAAATACTCATGCTCATCACACAAATATCCCCCTCACCGGGATTTGAACCCAGGACCCCTAGCTTCGAAGGCAGGTTCACTACCAACGAGCCTAGCGTGTCGTCAAAACAAAACAATTTTATATTAAAAAGCAATCTCGTCAAAAGAATGCGTTAATAAAAACAAACAATGAAATGTTTTTTTCTCAAGCCCGTCAGCTTCAATGTCAACTTTGCATGTAAATGTATGTAAGTTATTCACCGCCCATACATTTGAGAATGCCGGTGTTAAATTTAGTTGAGTTGTTTGTTTGTCTCGCTGATTTATTCAGTCAACATGATAGGTTTATACCCAAATAAAGAAATGTGGAAAAGCCCGGGCAAAATCACTTTTATTTACATATTATATGTAATCAGAAATTGTAGTCTGGTACCTACATGGAAAAGTATTGTGTTCTATACTTAACTAGCGACCCTTCCTCGCTTCGCTTCGTTTACAGTGAGGTTTATGTAACTCCCGTATATAAACCAGATTGTATTATTATACAAAAAAACCTTCCGTGAAAAATCATCTAACTGATGGTGAAAACCGCATCAATATTCGACAAACAGACACCAGACAGACGCGGAAAGTGACTTTGTACTAAATCTTTTATAACGATAAAGACTAAGTAGAAGTATACATACACATACATACATAACATCACGCCTTCATTCCCGGCGTGAGGTCGGCAGAGCTACAGAAATACCAACAACTCTAATAACACTTGTTGATTATTCTGTAACCACATTTGGCACAATCAGGCCAAGATGTTTACTAGTGTATTAGTAACAGGTTGCAAGCCCATCGCCTAACAATACTACAAGCCCTTATTCTGTTAGTCGCCTCCTACGACAGCTACGGGAAGACATGGAGTGGCACTATTCTAACCCGACAACCACACGGGAGAAGCAGAGGTATTGATTAAGATTAGAACCCATAATACAAGCCTAGAGCTTAAGTTTAGGACTAGGTCAATTTGTGTGAGATACTTAATCCCCTGATATTTATTTATTTCAACCCACTGATTTACTTGCATAACAAATCTATATAATTTAGTTTAAGTCAGTTTTGTTACCTTACAGCCCAATTTTGTCACTTTTGGTGAGTTTATCGGACTATAATGGTATACCGGTGTGGAGATAAGACAACTAGGTGATATTACTAGTAGCATAGAGGCATATTGCATCTTAATTCTCAGGGTTGGGAACGCGTTTGCAGTCTTAAGATTGTAGTCTTGAGAATGGAAATGTTAGGTCTCAGATTCCACTGACCAGGTGGTCTGTGCCTTGCGTCTTATTTGCCTTAAAAAAACTATAAAAAAACACCATCTTAGCATATTTTAAGCTTATATGTCAACAAACCCTCAATAAACATTAACGCTATTATTATTAAAGTCAATACAAACATCGTCGCGCGTTATGACAAGTATAAATAAAACATTAGACCCAACTGGACAGTAGTCACGAGGGGTCAATTACTTTGAACTCTATTATTATCTAAGGTAAGGTTGAATTTAAACGATTACTCACTAAATTCGTTGGTGACATTCTGGATAGCGCGTGTGAACTTTTGCGGACGCCATTGTTTTCAAAATGACCTCACTAGTGATGTACTTACAGAGATGTATCGATAAAAGTCATACATATTAAGTGTTAATTCGAACTACTTTAGACTCGTTAGACCCGGTGTTTGCATTGCGCAGGTGGCATTGGTGGGTAGGTATATAATCAGGGCAATTTAGTATTAACTTTATTTATACGACTATAAAGTTAGTTTTGATTTGTTTCAAAAAAGAAAATGGCATTTAGGAGTAAAGATAATTCAACTTTATTTCCTTGCTAGTCGATTCAAAATACCACCCACAAAAATCTCCCTGTTTGTAGTACATTGTGGACCTTCCGAGGTTAGATGTTTTGTGACGACACGTTAATCTAGTTGATTCAAATTCCGATAAATGCAGATATTTGTATGATCGTTGCTTGGATGCATTCTATGTATTTTGGATGTATTTCTCTATATAAGTATGTTTATCGTTGTCTAGTACCTATATTATAAGCCTAGAGCTTAGTTTGGGACTCAATTTTTGTAAGATTGTCCTGTAGTATTTTTTTTAAATAAGCCGGATAAACGTTAAAATAACAACGTGATCAATAGTCAAATGAATTAAGTATTTTTATCAAATAAAATCTGTCGATACACTTATTAATGCCTTGTAAATTAAGCCTATTAGCAGAGTCAGTTTGAGTGACGAATGACCAACGTTTAAATCATCGATACTTTGACAAGTGGTACACCACTACAGCCACAAATCAAGGACCTTGCAATTTATGATGTCGTATCTTACAGTATTTATCTTCATTTTAAATGACGAGTCCATAATGATTTAGCTGGTTGAGGCCGCCGTCAGGTTGTAGTTAGCTGTCAAGATGTTTTGAAACTTAACTCGTAGGAAAATCAGATTCATCATCATCACCATGTCAGCTGAAACATGTCCACGTGGTCGCCGCTATAGAACCCTTCCACTCCAACAGCCGTCGGATTGGAAATCGGATTACCAGTTCAGGAACTAGGGATATTTAGTGAGATATTTTGTGCAATTACCCTCTTACACACTCAGCTGTTTGAATGTGCAGGTTTCCTCACGATGTTTTTCCTTTACCGTAAGAGCATCGGGTAATCTAAACTACTATTATAAAGAAGTAGTTTGTGAGGTTGTAGGGGGTAATTTCTGAATCTACCGTACCGTGGTGGAAGGACCCTGTGCGGGGTCCGTCCGGATCGCTACCACAATCTTATACATTAACCACCCGTCAAGCAACAGTGTTCGCGTTGTTGAGTTCCGATGTGGGGATAAGACAACCGGTGAAATTACTAGCTTAGAGGCATTCCATCTTAGTCCTCAGGGTTGGCAGCGCATTTGAGGTCTTAGGATTATAGTCTTGAGAATCCAAATGTCTATGGGTCTCAGATTCCACTTACCATCAGGTGGCCTGAGTGCTCGTGTGCCTTCACATTAACATAAAAAAAACTACGGAACCGAATTCTTTTCTCAATAGAAAGCCACGTTAATTGGCGAAGTCGCGGGCAACAGCTAGTGAAATTATACGTTACAAAAACTCATTAGTACATGGTGACCACGGGGGTTTGAACTCGGTACCTTACGATCACGAGTTGAACTCCTAAGCCACTGGGCACTCTCCTTTGACAACTTGGTGCAGCAGTTCAAGCATGACGTCAAAGTGACAAAGAACTATAAGTACACATAAAAAAACCGATGGTACCAATATTTTTGATGAAGGAAAAACATCGTAAGGAAATCTGCACATGTAAACAACCTGGCATAACACACCCAGTGTTAGAGGGGTTCGTTTCGTCACAGAATGTAATAATGTTTCATTTGCCAACCCGCTTTGTTTTCTAGAACCGTAAATATTTCAGGATTTATTAAAAGCTAAGGGTTCTACACGATGGTGCTTAAATAAATTGTGTAAAATTTAAGATACATTTCACCAAAAATATTTTGGCCAAACGGCAGGCTCCCGTGTTAGACAGGTATTTACACAAAATATCCTATAGAATTGAAGTAATATTAAAAGGCTTCAAATTTAGAAGAATTTTCTTTTTATATGGATTTAAACAAATAAATATAACGGGACAATGTTCTCACAAATCTACCTAGACAAATATAAACTTAAATACTTAGGAAAACACCAAGACTGAAAGAAATACTCGTGCTTATTACACAAATACATGCCGTTATCGGAATCTGAACCCAGGACTGCTAGCTTCGAAGGCAGGGTCGTTGTCATTAAAATGATGATTAATTATGTGTCTTTACGTCCACGAGGAAAGCTAAAATAAACAATGATATTTACATAACATTGAATTTCAGATTGAAACAACACTAACAGTTTATAACCTTTACGCAGCTTAACAAGAAAATAAAGATAAAAATTAAAAGATTGTGAAAAATATACACCTTTTTATCACTTAATTGCCATCGGACAGCTAAGTACAATTACTTCGCTGTCTATGTAACAATAATATAAAAACCGAGATAGGAATTAAACAAAAACGCGTAAAAGTAGCCTCCATTAGGCGGGTCCACACCAGCCTGACATTCTTGCACGTACGCATAATTTAAGGTTACTTTTGAATTATATACATTACAATGTATGTTTGTATATTTTTATACTTAATTTAAAAAATGAATAAATGTGTATCTATAAATTAATATTATTTATTTAACCTCTTAAGTAGCAATTTCACCATACGATGTTAACCACTTAACAGACGATTAGAGCGTTAACAGGTTGTGGAATATAAGAACTAACAGTCGATGAACATTGATTAAATTTAATATCGTATGATGAAATTGACACTAAGATTGAAAAACCATTGTGGTAACATTATAATTTCAACCTTGTCGTTTTAATTATAGAGTGCCTTTTTTATTTAACATTATGTCCTTAAGCGAGAACCTGAGTTCCGCAGGATAAGTATTTTGTCACTTCACTATTTTATAATTAACTGTGTGTTTAGACAGTGACAATATACTAAAATTACCATAAAAATACCTGCATGTTATAATAAGCTCAAAAATGTGGGTAAACTTAAAAATATAATTAAAGGGCGGACGTTGGATGCAATATGGTGACAAAAGCATAAGATGGATAAGACTTTTATTCAATTTTTGTATAAAAAAATGCAGATTTTTGTAGTCATATCCATATTAGGTTTATCGTTTGACATGATTTTGACGTAATTTGCATCCGTCATCCGCCCATTACTTATAATGTATGGCGTTAATTTTATGTTAACCATCATCACATCATTAAAGCACACCTTTTGTTTCAGACTAGGAAACTCAATTTAAATTTTTCACTACACTTTTCTAATACTTGACAATAACTTTAGCTTTTCTGCAATTATCAGTTTATTTACGATCCTTGGGCTCTATTCTACTTGCTATATCCTAATTGCGTAACATAATTATCGTTTTGTTTAAGTATTTAATAAGTATAGCTAACATAACATTTTATCACTGGTTGTTTCCCGCGACTCTGTCCGTGTAGGTCGCTTATCACTGTTCCCACGTGAACAGTCCAGTTTTTTGGAAAAAAAAATTGTTTATGTGCTATTGCAGAATATATCTTATCTCTGTGCCAAATTTTAGCCGTTCTGGCGTGATTGAGTAACAAACATCCATCCATCCAAACCTTGACGTTTATATTAGTAGTGTTGCAGTCCTAGGCTCCTATGGGAGGTGATGCAGGGATCCTAGGGTTGTCTTCAGTGAATGACTGTTTTATACTGAATTATTAGTTATTATATGGCAGTTAAAAATACAGGCTAGTATTGGTGGTTTAGTGGTGGTAGGACCCTATGCAGGGTCCGTCCGGATCGCTACCACCATCTTATCCATTAACCACCCGCCAAGCAACAGTGTTCGCATTGTTGTGTTCCGGTCTGGGGATAAGACAACCGGTGAAATTACTAGCATAGAGGCATTCCATCTTAGTCCTCAGGGTTGGCAACGCATTTGAGCTCTTAGGATTATAGTCTTGAGAATTCAAATGTCCATGGGGCTCAGATTCCACTTACCATCAGGTGGCCTGAGTGCTAGTGCCTTCTCCTTAACACAAAAAAAAAATGCGTTTTCGTTTCTTGATGGTAGGGAAAAAAGACCGTTATAATTCGACCAACTGTAATACAAAAACTCATCTTGTCTAACCGCCGCGAGGTGACGTCATAACCGCGTTTTGGATGCGTTCTAAACAAGTAGGAAATAAAATGAAGATTGAGGAAACCCCAAATTGTTCAATGTAATAAGCGGGAGGATGTATTTCCCGCCTTGGTGGAGTGTACCCGGATCGAAGAGGAGCGCAGGGCTGTGGAATCGGAAGCTGGTGTTAAGTTGAGTCATCTTGGGATGTGCAATATTATATTGTCCAACCCAACTTCCAAATTAGCTATTAAATTATATAGAACTAGTGACCCGCCCTCGCTTCGCTCCGGATTAAAGTTTTATACATAACCTTCCTCTTCAATCACTCTATCTATTAAAAAAAACCGCATCGAAATCCGTTGCGTAGTTTTAAAGATTTAAGCATACATAGGGATATAGGGACAGAAAAATCGACTTTGTTTTATACTATGTAGTGATGATTGTTAAATTAATTATAGACAAAAGCAGTAAATTCTTTTTTTGTTATGCTACGAGGCTGGCATAATCGCTGCGCGACCAAAGCCACTTTTTTTTTCAATAAAAAAAAAAGAGAAATAAATAAGATTATCACTTGCATGCGGTATGTGAAGACCCGTCCATTATAGCGCACTTGATGTAGATAGTTAATAAGTTAGGTGGTAGTAAATTGCGAACCCTTTTTTCCCATGAGCTAACCGCGCGATTAGACGCATTATCATACGAATTGATCGGAACCGAGGGTTCTCAAACTGTACCTATGTGGGGGATAGAGAAAAAAGAGCACACGTTTTTTTATGATAAGGAGATTCTGAGAGCCATAGACATTTGAATTCTCAAAACTTTAATCATAAGACTGCAATTCTAAGACCTCAAATGCGTTGCCAACCCTGAAGACCGGTTGTCTTATTCCCACACCGGAACGCAGCAATGCAAACACTGCTGTTTGGCGGTAGTTGGATAAGATGGTGGAAGCGTTCCGGACGAGCCCTGCACAAGGTCCTACCACCACTACAATAATTGATTCGGTGTAAAGTAGTCACCGTCTACAATACATAGCAGGAAGACAAAAGCACAGTCAAACCGCGGCCTTTCAGTAAATTCTCTGTTTAAGACTCGTTTAACTAAGAAGTATTACGTTTTGCCTTTCGGCGTACAAATTCAAATTTAAAAATAATAATATAATAGAATAATCATTACGTTTAAATACTATTGTCATTTAAATACTATAGTAACAACTTTTAATAATGATTTCATCATCCTTTTAATGGCATTATTCAAATTCTTAATATCTAATGGTATCTTATTGAAAATTATAGGCGTTAGACCAAATATACTTTTCTTGAAGCAGTATTGGTGATTTGGATTATTATACTATTATTATAATATATGTTCTGGACTTTCTGTCACAGTCTGTTTTACAGTTTAATCAGAAAGACGTCAGTTTTGTAATAACACCTATTCTCTATCTTGGGTTGTTCTACACACTAATAATACATCGTGTTATACTATACGGCTGCGATGTAACTGAACCTCAAACTTACAACTTACATTTGACAAACACTCACGTCCATTGGCTTTAAATTCAAATTTCAAACTTCTGATACAAGTTTGAGAGCCGCTGTCTTAACCGGTCGCCTGCCACATTGTGCACCCGCTCAGCTAAGTGTTAATACCCCATAACATAGTACTAGTCCTCGCCGATTATACTGAAGAGATACCATCGTGCCCCAGGAATAGACATGTCGGGAGCGAAAGATGTGAGTACGAGGGCAGTGCTATCAACCAAATAAGCTACAGATACTATAGTTGTTGTCCGCAACTTCAAAGTAGGCTATCGCTATTCACTCGGAAGCTATCAAATTTCCTAAGTTTCCAAGCAACAGTGTTCGCATTGTTGTGGGGATATAGAGGAATTCCATCTTAGTCCTCAAGGCATCGCATTTGAGGTCTTAGGATTGTAGTCTTAAGATTATAGTCTTGAGAATTCATATGTGTATGGGTCTCAGATTCTACTTACTATCAGGTAGCCTGAGTGCTCGTGTGCCTTCTCCTTATCATTAAAAAAAACTTGCAAACTTGTAAAATTGTTTAGTTGTTTTGTCATAAAATGTAACAAACAAATAGAGTTACTTTATATATGTATATGTTTAGTGAAAATTAACTTAATTCTCCATGTGGTTGCCGGGTTAGAAAAGTGCCACTTCATGTCTTCCCGTGGATGTCGTAAGAGGCGACTAAGGGAATACAGGCTTGTATTTAGTACTGTTCGGCGATGGGCTTGATGATCTTTGCCTGATTGTGCTGCTACAGAATTATCAACAAGTCATTTTAGAGTTGTTGGTATTTCTGTAGCTCTGCCTACCCCACTCTGGGAATGAAGGCGTGATGTCATTTATGTATTTAATTTATTCTGTAAATATATCATGCGGAAGCAATAATTATTCAAGAATCATTCAAGTTCAAACGATTGTCGAGGGGAGAGCACTTCAGAAGAACTGCCGCAAATAACTCAAAGGTCAATCATCCCAACCCAATCCGTCGCAAGCGCAAATATTTGATTTTTGTGTCCGAAAGTTGTTTTCGACTTTTGGATAAGTATTATGTTGTCTAAATACACGTACCACAAGTATGGACCTAAGTTGAGTGGACTAGATGAATTTGTTTAAGATTCTAAAAATACTTGATTATAATTCGGTAACCACACTACACAATCAGGCCAAGAAGTTTACTAGTGTATCAGTGACAGGTTGCAAGCCCATCGCCTAACAGTACTACAAGCCTTTATTCCTTTGTTTAAGATTATTTTCTGATAACTTATACTTAAGTACTTGAATTGTACAAAAAAAAACAATTCATAAATTTAATATATGCAAAGGCAAATAATCCCAATCCCAACCCCCTAAACCCTTGGCAAATTGATAAAGGTGAAAGGATATGCATCGAGTACGAGTAAGTTAACTAAACTAACTAACGAATAAAACCTAAGACTCGACAACAACTTAATTAAAAAAAAAACCTGAGTAGAGAGCTAGAGCTACACAAAATGCGTCCATTAATTGAGTACTATTATTTAACCTCGTTGTATTCAACATCTACATTTGTAAAAATCAACGGTCATGCTTCAAAAAAAACACCAACACATTTCTATACCTACTGAAAGTGAAAATTAAAAAGAAATTGTAATACATGAACGTCATTAGACTTTCACAAGGTCGCGAATAGCTGTCAAATGACTTGCATGACTTGACAGTAACAACCACTACAGTAGCTTGAAGAGGGAGTAAATAATACTTTACCGTATCAACGTGAGTAAGAAGTATCCAAAAAAGGAAGCGGTACAAATGAAGTTAAATGCTTGTTATATTTGGACGTTTTAATTTAGTAGCCTTATTTTAATGAATACTAAGCTATTACTTCTGCCTTTATATGTTCGTCTGTCGTAACTTAGAGCTGTATATTTTATGCAGTAATAGATATAAAGTCGATTTTTACATACATAACATCACGCCTTCATTCTCAGAGTGGGGTAGGCAGAGCTACAGAAATACCAACAACTCTAAAGACTTACTGATATTTCTGTAACCTCATTTTGCACAATCAGGCCAAGATGTGACAGGTTGCAAGCCCATCGCCTAACAGTACTACGGGCACAGAATAAGTAATAGTGCTAACCCTTATTCCTTTGGTCGCCTCTTACGACATCCACGGGAAGACTTGGAGTAGCACTGTTCTAGCCCGGCAACCAAACGATCGATCGGTCGATTTTTGTTTCAGAATTTGTATTATTACGGCGTATTTAGTATGGATTTTCTTTAAAGTGAATTAATAAAGGGGTTTTTCAACGTAATTTTATTTCTGTTGTGTCATAAACATGGCAAAACGTACAAGCGTCAAATTTGGTATGATTTTGGTGAAAACTTTGAAGAAAATCAACAGACTAAAAATGCTCAAGTGTGAGTTGGGCTCGCGCTAAATCGTTTTGCAATCGGATTCAAAGCGGAATAAATGATAAATAAATCAATATATCAATATCAATACAATACATCTTGATAGTATTTCTGTAGCTCTGTCTACCCCCCTCCCCCCCCCGTAAAAAAATCACAGGACAATGTCAAACAAATTTACCTAGTCCCAAACTAAGCTCTAGGCTTGTACTATGGGTACTAGACAACGATAAACTTACTTATATAGAGAAATATATACTTAAATACAGTAGAAAACATCCAAGACTCAGGAACAAATACTCGTGCTCAACACACAAATATCTGCCCTTACCGGGATTTGAACCCAGGACCCCTAGCTTCGAAGGCAGGGTCTCTCCCAACTAGGCTAGCGTGTCGTCACTGATGATCAATCAAAGAAATAATTGAAAAAATATTCTTTTATAAAACTTACAAGGCGAACATTTGTAGAGCCAAAAACCATATCGCAAATTAATCTTTATCGAACCGACACACTTTCTTTACAATTTTATAAAAGTGAAACCAAAACACGAATAGTTTTTTTCCAAGTGGCAACAGTTACTGTTGCTGTTCTACTCTTATTTCGTAAGCTAGCGCAAGACATGCGTTGACAATCATAACCTTAAAAATGTTAATACTTTAGAGACCTCAGTCACTTCCGCAACTATAAAGCGAGCACAAAAAGGATCAAGTTGCGCAGACGCCGTTATCGGAACAGATTGATCCGTCAGCGAAAGGCTGCAAATCTCCCGTATAGGGCTAGCAATGTTTCTGTTTCTAACAAGAGCGGAAGGCACCTACAACAGTATGGTGACCATAAAACAAAACTCAGGTTAAATGTGACCATTAACTTACATGCAGCACTATAGACAGATAAGGAGTCAATCCTAAAGTAATATAATGCGAAAGTGTGTCTCTGTTTGTCCGTTTGTTACCTGGATACCTGGTATGGAGATAGTTTGAGTCTCGAGGAAGGACAGAGGATAGTTTTGTTCCTTAAAATTGTACAGTTCCCGAGGGAACAGCGATAAACGACTACGCACCCATCCGTGTAGTCGTCGTTCATCTAACTTGTAGCAATTAAGCTCTTCATCGCCCTAGCCATCTAGTTGTGACTCATACGCCAATATATGTGACCAACATGGTAACTCATTACTTCATCGAATGTATCATTTCATCGAATATTATTTCATCGAACGCTATTTATATCTATCAGGGTATCTTAAACATTCATTACGTAGGTTAGGTTAGGTTAGATGTGAGATGACGATGAAATGATAGACACCCGATCAACATTTAACTCGAAATACAACCTTCTACGATGGTATTAAAGTTCCTTTTATCTACTAGACGGTGTGTTCTGTGGCATACAGAGCACTTCGTTTTTTGTGTGGAGGTGAAGAGGTTAAATAATGCGTGTAATACAATTATCTCCAGAATAACAAAGCTTTTGGAAACGAAGACCAATGAATTGTGTGTGTGGTGCTCCATATATGTTTGCAAATTCCTGTACAAAATCCAGAATCCTGGCAAGCCTATTCCTCCTTCGACCGGTTTGCAAGGAACCTACATATTATTCCTTTTATTGTCGCTCGCAGCTCACGGGACGTAAGTGCTTCTGGGAACTCGGAGTCCTCGATAGGGAAGGCAATTTAGTCCTTGTGGGTTTTGTGGCTGGGAAAAGTAACGGTTGCGGACAAAAAGTGGAGTAACAAAAGTTGGAATTGAAAAGTTCTGGGTAACTAAAAGGACGTTGATACTTCTTAAGAGGATTGTGAAGCGATACTTAAATCGCATAGCTGTCAGAAATAATCCATACAAATTTAGCTCCGGGCGATAACGTTTCTCATCCCCTAAATCTAATCCGATACCCACGATTTTTTTATATGTTGTAGATATTATTGAAAACTAGGTCTGTACGTTTCCGCTTTAGATTTTTGTCTTCTTCCTTCCAATAAATATTTTCTTGGAAAGGGAAACGTACAGATATAGTTTTTCATAATATCTACAACATATTCAAAGACTGTAAAAATCGGACAACGTTGAAAGGGAAATAAACGTTATAGCATTTTGTATGGTTTTTTTTTGCTTCACAGTCCTTAAGCGTTAGAGCAAGTTTTGAATTTTAGAAGAAATCAAAAAGTAATGATGATTTTCTTTCCAAACGCAAAAAGAAAGCAAAATAAAATAACAACTTCAAATCCCAAGGTGTTGATGATTTTTTTATGAAATGGCGACCACACGAGCTTTCAGGCCATCTGGTGGTAAATGGAATCGGTGACCCGTAAACATTTGATATCTCAAAAAAAAACCAAGAAGAATAATTGTTATACTAGTTAGATTGAATTACAGGAAGTATATTTGGTCGCTCTGTAGTAAAAAATACTTGGAAAGGTAGTACGTAAAACCGTAAGACAAGTGTTTTGATAGATTAAATTCAGTCTATCAATCCTAATGTTATTAATTGCGTTTTGAGTTTATGAGGTTGTAGGGGGTAATTTCTGGATCTACAAAACTGATTTTGAAAATTATTTTACCAATAGAAAGTCACGTTATTTGTAAGTGTCATAACCTCCTGAGGCCTCTCGTACAAAAAATTGTACATAATACGTTCATTAGAAAATAGACCTATTGCAAAAGGAAATAAAATAGGTTTTCCTTGGTTTTTATGAGTGACAATCAAACTAGAAAATTGACTCTATTACATTTGTAATAGGTTCATATTCCATTGGCAAATTTCGTTGTATGGTGGGACTTAGGAGGATGTTTTATTTTTCTAAGCAGACGGAGTCCTGCGCAAAAGCTAATTATAAAGAACTTTGAAAAAAGCACTGTGCCATTTATTAAATATCTTTATGATCCCTTTCACATTTCAAATGTAAAAAAGGAATGTACTTAATACATTTTTTGATATCCTTATATGACATGAGTAAAAAAACATAAACCAATAAACCGGTTTACATTACAAGTTAAGGAAAGTTTCTAAAGCAAGATGCATATTATACATCCTTATACAGTATTTACTTTAACATTGCCGCCAAGATCATAATTTTCCTTGACTTTCTCTGAAAGTATTCTGCCAAATACAGCTATTTCGAGGATTAACACTATAAGAGAAAGGTTTTATTTATGTTAACTGTAGCATAAATTTCAAGGCTTGAAATTCTTCACGGATCTGCGTCTGCTTCTAACTTTTTTATGTTAACTGAATTTTTGACGTAAAGCGCCCATTTTACCAAGACCAAGATTTTGTTACACCAAGGATGCATTCGATATTGGCTCACATACAATTTTACTACCGCTTTTTATTCATAACCATCACCCTTCATAATTTTTCTCTTCATAATTTGGGGATCCTATAATTTCTTAACCAACGTTTCACAAATGATTCATTTCAAAAACATTATCGTTTGACAACCCGCGTTTTTTTCCGAAACTGTAATTCCAGGACCATCGTGTAGAACTCTTTAGGTCAGGTTAAGTTAGTTTTATAATAATCCAGAAATATATGTAGTTACAGAAAAAACGCGGGTTGGCAAAAAGGCAGAGAACCCATAATTTGTTATTCATAATAATAGCGACTCATAAAGTAAATTTTACTGAAACCGTTCTGATTTTAAGTAGAATGTTTATAAAACAAATCTAACAGATGTATGATTTTGATTTATATTGATTATGAAGTGATCATTTAATATGATGTTAATAAATGGTATGAGAAATAAAATTGTAATATGAGAAATATTTTCGGACTTCTATAAGTTTTGTAAGTAAACGCGCTCCCATTCGATAGTAGTAATAATGGAACTAAAAACTTAGTTTTGGATGGTGGTTGGCTCTGGGTGTACTTCTAACTAATGTAAGAGATGAGATACTGATAACAACGTTACTTGACTTGCCTTTTTAAATTCGCGGTACTCTCGGCGCGGGCGCCGGGCCCTTTGAATCGGCATTAAAGAACTGCTATTTTGTATGCCAAGCCGGTCTGAACTCTTCATTAAAACTCTTTTGAAAAGATACATGGACGATCACACAATTTTATAAGTATAATATTTACGCGTCATTAACATAAAGGTAACGCGATTTAATTGATTTATTTAGGTCTTCATGATTTAAAACACAACATGGATGGATTGTGTAAAACGTGAATATTTTGCATTAGATTATGGTAACAAAAAGTACATTTACGTTAATTTTTTGGGGACACTATGCATTTGTTTTTGAAACTTCCCTTATATTAATGACAAGTTACAGCCACCGTGTGGTTGCCAGGTTAGAATATTGCTACTTCATTGTCTTCCGTGGATGTCGTAAGAGGCGACTAAGGAAATAAGGGCTTGAAGTACTGTTAGGCGATGGGCTTGCAACCTGTCACTTATTAAAATAAAATAATATTAAAAATGTGGTTACAAAATTATCAACAAGTCTTTTTAGAGTTGTTGGTATTTCTGTAGCTCTGCCAATCCAACTTTGAGAATGAAGGTGTATGTATGTATGTAAGTTAAGTGCAAAGCTTTTAACTGTAACGCTGAGAAATAATGCTTGATTTCAATATTTATAACGTGGATGGATTTCGTTTTTGTTCTATGTAAAATTTTAATCTATTATCAAATCTATAACTGGATTCTAATTATTGAGAATAATTACAAGTTAATAGTTATAAGAAAGAGACGAAGGAAGAAAGAGCAGGAATTGGTGGTATGATACAACCATATGCCATCTTTTGCTAGATTACTAATTAGCGACACGCGTTTAGAAGTTCACTATCGATCGTGGGCCGAAAATAACTGTATTTTCACTATGAATAGTTTAAGGCACTTCTCCCAGCCCTGAGGGTCCATGGGGTATCATTTACCAGTATCAACGGCCGGAGGCTCGCTAAATCTGATATAAATTATGAAGTGAGGCTATTCACAATGATGCTGTGTCCATTACACGTGTTTTTGGATCATGTGAGATAGGAGTTCGTTGACCGACCATGGTGGAAATTGGGAAGGGCTTAGTTCTGCAGTGGGTGTCTTTCGGCTAAGATAATGATGCTGATGGTGATGATTATAATGATAAAGATGATAATAATGATGATGATGAACTCAGGGACCATTGCCGGTTAGTGACCCATCACTTTACTAAAATTACAGTTGTCTAAAGGGCGTCTGCAAGTTGGCTTCGGCTTCATGTAGGTACGCCTTCTAAAGGTCCGGGACTCTTATAATCCCGGGTGTGATAAAGACATGATGAAGATGGTGATAATAATGATGACTTAAGTAAAAACGGTGCTTTAACAGTCCAACAACACCTTTTCTAACCCCAAGGTGTTACTTTATTCACTAAAACTAACAATTTCCTCGTGAAAGAACAATCTATGTTATAAAACTAGTAAAATTATGTGCAAAATGTTGTTTCTAGGTGCTTTATTTACGAGAAAACGGTAATTTAGGCCGAAAACATGCAAAATACTAGTAAGTGTCATTGGATTGATTGTTTGTTTGTAGGTACGTAATATGTAATGAAAAATCTGATGATCTTCTCTAGCTCTAGTACTACTGAACCGATTTACAAAAAAATAGAGTGTCAAATGTTTTTTTGCGTCTTAAGTAGAAGAGTCAGAAGTTTGTTTAGTTTAGGTTTCTGAGGATTATTTGTAAACAAAACCAATGAATAAATTAATCACGTATAACTCTTTGTTCTAAAGAATTTTAAGTAAAATCAATAACGACATAAACTGGTCTTTAATTAGATTTAATCACACACATTTTATTAAATCTTCTCGGTTCAATTGAAACATTGTTAATTTAAATCCCGTATCGTAGCAGCACATGCGCCCGCGCACCCACTAACCCCATCCGGCTTCTGTTTCAGCCTCCATTGAATAGCATGAATTATACTTATCATTGGAGGCAGCCACGCCATTATAAATGCGTGCGCGTCGAGTTGTGGGTTGGCAGTATTTTAGTTAAGAAATGGTTTATATGTTGATGTTAAAGTAAAAAATACTTACGGTAGATAAATAATATGATAATTTATTAATTTTACATTTACCGCGTAAATATAAATAAATAGATGCTGCTCGAAGGACTAAAATGATGCAGCATAGCAATACCAACTCCGCAAAACGGGGCTACATCGTTTCTACCATTGCACTAGTAAATTGATTTTGACAAAAAAATGTTTTGACTGTAATCTCTTCATCATTAAACTCATGATTATATTAAAATATATTATATTATGTAAGTATTGGCTCAAATCACTAACTTATAAAGTTAAACCGGAATTTATTAACCAACATATAATGAAATAAAAGGCAAAATGTAAATAGATCTATTTAGGATTCAACGGCTTTTAGTATCTTTATATCGCGCCTAAATGCCATGACAATCGATTTTAACCATACACAATGCATGAGTAATACATGAATCATCCCAATAACAATGTACATGTACTTCGTGTACTTATTGACACCTGTCATGTTCATGTTAACTCTGCTCTCTATAGTTTTTGCACCTTATTGCCTCGGTTCCCGCGTTGTCTATGGATTGTTATAGAATGCAGGTCATTGTCCCTAATGTTATAGAAGTCTATGCTTACTGGCTAATTCTTATTTAAATATACATTGAATGCTTTGTTGGTATCGCATCGCATTTATATTTATCTGTAGTTTCTGAATTGCTCGTGGAAATCAGAGATCTAGAACTGTCATGGTCACTTAAATTCTCAGAGTCTAGTCTTTTGGATACATTTAGGATATTTTTGTCCTATTTTTGGTTACTCTTAAGGGTTTCGTAGTGAAACTAGGAACCTATAGTTTACCTTATACCTTTTGTCCGTCCGTCCGTCCATCCATCCGCAGCCTAGCGTAGAAACTCTTAGTACTAGAAAATATTCAAAATATTACGGTTTGAAAACAGTTTTTCGATTAAGTAATCCGGTTAAGAAATATTGAGCTTTAAAGCGCTAATTTTTGTTAGACTCAAGTGTCCCACCCGCCATCCCCTCCCCCCTACAGTCAAAACTACAAATACTAAAAATCTGAAAAAATCTTAAATAAGTAAAAGAACATAGTAACGAATTTTAAAGGAAAACTATCACGACTTAGTAGACATCATTGGTTCTTGAGATACAGGCGATTAAAGTGTTTATACCTACTTAAAACATTTAAGACTGCACCAATTGACTTTCAATAGAAAATAAGTTACGAGTATTACTTGTTGATTTTTATGTTTTAGTACTTAACGGCTTTGGAGCCCTACACTGAGCTTGGTCCGACATGCTCTTGCCCGGTTTTTTATTTTGTTCTGTTTTTACAAACTTTTTACTAACTTGCAATGTATGTATGTACTCGTAAGTATGTATTTTCAGGTCAAATCTTGCAAGATAATTTGAACCACTTCCCAGGGAATTATTGCTTTGAAATTTGGTATAAATACGTAACTTTCAAGATAGTACAGTAAAAAGGCACTATCGAGCTGGTCTGATGAGGGACATGTAGGGTGGCCATAGGAACTTCTAACTTACACATCGCTCCTTCGGTAGAACAAGGGCACAATTGCCCCTTTAGTCACATTGTACATTGTGCCCTTTGTTCTAGTGGACAAGGGCATAATTGCCCCTTTAGTCACATTGTATATTTTACCCTTGTTCTACTGAAGGTGCGACATGATAAACCCGTTGTGTTGGGAGTCATTAGTTTAGTCTTTATAAGCAGATAATGACTTTGCAAAAAAAAGTACAGTCGGCAACAAAAACTTGTTCCAAAACTGGAATTTAATAAAAAAAAACTAGTTTAACAGCAAATAAGTACCAAAGCATATTTAGAACCATTTCACCTATTAGACTTCAAGGAAACCAGGAGAAACGGTTCTAAATGATTGATCATGCTCCGTTTTAACTCAAGAAGAATAGTCATACTTAAGTGGCATTTTGCAGTGTTCTTAGAATGGCCCAATGGGGCCAAAGGTTTCTTGAATGGTAACGGCATAACGGAAGATGCAATGGAAGATGCGATGTAAGAAACACCAACGACCTGAACCACATTACTTTGTTTACGATACGGTTGCCTTTGGTGAATGAGATTTGCGATTTGGTTTAAAATAAGCGAAGTCGAGACCCTCAGCGTTAAATCACAAAATATTTCGTGGCGAGCTTTAGCTGATGAACCGATTAAGGTTTTCCAAAAATAAACAGCAGTTAGGTTGATTTGGAGTTGTTTAAGAACTACACTGTCGCCGAAAGATTTAAAAAAAATAATCAAATATAAAACAAATACTTTCCTATGTACGTATTTACGGTTTGTACGGTTACGCATTTTTGCCGTGTGGTTGCCGGATTAGAATAGTGACACTCCAAGTCTTCCTGTGGATATCTTAAGAGGCGACTAAGGGAATAAGGGCTTGTAGTACTGTTAGGTTATGGGCTTGCAACCTGACGCTAATACACTAGTCTTGGCCCGATGCAAAATGTGTTTTTTTACAGAATTACCAACAAGTCTTTTAAGAGTTGTTGGTATTTCTGTAGCTCTGCCTATTCCATTCTGGAAATGAAGGCATGATATCATGTATGTATGTATGTATGTACTATTCAATCACTATAGCTCTCAGATCTCACTTATCACCGGGCGGCTGAGTGCTGGTAAGACAGCACACCAAAAAAAACGTAGTAGTCCGAACAAGGTTTGTTAGTGACAAAAATATTTTGAAAAGTTGCGGTAGTTATAGGCTGGGCAACTTTATTCGCGTCAGCTAGGATTAAAATAAACTAAGTTTGGTCTACATAGCCATACGCCACAGATCTTCAATGGAGCAAGACACAATCTCGTACGAGAAGCCAATACAGCAAACAAATGCGGTACAGTTAGGTAACTGTCGGCGGAGAGTGCGAAATGTTATACGCATGCGTTAAGATGCTAGATTACTTTGCGGCAATAAAGTCAAATAGGCTTGGCTTAAATTAAAATCAAGTTAAAACGTGACCTAGATCGTTGTTAGGGTTTTTTACCCGACTATGGCAAACAAATGATTTTGACACCCTATGTCTGTATGTATGTTCCACTCTACCGACGTTCCTAATGAACCGATTTTGACAATTGAGGTGTCTATCGATTTGTCTTTTTTGTGCGATGGTTATAGGCTATTAGTTTTATTATAAATTAAAAATGGCGGCTGTAAATTAAAGAAATGTAATTAATAGACTTCGAGGACCATCGGGCAATTGCAGTCGGCTTTTAGTTTTTTAAACTTATTTAAGACTGCAATGTTTCACGACTGTGCCATTTGAGAGAACCCTGCTAAGGATAATAACAGTATCACCAATGAAGCTCCTGTAGCAATCGCAACCTTATTACTAAAAGGAAAGGATTGAATGTACTTTGGCAATTTAATCTGAGATACTGTTTAATAGCTTAGAAGGGCATAGTAGCATTGTATACAAAAAAAAACTCAAATAGTGACACTTTCCTAAGAGTCCCAATAATGTTTTAATGTTTTGTGTGGAAAAAGAACATTATTAATGCTCTGAAATGTTCTCTGTACTCTTTGAGATGATTTCCAAAATTTTGGGAATGTTCTGCATCTTTCACAATGCAAGGTATAAATCCGATTTTTCAGGATAGATATTAAATGTACCTACCTATTATTATATCTGGACACCTTTCAACCAACGCATCATTACGCAGGTCTTCATTTCATCGAAAGGCATTTGTCACAGGTCTAACCTAACCTAACCTACGTAATTAATCTTTAAGATAACGTGAAAACATCATGTTTTCAGCAGAGTGATAGCGTTCGTTACCATTAAATAATCATTTAAACTTTGTCTCTTCTCTGTTTTGTTACTAATTAAAATCCATAAGTACACTTATCAGTAACAGAACGGATAATTACAAATATTTATGTGTTATACTTAAGTTTTTTTTTACTGTGTCAACGATGGTCCTCCCCATTGTAACAATTTTTCCTCAAATCCGAACAATATAATAATTAATAAATGATACCTACGTTTGGTGACTTTTGAGACTCCTTAGTGCACAGTTGACACATCGCACTTTTAGAATTATAGTGACCTAATTCAAACATTTTCAGCTTTCGATTTCGAGTCATAAATTTAGTGCTATAGAGACCTAAATCGAAGTTCAAAATATTTGGATTGGGTCACTATAACTCTAAAGATGCGACATGTGGATGTGTGTCGTTTGACATACTTACACTTCTATTAAACCCAAAAGTTTCCGATTAAATATGTTTGTATTTAATGGATTTATACGAATAACCAACTAACCGACAAAGACGTAGTTTAAGCCTCTTACAATTACTTGAATAAGTTACTAGAAAAATAATCACAAAGTCACAGAATATCCGTCGAATGCTGCTGTAGGTAACCTTTAAAGTAATATTTGTGCAGTTGTATTACACATATTTGTGCAGTTGCGTTGTTAAGTACACATAATTGCATGAAGTGACACATTAACATACATTGGATGCAACAGTCATTATTGTATTGTTTTAATTTCATCATCAATATTAAATTTGTTTTGTCAATGAAATGATTTCAAGTTTTGGTAATTAAAAAATTGAGGTTACATTGCAGATTACATTGCAATGCAAGGCACAGTGCGTTCTCAACTGTCTGTGGGAAACCGAGAAAGGTGAGAAGTTCAATAGTCTACCTATGTTAAAGTAAGTATGTCGTCAAAAATCAAACAGTAAAAAATTCAATAAAATATCAAGGTAGTCTTACACTCATTAATTTATGTATTTAAACTTATTTTCACAAATCAATAAAGTACAAATGGCGAATTTAATGCCCAATGGCATTCTCTACCAGTCAACCAATAGGCAAAACAGAAAAAACTAAGGTCGATGCGAAGAAAAATAGTTTCAATACAATAATGGGTACAAAGGATAAGTACCTAGTATATAAACTATAAATAAACGTACGTGTATACAAACATCTTATAAAAAATATTCTTATACACCGTGTTTTTTTTGATTTACGATAACTTCGGCATATTGTTAGGTACACGTATAGAAACTACGTGGTACATTAGATTTTAAAATATTGCAAAAAAAAAAAAAAAAAATTGTTTAGAACAAAGTAATTAAATGTTGTGTCTTCAATCATTCTAAAAGGGTCTTTAGAGTTAACTCATAGTTAGTGTCAAATACGTCAAGTCAGCGTGACATACACACACACAAGTAAAGATAACACTTGACAGGTGCACGATCGCTTGACTTGGCGGGAAGTATTGAAAACTCTTTACTCATAATAGGTAATTAAAAGAAAATTGTTAGGTATCAATTAAGAGCCTTTTACATTAGTTTAACGTGATTAACTGATTAATTTTAATAATTGAATATCTTTATAACCGTACGAGTTATCATATGTCTGTCTTCGGGAAATTAGCTTAATTTGACTTGAAGAACGTGCCCTTAAAGTTATCGTAAATCAAAAAAAACACGGTGTATTAATATAAAAGATAAGGCTAATTAACCTAGCTCTTATCTGAGCTCTACCTAGAGGGTACTAGACAACGATAATACTATAGATAAATCAGACTAAAATACGTAGAAAACATCCAAAACTCAGAACAAAAGCTCACGCTCATCACACAAATATTTGCCCATGCGAATCAAACCCGGGACCGCTAGCTTTATAGGCTATGCTAAACCAAAAACTGGGCAAGAGCATGTCGGACCATGCTCAGTGTAGGGTTCCGAAGCCGTTAAGTACTACAAACATAAAAATCAACAAGTAATAACTAATTTTCTATTTAAAGTCATTTGGTGCCGTCTTAGATGATTTTACTAGGTATAAACACTTTAATAGCCTGTATCTCAAGAACCAATTATGTATACTTAGTCGTGATAGTTTTAATTTAAAATTGGTTATATGCTCTTTCATTTAGGTTTTTTTTAGATTTATAGTATTTGTAGTTTTGGCTGTTACAGCGGAGTCTAACAAAAATTTGCGCTTTATAACTTAATATTTCATAAACGGATCACTTAATCGAAAAACTGTTTTCACAAAACCATATTATTTTTGAAAGACCTATCTAACGACACAACACACTATGGGGTAGACGAGAAAAAATATACATTACCACGTTACGTGTCCGGGAGGAAACCTATTTTTTTTTATCAAGATATTATTGTACCACTTTGTGGCGTGACTAATATGTATATTCATGTCAAATTAAAGCTTTCTAGTAATAAGATTCTCTGAGCTAGGCTGCGGACGGACGGACGGATGAACGGACGGAAGGACGGACGGACAGACTTGGCGAACCTATAAGGCTTCATAGTTTGACTACGGAACCCAACAAAACCTCCTACCTATATATTTCGAGGTGTACGATTTTAAACTTAAACATAAAGAGAAATAAGTTTAAAATCGTACGAGATACGAGACGAGGTTTTTCAAAGTAGTGACGTAATATAAGTGACTACTTTGACTTCCCTTCTGCTCTCTGCGCTAAAACTTGTTTTATTTCTAACGACAGTAAATGACTTTGTTATCATATTTATTTATGTGTACATTGCAGATTCTGTATTATTTAAAAAATCCTTAAAGGAAATAGTAGAATCAAGTAAATGCATTGGTCCAGGTGAAAATGATCTTATGCCAATTTATAACGATCGCACTACAGTTAGACTACAACACTGCTCTAGTATACCACATGACTACAACGCTTCTTAATTTCAAACCAATCACCTCATATAATACTTTCTAAAGTAGTCGTTCGTACTTTCGTATATAATTCAATATCAGTGCCAAGCTAATAAAATTTCATACAAGAGGGGCTCAAAATGGCAGTTCCTGGCGCTTAACAGTTTTTCGATTCCATATTAAAGTGTGGCGGCAAGCTTTTACTTAATTGTTTTTTAATTAAAAAATGTTTATTACTTTTTAATGTGCACTGCTCACTTTTCTTTTGATTCTTAAATGAGTTTTGTTAATTAATTTTAACAAGCTTCCGTGCTTCCTATAAGGTCATTGAGAGATTTATACACTAATTTTGTTGTATTAAATATGGATTTTTCGATTACTTTTAGTACACACGCCTTATTTAATACAGAATAACTTGACCTGTCATAATTTTATTGTAGACCATTTAGTGATGGAAAGACCTATTGCCGGGTCTGTCCGGATTGCTGCCCGAATCATACCCTTTAACCTGCCGCTAATTTGTCCAAAAGTACGTTTGACAAAAGTTTCACAACACGCTAGCCTAGTTGGTAGTGACTCTGCCTTCGAAGTTAGGGGTCCTGGGTTCAAATCCCGTTAAGGGCAGATATTTGTGTGATGAGCACGAGTAGTTCATCGTTGTCTAGTACCTATAGTACAAGCCTAGAGCTTAGTTTGGGACTAGGTCAATTTGTGTGACGTCATTGTCCTGTGATAATAAATATCACCATTTTTTATTTATTACATTTCGCACAACCAAACTACACGGAGATTTTTAAAAGTGGCATTTTGAATCTACCATCATGGAAATAAAGTGTAATTATATTTGCACTTACTTGCCATTTTAAAATTTAACACAAATAAAAATGAACTTTACGGTCAAAGAACACAGTTTAAACTAAATTGCCATGATTATTTACCTAATATGGCACCGGGTCTTACGAAGTTACGAGGCAGAACACTATAGCGTTAAAGTATGGTGGAAAAAATATAGTGAAAGAGTGCCGTAGGGCGGATACGTTGATGGTTTCCTACGCATTCTAATAACGGCTTCTCGTTACGAATTAATGTTTAATAACTTACCAGATCATTTACCTTGTTAAAAGTTCGAGCTAGTTGGTCTATTAAAAATATGCATAGTGATGCTCACTTTCTATCGATAATTGGATCTTCGTCACGGTAGCGGATATGTCGAAATGCCGACGTCATCGCCGTATTGTAAACGCATCAAAGTTTAATTTGGCGTAGTTGAGTAGCAGGCGAGCGAAAGCGACATTTATTGAAGCATTTTGATTGGTGGACCGTCTGGTAACTAGACGTTCGTAGGGTAATGAGGTGTGAAATTTATAAGGTGTCGAAGAGGACGTTGTTATTTTTGGAGTGAGGATTATTTAAGTGTTCCGGTCGCTATTAAAGTGATTTTGTCTTATTTACTCCGTGTGGTAGCCCGGTTACAATAATGCCACTCCATGTCTTCTCGTGGATGTCGTAAGAGGCGAATAACGTAGTACTGTTAGGCGATGGCATTGCAACCTGTCACTAATACACTGGTCAACATCTTAGCCTGATTATGCAAAATGTGATCCTTATAGAATTATCAACAATCTAGTTTTGTTGGTATTCTGTATCTCCACCTACCCCACTCTGGGAATGAAGGTGTGACATTATGTTTGTCTGTAACTATGTCTTATTTTAGAGTTCTGATTTGGTGTATTTTCCTAATAAAGTTAAAGATTGAAATTAGTCAATTTCTTATTTAGATACATGAAAAGCTTAACGTATGTAAATGTGACAATGATGTAATGATTAAAGTCGTAAGAAATGTCAAACATTTTTTTTAATAATTTCATAAGGTTTCCATTGCAATTGTCTATAAAAATAAAAAAGAATACCGTACGATTTTGTTATTCAGTCTTCATCCAAAAATGTTTACCTGTAACCAAAAAAATATTTGTTAGTTGTAAACAAATGTAAGCGCCACAAAATAATTGATATAAATAAACCTTATTAAAAAATCAACTATTCTATGTTTTCTATTAAGCTATCTTTTTGTAGTAAACAATAAGCTAGCCCGCATGATGGTAGACCGTTACCGCAACACATAAATGCTTTTATAGCGTTAATGTTTATTCCTTTTTCATCTAATATACATAAAACTCTATCTAAAGTACTTATTAACATTATAAAATATTTTAAATCACGCCTTTATGCTAAATGTACCATGTATCATCAACCAATAACCAAACATAGTTTTAAATATACATCAATATATTAACTTATTCTATAAACTGAATTCAAAGATTCCACTACACAATATGTCAATCACTACATTGTATAAAACAAAGTCGCTTATTCTGTCCCTATATCCCTATGTATGCTTAAATCTTTAAAACTACGCAACGGATTTTGATGCGGTTTTTTTTTAATAGATTATATTATTTATAATAGAGTGATTGAAGAGGAAGGTTTATATGTATAATACTTTAATCCGGAGCCAAGGCTGGGCGGGTCGCTAGTATATTATAGACGTTCAAGATGATGGGTATAGATTCATGGAACTTTCAAGTCTAAACATGACACAGCTAACACAAAAGGAAACAATCAGAATATAATAAGCTTGTTATAGGATAGCGGTGTATCAACATTCCATATATTTGATATTAAACACTAAGAAAACAATACAAAAGCTGACAATTTTAATGTATCGATGAACAATAGATGTGTGGCGCAGAGGAAACATTTCCCGGTACCGAACAATGGCATCGATATCGATGACAATCGGCCGAGTCACAACACTAGCCTTTGTTGAAGTTCTAGGTAGACACTGTTCTGGAAAGAATTGATGAAATAAAATTGATGCTTTTTTCAACACCGAATCAATTTTATTGATTTTATTTTATGAGGATGAACATGTCGAGAAACGTTAAAAGGGTTATCATTATTTGGCGTAGTTACTGTTCCTAATGTAAAACTGATTAGCATTCTAATAAAACCTTAGCAAATTACATACATACACATATAAATATAAACATCACGCCTTTATACGACACGCTAGCCTAGTTGGTAGTGACCCTGCCTTCGAAGCTAGGGGTCCTGGGTTCAAGTTCAAGGGTCCCGGTAATGGCAGATATTTGTGTGATGAGCACGAGTATTTGTTCCCGAGTCTTGGATGTTTTCTATGTATTTAAGTATATATTTCTATATATAAGTAAGTTTATCGTTGTCTAGTACCTAAAGTACAAGCCTAGAGCTAAGTTTGGGACTAGATCAATTTGTGTGACATTGTCCTGTGAGTTATTTATTTATTTATTCTCAGAGGGGGGTAGACAGAGCTACAGAAATACTATCAAAAATATTTCTTGGTAATTCTGTTACCACATTTTGCACATTCAGGATACTTTAAGATGTTTTCCAGTGTATTAGTGACAGGTTGCAAGCCCATCGCCTAGCAGTACTACAAGCCTTTATTCCCTTAGACGCCTCTTACGACATCCACGGGAAGACATGGAATTGCACCATTCTAACCCGGCAACCACTCGAGGTACACTAAATAGTAAATCTTAATGACATTAAGACCATTTCATTAATATTTAACCGGTACGAGAGTAATATTTCTAAGATAACAAATCTAATATTAATTAACGGACAGAAGTAACAAATGAGTGGAATTAATGAAACAAACGTAATTGATGGCAGAACGGTTCCAAACCTGATCCGATTTCTTACGAGTACTACGACTTGTTTGATACTGTTGCTAACTTAAGTGTTGTTAGAAAAGTAACAAACACAACTGGTTACAACTGGTTACAACTGCTACCGAGGTTTCGTCCGCAACTTAAGTCATTAAAAAATCGATGATATAAATGGGTCGTACACACTCTTAAAAACAAAAGTGGTCTTTCCTGTATATTAAAAGCTTATGTGCATGTAAGTTTTGTTTTTCTATGATAGTTAAGTCTAAAGCAGTCCTGACGCCGTTTATGCGGGAATGGGCTTAGCCAGAAAATTAGGCCTTAAAAACGTTAACTTTCGGTGTAATCTGTGTATGACCCAAATAGGTGTATAAATAGATTATTGCGTTTTTTACAAGACTGTGTTTACCAATTACGCTTCAAGACTCTGAATCAAGAGATATAGTCATTGTTAAGATCAAGCAAGAAATGAAGAAGAAAACACTTTACAGTAATTATACGATTATGTTTTTATTTAATCAAAATTTTAACTATTTACTAAGACGGTAAGACGGTTCGTAATATACATCCCGCTTACAGACAAGTATACACGGAGAACGGTTATTGGCACCCTTTGGGTACAGGACCCTAAAACTCGTCACGTGTTTAACTACAAAATAAAATTTTCCTGCCAAGAACATCGGTACATAATAGGCGGCATCGTCCAATCATCGATTGATTTAAACTTGATGAGATACTTTAATAAATCATTTAAGTAATCAAATCAACAGATGTTTTGAAAGAACGATCAATGTCAGAGTTTCCTAAGATTTACAACTAATAGCTAAGAGTCAGGTTTAGGTATATTTATTTTGTGAAAATGGCGGCCTTGTCGAACCTCTGTGCGTTACGGACGTGACTCTTGTTAAAAACTGTTACAGCATTATTAAGAAAATGTGTTCCCTACTAATAGGTCCACGTAAAATTGCGTCAAATAATTGAGACAAAAGTATCCAATGTCACAATGTCAAGTAGCTTTTATTTTAAAATATAATTACTTTAATTGTTTCTTGTAGTTTAGTTTGAAGCGCTGGTAGAATTGTGACGTGTAAAAGTGCCTGTGCAGCCTACTTACTCAATAAACATGTTTTATCTTTTTTTATCGCAATATTTTACGTTTGGTTTCTCCGTGTGGTTGCCGGGTTAGAATAGTGCCACTCCATGTCTTCCCGTGGATGTCGTAAGAGGCGACTAAGGGAATAAGGGCTTGCAGTACTGTTAGGCGATGGGTTTGCAACCTGTCACTAATAGATAAACATTTTAGCCTGATTGTGCAAAATGAGTTTGGGTCATTCTACTTTTTTACTGACAATACATCGTCATTTTTCTATATTTTGCGTTTTTCAACTATTGATAATTATGGTTTTAATTTTTTCATTTTAAAATGCGTTGCATGAATTTTTATTTGGACTAATTAATTATTATTTCGGTGGCGATAATGTTTTTTTCTTTATGGTGGGTTTTCAGAATATACTGTGACAGAGTGGCCGTTTTCAGAGGAGACTAAATTTTGTATTACCACTCTGTCACGCGATTCTATGAAAAACAAACACTGGATAGAGAAAGTGAAAGATTATTTTAGTACTAATAGATGAATAAATGTTTGGACGTATATTCAAACACTAAAACATTAATAATCAATACTCTAACTGATAACGTATGGTAAAATGAGGACAGGCAATTGTCGGTAAAAAAGAAGAATGACCCGGTTACAGAATTATTTACAAGTTTTTTTAGAGGTGTTGGTAATTCTGTAGCTCTGCCTACCCCTGGGAATGAATGACATTATGTATGTATATATGTATTTTACGTTTATCACTGTATTTGTATCATGGATGATAAAAGCCTTTTGTAATAATCAATCAATCATAATTTTTTTCTAAGTGACAAAGGAATTACCGAAAATTACATTATTAAATAAAATACTTCCTAGTCACTTTTCTCCCCAAGTAACAAGGAAACTGCACCAGATGGAGTGTGGGAAATTCTGACAAAGCGCCATTGTGTCCCGCCGGAGGTCAGCCTGCCCTTTGTTTTATGGGACCAGTGCCGTGACCTCAGTGTCCGAACCACTTATGTTCTCTGGTGCACCTTAAAACGTCAACATGGACGTACCTATACCTTAAGATGATTGTGCTGAAAATGTCCATACAGAAATCGTTTACTCGTTTCACCGACACAATAAAAAAATTGGTGCGGACGTTTAAGAGATATCAGCTCTAAAAGCTCAATATCTCAAAAACGGCTAACCGATTTTGATAAAACATGTCTAAGAACCACCGCTAGAAAACCTGCTAACATTAAAAAAAACGCATTCAATTCGGTTCATCCATTTATGAGCTACGGTGTCACAGACAGACTCGCACACACATCAATCTTATAACACCCTTCTTTTTGCGTCGGGGGTTAACAATGAGAGTAAATAAGTAAATAAATAAATAAAATGAACACAATAGTCATGATATTTGATATATCAACCAAAACTGATAGTAACAGTAACAAGTTCTTTAGTGATTCGACTAAGATATTAGTTGATGTATCTAACATCTTGTTAGGCTTGTATGGAATCAAGACGCATATTTTCAACAATCACAATCTTGTTAGAAGCGACCAAGTTCTATTTTCAGTGCACTCATTTCATTGAACGTCTCATAAAAAGTTCATTCCATAGACAGGCTTCTAAGCGCAGGAGTTTAGATTTTTTGATAGTCACAAGTATGACCCAATCTTACCTACTTAATTAATGTTTAAGACAACCTGAAAACAACAGGGTTTCAGCAGAAAATAGTTTTCGAAAAAGTGAAATTCTGTGAAACGATACGTTCTATGAAATGAATGTCGGTGAAACTAGAGGGACACTGTCTATACAAAAAGCGCTAACGTTTCTCTCCCCGTCAGAGGACTGTGAAGCAAAAAATTCCATACAAAATGCGATAACGTTTTTTTCCCCTTCAACGTTGTTTGATTTTTACTATATTCAAATACGTTATAGATGCAAGGAAAAGCTATGTCTGTACGTTTTCATACATACATACATAATGTCATGCCTTCATTCCCAGAGTGGGGTAGGCAGAGCCACAGAATTACCAAAAACTCTAAAAAAACTTGTTGACAAATCTGAAACCACATTTTGCAAAATCAGGCTAAGATGTTTACCAGTGTATTAGTGACAGGTTGCAAGCCCATCACCAAACAATACTAAAGCCTAGAGCTAAGTTTGCGACTAGATCAATTTGTGTGACATTGTCCTGTGAGTTATTTATTTATTTATTCTCAGAGGGGGGTAGACAGAGCTACAGAAATACCATCAAAAAGATTTCTTGGTAATTCTGTAACCACATTTTGCACATTCAGGCTACTTTAAGATGTTTTCCAGTGTATTAGTGACAGGTTGCAAGCCCATCGCCTAGCAGTACTACAAGCCTTTATTCCCTCAGTCACCTCTTACGATATCCACGGAAAGACATGGAGTGGCACTATTCTAACCCGGCAACTACACGGAATAACGGTCGGTCTGTAAGTTTTCCTTTCCAAGAAAATATTTATTGGAATGAAAATAAAATAAAAAAAACAAAAGCGGAAACGTACAGACCTAGTTTTCCATAATATCTACAACGTATTCAAAAATGGTGGAAATCGGATTAGGTTTTGGGGGTGAGAAACGCTATCGTCCGCAGCTAAATTTGCATGGATTATTTTTGACAGCGACGCGATTGAGGCATTGATTCACAATCCTTTTAAACTTAACCTGATTTTTACGCTTTTTGTTATAGATTTATCAACAACTAGGTCTGTACCTTTCCTTTTCCTCGTAAATATCACAGCAAAACCTAGTTTTTCATAATAGTCCCAGTACATTGTAGAAAATTTTGGATACCGAACTTGATTTAGTGGGTGAGAAACTGTTACCACCTGGAGCAAAATTTGTATGGAAAATGTTTGACAGCTACGCGATTTAAGCGCCGCTTTACAATTCTCTTAAGCGGGTGGTAAAAAAAAGTGACGTGGTAAAGGAAGTTAAGTGGTAGAGGAAATTGTGCAGGGTTCATCCGTATCATTTAACTTACCACAAAACAGTGGGCCGAGCACGCTGCCACGGGACTTAGTGTCAAATGATGTCGAACGGGAACTAGTTTCAAATATTATTATGAAATTATTAAAATGACAGCCACCCGGGGATTAAGTTGCTTAGTAATAAAAGGACTCAAATCACACAAAATACAAGTGGTTCAGACGGCCCACTTAGGGTAAATCCGGGATAGTCGCCCCAAGGCATGGTTGCCCCGATTATAATTATTCTATTTCGCAGACGAATCGTAAGCTACTTTAACAATCCATCGAAAGACTTTTCAACTACCGTGTGATTACACGGGGAGGCAAAACGCGATCAAAGTTGGCCATAACTTGTTTCACGGCGGGGCATCTATCCCAAACGTATTCATATAGATCAGGCTAAAATCCTCTATGTGGGATAGAGGTCCGCAAAAATCAAAAATACTCTGTTACTTTCCATAAATATGTAGATAAAAAACCAAAGCACCGGCTAGTTTTACGTATAATAGTACCGAGAGATTTGAAACTGATTTTAAAAAGTGGGGCACCCTTTCAATTTATGGCTACTTATGAATGTAGTTAAGCTTAAATACATACATTAAATCACGCCTGTTTTCTAGAGGGGTCGGCAGAAACCACTTCTTTCCACCTGCTACGTTCCTGACAAATCACCTTCGCTTCTTCCACATTCATAGATCGAGTCATGCATGCACGTCAGTTTCGGGTACTTAAGATTCGGGCCATTTCCAGTATTTCTCCGTTTTGATTAAAAAAAGGACGCCTAGGGCGCCCATTCCTACCCTTCCACTCTCTTTCAAATTAAACTCAAACTCACAACATTTATTTGACAAGAACACACTGCAACACAACAATCATAACCATGATTTTTAACATAAAAAACCAAAAGGTAAAGGAATAGAACATGGAGATATTGATTTCTACCTATACAGTAGCGGTATTAGCAGTGATCGGAATAGGTAGTGCAATTTCGCGAGACTTCAGTGCGTAAGTTTAGTATGGATATAGCTTATAACCCCGGGCATTTATTTGCAAAGTGTTTAACGATTATTTTGCTAGCATAAAATATCGCATTGACGAAATATGTAGACTCTTGCAATGACAAAAAGTAAAAAAGTATTTACAATAGCATTATTTTTTTAGATTTTTCGCATGTTCCCATTTAACTTCAATTAAGGTCATGTCAAGAAAATATTCTGTGAAATAATACGAGTCCCGGAATCCGGGGTCTTATCCATATTAAGTATAATGTTTAAGGTCATTCACCCGAAATTGCACTACCTATTCCGATCACTGGATATTAGAGACGTTGCGCTGTAGTGTGAGGTCAAAAGGATTTAGCTCAGCATGTGCTGCAGCTGGAGCCACAGCGCTGTTTTTCAGCTCAACCCTGGTGTTTACCTACTTCGTTTCGCACATCGTATCTCTTTCGTCAATGTTCTTTCATCCATAATTTCCAAATGACCGAATCATCGATGTTATAGATGTAGATACCAATTCTATATTTGTCAAAAAAGCTTCCTGCGTCGGCATCCTTAGTGTTGATCTGGTTTCGGTACTTTTGGTACGTCGAAACGGTATTTCGGCAATCCTGCTGTACCGTTTGTAATGTGGGAACCTGAGGGTCATTGGTCGTCGCAAGCGCACAAATACCGCTCGGTTCAACAAAAATAACACGTATCACGTAGGCAATAGAGATGATGCCGGAGACCTTAAGTTTATTCAAAAACTGTACGTGTGTGTTAAGCACTTCTCATTTCCGGTTTATTTGCTTGGAGATTTTAATAGTTCAACGAAACGTCGGAATTCGAGTGTAAATTAAAAATCTTATTAAAGTTTTGACTGGTTGAATGTTTTTTTTATTAAGGTATTTTTTAAATAACTGGTAAATTGAAGACGTTACTGACCAATTTCGAGTTACTACAAAAATAACAATTTAATAAATACAATATTATGGGGCCAGAAAGTTCTCGAATGGCGTCCACGGACCGGGAGACGAGCTGTTGGTAGGCCTCCAACAAGATGGAGCGACGACCTCGTAAGGATGGCGGGATCGCGATGGATGCGGAAGGCACAAGACCGGTCTAAGTGGAGAGCCTTGGGGGAGGCCTATGTCCAGCAGTGGACGTCTTTCGGCTGATATGATGATGATGATGATGAATATTATGAGACCTTTTATTATTCAAAAGAACACTTTATGTTTTTTTTATGATAGGGAGACACGAGCACTCAGGCCACCTGATGGTAAATGGAATCTGAGACCCAAAGACATTTGAATTCTCAAGACTATAATCTTAAGATTGCAATCTTAAGACTTGAGGTCTTGCGTTGCCAACCCAGAGGACTAAGATGGAATGCCTCTAAGCTAGTAATTTCACGGGTTGTCTTATCCCCGCACCGGATCACAATATAGTAACGGCCCCCTTTAACCTGTTTTTTTTTACATGTACGCATATAGGTACAGACAGACAGCGGAATAATAGTAAAAATGTAACTAACCTCAACTACTTTTATACTAAACTTAGCGATTGCCTTACTCCGTCCGCGTAGAAATCGTTTATCGCTTTTCCCTCGGGAACATAAAAAAATTCGGAATAGTAAGTACCCTTTTGTACTCCGGGACTCAAACTATTTATATACTAAATTTCATCTTAATCAGTTCAGTGGTTTATAAGCGAAGGCATAAGAAACAGACAGATAGACAGAGTTCCTATCCCATTTATAATTAATTAGCTTCCGCCCGCGACTTCGTACGCGTATAAATCAGTTCCCGAGGGAATAGCGATATGACAGGTAGCCTATGTGTTAATCCAAGGTATAAGCTGTTTTTACTCCAAATTTCACCTAAATCCGTCCAGTAGTTTTTGCGTGAAAGAGTAACAAACATCCATACTTACAAACTTTCGCGTTTATGATATTAGTAGGATAGTATAGATAAAAAAAAATAGGATCGTTCAAAGACAGAATATCTCAGTTGACGTTTAAACCTAACTCCTCGGTGAAACAGGTGTGCTACATCATCTTCCCGTTATACGTTTTACAGTTCTCTTTATTATACCTAATGGTCTACATCTAGATCTCTCCTAGATATAAGCAGTCAATGGCGTCGTGATTGCCTCCATGCTCACGCGCAGCGACTTAACAAGGTCTTCTCTTCACCTGAATGCGCGTTGTTAAGGTTAATCGATAGTATGGCTAAAATTGTGTAGTTAAGTCATTAATAATAGTAAAATAGAACGTATTAGATCAAAACAGGCTAATTAGTGTGTGATTTTTGTAGGGTCGCACACACTCTTAAAAACAAAAGTTGTCTCTCCTGGGCCTCTATTCAGGTGCGTTAAAACGATATCGTGTTTGACACGTTTAAGAATCGTTTATGTCACAGTCGCCATTATTGTAAATGACATAAGAGTTATCAAAACGTTGACAATACGGAAACACGTCAAATACGATATCGTTATAAAGCAGTTGAATAGAGGCCCAGTGGTCAATACAGGTCACGACACAAGCTGACCTTGAACTATGGGTACAAAACAACGATAACATACTTACTGCTTCAAATAATATCAAGACTAATCAAATTAAACTCGTGAGACCCGATGTGCTATAGAGGGTACATAATAAAAGCAATTTAGTATGACCTTTATTTAAGTGAGCATAAAGTTCATTATTCTTTGTTTTAAAGTTAAAGATGGCATTTAAGGGCAAAGGTAATTTTGAACTTTATTTCCTTGCTGTTAGATTCAAATTCCCTTTTACAAAAATCCCCCTGTTTGTAATTATGATGGCCTCACGAGGTTAAGTATAGCGGAAATAGGGGGGTACAGGAACCCTTAAAGATCTTCAGCGCGTAAATAACGAAGCAACCAAGTGGCTCAAATCGATCAAAATAAATCTCTGATTAGCCGTACTTTCCTTATTGCCTCACGATTATATGAATAAATAACGGAAATCCTTTCGCTACCTTTCGACTCCATCATCAGAACACCTTGATGGTGCCACATTATCGAAGTTACCACGATATACCAAATTTCAGCTCAATCGGTCAGAAAATGGTTCAAATCTTGCAGGGAACCTTGTTAGTGGTGGTAGGACCCTGTGCAGGGTCCGTCCGGATCGCTACCACCATCTTATCCATTAACCACCCGCCAAGCAACAGTGTTCGCATTGTTGTGTTCCGGTGTGGGGATAAGACAACCGGTGAAATTACTAGCATAGAGGATTCCATCTTAGTCCTCAGGGTTGGCAACACATTTGAGGTCTTGGGATTATAGACTTGAGAATTCAAATGTCTATGTGTTTCAGATTCCACTTACCATCAGGTGGCCTGAGTGCTCGTGTGCCTTCTCCTTAACATAAAAAAAGGGAAGATTTAAACCGAACATACTTACTTACATACATTGCAAGTTAATAAAAAGTTAAAAAGCTTGCTAAGAAGATTGTGAAGCGATGCTGAAATCGCGTAGCTGTCAAAAATTATCAGCTCCAGGCGATAACGTTTCTCACCCCCTAAATCTAATCGGATTTCCAAGATTTTTGAATAATTATGTTGTAGATATTATGAAAATCTAAGTTTGTACGTTTCCGCTTTTGTTTTGTTTTTCCAATATATATTTTCTTGCAAAGGAAAACGTACAGACCTAGTTTTCATAATGACAAATGACAAATGACAAAATCTTTATTCGACATCACAGAGCATGGTGACAGAAGTACAAAAGCAACTCAATGGGTAACTAAATAATAGAATCAACAGAGGGCATAGATTATTACATACAACAGAGTAAGTGTGTACTGTAATATCTACAACATTTCAATAACGTAAAAATGGGACAACATTTAAGGGGGAAAAAACGTTATCACATTTTGTATGGAGTTTTTTTGCTTCACAGTCCTCTTAATGACACAAATTACTGCAAGTTGTCAATAAACTACGACTTGTTATGATCTGCCATTCATAAACAAAGCATTAACAATTCACATAATACAGCATCGAAGCACTGACAACCTGCCTAACTTAGCAATAAATAAAATGTTTTAAAAAACTAATAACCGTCATCAGAATGCAAGAAATAACTTCTTTTGAAATGATAGGTAAGGTCAGTCCAACTGAATTCAGCTTTTAGTTAAAAATATAGTGGGACGCCGACTTCAGTTCATCTTAAAAGAATTTATTCTTGCATTTTGAAGACGGTTTTTAGTTTATTTTTATATTTTATTTTATTTCCTATCTTTTAGTGATCATAATAATACTGTTAATTCATCCACGTATATTTATTCCTTCTCTTGAGGAGAGATTCCTATATTTTTCCTATTTATCCAACATCCCATCATCTGGAATGCTGGAAACGGGACCAACTAGGAATCAAAATCAAACAAAAAAAAGTTTTTCGCATCTGTCCAGCCGTCTCTGTGTAATCGGGAAACAAACATAAAAAAAACCCGACGAATTAAAAATCTCCTTTTTTTGAAGTCAGTTAAAAATAGCGCATGCTCTACAAAATTGCTGCGCCCTTACGGGGTTTACGTTTCACGCTAGACTTACCACTGGAAAAACTCATGTACAGTCGAAGTCATAAATATGTTTACACTTTAGTACCTTGTCACTTTCATTCACTGAGGCAATACACACATAGACTTCTATTATACCGGGTGTTGCCTGTAATAAGAGAAATAAATTGAAAGATCGTTTTTAAACGTAGCAACATTTGTTATACAAAATTTAAAAACATTTATTTTATTATTTGGGATTTGTTCGAACAAACTAAATAACATTTTCAATGTACTCCATCCAATAGTTTAGTTGACATCTACTGTCAGCCCACAAACTTTGTAGTTTTCGCAATACATTGCTTGCTTGGAAAATCTAAATTCATTACATATTTAGTTAGCAATAAGTTATTTTCAAAAGTTGTAGAATAAATGTTGTTACGTTTGTGGTGTGGAAACGATCTCTAAATTTATTGCTCCTATTACAGGCAACACCCGGTATATATGAAATTTTGTCAGTGAATGAAAGTGACTGAGCTTGTTCAATTTTGGGGATGTATGATCAAAATGAGAGAAAGAGGACAAGGTAATTTCGGAGTTTTATATTTCTTACGCTAATAACATAACTCATTTTCTTACTTAACACGCATTGAAATGAAAAAAGATAAAAAATAATTGGCACATAAAATAGTGCAAAATTTAATTGACAAAAAAAAACAGTATTGATTAAAGGTTTAAACCCTATTAAGCACAAAAAGTGAAAGATTGCCTAATCTTACTTATCGTTGTTTTTGTACTGTAAATATTTGAACTGAACAAAAAAGTCAATGTACCTTCCACAACAAATCGATTTTCCGTCCAAATCAATTTGGTTACTAAAGATTTTTTCATCAGACAAGGAAGCCACGTTTAACTTACAAAACGAGTTGACTTGATTAAGAAACCCAAAGAGCACCGTTATGTGTGGCGTAACATCAAAACAGGTATGCAACCCATGGCTCAATTAATTTTTAGAGTACTCATATTAATAAGTTCCAGTATCTAGTTTTCATACCATTATGTCCGTTCAACAACCCGCATAGAGACAGCATTTAGAAATACAGGGTGTTTGGTAAATAGTGGATAACCCGAATAGGGCTGATAGAGCAGCTCATAAGCTATCGATTAAACCCCCATGTATGTTCAGCTATTGTTAATAGTTTCCGAGATATTGGTCATTTTAATCGGATTTTTTGTAATTTTTCCTTATATCCGTGTCACGAAAAACCCCTAAGTTCATGTATTAATTCTATTTTTTTTTCATTGTTTCTTGCATGGTTAGAATCACTATGAACTAAGGAAGTTTTTAAAGCTACATGCCCAGTTTTATTTCATGACAACTTTTTGAGTAAACTCACTAAGTTACTTTTTCCATACTAAGAAATCCCCGCGTTTGTTTTTCACGTAGTATGGAAAAACAAACTTTGTGCGTTTACTCAAAAAGTTGTCATGAAATAAAACTGGGCATGTAGCTTTAAAAACTTCCTTAGTTCATAGTGATTCTAACCATGCAAAAAAACAACGAAAGCAAAATAGAATTAATACATGAACTTAGGGGTTTTTCGTGACACGGATATAAGGAAAAATGACAAAAAATCCGATTAAAAGTCCAAATATCTCGAAAACCGTGCGACTTTTACTAGACCTATTTTAGCTTTTTCATAACGTCCTAAGTGCCCTCTATCCGTAGTTCAAGGATTATCCACTCATTACCTAACACCCTGTATATACAAAACAAAATCACTATTTCGTTATTTGCTTAATATCTGACAGTACTCTATACCAGATCGATATACACTACACAGTTCATATTTATACCAACAATTTTTTTACATCGGCATTTAGTTTTTGTATACTATCGTTTTGGTTCTCGCAACCGGATCATACACAGATTTAGGTTACCGTCTTTCCTGTGGACACACCGAAAGCTAACGTTTTTAAGGCTAAATTTTCTGGCTAAGAACATAACCGCAAAAACGCCGTCAGAACTGCTTTAGACCTATCATATAAAAACATAACTTATATGCACACAAGCTTTTAACTATTGACCACAGGAGAGACAACTTTTGTTTTTAAGAGTGTGTATGACCCTATAGCTAAACTCACGCAGCTATTAGTAAAAATTTGAGGGTAATGACTAAGTTCGTCTTTATACTTCGTTATTTGCTTAATATCTGACAGTACTCTATTCCAGGGCCTCTATTCAACTGCGTTATAACGATATCGTGTTTGACGTGTTTTAGAATCGTTTATGTCACAGTCACCATTATTGTAAATGACATAAGAGTTATGAAAATGTTGTCAATACGGAAACACGTCAAATACGATATCGTTATTACTGTGTAGAATTCCAGCTCAGATCGATGTAGGTACATACACTACACAGTTCATATTTATACCAACATATTTTTACATCGGCATTTAGTTTTTGTCTACAATCGTTTTGGTCTCGCAACCAGATTACCACATCTTATCCAAGCATGTTCCTAAGAGCATTACCTTGCCTGTCAACTGGCATGTTATTATTAAACTCTTCATATTTTTTATTAACACCATGAGCTTTACGCGTTCTATGCCAAGATCCATAAACTCGATACAAAAAGACAGCCATATCAAGTCATTGGCATTTAATATGTTAAGCCGGAAACATGTTATAACTTTGCTCATTACCATACGCACTTCTAGATCAAAACAGTAGCAACTCCAAATACAAATGTATTTTAAAATCAACTTTAATTCAACCTCTATGAGTTTTATACAAACTAGCGAGGATTTTGACTTGATATTGTTTTGATCTAGTAGTGCGAATTTATATGGAGCGTCATGCTTATTGAACTTGGGAACTTAAATACAGTATGTACTAGGGTTCTCTGACTGTTCGCCGACAAATCTTTGACGAATGCATCGTTTCACAACCTTAACATTTGCTACCCCGCTTTTTTTTTGTGTAACTACAATAATTTCAGGATTTTTAGGGTTTCGTAGTCAAACTAGGAACCCTTATTGTCTCGCCAGGTCCGTCCGTCCGTTCAGCGCAGAGACCCTTAGTACTAGAAAGCTGTATTGTGTGGTACAAAAAAATGTAAAAAAAATGTTAGGGTACCTCCCCTACACGTAACGTGGGGATGTATTTTTTTTCTCGTCTACCCTATTGTGTGGGGTGTCGTTGGATAGGTCTTTCAAAAATATGACGGTTTTGTGAAAACAGGTTTTTGATTAAGTAATCCGTTTATGAAATATTGAGCTTTAGAGTGCTAATTTTTACCCCCCTACAGCCAATACTACAAATACTAAAAATCTGAAAACTATCACGACTAAGCAGAAATCATTACTTCGTGAGATACAGGTGATTAAAGTTTTTATACCTACTAAAATTATCTAAGACGGCACCAATTGACTTTAAATAGAAAATTAGTTATTACTTGTTGATTTTTATGCTTGTAGTACTTAACAGCTTCGGAACCCTACACTGAGCATGGTCCGACATGCTCTTGCCCTGTTTTATAAAACTACCCCAACCTAACCTATTGGGTTCCACACGATAGTCCTGAAATAAATCCAGAATTATTTACAGTTTCGGAAAAAAACGCGGGTTGTCAAATGATATGTTTGTGAAATGAATCATTTGTGAAACGTTAGTTATGAAATGATAGGACCCCGTTAAGAGGCCGTATACGAAATTTTGGTGGTTTTGCTTTTTTTTGAGATTTTACAGTTAAAATACTGCTATTCTATAAGTTTGAATGCACATCATGAAATATCAGTTCAGTTCTAATCGAATAAATGAGGTACTATTTCAGATTTGTCGAGTATTATAATGCGAGATTTAGGTTATTTTAAAACATTATATATTGCTTTTTTATTTTTTATTTTTTAGATGTTTTTTTGAAGTAATTCATTGATTTTGAACTGAACTTTATTACCCTTTTTTAATTTTATGAAAGATAGTTTTAAGTAGTCGTAATCAAAAACAATGTTTTGCCCGTTTTCTGTAAAACTTTACCAAGTTAATCATTTTTAAAAAAAAATATATATGAAGGTGGTAAAAAGTAATTCATACATTTTTTTGACAAAGTTTACAGTAATAAATCGATTTTTTTTCATATCTTTTAGACGTCAAAACTCGTGAATATGCGATATTCTAAACCTCTTACAGCAAAATTCACAAAACGGTCGCCGGTTTCAGGTCAATGAATCAGTATCAAATAATAAAAACAAAAAAGTAGCTCATACATTCGTTTAAATGTGAAAATATCCTTCGTGTTGCGCATTAAAATTTGTAGAAATAAAGTATTTCAACAGTAAAATAACGTCTGTAAAGTCAGGTAAATCGGCGAAATGCGGCAAAATTTCGTATACGGCCTCTTGACAAGATTAAGGAAAACAAGTAAATCAGATGTTAGAGCTTTGTGAAGTAGAGTTGACATTTAATTTGAAAATAATCGGGGCATTTTGACTCTGCAATAAACACTGTACATAATATTTGCTATCTTGTAAAACCAGTCTGTGGTTCCGCAGAAAACCAGCGTCTTAATCTCAATAGGGATACGACACATGTAGCTGAGTGGATGCCATTTTCGCAGTACTGTTTAATAACTGTTACTTCTTCTAAATTGTTTAAGAACATCTTGCATCACAATGTATGTGGAAATTATACAAAATAAATAAGTAAACTTCTTGGCCTGATTGTGCAAAATGTGGTTACAGAATTATCAACAAGTCTTTTTAGAGTTGTTGGTATATCTGTAGCTCTGCCTACCCCACTCTGGGAATGAAGGCGTGATGTTATGTATGTATGTATGTATATTAGAGATGCAAGGGATTTAAATTTTCTCTTGCACTTCCATCTTGTAAAACCAGGAGAGCTAGCACAAGTGGTCCGCGACTTGATTGTCGCTCGGATCTCCTTTTCTATCTTGTTTGTGACAAGCGAGAAAACACAACTTGTGCTAAGCATACAGAGTGAATAATCTTAATAACAAAGAAAACGATAAGTAAGACATACATAACATACATAACAACGTGGGGTAGGCCGAGCTACAGAAATACCAACAACTCTAAAAAGACTTGTTTATAATTCTGTAACCACACTTTGCACAATTTGGCCTAGAAGTTAATCAGTGTATTAGCGACAGGTTGCAAGCCCATCGCCTAACAGTACAGCCATTGTTCCCTCAGTTGCCTCTTACGACATCCACGGGAAGATATGGAGTGGCACTATTCTAACCCGGCAGCCACACGGGACTCGATAAGTAAGAATGTTATGTTTAAGACATAGCATGTAATATACTGTAGGTACAATAAAATGGCACATCCCAACTCAAAAACAATGAAATTGGGTCATTGTACAAACAAGTGAATGGACATTGTTATAAAGATGATCTCAATGTAGTTTTGAATGACGTGATAATGCGATATAGAACTAAAAAAGCAATGGGCAATTGAAAGATAGAATCTTTCGATTTCTTTACTTTTACTCACTTGACATCATTACGGAACGCCATAAGTAAAAAGAATAAAATGGCTAAGAGCGAGTCGGACTCGCCCTTGAAGGGTTCCGTAGCAGCAATACGATTTATGGCGTATTAAAAAAAAACTACTTACTAGATCTCGTTGAAACCAATTTTCGATGGAAGTTTGCATGGTAATGTATTATATTATCTTATTTTAGAAGTTACAGGGGGAGGGGACACACATTTTACCACTCTGGAAGTGTACCTCGTGCAAACTATTCAGTTTAGTTTTTTTTTAAAACCTCAATATCATTTTTGAAGACCTATCCATAGATAGCCCACACCTATAGGTTTGATAAAAAAAAGAGTTTCAGTTCTAAGTACGGGGAACCCCCAAAATTTATTGTTTTTCTTCTATTTTTGTTTGAAAATCTTAATACTTCTAATGCGGTTCACAGAATACATCTGCTTACCAAGTTTCAACAGTTTTTTATAGTTTCGGAAAAAAGAGTCTGTGACATACGGACTGACAAACAGACAGACAGACATGAAGAATCTATAAGAGTTCCGTTTTTTGCCATTTGGCTACGGAACCCTAAAATACATGATCATAAATTGGATATGGGAAGATGGAAGAGGCCCATATCCACTTGTCCAGCAATAGCTGTCTTTCCGTTCATAACTACGATAATAACATCTTTTCTATTTCAACAAATGAATAGCAAAGTCAAATAATGTTCTTCCACTTAAATAATAATTTTAAATTATTATGAAGTTATTATAAGCGTTCTTCGTAAGGGCTCTATTATGGTCATGTAACGGATGGAATAATGGTGCCTTATAATTAGATTATATTTACCTACTTTCGTTGTTGTATAATTCGTGACGATTTGAATTATAATCGCCTGATGCTGGGTAATTGGATTATTATTATGACGTCGGTAAAATGTAGAAAGTTCTGGAGATAATTTTAGATGAGACTCGAGGATTAATAGTTAAGAATTACAGATTTTAAGCAAATGGTGGTTTGATAGAATAAAGGTAAGTAGAAAACATTGTACTTCTTTACTCTTTTATTGGTTATAAAAGGTATAAAGTTATAAAGGTATATATTATTATATTATTTTATCTATCTTTCTTCTATATATAAAGAAAAAAAAGAAAGAAAATATATTTATTGCCACAAAAATACATGCAAAAATGAGTATAAACCAATTTTTTTTTTTTTTAATAAATCGGAGTAAATAACATGCTTTGCAGCAAAAGGACCGCGCGTCAGCGTATGCCGGCTGCGCACGATAACCCACCAGGGGCAGCGCCCACAGCTCGGCGCTGGTTTTCAGCGTAGCCCATTAAACTAAAGCCTAAAATTAAAAAAAACTAGAACTAAACTAAACTAAATGTTAAGGGAAGTCGCAAGCTCCGAACAGTTAACATTGCACTTACACTATATACCTACACAATATCATATACAATTATCTCAATAATTAATAACTTCGAGTATCCATGTAAAAAGAAACCAAACTAAATTTAACTTAGTAATTTTTGTCTACGGGTAGTCTTAAACACTACATTTATACTTTCTAATTGTCGTTTAATTAAGATAGTTTTCATTTTATGTTTGAAACTAACAGAACCTTTGATTTTGCGAATAGGCGGGGGAATATTATTCCAAATCTTAGCCGCTGAGTATTTAAAACTACCCTTATACCCTGCGTGATTATGCTTAGGTATAAACATTTTATTTTGCCACTGTGACCTCGTGTTCCACTTGTGCGCGTCTTTGTACCACGAAAGCTTATGATACAGATAAGCAGGTTACTGACTATTAACTACCTTATGTACAAGATTTGCGAAATGTAGTTCACGGCGGGAGTCCATATTGAGTATATTTCGCTGGTTCAGTATTGGCGATATGTGTGACCTCCTTTGCACCTTGTAGCAAAACCGAACACATGCATTTTGCACTCTCTGGATGGCTCGTTTCGTTTTCTTAAACAATCGGGGGCCGTAGACTACATCACAGTAATTGAGTTGTGACAGCACCAGTGAATCCGTCAACAATACTCTTATACTTGTGCTGAGATGCTCTCTGATGCCATACAACACTTTAAGCTTGTAGAATGCGTTCCGGATTTTACTGTGGACATGCTCGACGAAACGAAGTTCTTCATCTATCACCAGTCCCAGATTCCTAGCTGATTTAACACGCTCAATACCTTCCCCGTTGATTGTGATGGATATATTTTGCCTAGCAGTTTCTTCTCTTTGTTTTTTAGTTCCCAAGAGCATAAACTTCGTCTTTGTCGCATTAAGAACTAATGCATTTTTTTCAGCCCACTCGTAAATAGCCATTAAATCTGCATTTAGCTGAGAAATAGCACCAGGCGTGTCGCTGGCTTTGAACGATTTATAAACTTGTGTGTCGTCGGCATATAAATGTACTTTACTGTTTCTAACTACGCTCAGCATATCTATTGTGTAGATAATAAATAGCAGTGGGCTTAAAATTGAACCTTGCGGGACACCCTTGGACAGAAGTCTCCTTTGGGATACCTTCAGATTACCCTGTTCATCTTCAGTGACTACCTGCTGATGTCTGTTGGTCAAAAAAGATCTAAACCAGGAGCAGCTCAACTGAGAGACCCCGTAAAAACTTAGCTTAGCTATCAGAAGATCAATATTTATACAGTCAAAAGCTCTCGAGAAGTCTAACAATACGAGCGCCGTACCTTGACCTGTATCAGATGCCATCAGGATGTCATCAGTCACGTGGGCTAGAGCAGTGCCTGTACCGCAACCGTCTCTGAAGCCAGACTGCAGTGCAGGTAAAATGTTGTTGGCTTCTAAAAACGCCCTTAACTGTAATTCCACTATCCGTTCAGCTACCTTAGATAGAACCGGAATGATACTGATCGGTCGCAGATCCTTGAAATCCTCCACATGTTTACTCTTGGGGATAGGCCTTACTCGGGCTTCTTTCCAGCACTCAGGAACCGTTTTGCTTTTAATAGAATTATTCACTAAAGCGGTTATGATGTAAAGTGTCCTGGGTAGTGTGAGCAATACCATTTCGATATTTATGAGGTCACTTCCGCTAGCATTGGATTTAATGTTGTTAAGTACTCTTTCTACCGCTTCTTCAGAGGTTGTTTTTAAATCAAATTCATACTTGTCATATTTCGAACTATTAAAGTAATGCAGCGTGTCGAAGTCTGGTGCCGAATTGCCTGGGACATTCAAAAAGAAATTATTTATTTCCTCTGGCAGGTTTAAATGGTTAGGAATATTTTGCTTACGAGGATCAGTAAAACCAGATACTTTTCGTAAATGAGACCACATTTTTTTTGGGTTTTTTATGTTATTATTAACATAATACGTAAAATAAGCTTCTTTCTCTCTTTTAAGGCTAGACGTAACCAAGTTCTTGATTTGCCTGTAGTAGTTACGATGTGCTTCTATTTGTGTCCTATATGACCTTGACAATGCCTTGTCACGGAGAGACATCATGAGTTTCATGGTGCTCGTTATCCAAGGGCTGATATTTTCCCTAATTATAATGCGCTTTAAAGGTGCATGTTTTTTAAAAAGATTTATTATGAAGGTATTAAACATGGCCGTCATCGAATTCACATCCGGCAGGTCAAGGATGTGTTCCCACTTTATGTTATTAAGGTCTGCTTGAAAATCAGCAGGGTTAATATCTTTTAAAAACCTGGTCATTGTAAAACGCAATAAAGGCTTAGATTTTTTAATTTTAAAACTTGATATAATCAAGGCATGGTCGCTCAGCATATCATATCTTCGTGAGACCCCGTGTGTTATAGGAGACCAGGTACTTAATCAAAGCAATTTAATTAAAACTATGTTTTATTGAGTTTTTGTTTCTAAATTGAAAATGATGGGTGGGTCGTTCTACTTTTTTACCGACAATAATACATCGTCATTTTTCAATATTTTGCGTTTTTCAACTATTGATAATTATGGTTTTAATTTTTGATTTTAAAATACGTTGCGTGAATTTTTATTTGGACTAATTAATGATTATTTCGGTGGCGATAATGTTTTTTTCTTTATGGTGGTTTTTCAGAATATACTGTGACAGAGTGGCCGTTTTCAGAGGAGACTAAATTTTGTATTACCACATTATTACTGTTAAGTGATTCTATGAAAAACAAACTTATAAAAAAACGCTGGATAGAGAAAGTGAACGATTATTTAGTACAAATAGATGAATAAATGTTTGGGCGTATATTCAAACACTAAAACATTAATAATCAATACTCTAACTGTTAACGTATGGTAAAATGAGGACAGGCAATCGTCGGTAAAAAAGAAGAATGACCCAGGTACGTATCATAATTAATATAAAGTTCAAAATACATAATGGGTTATAATAAGGAATGGTCATAAATCATAATGGTTCTTTTTCTGTAACTGTAAACTACTCAGGATTGTTATAATATAAAACAAATCAACCTAACCTAATTGGTTCTATACAATAGTCTTTTAAAAAATCCTGATAAGTTTAAGGTTTCAGAAATAAAACCGTTATTTAATATGAACATTATGTATTATGAACCATTATGTATTTTGAACTGTATACATTTAAGACTTTATTTCCTTGCACACAAAATCTCCCTGTTTGTACTATGTGGCAATAAAACTCTTTCGTTCGTGACTTACTTACTGACAGCCCACCTAAACAGCCCAAGCCACTGGACTTAGTAACTTGAAATTTAGAGGCACTATTTCTTAAGGCGGTTGCAGTAAGACGCCTTTAATATCCGCACCTGTGGGAAGCATGTGGGAAATAAGGAAATCTACCCATAAAAAGTCGCGGGCGTCATTCCATTATTAGAACATTTTACCATCAATGTACATAAAGTTACTGTATCAAGATATTAAAGACATTACACTCGACTTTTTTCTTGAACTAACAATGCTGGTACCAAGCACCCATAACGCCTTCGGAGGTAAGTGACCGGTAGTAAACCAGCAAACAAATATCAACCTTAACACATCACGTTATGATCCAAAAACACAAACTGGAGATTTCATAACCGAAGAATGCAATTCAGTTAAAGTAATATACACCTTAATTGATAACGATAGAGTGCTAATAAGGTATGCTACATGAGCTGGAATTCTGTCCGGCACGCGCTGTTGACACGATATAAAAAATAATAGAGTGCTTAGAACTTGAGAGTACTAAGAATGAAGGTGTAATGATCGGCTGTCAGTTAATAATTAACAAATCATGTTGCATTGATGACATGATTGAAGACACAAGACGTATTATTGATGTGAAGCATGCTGATGAAATAAAAGGTGAAGCTATGGAAAATGTTGATTTAAAGTAAATAAATCGACGTCTCGTTAATAACGTTCTTATTAAACTAATGGAGTTTATATTAGTTAAACAACATTATTTTTTTATGTTAAGCAGAAGGCACACAAGCACTTAGGCCACCTGATGGTAAGTGGAATCTGAGACCCATAGACATTTGAATTCTCAAGACTATAATCCTAAGACCTCAAATTCGTTGCCAACCCTGAGGACTAGGATGGAATGCCTCTATGCTAGTAATTTCACCGGTTGTCTTATCCCCACACCGGAAAACAACAATGCGAACACTGTTGCTTGGCGGGTGGTTAATGGATAAGATGGTGGTAGGGCTTCGGACGGACCCTGCACAGGGTCCTGCCACCACTAAAACATGGTCCTACATGGTTTGAATGCATAGTAAATAGACTGAATTCACTTTGCCCTTATAACAATTTTGAGGACAAGACAAGTTTAGTTAAATAAATACAGAATACAAAACTGAAAACAAAACACACAAGAAAAACTATAAAAGGTTTGGTATGTATACAAAGGCGTGTAGAGATTTGCATATCATACAATTTACATACATAATTATGAAGATTTAAACATAACATAACGTACTGTTTGAAGATAAGAAACAGAAGCTTTACTGTAAATCAAAGTAACACTCAAAAAATAACAAGCACGAAAAACAATTAAATCTTGCTTAAACACTTAATTAGTGTGATATACCAAAACCGTTACGGTAAAAAACAATTCTTAACGCACACGGCAAAATTAGCAAACCCAAGAAAATCTCGAAACAACATTTCGTTAAATTCAAGTTATTATAAACCGTAACAAAACAATGAACTAATCGATGACGAATCAATAATTGCCTTGACGCTCTTGAAGAGAAATGGGTGTAATGTTTACTTTAAGTGAAAGCGAGAAATTAAGCAAAGAGACAATAACTTGATAAAGCTATTATAGAAAAATTAAAATCTAAAAGCAAAAGTAAATAATTTCTTCTTAATTAAACTTTTCATCTATAACCAAAAGACATACAAAATAAAAAATTAAACTATCGCCTATTACTGCCCTCCTTAGCCAATAAGCATTATCTCAAATTCAACTATCAAAGCAGTTTTAATTCTCTTCTGTTAGTCATAAGGTTGATTTTGCCACAGGAGTTTTATCTGAGATACTGCCTTTTGGCTTACGAGGGCAGATTAATACATCGGACCTCATTTCTGCCTTCATAAGTCAATTAACAGTATCTCAGATTCAATTGCCATAGTAGATCCAATCCTTTCCTCTTACTGATGAGGTTGTGATGTCTACAGGAGTTTTACTTGAGATGCTGCGATTTGGCATTGCAGGATAGATTTACAGGTGGGTAATAAGTCAATCTACTATCACTTTTGTCAAGGACATCATAGCTGAGGAGAAGCTTCACCAGAGTCATTTTCAATTATACAAAATGCTGAATGTCATCGTCATGATACCGATTTCATCATCATTTAACCAAAATTCACCCACTGTTCAATATAGGCCTCTGCCAAGGCTAGCCACTATGACATTACCCAAGCTGCTTTCATCCAGCGAATTCCTATGACCACTTTATTTACTGCTTGGACATATTTTTATTTGTGATTGTCACTGGTCATTGGTCATGGATGTTCAATGAGATCATCTGATAGGATCACCCGGGTTACATAATGATCAGACATCGGAATATTGGGAGCGAAATTTAATGACACGTAGGAAGATGAAATTAATACTTAAGGGATTTGGATAGATGCAAAACGCAAAGTAACGATTTTCGAAAATCGACAAAATCTACAGGATTTACGTAGGCTGATGACAGATCGCGTGAACCACTTATGTCAACACCATACATTTAGAGTCTATAGAAAACGGAAACGTTTACAGCGTTAACATCTTGGCTTCGCCAGATATTTTATAGGATAGCTGTAATATCAACTCATCTGTGATTCAAGTGTGAGCCTCGCATTCTTCAACGTGATAAAACTCAGCTATAAATATTTAGTGTTGCCATAAAAGGAAATAAATCCATAGCAAAGACGCCGCAAAAAGATGCGTGAACGCAGACACGTGGTGACATAACTAAGCGTACCGGTTAGGCTTAGCGGCACATCCCCGGGATATGACACGTTCTCTAACCAGAAGGAATGGGTAATATCGAGCTTTTTGTATGGGATTGAACGAGCTTCACACTGAATGCAGAGAATCTTCAGGGTTACTAACGTAATAATTTTATAGTTTTAATAGAGAACATTCATGAAAATCAGAATTGAGTTTCATTGATACGATTTAGGAGAAAACGTAAAAAAAAAACATTCAAAACGCAATACAATAAGTTTTGACCCGTTTACTAAGATTTTATATAGAATCAAAACTTGTTAAAATTTTAAAACTTCTTTTAATGTTTAGATTGTTTTTTTCGCATCCTCATTTTATTTACGTAATATTTTAATTCAACGAGATCGGCTTCAACATAGTAATTTACGAAATAAATGCAAATTTCTTTACAAGGTAATATTTTAAACATGGAACAACAGCTGTGGCGTCATTCCTGGGCTGGGATTCTACACGGTAAGACATCGTCTTAGACGTGTTTCCGTATTGTCAACGTTTTGATAACTCATTTACAATAATGGCGACTGTGACATAAACGATTCTAAAACACGTCAAATGCGGTATCGTTATAACGCAGCAGAATAGAGGCCCTGTCGTCAATTTTGTATAATGTTTTTGCGGAGGTCTGAACCAGGGAAAAGTAACTTAATTCCCATTACAATTAAGTTTTAATTAAATCACCTTGATTATGTAGATACATCCTATTGCACATCGGGCCTTGCGTGTTTTATAATTATCGCCAGTGCCTAAAGTAAAGCAGAAAGATAGAAAGTTTTCTTCAAACTAAACCTTAATGAATTTCATTTTTCCACAGATAATTATAACAAATACGAGTAACAATCAACCGATTTCCGCTTATTTAACCCGATTACACAAAACAAAAGCAACAATACGAAACTTTCCTATGGGTTCAGAAAAATCATCATGAGAAAACATCATATTGTTCTATTCCGCTATATCACTAAATCTTTCAATTTGAAATGTAGAACGAAAGTTAGCAATTCTCTATCACACTGTTTTGCAGTGCCGCTACCAAGATTCTCCACATTCCATGACTATATATCTAATCTCGCATTCTAATACCTCGTTACTTGTATTGTTGAGGAGCTTGGTGCCTGTTACTCGATCAATGGATATCGTGTTCTGCGACCATGTTTAATTGAATACTTTGGTTGCGTGCGTTAGGGAATGCGGAATGGTGAAAATACATTACTGCGTAACATAATTAAATGCGACAGTTTTCATGCTGAATTGATAAGTATTTGCAAATAATAGTTGAATTGAATAATGTTAAAATTGTTTGTTAACTTACTGTTCAAGTTTGTAAATATAATTACATTTTTACATCAATATTGACAGTTTCAAAATGGACTTCAAATGGTTATCAGCAATTAGAGCAATTTATAGTATTAAAGACTATATTAATGATAACAATGCTTGGGACTGATTTGCTTGTAATAAAATGTTTAGTCCTTACGACAAAAGGTTGCGAACGTCGAAAAAAAAAAGACATCCGACAGAGTTTCTTACAGGTTCTTCTCTGATCGGTCGCGATTTGAACCTGCAGTCAATTTAGGCTAAGTCGCTACTATGACGTTTCAAAAGAGTTTATTATTTGTAAACCTACTTGAATAAAGATTATTCTGATTCTGATTCTGATTCTGAACGGTCAGACCTATTTTGACTTAACTTGACGCATTTCATTAATTCGTAAATAAAAACGTTCTCGCTTTTAAGTAGTAAGTAGGCAACTGTTTTTAGGGTTCCATACCCAAAGGGTAAAAATGTGACCCTATTACTAAGACTCCACTGTCCGTCTGTCTGTATAAAGAAAGAAAATACGTTTATTTAGGTATTTTAAACTAGACTGTCTGTCTGTCATCAGGCTGTATCTCATGAACCGTGACAGCTAGACAGTTGAAGTTTTCACAGATGATGTATTTCTGTTGCCACTATAACAACAAACACTAAAAATTAAATAAAATGAAAATTTAGGGGAGCTCCCATAAAATAAACGTGTTTTTTCTCGATATTAAAACAGACACCGGGACCGGTGAAACTAAAAAAAAAGGTTATAATACTTATGTTATGTTACGTTTTCTATGTATTTCTCTATATCAATAAGTTTATCGTTGTCTAGTACCCATAGTACTAGCCTAGTAAGCCTAGAGCTTAGTTTGGGACTAGGTGAATTTGCGTGACATTGTCCCGTGATTTATTTATTTTAATATAGTGTCTTATGTTGTATAGCCGCACTCGCACTCGCACTCGCACATGGCCGGTTTTTATTTAATTCATGCATGAATGAATTTGCGCCATTTTAACGCAAATATTATTTACTAATCTAACAATTGAAAGCATTAAATTTATCGGAAAGATGAAAGTCTTCAACGTTACACATGATATTTTATAATTTAGGCGTTAGCGACGTAACCGATACTACTTTCACTAATAAGACAAATTATAATATCAATTGAATTATTCATGGGGCTATCCGATTTGTTTTGACACAATCAAATAAAAAGCTAGATAAATATTGTTTAACCGACTATAAATAACAGAAAGTGAAAGAACGAAATCCATTATAGTGAAACAAATAATGCTTCTGGTATTTGCTAATCAATAAAAAGTTTACTGGTATTTAACCTATTGTCGGTCAGTCTGTCCGTCGTCTGTCACACAGGTTTTATAACCAATCGGTTTAAGTTACAGACTTCAAATTTTTACAGCATCTTGTTCACGCAAAGCCATACAAACGGTCAAAAAATATTTTAAAATGTTTTATGGGGGCTTCCAAACAGCTAAAAAGGAGTCTGTTGAGCGGGCTATCGTTGTTTAGAGGTCGTTTAGTAGATAAATACTGAATTTTGTTCAAAACTATGTTGGAAAACAAAAGAAAAGGAATTTATAGGAAACCACTAAAGTCAGGACTTTTAAATTTTTTTTGCACAATTTTTTTTTAACGACTCATTGAACTGTGACATGTAAACTATGAATAATGCAGGCGGTACATTTAGTACGGAACTCTAAATTTTGATGAAAATGAATTCTTAAAACCAAAAGATAAAGACATCTTATTATTAGTCATAATAATGAATTGAAGTCGTAAAGGCCCGTATTCGGTGATAGATTGTTAAAGTGAGTCCTGAGATAGGTAAAGTGTTGCCAACCCTCTTGAACAATATGCCTCTATGCTAGTTTATTTACGGGCGATTTTAAGAGGACTGTGAAGCAAAAAAAATCCACACAAAATGTGATAACGTTTTTCTCCCGTTAAACGTTGTCCGATTTAACGATTTTTGAATATGTTGTAGATATCATAAAACACTAGGTCTGTACGTTTTCTTTCCAAGAAAATATGTATTAGAAAGATGAAAAAAAAAACTTAGAGACCTAGATTTTCATAATATCCACAACATATTCAAAAATCTTGGAAATCCTATTAGATTTAGGGGGTGAGAAACGTTATCGCCCGGAGCTGAATTTGTATGGATTATTTTTGACAGCTACGCGATTTAAGCATCGCTTCACAATCCTCCTAAGCTGTGGCCACATTTGTATCGAGCACGCATAATCTTAGTATAGACGCTCACTTTGGGCATTCCGTATCATTAGCATCGTCTAGTGAATAAATGCGTCTGTACTAGTCGTGGCCTAGCAGCGTATCGTATTGCCTTATCACTTTGGATGATTGAGGAAAAATTGACTAGAGGTGAATCGCGGCGTATCACGTATCAAATCATAACTGCGTATCATGATATAGTATCAAAACAAGTCCATACTTACCGCTCTTGATACGCGTATCAAATCGCGAGTGAATGGGGTAGTATTTAATATAGGCGTATTAACATGGATCAAGGGCAATCAGATACGGCACGTAGCATGATCGCGATCTTTTTGCGACCTCACTAGCGATCGTGATACGCGTTGCTACACGACGGAGATAAGATACGATAAAATGATACTAATGTGGACCCTGCTTTACTCACACACTGGAACATGAAAAGGCATGCTTGGTTTCTTTGGTGCAGGTTTTTTTTTGGTAGCGATCCATACGGACCTTTGCAGATTATCCAACCACCACTAAAGATAAATTATAATATCCATCTATCTGGAAATTTCTTTCAGTACGAAGCGAAAATCCCCCACTACTTTTAAACTACTCTGCTTTTCTTCTAGAATTTGCAAACGACAGTTATTATTACTTCCCTTTCACCCTTTACTATCAAAAAGATGAGAAAACCAACCTCAGTCCTGAAATAGCTTGTTATTTGTTGTGACCGTTAAGTTGATCAAGGAATAACGTTAGAACGCTTGACATAATTATCGTTAGCTTATACATAGTCATGATCGATTTTTATAGATCTAGGACCTCGCTACACAATATCCACTGCGCACGAGTGAACAAATATCACGTTACGTTATAATGTATGACAAAACTGTTTCACACCGGCCTGATCATTATTATGTATGTTGCCCGCGATTTTGTCCACAATGAAATAAAAAAAGACTATGTTAATCATAACATAATATAGCTTTCAACGGGTGAAAGAAATTTTAAAATCTACTAGGATTCTATGTAATACGCTAAATTAAAGTAATTAAAGTTTCCGTGTGGATGCCGGGTTAGAATAGTGCCGCTCCATGTCTTCCCGTGGATGTCGTAAGAGGCGACTAAGGGAATAAAGGCTTCTTGTACTGTTAGGCGATGGGCTTGCAACCTATCACTAACACACTGGTAAACATCTTAGGGCCGTGTTCACCAACAATTAATCGGACGGTTAAGTCTTAATCAGCTGTTAATCAATACATCTGACACCCGTTAAACTGCTAATCGTCCGTTTAGTTGTTGGTGAACACGGCACTTAGCCTGTTTGTGCAAAATGTGGTTACAGAATTACCAACAACTCTTTTTGTAGTCGTTGGTATTTCTGGTAGCTCTGCCTACCCCACTCTGGGAATGAAGGCGTGATAGTATGTATGTATGTGTAAAGTAAGTACTTGAAAGTTTGTAGACGGATTGTTTTCGGCCACACCCTATTACTCGTACGTACTATTTACTTGTGATAAATCTACATCGCATGCTCACATCATATTAATGAAAAAAACACTAAGTAATTTGGCTAAGTGCTCAATGAAGATATAACAGCAAATAATAGTTTGTTACGCCCGCGCCTGTAAGTGTAGTGTCTCAAATAAATTGTTGTTTGACTTTCGACACCTCATACCAATTAAATTGTCTTAAATTTTCTAACCGTACCTGCTCTGAAAGAAGGGTATAAATTGATTTTTTGGTTTAATTTATTTAACAATTATCATAAGTCCTTTATAAATTATATACCCTGATGCTTACTAATGTTTTTTAATGTACGTTTTTTTCAGAAGTTGCAAAAGTATGATTTGACATGAGAATCATTAAAAAACAAATCAATAGAGCCGCTGTCCATCATTAATTGTTGCATAATAAAAAAGTACTTCACTCAATTATCATTATAAAAGTCCAATAATTGCAGAGCATTGTGAGAGTACTTTACAATCATTATTTTAAAGTTTTTGACAATTAAGATACATCTTTGAAATGTCTGGTCATAAAACAAATGAGCCGTAATATGGGGTTCAAGTGTTATTAAGACATTAACGTCATTTTTGATAATTTTTAAAGTCACGTGACTTACGTATGCGGAAGAAATGTTTATGATAAAAGAGCCGAATTATTTGTGAAAATTCATAGTTTTGTGTTTACATACAATATACCTATCTGAAATAAAACACACAAAAAATATCTCGTTAGTTAGAACTAAGAAAATCAGGGACAGCACTTATTATATTTGCACATTGCTAGTTGTTATTATTTACAATATTAAAAATTACTGTAATAGTATGAACTAAAATGTAAACACTAATCGTTAATCATTTATCTTCTTTTTTATTTATCTATCTAGTCTCTTAATAGAACTTCTGTAAATTTTCTGTTTTAATCACACCTGCAATCGTGTTATGTGACGGTGTCATAAAAACTAAACAAGTGTCACTTCCTGTACTGCCACTTATAACATCGTAAGACCCGGTGTGCCAACAGGAGGTACACAATCGAGGCAATAAAGTTCAAACTATATTTTGAATGATTATAAAGTGCATTTTTAATTTGTTTTAATTTTGAAAATTACATTTAGAGCAAGTGAAACTGAACTTTATTACCTTGATGGTAGATTCCAATTTCCACTTACAAAAATCTCCCCGTTTTTTAGTATGGGCCTCACGAGGTTAAAACCGGATGCAAAATTTACCTGCAAATAAAAAAAAGATTTATTAATTACAGTTCATGGAAAGTTGATTATCGTGTTTAGATGAACAAGATCAATCTTGTTAACACAATGACCCACATTTATAATTGGATTATATCAAACTTAACAGTTTTATACGCAATTACATCTAGATTATTATATAACTAACGTGATAGTTGATGGAAGAAAAAATATATAATGCAAAATACTTAGGAGTGGCTTCACTGCTTGTCCATAACTTAGGAGTATACAGTATGATGCAATGACATCTATTAGGCATATACTTTACGTTACCATAAAACTGAACAATATGCCGCCACTTTAAAAAGGAATCACTTAGGAGTATACAGTATGATGCAATGACATCTATTAGGCATATACTTTACGGTACCATAAAACTGAACAATATGCCGCCACTTTAAAAAGGAATCACTTAGGAGTATACAGTATGATGCAATGACATCTATTAGGCATATACTTTACGGTACCATAAAACTGAACAATATGCCGCCACTTTAAAAAGGAATAACTTAGGAGTATACAGTATGATGCAATGACATCTATTAGGTATATACTTTACGGTACCATAAAACTGATCAATATGCCGCCACTTTAAAAAGGAATAACTTAGGAGTATACAGTATGATGCAATGACATCTATTAGGCATATACTTTACGGTACCATGAAACTGAACAAAATGCCGCCACTTTAAAAAGGAACACCATATTTATATCAGTACCCCGAGCTCTCGAATTTCATTAATATTTTGAAAGAAAGAAAAATTAAATTTATTTTCCACAAGACACAAATGTAAAAAGAAAAATATAGCGTTGGTCTGAAAGTTGGACAGTTGCAATGGTTCGAGAGGGTTCCCTTCATCTGGCATAACTTTTTTTGGCATAATCATCATTTGGCATACAGTGTTTTTTTTTTCAGAAACCGTATACTTTTCAGGATTATTTAAAATAGCATTGCATAGAGCCCTAATGGGCTAACCTAACCTAACCTAACCTAACCTAATGGTTAGGTTAGGTTTATTTTAAACCAATCCTGAAAAGAATACGGTTTCTGAAAAAAAGACTGTATGGCAAAATGATGATTATGCCAAAAAAAATATGCCAGATGAATGTAAACCGGTTCAAGAAGATTTGAGACTGCAGGTAAACTGCTAAGTGTGTGGGGACCTTTAGGGAAGCCCCAGATCTTTATAAATTACCGCTATGTAAACAACACGAGCAAACAAACTTTGTCCGCGACTGAATAGAGTGACCAAGTAAAAACCAATTCAATTTGATTTAGTTCCAAATGAATAATTTTGCTACGGTGTTGAAATTAATTTTCTTCTTCAGGTAATTTTTTGTATACCATGCGAAATCTTTAGTATTTTAAGGTAAATACACAGAATTTAGAGTATAACTGGACTGGACTACAACTGGAGGTTCCAGGCGATTCTCGGTCTGAGGAAATATTGGTGCGGTGAACGCGTGTATTTATTCCTATATAGGTTTCTCGTTGTCTATAGTACTCATAGCAAACTTAGAGCTTAGTTTGGAATTTATAAAAAATAAGTTGAACATTGCTAGCTCAACTTTTACAACACGTCTCTTGAAATAAAAAAGCTATAACGTCAGTTAAAACTGGATCTCAAACAGCCCCTTAAAACTGACCCAATGACCTAATACTGTGAATCTCTGTTTAAAAATATCCTACTTTTGCTATGGTAATTATTGGGTCCACTATAGAATTCTTGTAGGGTATTTTTAGAAAGGGCTTCCAAAATGATACAGAGGTTTTTAAGTGACTTTTTTACGTAAGTGAACAGTTGGCGAGATAAAATTGTGTCCGGGTTAAATAAAACATTCTAATAAAAATTACAGTAGTAGAACATACGAAATACTTCCAACCAAAATTGTTTTGAACACAATACGCTGTGTAGCTTTTGAGATATTAATAAAAAAAAATGAATTTCAACCATGAACGTTCATCCCAGCTACGGAACCCTTCACTGTGCGTGGTCCGACATGCACTTGGCCGGTTTTTTTACACTAATGTTATGAAGAGGAAAGATTTGTATTTTGACCGATTTTGAAAGTTCTTTCACCAGTAGAATGCTATAATAATATTATCACTGAGTAACATAGGCGGAGTATATAAGTTTTAATTTTCTACGCTAACGGAGTCGCGGCCCACAGCTAGTTATTAATAAAAATGTAACTAAACCAAGCATCGCACTTGACATGTATTTTAGTCATTTATTTCGTCGCCTTCATCTTTACTTTCTAACACAAATGGCAAGTCATTGCGAAGTAAAAACGTCGAAAATATTGACGATTCATATTCTTTTGTTACGTAAAAGCGAGACGGGTTATTAACGGAAGACGAGTAAAAAAGGGATAGAGGAAATTTCAAATGAAAAGTTTCGTTTTCTAAGGTTAATGATTGTTTGTATTTGTAAAGGAATTGTGTAATGCTAAGTCACGGTTTAGAAAAAGTGATGTGTACTGGAGTGACGGTAATGATGATGATAGTGTAAATAGAAAGAGAAATACTGGCCAAGTCAATGTTGAAAACTTGCTTGATCTTTGGTATGATTTTAGCAAAATAATTACAAAGTTCAGATAAAGTCAACAAAAGTAAAGGCCAAAAAAAGTTTATACACAGTGCGTTAGCTTTTAAAACGTACTTCGGGTTTGTACAATACAATACAATACAATACAAAATACTTGTCCACCAAACAAAAACATTACAGAGAATCAGCACAATTTAGATGACCCAGGTAAACAACAGGCGGTCTTATCTCTGCATTAGCGATAAGGGATTATGTGTCAAGTTAAAACAATTTACACAGTAGGTGGTGGTGGTGTATTTCACTCTCACACTTTTTTACTAGTCTAACCGACCCGGAAGACTTTTTAAGACGTACACTCCTCCAGGGCCTATATTCTACTGCGTTAAAACGATTTTGCGTTTAAAGTGTTTTTAGTATCGTGTTTGACAATACGGAAACACGTCAAGGGCGATATCAGCCCAGCCAGATATGCAGAATTTCAGCCAAGTCTTCTTGTCAATTGTAACTACTTTAATACCTAATAATAAATCTAGTTGTAATACCTACCTTAAACTATTTTCTCTTACTGTAACTTGCCTTATCGCATCAAAACACAATACAAAGAAATAATCATGCAGTTATGCACATAGTTATGCATTTTCCAGAATAACTCGGAACGGCAAAAAATACGTTCCGTTTCACTAAGTGTGCTCATGAGAGCTCTCGCGTTTCCATTTAAATGTTCGGATGTTTAAAAGATTGTTACGATGAATTATTGATTGATTGATTGTCAAGATATGATCTTAAATAATTATTGTTTTAACAAAACTGTCATGGGGTAATTTAACAAATGTATTTTGAACATGTTTTGGTCTTGTTTATGCCATTTTCAAAACTTTGAAAAGGTGTGCTTGAAAGTTCATAACATATTTGGAATTTAAAGAACTCATAAAAGATGACACGAACCATCAAAAGCTGCAAAAAAACTAAACTGTGTTATTTATAAGTACTGTTATAAAAAAAAAGATGCAATCAAAAAATATTATTTTGGAACAAGCTTTTGTTGCCGTAATGTTTATTCGTAATGATTGTACCTGGTACAATTTATTAAGGTTGATTTTAAAATCCCCCAAAAAAAAAATCATTTTCACACACTACTTCTCCTTATAGTCTTCATTTTGCTAATACTAGTCAACCATCATAGTCAATTGCAGGGGGCCTGCCATTTGGCCAAAATATTTTTGGTCAAATGTATCATTTCCCAAATTTTTCATTTGCCAAACCAATGTAATATAATTTTTTCAGAATTTATTTTAGTACCATAGCTAGGTTAGGTTAGCTTTTATAAAATCCTAAAATATTTACGGTTACAAAAAACAAAGCAGGTTAGCAAATGAAAATTTGGGAAATGAAACATTTGACCAAAAATATTTTGGCCTAACGAAATAGACCCCAATTAATTGCAGAATTGAAACGAAACAAATATGTCATAGCAATATGTCGAAATAACCTCAACTGCAAAATAGTTTTAAACTTATAATGAAAAATCGAATTTTAAGTGATAATTATATTTTTCAATGAGGATTAGTAGGTTAGGTTAGGTTAATTATTAGGTTGCCAGGTTAGAATAGTGCCACTCCATGTCTTCCCTTGGATGTCGTGAGAGGCGACTAAGGGAATAAAGGCTTGTAGTACTGTTAGGCGATGGGCTTGCAACCTGTCACTAATACACTGATAAACATCTTAGCCTGACTATGCAAAATGTGGTTACAGACTTATCAACAAGTTTAGAGTTGTTGGTATTCTGTTTCTCTGCCTACCCCACTCTGGGAATAAAGGCGTGACGTTATGTATGTATGTATGTATGATTAGTAGGTATACGAGGGTCAAACTGAAAGTTCTTAGAAAATCAAAAACTGAGTAAACTAGCAGGTTATTAGTTTTATTATATCTTTTCAAAATAGTGTCCATTCATGTCAATACATTGCTGCATCTGATGGAACCACTGAGAAAAGCACTTCACCCACTCGTCCTTAGGGGTCTCTTCGACGGCCTTTTGAAACGCAACCACAGCTTCCTCGGCGTCCGCAAAACGTTTTCCTCGAAGTTTTACTTTTATTTTTGGGAATAAATAAAAATCGCAAGGTGCGAGATCGGGGCTATACGGCGGGTGACCCAGTAATTCCACGTCTGACGTCGCCAAATAGTCGATCGTTCGCCTGGCGGTGTGCGACGAGGCGTTGTCGTGGTGAAGGAGGATTCTACTGCGAGGTCTTTTCTCCCGAACTTTTTCCAAGACAATCGTCGGCTATCATAACTTTCTTGTTGACTTAAATGATATTGAAAGTCATAAAAAATCATTGCACGAAAATTTTCTCTCGTTAAATTCATGCTTACGTGACACATACAATTTTCAATTTGCCGCCAAATCGAATGACAAATTAATAAAATTCATACTCAATAATATTGGCAAAGAGTTCCATTTTCAAAATTTAAACTTATTTTTTAATTATTTTGTTTACAAGCGGCCAGTTCTAATAACTTTCAGTGTCACCCTCGTAACATGTGGTGAAATAGCAAATGAATTTGATGGCGAGCTAGTGTGAAAATTTACGAAGATGCCTTAAAGGTTCGCTTACATGGTTTTTAGTTCAACTGAAGTTGCTTTAGCAAAAACTGTAACTTCCTTCAAATCCTAAAGCAGTAACTAGCTACCTAATTGTAACCGATCATTACTTAAGACTCAAATTGCGTAAGCACACGTGATAACGAACATGTAAACCTATCACAGACTCCGTAATGGTATAAGACGAGTTTGTGATATAAACCAGACTTACACCATCGGTTTTTTTAATTACACCCACGATTTGATTTGAATCTAGGGACTTTCAAAAATCATGAACATTGAGTTTTAGTAGAAAGCAATGTATGGGATCATGTAATTTAATTATAACGTGCCTTACTAGGAAGATTTTATGCAAAAATAACCATTAATTTTTAATAAGTACATTGTTGTATTCCATATTGTATTAGCTTGTCTTGCTTCGATGTCGTAATAATATTGTTAACGTTATGGTTCTAACTCTACTTTAACGTTAGAGATGAAAGTGGTTATTTAATGGCACCCGAGATATTTAAATCGCATGAGCACGAGCAAGTTTTATTTTGTTTTAATGGATTTAGTATTACGTGTATTTGTTCTTAAGTTTTTAATACTGTAGGTGGTAAAATATACAAACTACCCACCTTTAATCCCGTTTAATTTTTGGTACCTACGTATTTTTTTTCAATCACTTTTTGGGTTCATACCCTTAATGCGCATACGTACTAAATTAATTATTGTCTATCTGATAGTTGCCAACGTTTAAGTTTTAATTTTGTAACAATGGCTCTCAACACGAGTATATTTATACCTACTATTAACAAAATATTAACTTCCTGCAATTTAAAAGACAATTTCTTTATTTTAGTGATTTTGTTGCCTCTTTGCATAACACCATCCACTAAAGGAGAAACCAATAATGCCCCGTCCACGTAGTTTCTGAACTGATTTCGATCTGGTCGTGATTCCAATTGGTCTGAATTATTAATTGGAAATAGCTCGCAGCGGCCATTTCTCTTCCTTATTTGTGGAAGCGTGGGTGAACAAATTATTGTTTAGGTCGGTCATAGTTCACTTACTAAGTGTTACAGACGAAAGTTGTCTCTCCTGTAGTCAATAGTCAAAAGCTTGTGTGCATATAAGTTATGTTTTTGTAATGATAGGTCTAAAGCACTCCTGACGGCGTTTATGCGGGAATGGGCTTAGCCAGAAAATTAGCCTTTAAAAACGTTAACTTTCGATGTGTCCACAGGAAAGACGGTAACCTAAATCTGTATATGACCCTGCCGGTCATTTATGTAGGTATGTATAAGGATGAATTTATTATAATTATAATAATAAGATTAAGAAAACTTGAAAGTGCCTGTAGGTTTTTCCTGGGTATCTATTATTTTATAGAAACACCCTTCAATGAACGTATCATTTCGCAGAATTTCCATTTCATCAAAAGGCATTTCTCGCCGCATGAGTTAATTTTGTTTGGTAGTTACAAGTCCAACCTAACCTACGTAATTAATGTTTAAAAGAGCGTCCCCACTGAGAGCATTCACGTGTAATATTCAAGTGGTGTGATGTGGACATTGAGGCAAGCCTTCTGTGGTCAGGCGTGGCTCACTCCGCGGTTTACGTTCATCGCTACAAGTAGATGCCGGTTACCCGTATCCCGGGTACTATTCAGTGGCTGCCACGCTGTGCATCGGATCGCACGCGCACGCAACTTCGCGCGCACACCCTTATGTGTATCGTAAATATATCGCAAGTGAACGTAGGTACCGCATTCGTCTGTTTGTCATTTGCATTGTTTCTGTTGAAATGAATAAAAAAATCTCCTAAAAGATATTGTATCGCAGCGGGTTGCAAAAATACATACATACATACATAATATCACGCCTTCATTCCCAGAGTGGGGTAGGCAGAGCTACAGAAATACCAACAACTCTAAAGACATGTTAATCATTCTGTAACCACATTTTGCACAAGTAGGCTGAGATGTTTACTAGTGTATTAGTGTCAGGTTGCAAGCCCATCGCCTAATAATACTACAAGCCTTTATTCCCTTAGACGCCTCTTACGACATCCGCGGGAAGACATGGAGTGGCACTATTCTAACCCGGAACTCACACGGCAAAGAATAGTTGCAAAAATAATTATAAAATTTAGAGATTTAGAGATAAATAATGAAATAATGTATATAATATATGAAGAATATACATTTATTGCGTCATAACATATTGAATGCAAGAAATAAATGGACAATACATTATTATTTTATTTTTGTTCGTTGACAGCCCTCGCTATCGGCGACGCGGCGAGTGAGCCATTTTATTTTCACCGGTCGTACACAGCCATAAAGTTCCGTTTGGCATGCGCTGGAGTCGACGACGTCAGAGGGCTATAAATCGTAATATTTTGGCTACGAAAAAAGCAGATTTTGTAAAGGTCAAAGGAGTGTGCCTTCTGTACTTGTACTTATTATCTATCGTGTGCTGCGGTCCACAATACTTGAATTTTCGACGCCGAACGCTCTCAGTGAGGACGCTCCTTACGATATTCTGAAAACATCATGGGTTAATGAAAAAAAGAATGCAAAGAATAAAATGAGATTCGATGAAATAATGCAATCGATGAAGTAAAATCCGATTATGGGTTACCTTTTTCGTTAGTATATTTTTCACAACCAAAAGCAGTTTACTACACATATATTTAATAAGTTAATTTGATCTTGTACATTTGATCGAAGTTTCGTAGGTATATCGAACTTCATTTCAGTCGGTCCCCGGGAAGTGGTTCAAATCTTTTGCTAGATTTCACCCGAACATACATACATACAAACATTGCAAGTTAAAAACCTTGTAAAAACATAGTCAGTGTTTCCTTTCCTAACGAAAAATTTCATTAAATAAACTGAACAAGTAGTCAAGTCACTCAAATAGTCGTAGAATAAGACATGAAAGCCGTTTTAAAAGGCAGCTTATTTCCATACCAACATTAATATGTTATTTCAGTCAACATACAACACGACAAGCCACCACTTTATGCATGCATAAGCATAGTGCATTGTCAGTTGCAATTATTTCCTTAAACTCAGGCAGATGCTTTAGCATATAAATTGGCTGCCATTTTGTACGGCCGTGATGGCGGCCATTTTCTATTATATTCAAATTTAGAAATGCTTTTATGTCCGTTTAGAATCGTGAGTTTGAGTCCTTATAAGAGACGTTTAATGGTTTTGTTCATGTTATTGGTAAAGGTAAAATGAATATTATTATACTTTAGAGAGGTTTTCTTTTGTCAAACATTATGGTTGAGATAAGTTTAAAATTATCATGATGATGAGAAAGATGAATGTCTTTTGGCATCAGCTCTATTCTTTATTTTATTTAGTGGCTAGGAATGTTAAAAACTTTTAATAATACTGTGATAGCGTCTGCACAGAAAAAGTACTAAAAAACCTGCCAGTAAAAGATCTGACTAACTCTCTTATTTTGTGCCAAATATCACACCGATCTGTTGCTAAGTGGAGGAGATTTTTATAACTACTTAGCATGAAACTCGAAAATACAGAAAATGCTTACATATAATTATGATTACTGACTAGCTCCTTACAAATTATAATATGGCATGTCCGATGAGATATCTTCGCAGAAAAAAGTCGTCAGTCGAGTAAGGGATCAATCAATTTTTAGTATCATGCGACGTGACCGCAGTCGCGTGCGGAGTTCAAGATATTATACTGGTAGAAAAAACTTATGGTAATCAACGAGTTAGGTTGTGGTGTCAAATTGAGCTCGTAGCTACTTGCTCGTTTCTGTGACCCTAGTAGAAAAGGGTATTAATAAGTATCCTGATGCTTAAGTTAATAAAGGTATTATAGTATTTTTTACACAAGCACACAGGTCACCAGAGTGGGCCGTGCACGCTGCCACGGGACTTAATTGCAAATGACGTCAAACGGGATCTAATGTCAAATATTATTATTAAATTATTAAAATTATAGCCACCCGAGGATTAAGTTGCTTCGTAATATAGGGACTCAAATCACACAAAACACTTTTATTTTAAACCTTAGTTCTTTATACTTACGTTGGACACTATGTCAAAAATTGACCCATGCCAGCGTGCTCGGCCCACTGATGGTAAGTGGAATAGGGGACCCAGACACTTGCATTCTCAAGACTACAATCTTAACACTGAAGACCATTGCCAGCACTGAGCATAAGATGGAATGTCTCGATGCTAGTTCTTTCGTCCGGGCGTCTTATCCCACACCCTAACACAATGTGAACACATTTGCTTGGCGGTAGGTTATTGGAAAGGATGGTGGTAGCATTCCGTATGGGCCCTGCACAAGAACCTTCCACCAGTAAATTACCACCACGATATGAATATACGAGTATTTACGATTTTACCCTTAATTACAAGTGAAGGTGGCTTTAATCCGCTATGACTAGGGCCTAAGTTTTGATCTGTGATTTTGTCAGTTGTTGTGGTTCTAACCGGCTTACGTTAAATGAACGAAATAAGAAAAAAAAACTTAAACTTATAAAAGTCTATAATAATGTAAGCATTACTCCTCAACATTACCGTTTCTGCAAAAAATAGTGTGATTTGATTTGATTAATGTAAATAAAAAAAAACGTGAATGTACATTTTTGCCGAGGGTAGAAAATACGCGATTTATGGAAGAGCCCAAACTTAGTCGAGTGTGTCTAGTGTACAAAACAAAATCACTTTCTGCTGAGGCAAACATACTTAGCGCTTTACTCAACTACAGCGAGGAAATAAAACATTTAGTTATTCAATTTTTACACAATTAGAATACTTTTATTTTGTATGAGAACGGCCTGTCTTAAAAGTAATGTTTTCTGACCCCGAACCAGATCGAAAATGTTCACATTTTTGTACAGTGTGAGGGAAACAACATCAATCTTCGCTCCCGTGTTGTAACCAGGATGTTCTGTAAATAACTCTATATCATTAAGCTAACTTTCAGTTACACCCTTCAAAAAATAGCGTTACTAGAAGCAAATAAGGTTCGAAATCGCTTTAGATGTTTATGGGTAGTTAGTTCTAAAATTATACCCTAATATATATGTATACTCAGGTAATACATCCCTTTTCCTGTGGCTACGATGTAAAAAATAGTCCTAGCATTCCACACCTGCTGTATATGGCATGCAAAGGTTAATATGTACGTTTTTCCTCGCAATGTGCAACATTTAACTTCAGGTTAGAAGTAAAATTTATTAGCGTTTGTTCTCTATTTGAATTTAATTTAATTAACATCTGCCCGTAATAGGATTCAGATATGCCGCACTTGTATATTTCTTACAGTTTTATTCGTTTGTTTATGTTATTCTAGTTTTCTGCGAGTTAGTTATGAAAATGTGCAAGATATTGAGTGGATTCGCTTCTTATATGTTAATTTAAAATATAAAAAGTATAAAAAAAAATCTTTGTTATTCTTATTTCAACATTTTTGAGCACTCAGGCCACCTGATGGTAAGTGGAATCTGAGACCCATAGACATTTGAATTCTCAAGATTATAATCCTAAGACCTCAAATGCGCTGCCAACCCTGAGGACTAAGATGGAATGCCTCTATGCTAGTAATTTCACCGGTTGTCTTATCCCCACACCGGAACACAACAATGCGAACACTGTTGCTTGGCGGATATACATAATTATACACATATACACACATTACACATATACATATTTAAATAAACTCCTTTTTAAAAAATTGAGCAACGTTTGATGTTTCCTACCTACTTACGAGTTTTGGTATACCTTAAGCTATACGTAATCGAATCCGTCTAAGGATGCACTTCTGCAGCATTTAGAAATTAAGGTGGAACAATGAACGGAACAATTATTATACATATGTCCATGAATCCTGATACACACTCCTTTCTTTTGATACATATGTAAATAAAACCTGATATCAAGTACTTTTTCACCTCTCATGCTCTAAAATGTTAAAAACCGGTATACGCGGACAAAAGTGATAAATTTGGTCTCTAGGGATTAAAGTACTCTATCTTTTTTATTTTCGTTAGGAAGGTACAAATAGTCATCAAAATGTTGGTAGTTTTTTCAGGGAGGATGGAAAGGGTGGAGGTAGAACGTTAAAGGTGGTTGTTCGAGTCGGACATAAGCGACATGTGGCTGCTTGTTTATCTCGCATCATCGCTTTAGGCTCAAGGGATGATTCTCTCAACACAGCGCTGCGTCGATCTCAAAGATGCAGTTCTATCCGGCAAGTTTAAGAAGTCCCGTCGGAGCGTACAAAACACATTTTAGCGCATGCCTTCTTAATTAGGCAGCTTTATACGACACTGAACTCGACTAACCTGCCTGCTGCCTAATCGAGAAGGCACGTAAAATGTGTTGCGTACGCTCCGACGGGACTACTTAAACTTGCCGGATAAACGTTCACCTTTGCGTTCTACACAGCGCTGTGTTGAAAGAACCACCCCTTTTTTGGAATATTTGTATATAAACCATTTGTAATGTTAATGTTCGTTAAGTAACCTCAAAAACGACTGTATAGTTGTCTCTTTCTGCATTATATTTTACCATATGTCTGTCTCACAATTATTATTTTAACAAGCTTTGCCAACGACTAAATCCGCATAGTTTTCAACTATCGTTATTCTCTCGGAAACTTTTAAATTTTCCTAAATGAAAAGTAACCTCTGTAATTATCTAAGGTATAAGCTGTCTCCATTGTAATGTAACATAAGTTATACTATCAAAGTGAAAAGTACAGTAAACTTCGTGTGATAAATGTAATAGGCAGTAGTATTAGCAGATTGTTTAGGCTTTTATCGCGCTATAAACTGCGCGGGCGCAGCGCCATGTTCAACCTTAATTGGGCACAGCGTGGCTCAGCCATGACCAACCGACTATGTTCGTCGATGAAAAAAAATACCAGACCTAAGTACATCAGGGAATCGAACCAGTGGGGTTAGACCAGTGGCATCCGACAATCTAGCCCCACAGAACTATAAGTGTATAGTAAATATTTGTTGCAGAATGCAACTTATACCTATACTTACTTATCTAGTAAACTGGTCCTTAGAATGTGGATGCTTTCCAGAACTATTAAAACTATCTATTGTCAAGCCTCTATACAAAAAAAGCGATAAATTGTATATGGAAAATTATCGGCCAATAACATTAGTGTCAATATTATCCAAAATATTTGAGAAAAGTATGTACAATCGTTTAATGGAATATTTTGATAAATTTAACATTATTAATATAGAACAGAACGGATTTCAAAAAAACAAATCCACTTCATTGGCTGGTTTTAACCTTGTACACCATGTTGTTAGGAGCTTAGATGAAAAGAAACGTACTGCAGCGGTCTTTTTAGACATGACCAAGGCATTTGACTTCGTTGATCATTGCATTCTCCTAGTTAAATTAGAAAAATACGGAATTAGAGGACCCGCTTTGTCCTGGTTAAAATCTTATTTAGAAAAAAGGAGTCAATGCGTACAAATAACTGCATTAAATGAAAAAAATGAAGAGACTGTGTATAAATCAGATTATCTGCACAATGAATATGGCGTTCCACAGGGTAGCGTGCTTGGTCCTCTTTTATTTAATATTTACATAAATGAGTTACCAAATGTCATTCCATGTAAATCCGTTCTTTTTGCAGATGACATATCTTTAATAATTACTTCAGAAAAATACGACATTAATAATGAATTTGAAAATAAAATAAATAGAATAATAGAATTAGTTATTAAATGGCTAGAAGAGCATAATTTAAAAATAAATATCAATAAAACTAATTTCATACAGTTTAATATGAAACATGGAATGCATAATAATAAGATTAACGTACATTACAAACATGAAACAATTAATGAAGCGATTAATGTCACTTTTTTAGGATTTAAAATTGACAAGTACTTGAATTGGGAAACTCAAATTGAAAATGTATGTCGCAAGGTCAATAGGTTTGTCTATGTGATGAGTAGATTAAGACGCACTGCCACTTTGGCAGCCACACTAGCAGCCTATCATGGGTACATAGCTTCACAATTGAGGTACGGCCTTATATTATGGGGCAATTGTTCTACTTTTACCAGGGCGTTCATAGCCCAAAAAAAATGTATGAGAGCTATATGTGGTATAGCTCCATATCAGTCATGTAAGCCTCTATTCAAAAAGTTAGGTATATTACCATTACCGTGCTTATATATATTAGAAACCTGCATATTTGTGAAAAAGAATATGTATTTATTTAAAACTGCTAAAAATGTCTTCCCACGAAATACAAGAAATCCTCAGAGGTTAGCTCATGATCGCGCCCCAAGGACGTC